>CM060911.1:100705764-101924931 GCA_030737875.1 Allium sativum | reverse complement strand
TAAAAATATAATTTTTATATAGTGAAGAGATTGAAAATATAATTTTTATATTATAGGAAGGATAAAAATATAATTTTTATAAAGTAGAAGTATTAAAAATATGATTTTTATATAATAGAGAATATAAAAATATTATCTTTATATATGTAGCGAAATAGAAATCTGATTTTTATTATAAATATGTTGAAATAAAAATGTGATTTGTTAGCGATGAAATAAAAATTCGATCTTTATATATGAAGTAGAAATATAAAAATATAATTTTTATATAGAATGAAGCATCGAAAGTATATATGAAGAAGGAATAAAAATATGATTTTTATTTATTAGAATGAAGTAATAAAAATATAATTTTTATTTGAACAGCGTGAAAAGAACTGCATTGGAATTTCAAGCAGATCCAAACGGTTCAGCAGTTCAACGGCAAAGCACGGCGGAGTGGAACCATCTGTGAGAACTTCTCACTTTAAATCTTATTTTCTAGTTAAAAATATATACTAGGATGCAGACGGTGCTTAGTAGCACCCGACACCCGTCGTCCACAGACCATGGACGGCTTGTATGCTTATTTGATGTGTTGTGAAATTTGTTTGTGATGTTGATGTGAAATCGATAATAAAATGTTGATGGTTGGAATAAATTAATTATCGTTAAAAATATAATTTTTAACGTGAATGTGAATAAATATTCATTTACAAACCGGGCGGTTTGTTTATGTACACCTATTTGAAGGACATTGATTGGGACGATAAAATTTTACACATCGCCCAACTACACAAATAATATTCAGTGTTGTGGATTGAAACCCCACATGGGTGTTGGGATGATATTTGGCGTACACTAATCCCAATTGTTTAGTGATTTTTTTGACAGGCTGTGTAAGCGTTAAATATTCATATTTAACGCTTATGCAGTTGTGTGGTGAACTTTGGATGATGGTTGATTATTTATCGTTGCTATTATATACATGTGTTGTATGTAAACCATATAATTAACATTATATGGTAATTGATTGGGCCTCATTCCAATTGGGAAATAATGAATATAATAAAAGAAAATTCATGTGTTGAATAGAATAAAATAGTCATGTGTTGACAGTGCTCATGTGTTGAAAGAAATACAGATTCATGTGTTGAATAGAATAAATATTCATTTGTTGAATAAAATAACGAAGTTATTGAAATACATAAAGTTGTGTTGATTAGAGATGCGCCATTTTGACGTGAGCGATATTTATATCGATTATATTCGTTTTTAAAATGAATATAGAAAAGGAAGTGATTTCAAATATAACGTTTTGAAAATATTATCATTTGTATATCGATGATGTGGAATATTCAATTTCGATTCGAAATTGAATATGAAGTTGAAATCATTTCAAAAACAAATTTAAAATGATTTATAAAATACATTTTAAAAAGAAAATCGACGAAATATATATATATATATATAATATATATATATATATATAATGGCCTGAATAGAAGGCGCCGCACTGCGGCAGTTCGTGAATTTCGACCATTGATTTCGAATGGACATTACGGGGGATCCGACCGTCGGATTCTCCTAAAACCAGAACCGTTGGGTTCGTATCGAAAAGAGATTTCCAACAAATAAAAGAAATTTGAAATCTAACAGTTGGATTTGGAATTATGTCCTAATCAAATTTGGAAAGGGTCGCTGTAAGTGCAGTTCGATGGCCGTTGATGGAAATCGACTGTACGGGCCTTGATAAAATTATTAAAAATATCTATAATTTGTGTAAAATCATAAGAAATGGTTTGTGAAGAACTGGGATGAAAAATTCCATATTTGAATAAATAAAAATATTTTTTTATCAAAATGATCTAGTTTTGAACTAGAATTAAAATCAATTTATTTTTGAAATAAATAAATTGAATTTGAAAGTGGTTTTAAAAATAATCAGAATTTCTAATATACGAATTGGAATGGATTTGAATCGAAATCATCTTCGGAATATTTCGATGTTGGATTTCGTGATTATACAGATATTGTTATGGGAATTTGAAAGATATATTTTATATCGTTATTCCCAATACAATATTTGTTGGTGTCAGAATTTGATATTGAATATAAGCCGGTATGTTTTTTATTCAGAGCCTTGTATTTAATATCAAACGTGATTTGGGTTTGTCGTGGATGGTGTCTTCATTAACACCGTTCTTAAGCCCAGTTAAAGTGATTTTGGGTCTATGTGAACCGTGTTTTAGATGACATTGGTTCTTTAACCCGGTTAAAGACAGGATATTGATTTTTGAAAAGATTAAAACTAAGTGGATTTTTAATGAATCTTTAATCAGATTGAAATGTGTACTGATAATTTAAATTATCAAATCTGAAAGGTGATCGAGAATGGAGTACCACCAGTTTTGCTCCAAAGCGATAATTAAATCTTTAATTAGATTTGAACGTGAAATGGTAATTAATTTTACCGATAACACCGTGGTGTTAGTTATGGAGTATTACCAGTTTTCTCCATGGGATGAACAGGTTGGGATTGGGAAATAAAAAATAAATAATTACTTCGGTGTGGTTCGCTAATCCCGACTAGTTTGGAAAACCATAATACGGTTTGAAATGATATCCAAAGGAAGATTAAAGAATAAATTTAGAAGAATTTATTTTTGATAAAATTAATGGGAACCTTTCCCTAAGAGTGAGAAAATTTGAATAAAAGAATATTCTGAATTGGAATGAGGCATAGGTTGTGTTTGTGTAACACGTGTTTATTATATACGCGGGTTATTCGGAAAGGCCGGGTTTATACCCATTCTGAATAACCGATTCGGCGATATGTCGAAGATGAAGACGGTGGTTGAAGACCGGAAGTCTTCACATCATTTGGGTGATTACTGACGATTTTGATTGGGCTATACACCCAAGACGAGGGAATCAGTTGGTGATCGTCCAGACGTACTTGGAGATCGATGGATATGCGAGGTACTATGTGCCTCTGGTTTCATTCAGACCCAGAACGAACTTGTAAATGGACTGTGTGTCTGACATTGGATTTTAGTCCGTGTGATTGATTTCTATTAAATATATACCTGTTTGGCAGCGGAGAATTTATTCTCTTTCTTAACGCCCTTCTCCGAGACGTACGAGCTCAGAGGTTATATATTGATCGATATCAAACGCATGGAGTGAATTGCCTATGTGGCATGCCTAAGTGGCAATTGATCAAGGCTTCTGTTGAAAAGCAAAGTCTTGTGGTGATGAAAAAAGCACCGCCTGTGTGGTATAACTTTGTGTAACGTTGATTCGCGAGCCTCACACCCCGGTGTGAACCAAAAACGGGAGACGAACCTTAGGGAGGACATGCGTTTTCTTCTAGCTAGGAGTGGCGTCAGTGCTTGAACTGGCTGACAAGTTTGACTCATGTGGTTGTTGGAATTGGAGGCGCCACGGAAATATCGGTCGTTCTTGAACCGATGGAGTCATTTAGTCGGCTCACCTACACCCCAAAGGGTGGGGAAACGCAGTGTTCAAGCATTTTAATCCACATCTGTGGACCGGCCCTGACGATCCAAGGAACAATGCGTTCTTTTCCTGAGACACAGGCTAGAGCGTCTCGAATTCGGTTGAGGACTATCTTTTTCCTTGGTTCGCAGATGGAAATCCAATTTCCAAATACGTGACTTTGCGGTTTTGATTGTAGAGCCTAGTATGGCGACATGATATATGGTACCCATGTCGTCTATGATTGATACTTATGATTTGAAATTGTTTTGACACTATACACTTATAATAGTATCAAATGATTTGTTTTAAAACGTACCAAGCATGTTTGGCTATTATAAGGGAAAACCCTATCCCCCGGCTTGCGTTGCATTGTGTGACAGGACCTGGGTCTTATAATAGCTTCATTTTTCTGAAAAAGCATTGCGCTGTTTTGTTGTATGAACGGGTATTCCTGGGAGGAAACCCCTTCCGTGTTATACCGCGTGGTCTCTTGATATATCTGATGTAAAGTAAAGTTTTAAATAACTGTTTTAGTTCTCACACCTGTCCCATGACTGACCTGGAGTTTATTGTTTTAACCTAAACTCTGGGTGCCCTTATTTTGACACGGGCAGCTAGTAGTTTTGGTTTTGCAGATTTATATTCACAGGATCCTGGTTTACAGATGGAACGATATCCAGAAAGCTTTGTATCCGTATATCTCCTTCTAGTTGTGTTTTGTATTATTTTCCGCTGCGATGTATTTAAATCTCTGTTATTTTTTGTGTAATATTTATTTATACTCTGTATATTCTTTTATTTTGACGGAATTGTTGTAATCAACAATGAAATGTTCTTCTGTCTGCGTTCTGATTTATCGTGTTCCCAAAACAATCAGGCGTTTCGAACGGTCTTGGTCGGTTTAGCGACTGATTTGGATCGAGAGAAATTCCTTTTTGCTACAGTTGGTATCAGAGCTTTGGTTTACAGAGATCGAGAACAAGACACATTAGAACCATACGAAAGAATTCATTAGAAATTGGATTAGTAATATCCAATTAGAATAACTCGTTAGAGATGGGATCAGTAGTATCCTAGAACGAGTGTGAAGTGTATATTTTTCAAATGAAAACAATATTGTTTTGAAAACTTAAACCATTTTATACGTAGTTGAATATTTATTTATTTTGAATTTGGACAATCGAGTATATAAAGATTTTGCATATACGCGTCATGAACGTATATTCGAAGTTTTAATATACTAGATAGATATAGAATCACACTCTAGTTGCCCGGGGATGGTTCTGATAATGCTGTAGAGTTATCGGTATTTATTTTCGTGTTTCGAAGGTGTGATATCTATATATTTCCATTAGACTAGTGTGAGAACCCAAAACTAGATAGATATATTGTTGTGATTTGGCATCAAAACATGATTTTCTGTATATATATCAAAGTTATGAGTTTGAAATTCTAATTCACTAATTGATTGATGGTTGCGTTGTTTGTTTATTTGTTTGAAATTTTGAACCATTATGCCTAATAGAATCAAATATTGAATTGTTTGAAATTGGTCGCATTTGCATGCATATACGTGTACTTACATTGAACAGGTCATAGCAAGGAGGCTAGAGCAGAAGAATAAAAAAATTTTGCCCGACAAATAGGTACATGTTTGCCATAATTTACTGTTTTATTTGGGTGATGATGATTTTATGAGCCGATTGGCTTTTTCTTTTTCTTTTGGATTGAAGAAGGCCATGTGAGGCTATATGAAATATCCCGAAGTCCCCGGTGCAGGGGAGGTTATGGCGAAATTTTTCGGAAATTTAGGGTGTTAGCCAAATTTTTGAAAATTTGGAAAGTTGAAGAACTTAAGCCATAGTAAAAATAATGAAAGTTGAGTTGATTTGTTAAACAACTTTCAGCTTCGTTCCTTTTCGGGGACGAAAAGTTTTAAGTGGGGGAGAAAATCTAAAAACCCGGAAATGCGAGCCAATTTTAAGATTTTATTTTGGAAATTTTAACGAATTTTGAATATTTAAAATGGATTATTTTAAATAATATCGATGAGAAATTTATATTGAATAGAATTTGAACGTTTATATTTATATACGTCGTCGTTAGAATATAAATATTTATTTTTAATTATAAAAGGAATTGAAAATGGCGCGGTAGTTCGATAATTCGATTTCAAATGAATGTACCGGGTGCAAAATAAAACGGATTTTAGCGAAACCAAAAATATTAGAATCTAATTGATAATATCTTTCCAACGAATCCGAAAAATTGAAATTTCATAGCGGGAATCAAAAGATATGTCCAGTTGAAAATTCAGAATAGTCGCTATGAAATTTCGGCCATTAAAAAGGGAAATTTTGCAGGCGACCTCGGATTTCAACGAAACCACTTTTGTTGGATCCGTGATGTCAAATTATTGCTAGGTTTCAAAATTCGTAATTTTTCGAATCAATATGTGAGCGTGGCAAAGGAAAACGCGTTTGACCGGTTTTAGTTGATTTTAATCGACTGGAAAAGGACCATTTTTCAAACGGTCTCAGAATTCGATGAAACTAGTTTTCTTAGAACCATATCGTAAATAAGAAGCTAAGAATAATTTTTCTGGAATTTTTCGAGTCCGTATGTGGCCCCGGTAAATTGAAATGCACGTTCAAATTCAATATATAGAGTTATATTTTGATTTTGACAAAAACTGATCGAAACAGTCGAATCAGCCTGCGAAACATATCCCATTGCGTTCGGAATGGGGGTAATTAGCTAGGGGTGACAGTCGTTGGGTCGCGTTTCGAGTTCGAATATAAAGTTAAACCTAGGAGAAATTAAATAATATAATTTATTTTTATAAAAACCCTTTTATACCCCCCCTCTCTTTCATTTTGACAGATCGAAATAAACTAAATAAATAAAAAAAAACCCGCTATTCATCGCATCCGACCTCCACCGCCGTTTCCGCCACCGCCACCCCTCCTCAGCCCCGGCGCCTCCCCCCTCCGACACTTCCCCTCTGACCGCCGCCCCTCCCATTCTCTCTCCTCGCCTCTTTCTTCCTCCAAAACCCATCGAAGTAGCCACCGCGGTCTCCTCCACCCCTGCTGACCTGGCGCCGCCCACCACCCTAGACCGCCGACCATCTGCAGGCCCCGCGCACCCCACCCCCTTCTTCCTCCTCTACCTTGAAAAGAAAAACCCCGTGACCAAATCGATTTAATCCTAAACCCGCATCTAGTGAAACCCGCCACCGACTGAGCCACCACAGCACCGCCGTGCAGCACCTCAGCCCCCCTTCTCTGAAGAAATCCGAAAATGTGAGTTTAAAATTTTAATTTTTAATTTACATTTATTTTGTTTTCTGTTTTAACATATAATAGCATGGATAAAGGAGAGATTTTTATTCTAATAAAGAAGCGTTATAAAAATTAGATTTTTTTACTAAATAAAAGGTGGGATTTTTGTTTAGATAAAGTTAAGACTTTTGCTAAAGAAAATTTGAGATTTTTAAACAAAGAAATGTTAGGTTTTTAGTAAAACAATGATGAGATTTTTAGTAAATGAAAGGTCGTATTTTTATATAGTGAAAGGCGATAATTTTTATAAAGAAGAAAGGCGATAATTTATATATTATAGAAAAGTTAAAAATATAATTTTTTTACAGTGGCGATAATAAAAATATAATTTTTATATTATAGGAAGGATAAAAATATAATTTTTATAAATTAGAAGTATTAAATATATGATTTTTATGTAATAGAGAATATAAAAATATTATCTTTAAATATGTAGCGAAATAGAAATCTGATTTTTATTATATATATGTTGAAATAAAAATGTGATTTTTATAGCGATGAAAAAATAATTCGATCTTTATATATGAAGTAGAAATATAAAAATATAATTTTTATATAGAATGAATCGTCGAAAGTATATATGAAGAAAGAATAAAAATATGATTTTTATTTATTAGAATGAAGTGATAAAAATATAATTTTTATTTGAACAGCGTGAAAAGAACTGCATTGGAATTTCAAGAAGATCTAGACGGTTCAGCAGTTCAACAGCAAAGCACGGCGGAGTGGAACCCTCTGTGAGAACTTCTCACTTTAAATCTTATTTTCTAGTTAAAAATATATACTAGGATGCAGACGGTGCTTAGCAGCACCTGACACCCGTCGTCCACAGACCATGGACGGCTTGTATGCTTATTTGATGTGTTGTGAAATTTGTTTGTGATGTTGATGTGAAATCGATAATAAAATGTTGATGGTTGGAATAAATTAATTATCGTTAAAAATATAATTTTTAACGTGAATGTGAATAAATATTCATTTACAAATCGGACGGTTTGTTTATGTACACCTATTTGAAGGACATTGATTGGGATGATAAAATTTTACACATCGCCCAACTGCACAAATAATATTCAGTGTTGTGGATTGAAACCCCACACGGGTGTTGGGATGATATTTGGCGTACACTAATCCCAATTGTTTAGTGATTTGTCGGTCGTTTGATTGACAGGCTGTGTAAGCGTTTAATATTCATATTTAACGCTTTTGCAGTTGTGTGGTGCACTTTGGATGATGGTTGATTATTTATCGTTGCTATTATATACATGTGTTGTATGGAAATCATATAATTAACATTATATGGTAATTGATTGGGCCTCATTCCAATTGGGAAATAATGAATATTATAAAAGAAAATTCATGTGTTGAATAGAATAAAATAGTCATGTGTTGACAGTGCTCATGTGTTGAGAATATTCATGTGTTGAAAGAAATACAGATTCATGTGTTGAATAGAATAAATATTCATTTGTTGAAAAAAATGACGAAGTTATTGAAATATATAAAGTCGTGTTGATTAGAGATGCGCCATTTTGACGTGAGCGATATTTATATCGATTATATCTGTTTTTAAAATGAATATAGAAAAGGAAGTGATTTCAAATATAACATTTTGAAAATATTATCATTTGTATATCGATGATGTGGAATATTCAATTTCGATTCAAAATTGAATATGAAGTTGAAACCGTTACGAAAACAAATTTAAAATGATTTATAAAATACGTTTTAAAAAGGAAATCGACGAAATATATATATAATATATATAATGGCTTGAATAGAACGCGCTGCGCTGCGGCAGTTCGTGAATTTCGACCATTGACTTCGAATGGACATTACGGGAGATCCGACCGTTAGATTCTCCTGAAACCGGAACCGTTGGGTTCGTATCAAAAAGAGATTTCCAATGAATATTATAAATTTGAAATCTAACGGTTGGATTTGGAATAATATCCAAATCAAATTTGGAAAAGGTCGCTGTAAGTAGAGTTCGATGGCCGTTGATTGAAATCGACTGTACGGGCCTTGATAAAATTATTAAAAATATCTATAATTTGTGTAAAATCGTAAGAAATGGTTTGTGAAGAACTAGGTTGAAAAATTCCATATTTGAAAAGATAAAAATAGATTTTTATCAAAATGATCTAGTTTTGAACTAGAATTAAAATCAATTTATTTTTGAAATAAATAAATTGAATTTGAAAGTGGTTTTAAAAATAATCAGAATTTCTAATATACGAATTGGAATGGATTTGAATTGAAATTATCTTCGGAATATTTCGATGTTGGATTTCTTGATTATACAGATATTGTTTTGGGAATTTGAAAGATATATTTTATATCGTTATTTCCAATACGATATTTGTTGGTGTCAGAATTTGATATTGAATATAAGCCGGTATGTTTTCTATTCAGAGCCTTGTATTTAATATCAAATGTGATTTGGGTTTTTCGTGGATGGTGTCTTCATTAACACCGTTCTTAAGCCCAGTTAAAGTGATTTTGGGTTTATCGTGAACCGTGTTTTAGATTACATTGGTTCTTTAACTCGGTTAAAGACAGGATATTGATTTTTGAAAAGATTAAAACTAAGTGGAGTTTTAATGAATCTTTAATTAGATTGAAATGTGAATTGATAATTTAAATTATCAAATCTGAAAGTTGATCGAGAATGAAGTACCACCAGTTTTGCTCCGAAGCGATAGTTAAATCTTTAATTAGATTTGAACGTGAAATGGTAATTAATTTTACCGATAACACCGTGGTGTTAGATATGGAGTATTACCAGTTTTCTCGATGGGATGAATAGGTTGGGATTTGGAAATAAAATAAATAATTACTTCGGTGTGGTTCGCTAATCCCGACTAGTTTGGAAAACCATAATACGGTTTGAAATGATATCCAAAGGAAGATTAAAGAATAAATTTAGAAGAATTTATCTTTGATAAAATTAATGGGAACCTTTCCCTAAGAGTGTGAAAATTTGAATAAAAGAATATTCTGAATTGGAATGAGGCGTAGGTTGTGTTTGTGTAACACGTGTTTATTATATACGCAGGTTATTCGGAAAGGCCGGGTTTATACCCATTCTGAATAACCGATTCGACGATATGTCGAAGATGAAGACGGTGGTTGAAGACCGGAAGTCTTCACATCGTTTGGGTGATTACTGACGATCTTGATTGGGCTATACAACCAAGAAGAGGGTATCAGTTGGTGATCATCCAGACGTACTTGGAGATCGATGGATATGCAGGGTACTAGGTGCCTCCGGTTACGTTCAGACCCAGAACGAACTTGTAAATGGACTGTGTGTCTGACATTGGATTTTAGTCCGTGTGATTGATTTCTATTAAATATATATCTGTTTGGCGGCGGAGAATTTATTCTCTTGCTTAACGCCCTTCTCCGAGAAGTACGAGCTCAGAGGTTATATATTGATGGATATCAAACGCATGGAGTGAATTGCCTGTGTGGCATGCCTAAGTGGCAACTGATCAAGGCTTCTGTTGAAAAGCAAAGTCTTGTGGTGATGATCAAAGCACCACCTGTGTGGCATAGCTTTGCGTAACGTTGATTCGTGAGCCTCACACCCCGGTGTGAACCAAAAACGGGAGACGGACCTCAGGGAGGACATGCGTTTTCTTCTAGCTAGGAGTGGCATCAGTGCTTGAACTGGCTGACGAGTTTGACTCATGTGGTTGTTGGAATTGGAGGCGCCTCGGATATATCGGTCGTTCTCGAACCGATGGAGTCATTTAGTGGGCTCAACTACACCCCAAAGGGTGGGGAAACGCAGTGTTCAGGCATTTTAATCCACATCAGTGGACCGGCCCTGACGATCCAAGGGACGATGCGTTCTGTTCCTGAGACACGGGCTAGAGCGTCTTGAATTCGGTTGAGGACCATCTTTTGCCTCGGTTCACAGATGGAAATCCAATTTCCAAATACGTGACTTTGCAGTTTTGATTGTAGAGCCTAGTATGGCGACATGATATATGGTACCAATGTCGTCTATGATTGATACTTATGATTTGAAATTGTTTTGACACTATACACTTATAATAGTATCAAATGATTTGTTTTAAAACGTACCAAGCATGTTTGGCTATTATAAGGGAAAACCCTATCCCCCAGCTTGCGTTGCATTGTGTGATAGGACCTGGGTCTTATAATAGCTTCATTTTTCCGAAAAAGCTTTGCGTTGTTTTGTTGTATGCACTGGTATTCTTGGGAGGAAACCCGTTCCGTGTTATACGGCGTGGTCCCTTGATATACCTGATTTAAAGTAAAGTTTTAAATAACTATTTTAGTTCTCACACCAGTCACATGACTGACCTAGAGTTTATTGTTTTAACCTAAACTCTGGGTGCCCTTATTTTGACACGGGCAGCTAGTATTTTTGGTTTTGCAGATTTATATTCACAGGATCCTAGTTTACAGCTGGAACGATATCTGAAAAGCTTTCTAACCGTATGTCTCCTTCTAGTTGTGTTTTGTATTATTTTCCGCTGCGATGTATTTAAATGTAATTTAAATCTCTGTTATTTTCTATGTAATATTTATTTATACTCTGTATATTCTTGTATTCTGGTGGAATTGTTGTAATTAACAATGAAATGTTCTTCTGTCTACGTTCTGATTTGTCGTGTTCTCAGAACAATCAGGCGTTTCGAACGGTCTTGGTCGGTTTAGCGACTGATTCGGATCGAGCGAAATTCCTTTTCGTTACATTTAGTTTATGTTAAAATAGCCTAAACACCTTAATTAAATCATCAATATAATTAATTACCCCTTAATTAACATCCTAACCCTTGCGCTAAATCATCTTCCTCTGAGGTTCGGTTTGAACTAATTCTAGTGCAATTGCGATTCCCTTTTCACCACTCGTTGTCATCCCATAGCCCGTGATTCTCCAAGCCAACACTTCCTATGAATACCGCTAGTTGAACATTACCTTCTTCACGCCTCTGTCTCAAATTCGAGCTCTGTCATTATGTTGCTACCTCAACAACACCTTATGAACAGAGACTACGAACCACACCGAAGATCGATCAACTCATCTTCCTCCTATCAGTCGCTACATTGACCCAGTTCCAAAAATAAAAACCTCAAACTACTGTACGTCCTCCTAGAAATGGCCTTTGTCCATTTAAAACGTCATGAACTCAGCTAGTCATGGTCTCCAGTTTTCACGCAATGAACAGTGACCTTCACGTCAAAAATATTCAAAAAATTACCCCATTTTAACTCCCTTAATCCGCATAATAATCCCCCCATAATTATTCTACTTCCCCGATAAAACAATTGCTTCTCCACATGGAAAAGGCAAAGGCAGTTTGCTGCTTCAAATGGAAAATGTGAAGGTAGACATATATTTATATATATGTTTTTCTTTCACTCTTCAATTGCTACTCAGGAAGCACCCAAAAAAGACCCTGCTCCATATTTCATCACCCCCAAAACAACCCAGCGAGCTTGAATTCCTTCTCCCTCCATTTGGCAATCCACTTTCCACTATTCAACCTACTACTATTGCTGCTATGTTACGCTGGAGCCGACGAGATCACCACTGTGACGACCCCCATCAATCCCGTTTCCACCTTATACCACCATCATTCAACTCGCTAGATCCTATCACTTCCTTCTCGGCTAAACCCCGTTGGTAATGGAAGACCACCAAAAAAATCAAAACGAATCCCCCTAATTAACCACACTCGATGTGGTTTAAATCCACAAATCCCAAAACGATATCAATTTCATGAACTAAACCCTTAATTTCTCCAAAGTCGAAACCCTACTTCGCTCTATCGTTTTGAACTGAGTAAACCCCATGCGAGGTAGAAGAGAAATAAAAAGGAAATTCTAAAATATAAGTATTTCGATTTACAAAATTTTATTTGATTTGTGGTGAATTTTTGAAGAGCACGATTTTGTTTTTCTGAAGGAGGAGTTTTGTGTTTTATGAAGAAATGATAAAGAGAAAGGTCTGCTTGTTTTGATAGAAATTTGAGTCGCTTTCCAAGGAAGCTATAGGTTGGATTCTAAGACAAGCTTCCCAATTATTTAATCTATTTATGAAGCTTACACCCGAAGTAACATCGTCAAATAACTACAGATGAGCTTTGATCGCAATGAAAAACATAATCCTAACATAAATAAATATTCTGGACACGATGGAACAAGTTTCGTCGAATTTCAGAATCATTTATTACAACTCTCTTTTTAATTCACAACGTAAAATCTATATGCGTCTATATCATGCACAATAATCAAAATAACTCTAATCGACTCCAAACTAGAAATCTTACAATAATTAATTACTACGGATTTAAAAAAATTAGTTTCATTTAAATTGGAGACCATTTGAAAATTGGTTATTCTTAAGTTCCAAATTTGATCAATAAAATATTAATTAATTTCAAAACAATTCAATATAAAAACAAATAATCAATATTATCATATATACCCGAATAGAACATTGTATGACCCAAAGTAATATATCTGGATTTATAACTCGATATTTTTTATTAAAACGACATTCAGATTATTTAAAATCTATTTATTTAAATAATAAATCATTATAATTAATAAACGATTCCACAACGACTATTTGAAAATTTGATTTGGACATAGCTCACAATCTACAAAATGAAATATCCATTTTTTACTTCCATTAGAAAAATATCGTTCAATAGATTCAAACGTTTCTTGTTTTGAAGAAATCTGACTTATATTGGATCTTGTATATTCAATTGATGTTCAAAATGTAATATTACAAACTACCTCGACGTTACGAGCTCCTTATAAATTTTATTATAAATAATACATTGAAACATTGTTTTTAATAATTAAATTCCTTTAGAAAATCATTTTATATTTCCAATAAAACATTGAAACTAATTTAAATGTTTTAAAATTAATGGCTAAAAATCCGGGTCGATACAATATTGAAACCTATTATAACGACCCAGATTTTAGTAAGAAATACTTAATGGATATTGAATATTTAATAATGATTTATTTTAAGAATTAACGACGAGAAATGTATTTAAAATAAGGTTTGAACGTAAAATTTATAATATAAAAAAACGAGCTCGTAACGTTGCGGTATTTCGTAATATTACGTTTTGAAGTTTAAACGAGTATACAGAATTCAATATAAGTCAGAATTAGTTGAAAAAAGAAACGTTAGGATCTATTTTACTATATCTTTCCAACAAAATTGAAAAATCAAGATTTCATCTTGTAGATTGTAAGTTATTTCCAAATCAAATTTCCAAATAGTCACTATGAAATTAAATTATATTTTATTGATTAATTTAAATATATAAATAGGATTTATATATAATACGGATGTCATTTAAACTTAAAATTAGTAAATATTGAATTGCAAATTATATACAATCCCATTAGGATATATATAGGATAATAATAATTAGTTAATTATCAAATTGGGTCATTTTGGAATTTTATAATATTGTAATAACATTACATAGGACTTGAAAATAGTCATTTTGCAAACGACCCCCGTTTCTGACAAAACCAATTTTGTTGGATCTGGAATAGTAAATTAACGTAGATTTCCAAAGTTTGCGCCCAACGGAGTTAGTATGTGGCCGTTCGAGATAAAACTGTTCGTGTAATACCCCGTAATTTTAAAACGGGACATAAGAGATAATTAAAGAATAATTAATCTTTAAAAGAAGAATTAATGAAATGGGTTGCGCCATTGCGTTGGTCTCGGAAATTTACTTGAGATAGAGCCCGAGTTTGCGTAAAATGGATATAGGATGAAGAAGTTATGGAGGTTACAAGATTTCAGTTTAAACCAGAATTAAAATAAAATATTCAAAACAGCAAAGGCGGGAGAAGAAAACGCGGAACCGACCACGTTTTGGGTGTCGACCCAAGACCTATTGGGTCGACACCTATGTCAACTCAGGCTCTTTGGGGTCGACACCGTGGTCGACATAGGTGTCGACCCACCTGTAGGGGTCGACCCCATCAGCCAGATCTGGGCAGTGACAAATTTTGACAACCCTGTGCTGATGTGGCCTTCTTTGATTGGCCAATTACTGATTTCTGAGGTATTAGGGCATATGTGTCATGCTATGGTTGGCTGGATGACACATCTCTTTGGTTTGATGGCTCTGATTACTCCTAGACTGATCTAAAGGCTAGAATTAATCCTAGACTTCTATATAATCAACTCAAACCCTAAACCTAATACACATAAACACATTTTATGAAGTCATCATGCCGTCTCTCTCTAAAGTAGCGTATCCTCCATCTTCTTAAAACTAGAACATCTTCTTCAACTAGAAATCAATTAGAAGAACATCAATAGTCTACATCAAAGGAATAGCTTAACAAATTCAGAAATCAGATTCCAAAATACAAGAACTATTCTTTTTCTGTAAGTTCAGTTATATTTCAGATTTAAATATATAAAAATCATGACTTGAAATAAATCGAATCTAGAATTGTGCCTAATTGTGATTCTGATTCATGTTTATCCTTATGACAAATATGAAATAACTATGCCTATGAGACTATTGTGATTTGTACAATTGAACCTATGATATTGTATATTAGTTTGGTGATGCTTTTATGTTAAGTTATGTACATGCTCATAAACTAAGTCATGTTCATATATGCTTATATGTTTAGATCTACACGCTTGCTTTTATGTTATGTTATGTACATGTTCATAAACTATGTCATGTTCACATATGCTTACATGTTTAGATCCAAGTTAATACATATGTTTAAGATCTATGTAAATTCCTGTTCATATGCTTAAGATCTATGTTAATTGGATCTAACTAAAGTACAAGTTCACATTGATATGCTTGATTAAGTTTATATTGTTCATGAAAAATTTGTATTATACATGCTTAGTTAGATTCATATTATTTTGTGCTGTTGGAATGCTACATGTTCCTTTCTTTTCCCTTTGTTTATGAGTTAGGGTAATTTGCGAGCCTAACGTTCTATGTAAATTATGCGAACGAATAATGGGGGGAAACGTTGGGGTAAAACATTAAATTACATGCTAATGGAATATATTGGCTCATAATCATGTAAATGATTAATAGCATGAAATGGTATAATTTGTATACCATTAATTATGAACATAATTTAAATAGTAAATGTGACATGACAACACTTGTGGATAATTTACATATAAACTTGACATAAATGATGAATATGTAAATTAAATAAATGATGAACATGCCTAACCCGAGGTTAGATTGAGTTGTGGTGTAAAACTGCCCGGAACCGCCCAGCACATCCAGTAACCGCAACAACACCTAACTAATGTGAGAGGTTAGTGCATCATGCCTAGGAAAAACCCGAGATTAGATTGAGTTGTGGGGTAAAACTTCCCAGAATCACAATAACACAGATCTAATGTGAGAGGTTGGTGCATTAATAAATCAATTAATGCTAATGAACAAGACATGTTAAGAATGGTAGGGTAAAGTTAACTAAGGCAACACTTAACCAGTACAACATGTTAATTAAACAAATGGGAGGGTTAAGTTAACTAAGGGAACACTTAACCAGTACAACATGTTAATTAAACAAATGGGACGGTTAAGTTAACTAAGGCAACACTTAACCAATGCAACGTGTTAATTAAACAAATGGTAGGTTTAAGTTAACTAAGGCAAAACTTAACTAGTAAAACATGTTAATTAAACAAATTGTAGGGTTAAGTTAACTAAGGCAACACTTAACCGATATAACATGATGTATGGTAGGGTTAAGTAACACAAGAAGGCAAAACTTAACCAATCTATATAACATGATGTATGATAGGGTTAAGTAACACAAGAGGGCAACACTTAACCAATATAACATGATGAACGAGTGAGGTTAAGTTAATAGAAAACACTTAACCAATAAAACATGATGTTTGGGTGGGTTAAGTTAACATGAATGGACAACACTTAAACAATATTATATGAACGAAGCGGATAGTGTAAAGGCAAGCTTAACCAATAATACGTATTGACTTGATCAGTGGGAGGGTTAAGTACATCTCATGTAGGTGGGTAATATTAGTATATATAGGCCCACAAACTTAACCGTTAAATAAACATGCTTGAATCGGTGGGAGGGTTAAGTACATCTTGTGTAGGTGGGTAATATTTGTATATATAGGCCCAAAAACTTAACTGCTAAATAAACATGCTTGAATCGGTGGGAGGGTTAAGTACATCTCGTGTAGGTGGGTAATATTAGAATATATAGGCCCACAAACTTAACCGTTAAATAAACATGCTTGAATCGGAGGGAGGGTTAAGTACATCTCGTGTAGGTGGGTAGTGTTTGTATATATAGGCCCACAAATTTAACTGTTAGATAAACATGCTTGAATTGATATGGGGAGGGGGGTTTAAGTATATCTTGTGTAGGTGGGTAATATTAGTATATATAGGCCCACAAACTTAACCGTTAAATAAACATGCATGAATCAGTGCGAGGGTTAAGTACATCTCGTGTAGTTGGGTAATATTAGTATATATAGGCTCGCAAACTTAACTGTTAAATAAACATGCTTGAATCGGTGGGAGGGTTAAGTACATCTCGTGTAAGTGGGTAATATTTGTATATATAGGCCCACAAACTTAACCAGTAGGAAACCCTAGTAACGGGGACCCATTTCAGCAGTAACCCACACAGATGTATCATGATACCCTGAACTAGGCAGTGTGGGGCACGATTACTGGGCTGATTATAAGCGGTCAAAATAGCGGTAGAGGGTACGTCAGTGTAGGTTCCGACGGTTTACGGGCGTGCACGTACTCCGGAGTGGGAAAAAGCAGGCACTGGGTACCAGTAGTTACACACTATCCATCTTGAATCGTGTCGGGTTGCTATCATAAGGATAGATACACCTTATGGTGGGACCAGCACAGGTTATCTACATGCAAGAGAGGGCCGATTGACACAGACTCATGGAACATTAATACAAGTAGGAAGCCGATCGATAGGGTAGTAAGGGTACGTCTAACATCTTCGTGGCAATCAGGCTGAATGAGGTAAGATCCTCCTACTAGATGTACACCTGAAGGCTACCACAATTGCGGAGATTGGGATCACATTGTAATATTATCATTTTATACAGATTACTAGTTGGGACACTAGTTAGGCGGTGCAGAGATATAGAAATCAGAATAACAGGGTAGTAGCGAAGCAGAGAAAGAGTAGAAGCGTATTCAATTTACCTTGCCTTATCTTGTCTTAAGTTATCTTGTTTTATGGTATTGTCCTATTTTCAGTTTATGCATGTCATGATCCTTTATCTTGTTTACATGATGAAAAATCACTGGACTTACCAGACTTATGCCTGAACTGTTTTCTTTCGTCTTCTTTTCTTCCGTTTCCCCCCAAGTAGTCAGGGAGGGAATAACTCAGCTTAGTTTGGACCGTTTCTCTTTCCAAGCTTGGAGATTCTGTGATGTATGGCATGGAACCTCTTATCTTTGGCCATGGCTGTGATTGCACTTTAATTTGGGGACTTATGCTACTTTGCTATGTTTTATGCTTCTTATATACTTGGAAGTTTTTGAATTAAGACAGAAGTTTTATGTAATACTTTTAAGTATGATTGAGTTAATTGTTGTAAAAGCTTGATTGAACTATGTTGCTTATAAAATGACTTTATTTTTCGTTGCTTTATTTGTATATCTTGTATTTTATCTGCATCTCTTACCTATAACGCTTCACTGAAGTTAATGCATTCCCTTTGTCAGTGACATTAATGAACGTGGGGTGTTACATTTGGTATCAGAGCAAAAGGTTACCGGATCAGATAAAAGATGTGAAAAATTATTTTCAAAACGGTTTTAAAAGAAGCATTTTCTAAAGAAAAGTTTTGTTTTAAAGGCATATTTCCCAAAGCCATATGCAATATCTTTTGATCTTCTGTTTGAATCCTCGTTTTCCTTCTTTACTGAGTCTTTGGGGCTCCTGGCTTTCTGGGAGCTAACCTCATCGCGGCATGGTTCCGTAGGCTTGATGAGACTACGACACCTATCAAAGGGCGAAGAATTGCCCAACTTCCATATAGCCGCAGTAGTTTCACCCACGGCTAATTTTCTTTCAAGCTTTGTAGGGTTTTCCATGCGATGGAGGCAGCTTTCAAGAGACTTGTCAACAAGCCACACAAGGATGGCAAAGATGAGAATAAGGGAGTTTGGCTAAGGAGCACAACCCAAGTGATGAGAAACTCATGGATAGGGACTTGGTTCACAAAGGAGGAAAGAATAGAAAAATCTATTACAAGAGGAAGTGTTGTTATCATGGTATAATGGGTCATATAATTAAGGACAAGGGCATGAACAAAGGATAGGACTTTCAGGAGGGCAAGTGCATGCTCTCACCGCCAGCGTACCTGAGAGAGAGGTAGTAAAGTTTCTATTGAAAAAGTTTAGTTTTTCTTTTTGATCATCCTATTAGTACTCTTTTTGATTTTACCGCTTCACATTCGTTTATATCTGCTTCCATAGTTGAGTCTCTACACCTTAGCGCTTTTATATTAGAAGATCCCATTATTATCTCAAATCCAATTGGTGGTTCGGCTCATTTATCTTTGGTTTGTGAGGATTTGAAAATAGCTATATTAAGTATTGAGTTTAAGTGTAATGCTTATGTTTTTTTGGTTTCATGGGCTATGGGTTGATTCTAGGCATGGATTGGTTAGCTAGTAATTGTGAAAGGAGGGTAGTTAGACTTTTGACTTGCCTCGGGAATACCCTCGAGATTTCGTGCAATCCTAAGGGATCAGTTTGCCTTAGCTACCTAGAATCACTTAATGCATCTATTGACAATTTGCGATCCGTTGGAGTAGTCCATGATTACGCAAATGTTTTTGATTAGGTAAGGGGTTTGTCCTATAAAACGAGAGATAGACTTCCACATATATCTAGTTGATAATGCAAAGCCAGTTGCATTATGTAACGACCTGTATTCTACGCATCATGGGATCGTAGAATATTTATTTCTTTCACATATGAAGTCGTATGGTCATGTAACTTTGGGAGACGACTATTGGGGTCATTTCCCATGTTCATGATTTTTGTCAATTTTTAAATGACCATTTTACCCCTAGTTGGTACTTTTTTGGCCATAACTTTTGACTGGAAAGGAGTTTTGACCTAAAACCACTTCCATTGGATTCGAATGATGGTTTCTCTTTCCGTAGAGTGGTTACATTAGCCAAACGGACTTACCGTTTGGGAGATATGGCTGAAACAAGGTTTGGAAGGTGAAAAACTGCTTAACCGAGCCAAATAAGGTGATTAGTGGATAGGCCCATAACCCATTTCGGTACTGGGGTTATGGGGAGGCTGAAATGAGTTAGAGAATCATTTTCATTTCAGTTTTGAGCCGCCACTTTCCTCCTTGAAACCCTAGTAATGGCCTCCACCTTCTAATTTCATCCCAAATCACCTTCTAATCACTTTCTAATCAAGTTTTGGCCTAATCTACATCAAATCAAGGCGGATTAGCATCAAATCAAGATAGGAGCTGCTGCTAAGCATTGGAATTCGACCCAAACAGAGAATCATTTCAGATCTATAGTTTACTTTGTGGCAAAGGTGAGTGATTTGCATTGTTTTTCACTAATTACGGCTAATTATGGTAATTAGCGAAGATTAGCGAAATTATGGTTCAGAAAAATCTAGAAAAATTCCCAAAATTCCTAAACATCATTTTATGCCTCTGATATGAATTTGGGTTAATTTCGACTAATTTTGCAAATCCTGGAATTTGGGGGATTAAGGGGTGATTAGTGATAATTAGCGAATTTATGCATGTTAAAAATCTGGAAAAATATTTATAAATTGCTATATATCGTTTTAGACCTCTGCTAGAAGTTTGGGTTAATTTGGTTAAGTTTTGTTAATCCTATGCTTAGTTGTTCTTAAACATGCTTAAGGGGAAATATGGGATTTTGGCTATGTTTGATCCATTTTAAACCCATCATATTGTTGTTTTGGTGTTTGAGGTCACTTCTACTTGTTGCTATGGCTGTATGATATGCTTTGTGATTGATTAGAATAGGTAGAATGGCCAAAAACACCGTCGAGTGGCGTAAGTTGCTTGCTGGAAGAAGTGCAGGAGATCTGATCGGATAACCCGACCCATTCATAAGACCCCGACCCGATCCGTCCATGGAAGGTGACCACGAGTCGACCGACCCGACTCGTTCGTGATATTCCCCTCCGACCCGACCCGCTTGCTTGGTGTGTGTCACGAAGGCAGAAGACCCTGATCGATACGTGACGAGCTGGAAGCCCCGATCCGAACCAAAGCCACGACCTGAAGGAGATTGGCACGCCGACCCGATCCGCGTGGAGATGGAACCCGATCCGATGCATCCACGATCCACGAGTCGCGATCCGAAGCTGGTCACGATCCGACCTGGAGATGAAGCCACGAACTGACGCCAAGGAGCATAGAGCATGATCCGAAGGGGGGTCCACGATCCGATCGACCACGAGTGGAAGAAGGAGCCACGAACCGTGCTTGGGGAGGGAGAACCGCGATCCGAACCAGATGAGGCCGATCGCGATCCGACATTGATGGCCACGACCTGAAGCGAGGCGAACTGAATGAAGATCAATCCGGACGGAGATGACGACCAAACCCCGAGATGCAAAGGTAGTCTAAATGGAAGTTAGAGCTCAGGATCCAGATGGGAACCAATGAGTTCACTTCTCGATTGGGCTTTGCTGCGGGACGTGTGCAAAGGGGTTGTCGGTATTCATAACTTTGGTTCACCCCTGAGAGATGGATGGCGGGCTTGTAGTGATAGTTACACGGGATTGGATTCCGTCATGGCCCAAAGTATTAGGTGACCGAAGTAGTGGATATCGTATGCTTTACGCACTGAGTGAGGGATGTGAGGATGATTACTATGCTTGATTGTTTGACATCACTATGACATGCACACCCCCACCCCGTTATCTTTACACCATTTGAAAGGGAACCTTAGAGTGTTGTACAGTATGTAGTGCTAACTCTTTGGTTGCAGGTCCAGGTTCAGGTATGATTGGATTATACCTGTTATTGTTCTGTTTTGTTGCTTATCGCTCATACCAGGCTTTATGTCTGACCCAGAGTTTTTTGTCTCCTCTTATTACTCTGGGTTCTCACACGAGCAGACTAGAGACAAGTTATGGTTAGCTGGTGATGCACGAGTAGCTGATTCGGAGGCGAGCAGGAGGCTTCCACGTATGATATATAGATATTCTCCCTGTGTCATTGGTGGTCACTACTTGGGCATTAGTAGTGTACCTTCTTTATCTTGCTTTTGCTTTAGAGACAGTATTTTAAAAGTTGTAATAAGCTGTATTTTGGATTTCCGCTGCTATGATGTTAGTTGTTTCAGCTTATGCACTGTCTCACCTGTTTTATGTCAAGTATGTTATTATTATATTTTATTCTATGCGCTGTGAGACATTCTACAGGTTCTTTGTATGTTCATTTCCTTCTTCCTTTTCCTTCTGCCGACCCGTTCCGTGCTAACTGGACATGTGTACAGCGCACTTTTGGAGTAAATGTCGGTTGGTGCGGGGCGGGCCGTCACACTTGGTATCAGAGCTCTAGGTTGCGTAGTCAACCTAGGGAAAGACACTAGGGAGAGATAGTACGTATACGAGAGTGCGTATTTGTGATTACTTTGGTTTTTAAAAGTTATATGTATATACTATTGGTAGTATATGAATGAAGTCGTACTGCACTAGCACCACTATGGGATCGTTAATCGTTTCCCCTTTTACAGATTAACGATGAGCCGATATCCTAGAGGTGCTGGTAGAGGGACCTACCATGGGAATGCTCCCGACATGAGGACAATGTTCACTAACTTCATGAGAGACATGCTTAGAGATGTTCAGGGAGCAGTTCCCAATCCCGAAAATGGTGGTGGTCCAGTAGTGCAGGCGCCTAGGGTCGATTTCGCCAAGTTGTGCAAGGATTACACTAACCTTGGTGGGAAGCCGTTCCACGGAACGGAGTCGGCCACAGATGTTCAGGATTGGTTGGATAGCTGTGATCGTATCTTCGACGACTTGGGTCTTGAGGATGCGATGAAGAGAAGGCTAGCGTCTCGTCAACTGCAAGGGCGAGCGATGAATTGGTGGAATGCCATTAGAACAGCTACTCCAGAAGATCAAGTTACTTGGAATCAGTTTAAGACTTACTTTTGTGATAAGTTTATTCCAGCTGCTCATAAATCAGAACTGTTCCGGAAGTTCTTGGAGCTTAAGCAGAACGGTAGAGCAGTCTCGGAGTATATCGCTGAATTCGACATTTATCGAAATATGTATGGTCCCTTATCGATACAGTCGAAAAGAAGAACGAGAAGTTCATAACTGGCTTGGATGGGTACTTGGGGGAAAGACTTATAAACCATATCGATGAGACGTTCGAGTCTATTGTAGGAAAGGCATTAAGGTCAGAGAGCCTTTTCCCTAAGTCGAAGACCGAAGTTGCTACGGCATCTGCAGAGGAGCCAAAGCCGCAAGCAGGCGGTGAATGCAAGAAGAATTCTCAGAACAAGAGGAAGCAGAACCCGACCAAGGATGGTCAGAATAAGAAAAATAAGAAAGATGGCGAATGCTTTAGTTGTGGCAAGAAGGGCCATTACGCCAGAGATTGTCGAGAAAAGCCTGGGGAAAGGAAGTGCTTTAACTACGGCCAGGCGGGACATCACAAGGATGATTGCCCACAACCTCCTAGGGAGAAGCAGATTGTGAAAGTGTGTGCTATCAACGCTGTTCATTCTTCGTCAAATGCCCCAACTGAGGCGCAGAAGGAAAAAGGTGTCGTTATTCGAGGTATGCTTTCTATTTAAGATGTTTTGATCGGGTTTTGTTTGACAAACCTGAGTTAGTCGATAGACCTTTAGTAGTGACGAACCCGATTGGTGGTTCGACTAGTTTTGGCATGATTTGTTAATGTGGTCTTATCGAGTCATAGATGTATGTTTCCTTGTGATTGCTTTGTTTTGGGCTTTACTGGGTTTGGCATTATTTTGGGGAGTCGATTTACTCCAAAGGAATAGGGTGGTATTAGGTACCTACCTAGTGATGGCGATAGTAACTGGAGTTAAGGAAGCTAAGAGGTTATCGTTGTAATAAGTTCTAGTTGTCTTTGGGAGGCAAATGAGTACTCCAGTGCTACATTGTTTTGCTAGTATGACCTCATGTGGATTGTCCGAACTCGGAGGAGATGTTCCTTGGGTGCTTGTCTGATATTGGTTTAGGCCTTTGGGGCTTGTGCTTGGGAAATGTCGATTTCGACTAGGATGGGTTGCGTGAGGGGTAAATAGTTGTTGTGATTTTTCATTGGATGATATCTTGGTTTACTCGAGGAGTGATGGGCAGACGGAACATGATAAGACTGTTCAATGGTATAGACTACCCAGAGTTAGACTCGATAGGGTTATGAGATTGCTCGAGTGGGACTCGAGAAAGATACAAAGTAATGGTTGTTTAGGACCCTATGTTGATGTTCTCTATTGGATAGTAGAACTTTGAAGGAATAGGATGTGTTCGTTGATCATGGAAGATACAACGAAGATTAGAGCGATTCAAGTTGGACTTGAACTCGTAAAAGAAAATAGGTGTTCGTTGATCTTGGAGATGCAACGAATAGGGAGACGACTCACGTTGGACTAGAGTTTGTCGGTACTCAAGACTGGGTCTGAGTTATAGATTGACTCGAGTTGGACTCGAGAAGACTGCAAGGAATTGGATTCAGCTCGAGTTGGACTCGAGAGGGCAGCAAGATAATGGATACACTTGGGTTGGACTCAAGTATTTTAGGAGGACTAAAAGCAGGGGTATCTGGGGACGCCCGTTACATTGGATCCGTTGGACGTGATCTAGTTATCCTTGGAGGATAAACGTACGTTGGACGTACGGTAGTCCGATTGGAGGCTGGGCTTCCATTAGTTTAATTATCCTTAGAGGATAAACGTGCGTTGGACGTACGATAGTTAGTAGGGAGGCGGGGCTTCCATTGGCCTGGGATTGGTTGGACCAGTCAAGTAGGCATCGGTGTATGTATGGGGGCTGGGCTTCCATTAGTTATTGATGTTGGTTGGACCAGACAGACTGGAATCGACATATTAGGATTGGTTAGACCAATCATGTAGGTGTCGATGTGTTTATGACTTTAGCAGGTGATAGATAGGATTTGTTTGATGGATGTTATGGTTGATATGTTTGTTCCTATCTTTCTTCTCTTGAGTAGACTATCACCTGTAGGGTTCCAACGATGGGGAACAAAGTGATTGTAGTAGGACTATGAGCCAGTGCAGCAGAGTCGTCATGACTCGAGGGGCAAAGTGGATATAGTAAAGGATTAGTAAGCCTATGAGCCAGTGCAGTGGAGTTGTTATGACTTCATGGGGCAGAGTGGACATAGCAAAGGACTAGTGGCTATGGATCAGTGCAGTGGAGTCGCCATGACTCCATGGGGCAGAGTGATCATAGTAAATGATTTGGGTGCGGTAATAGTTGCATTGAGTAGGAAACATGTCAGTTTAGGGGTTTTGTTTCTAGGATGGAAGCAACTAGAGTATGTCACAGGATATGATTTCAGACCCATGACTGAATTGGATTCAGAAACGCTAGTAAGCTTGACGATTAGATCGATTTTGATTGAGAGGATTGTTTCCAGTTAGAAGGACGATCCTAATCTATTGGAAACCATCTCTAGGGTAGAGATGGGTATCGATGGAAAGAGAATGATCAAATAAGGATTTGATCGAGAAGGGTGACTTCGAAAGAATAAGGGATTAGTTGTACCCAACGTAGATGGACTGAGAGGTGAAGTGCTTAGAGCATACCATCACTCGAAATTGACTATACATCCTAGTGGTAACAAGATGTATTGAGACATAGAGCAGATCTACTACTGGGAAGGGATAAGGATAGGTAGAAGGCTTATCTCGATAAGAGACGAAGAGATTTGGAATTCTTCGTTAACGACTTGGTGTTCGTCGAGATCTCTCCATAGAGAATGTGATTCGGATTGGTTGGAGAGGTAAGTTAGCACCAAGATTTGTTGGCCCATTCCCAGTCCTCGAGCAAGTTGGGAATTTGGCGTATGAAGTAGAGCAACCTGACAAGATGGAGGGAGTTCACAACGTATTTCATGTTTCCCAGTTAAGGAAGTTTGTGCAAGACCCTAATGTGGCTATTTCACCAGATCAGTTGGACGATATCGAGGTTGAACTCGAGGCGGTTGGGAACCGCAAGTCTATGCGTATTGTTGGGAACGATACGAAGCAGCTTCGAAGGAAGCCGGTGAAACTAGTCAAAGTCCAGTGGGGTGAGAATGAAAAAGACTGTACTTGGGAAACAAAGGAAGATATAAGGAAGAAGTATCCAGAACTCTTTGCCTAGTAAGGTTTTGGTAGTGATAGTTCCTTCCCTTGTTAGTAAACCGCATACTAGGATAGACTTGTTTTGCATGTTGATTGTTGTTTTATGGTTGATAGGCATGCGGAACCCTTTGTGTGTTTTGATTAGGGAATTTCGGGGGCGAAATTTCTTAAGGGGGGGAGAGTGTAACGACCCGTATTTTACGCATCATGGGATCGTAGAATATTTATTTCTTTCACATATGAAGTCGTATGGTCATGTAACTTTGGGAGACGACTATTGGGGTCATTTCCCATGTTCATGATTTTTGTCGATTTTTAAATGACCATTTTACCCCTAGTTGGTACTGTTTTGGCCATAACTTTTGATTGGAAAGGAGTTTTGACCTGAAACCACTTCCATTGGATTCGAATGATGGTTTCTCTTTCCGTAGAGTGGTTACATTAGCCAAACGGACTTACCGTTTGGGAGATATGGCTAAAACAAGGTTTGGAAGGTGAAAAACTACTTAACCGGGCCAAATAGGGTGATTAGTGGATAGGCCCATAACCCATTTCGGGATTAGGGTTATGGGGAGGCTGAAATGAGTTAGAGAATCATTTTCATTTCAGTTTTGAGCCGCCACTTTCCTCCTTGAAACCCTAGTAATGGCTTCCACCTTCTAATTTCATCCCAAATCACCTTCTAATCACTTTCTAATCAAGTTTTGGCCTAATCTATATCAAATCAAGGCGGATTAGCATCAAATCAAGATAGGAGCTGCTGCTAAGCATTGGAATTCGACCCAAACAGAGAATAATTTCAGATCTATAGTTTACTTTGTGGCAAAGGTGAGTGATTTGCATTGTTTTTCACTAATTACGGCTAATTATGGTAATTAGCGAAGATTAGCGAAATTATGGCTCAGAAAAATCTAGAAAAATTCCCAAAATTCTAAAACATCATTTTATTCCTCTGATATGAATTTGGGTTAATTTCGACTAATTTTGCAAATCCCGGAATTTGGGGGATTAAGGGGTGATTAGTGATAGTTAACGAATTTATGCATGTTAAAAATCTGGAAAAATATTTATAAATTGCTAAATATCGTTTTAGACATCTTTTAGAAGTTTGGGTTAATTTGGTTAAGTTTTGTTAATCCTATGCTTAGTTGTTCTTAAACATGCTTAAGGGGAAATATGGGATTTTGGCTATGTTTGATCCATTTTAAACCCATCATATTGTTGTTTTGGTGTTTGAGGTCACTTCTACTTGTTCCTATGGCTGTATGGTATGCTTTGTGATTGATTAGAATGGGTAGAATGGCCGAAAACGCCGTCGAGTGGCGTAAGTTGCTTGCTGGAAGAAGTGCAGGAGACCGGATCGGATCGAATAACCCGATCCGTTCATAAGACCCCGACCCGATCCGTCCATGGAAGGTGACCACGAGTCGACCGACCCGACTCGTTCGTGGTATTCCCCTCCGACCCGACCCGCTTGCTTGGTGTGTGTCACGAAGGCAGAAGACCCTGATCGATATGTGACGAGCTGGAAGCCCCGATCCGAACCAAAGCCACGACCTGAAGGAGATTGGCACGTCGACCCGATCCGCGTGGAGATGGAACCCGATCCGATGCATCCACGATCCACGAGTCGCGATCCGAAGCTGGTCACGATCCGACCTGGAGATGATGCCACGAACTGACGCCAAGGAGCATAGAGCACAATCCGAAGGGGGGTCCACGATCCGATCGACCACGAGTGGAAGAAGGAGCCACGAACCGTGCTTGGGGAGGGAGAACCGCGATCCGAACCAGATGAGGCCGATCGCGATCCGACATTGATGGCCACGACCTGAAGCGAGGCGAACTGAATGAAGATCGATCCGGACGGAGATGACGACCAAACCCCGAGATGCAAAGGTAGTCTAAATGGAAGTTAGAGCTCAGGATCCAGATGGGAACCAATGAGTTCACTTCTCGATTGGGCTTTGCTGCGGGACGTGTGCAAAGGGGTTGTCGGTATTCATAACTTTGGTTCACCACTGAGTGATGGATGGTGGGCTTGTAGTGATAGTTACACGGGATTGGATTCCGTCATGGCCCAAAGTATTAGGTGACCAAAGTAGTGGATATCGTATGCTTTACGCACTGAGTGAGGGATGTGAGGATGATTGCTATGCTTGATTGTTTGACATCACTATGACATGCACACCCCCACCCCGTTATCTTTACACCATTTGAAAGGGCACCTTAGAGTGTTGTACAGTATGTAGTGCTAACTCTTTGGTTGTAGGTCCAGGTTCAGGTATGATTGGATTATACCTGTTATTGTTCTGTTTTATTGCTTATCGCTCATACCAGGCTTTATGTCTGACCCAGAGTTTTATGTCTCCTCTTATTACTCTGGGTGCTCACACGAGCAGACTAGAGACAGGTTATGGTTAGCTGGTGATGCGCGAGTAGCTGATTCGGAGGCGAGCAGGAGGCTTCCACGTATGATATATAGATATTCTCCCTGTGTCGTTGGTGGTCACTACTTGGGCATTAGTGGTGTACCTTCTTTATCTTGCTTTTGCTTTAGAGACAGTTTTTTAAAAGTTGTAATAAGCTGTATTTTGGATTTCCGCTGCTATGATGTTAGTTGTTTCAGCTTATGCACTGTCTCACCTGTTTTATGTCAAGTATGTTATTATTATATTTTATTCTATGCGCTGTGAGACATTCTACAGGTTCTTTGTATGTTCATTTCCTTCTTCCTTTTCCTTCTGGCGACCCGTTCCGTGCTAACTGGACATGTGTACAGCACACTTTTGGAGTAAATGTCGGTTGGTGCGGGGCGGGCCGTCACACATTACCTGTACGACACATGAATCCAAGGGAAAGGAAGGGCTCAGTAAACAAGTAAAAGAGTTACTTGAAAAAAAAGGGTTCATAAGGCAAAGTATTTCTGTATGGGGTGCTCCATTCGTTTTCGTTACAAAGGCGGATGGTTCACTTCGCTTGTGCATTGATGATATTTTGTAATGAGGAAGAACATGCTTTGCATCTAAGGGAAGTCTATGATACCCTCCAAGCGCATCAACTTAAGGCGAAGTTCTCCAAAAATGCCATTTTTGGAGAGAAGAAGTAAGGTTTCTTGGACATGTGGTGTCCAAAGAAGGGGTAGCAGTAGATCCCGCAAAAGTAGTTGCGGTGCAAGACTGGAAGGTCCCAAGGAATGCAACAGAAGTAAGACGCTTTCTTAGACTAGCGGGATAATATAGGAAGTTCATTAAGGACTTTGCGAAGGTATCAGCCCCACTTACAGGATTAACGAAGAAGAATCTAACCTTTGCTTGGGATATTGGTTGTGATATCGCTTTCCAACAATCAAAGAAGGCTCTTACAACGACCCCAGTTTTGACTTTTACCTTACGGTAGTAAAAGGCTTACGGTATTCATGGATGCATGCGGCACGGGACTAGGCGCCATTTTGATGTAAGGGTAAGGTCGTAGCAGATGCCTTAAGAAGAAAAAGGTTGACTTCAAGTCATCTTTATATGAAAAGGAAAAGTTCAGAATACATATCAAACTTTGATTTTAAAACCATCAGTTAATTTAGTAGTCAGCATCGCTAGGAGTAAGACCTACGCTTTTGAATTAAATAAGGACTTCATAAAGAAAAGATTCTCAGACAGCTGACGCAATGGTTAAATTAAGTAGAGAAGAGACCTCTAGTCATCTTAATAAATAAGCTTCCATGAAGCCATGAGTACGCAGTTATGTTTGAGCACCGCTTATCATCCTCTAACAGAAAGGGTGAATATGATTTTTGAAGACCTTTTGGGGAAATGTTAGCGTGACACGACAGAAGTTGTAGTGCCAAGTATACTAGAAGAAGAAAAGGTGGAACGAGAGGCGACAGTGAAATGAGTTCCAACGCATATTCTGGAAACAAAAATTAAGAAGCTACACAATTGTGAAGTTAAGACTGTCAGAGAATTATGGAGTGAAGCTCAAGAAGATGCGACTTAGAAGACTGAAGACTAGATATGCACATCATACCATTTTTGAGGGTATATACTTAATCTCTCTTTTTCTGTAAAGTTTATTTGCTAGCCTTTATCTTTTAAGTATATCCTCTCGGTCCTATCCTTGATCCTTAGGTAGAAGCCAATGGATGTAACAAGTGTTTGAGACATGTTATGTTTGGTGGATGCAAGTGGATGTAAGTGTTTGCTAGTGGTTGCTCGTGGATGCATATACACACATTAGGCACTAGATCGGCTCCGTCACTTCCATATTGCATATGCGTGAGTGAATTTTTATATATGGATTGAAACTTGATGTGTTATCATATGGCTGTTGCATTTGTATGAATGATTGTGCACTCATGAAGAAGTTATAAAGTACGATTAGGAATAATTGCATACATGATGGACTCATAGCACTGACATAATTAACATTAAGGAGGTCAACTGAATCAGTAGACCGCCTGATTTTTCATTTGGGTAAGGACATATACACACACTATGCATATGTTCATGAAAAGAATTAGAGAAATTTTAAGGACAATGGATGCATGTGATTGAATGGTTGAGTAGATGGATGGTAGGATAAACATTCTTCTTGAATTTGAGATTTTGGGGACGAAATCCATTAAGGAGGGGAGAATGTAATACCCCATAATTTTAAAACGGGACATAAGAGATAATTAAAGAATAATTATTCTTCAAAAGAAAAATTAAGGGAAAAGGTTTGCACCATTGCGTTCGTCTCAGAATTCTACTTGAGATAGAGCCCGAGTTTGCGAAAAACGGATACAGTATGAAGAAGCTATGGAGGTTAGAAGATTTCAGTTTAAACTAGAATTAAAATAAAATATTCAAAACAGTGAAGAAGGGAGGAGAAAACGCGGAACCAACCACATTTTGGGTGTTGACCCGAGGCCCGCTGGGTCGACATCTTTGTCGACTCATCCTCTTTGGGGTCCATACCAGGGTCGACATAGGTGTCGACCCCCCTGTAGGGGCCGACCCCATCAGCCAGATCTAGGCAGTGACGAATTTTTACAACCCTGTGCTGATATGGCCTTCTCTGATTGGCCAACGACCGATTTCTAAGGTATTAGGGAATATGTGTCATGCTATGGTTGGCTGGATGACACATCTCTTTGTTTTGATGACTCTGATTACTCCTAGACTGATCTAAAGGCTAGAATTAATCCTAGACTTCTATATAATCAACTCAAACCCTAAACCTAAAACACATAAACACATTCTATGAAGCCGACATGTTGTCTCTCTCTGAACTAGCGTAGCCTCCATCTTCTTTAAACTAGAATATCTTCTTCAACTAGAAATCAATTAGAAGAACATAAATAGTCTACATCAAAGGAATAGCTTAACAAATTCAAAAATCAGATTCCAGAATACAAGAACTGTTCTTTTTCTGTAAGTTCAGTTATATTTCAGATTTAAATATATAAAAGTCATGACTTGAAATAAATTGAATCTAGAACTATGATTAATTGTGATTCTGATTCATGTTTATCTTTATGACAAATCTGAAATTAACTATGCCTATGAGTCTATTGTGATTTGTAGAATTGAACCTATCATATTGTATATTAATTTGTTGATGCTTTTATGTTATTTTATGTACATGTTCATAAACTAAGTCATGTTCATATATGGTTATATGTTTAGATCTACACGCTTGCTTTTATGTTATGTTATGTACATGTTTATAAACTAAGTCATGTTCATATATGCTTACATGTTTAGATCCAAGTTAATACATATGTTTAAAATCTATGTAAATTCCTATTCATATGCTTAAGATCTATGTTAATTGGATCTAACTCAAGTACAAGTTCACATTGATATGCTTGATTAAGTTTATATTATTCATGAAAAATTTGTATTACACATGCTTAGTTAGATTCATATTATTTTGTGTTGTTGGAATGCTATATGTTCCTTTCTTTTCCTTTTGTTTATGAGTTAGGCTAATTTGCGAGCCTAACGTTCTATGTAAATTATGGGAACGAATAACAGGGGGAAACGTTGGGTTAAAACATTAAATTACATGCTAATGGCATAGATTGGCTCATAATCATGTAAATGACTAATAGCATGAAATGGTATAATTTGTATACCATTAATTATGAACATAATTTAAATAGTAAATGTGACATGACAACACTTGTAGATAATTTACATATAAACTTGACATAAATGACGAATATGTAAATTAAATAAAGGATGAACATGCCTAACCCGAGGTTAGATTGAGTTGTGGTGTAAAACTGCCCAGAACCGCCTGGCTCATCCAGTTACCGCAACAACATCTATCTAATGTCAGAGGTTAGTGCATCATGCCCAAGAAAAACCCGAGGTTAGATTGAGTTATGGTGTAAAACTGCATGGAACCGCCTGGCACGTCCAGTAACCACAACAACGCGGATCCAATGTGAGAGGTTGGTGCATTAATAAATCAATTAATGCTAATTAACAAGACATGTTAAGAATGGTAGGGTTACGTTAACTAAGGCAACACTTAACCAGTACATCATGTTAATTAAACCAATTGGAGGGTTAAGTTAACTAAGGGAACACTTAACTAATACAACATGTTAATTAAACAAATGGGAGGGTTAAGTTAACTAAGGCAACACTTAACCAGTACAACGTGTTAATTAAACAAATGGTAGGTTTATGTTAACTAAGGCAACACTTAACCAGTACAACATGTTAATTAAACAAATGGTAGGGTTAAGTTAACTAAGGCAACACTTAACCGATATAACATGATGTATGGTAGGGTTAAGTAACACAAGAAGGCAACACTTAACCAATCTATATAACATGATGTATGATAAGGTTAAGTAATACAAGAGGGCAACACTTAACCAATATAACATGATGAACGAGTGGGGTTAAGTTAATAGAAAACACTTAACCAATACAACATGATGTGTGGGTGGGTTAAGTTAACATGAATAGACAACACTATTACATGAACCAAGCGGAAAGGGTAAAGGCAAGCTTAACCAATAATACGTATTGACTTGATCAGTGAGAGGGTTAAGTACATCTCGTGTATGTGGGTAATATTAGTATATATAGGCCCACAAACTTAACCGTTAAATAAACATGCTTGAATCGGTGGGAGGGTTAAGTACATCTCGTGTAGGTGGGTAATATTTGTATATATAGGCCCACAAACTTAACCGTTAAATAAACATGCTTGAATCGGTGGGAGGGTTAGGTACATCTCATGTAGGTGGGTAATATTAGTATATATAGGCCCACAAACTTAAATGTTAAATAAACATGCTTGAATCAGTGGGAGGGTTAAGTACATCTCGTGTAGGTGGGTAATACTAATATATATAGGCCCACAAACTTAACCGTTAAATAAACATGCTTGAATCGGTGGGAGGGTTAAGTACATCTCGTGTAGGTGGGTAATATTTGTATATATAGGCCACAAACTTAACCAGTAGGAAACCCTAGTAACGGGGACCCATTTCAGCAGTAACCCACACAGATGTATCATGGTACCCTGAACTAGGCAGGGCGAGGCACGATTACTGGGCTGATTATAAGCGGTCAAAATAGCGACAGGGGGTACGTCAGTGTAGATTTCGATGGTTTACGGGCATGCACGTACTTCAGAGTGGGAAAAAGCAGGCACTGGATACTAGTAGTTACACACTGTGCAACTTGAATCGTGTCGGGTTGCTATCATAAGGATTGATACACCTTATGGTGGGACCATCAAAGGGTATCTACACACAAAAGAGGGCCGACTGACATAGACACATGGAACATTAATACAAGTAGGGAGCCGATCGATAAGGTAGTAAGGGTACATCTAACATCTTCGTAGCAATTTGGTTGATTGAGGTAAGATCCTCCTACTAGATGTACACCTGAAGGCTACCACAATTGCGGGGATTGGGATCACCTTGTAATATTATCATTTTATACAAATTACTAGTTAGGACACTAGTTAGGCGGTGCATAGATATGGAAATCAGAATAACAGGGTAGTAGCGAAGCAGAGAAAGAGTAGAAGCGCATTCAGTTTACCTTGCCTTATCTTGTCTTAAGTTATCTCATTTTATGGTATTTTCCTATTTTCAGTTTATTCATGTCATGATCCTTTATCTTGTTTACATGCTGAAAAATCACTGGACTTACCAGACTTATATCTGACCTGTTTTCTTTCGTCTTCTTTTCTTCTGTTCCCCCCCCCCCCCCCCAGGTAGTCAGAGAGGGAATAGGTCAGCTTAGTTTGGACCATTTCTCTTTCCAAGCTTGGAGATTCTGTGATGTATGGCATGGAACCTCTTATCTTTGGCCATGGCTGTGATTGCACTTTAATTTGGGGACTTATGCTACTTTGCTATGTTTTATGCTTCTTATATACTTGGAAGTTTTTGAATCAAGACAAAAGTTTTATGTAATACTTTTAAGTATGATTGAGTCAATTGTTGTAAAAGCTTGACTAAACTACGTTGCTTATAAAATGACTTTATTTTTCGCTGCTTTATTTGTCTGTCTTGTAATTTGTCTGCATCTCTTACCTATAACGCTTCACTGAAGTTAATTCATTCCCTTTGTGAGTGACATTAATGAACGTGGGGTGTTACAGTTCGATATAGTAATAACGCAATAATTTGAGCTCGAGTGAGCGTCGTTTAAGCAAACGGACTCGGAATTTGACGAAACAAGTTTTATTGGGACCGTATTGACAAACCATATGTGCGTATCAGTTTCACCACGAACGGAGTTTGTGTGTGCCCATGCGAATTTTTAAACGACAGAAGGAGACGTTGATGACCAAAGAAATTAACAAACTAATGACCGAAGCTTCTCCTACATGCAAAAATCTCCTATAATTACACTATTCCTCCAACCCAAAGCTTGACCATTTTCAGCTTTCACTATTTTGCAATATAGCCCCTCCTTCTTTCTTTATTTTTATTTCACGAACCATCAATAATTATAGGAAACTCCCAACATGAAAGTTAGAGTACTAGGTGTATGGTACTTGTTTAAAAAAATTTGTGGCGATTGGATTTGTTGTTTGGTCAGGATCTCACCCGAAGTGCAGCGGGAAAAATTCCATTTTTTGGTGATTTGGGGGCGAACGATTGAGAATTAGGAAAACTGGTCGATCAACTAGGAAGTTGGAGAGGGGAGAGAGGGCTACAATGTTGTATTAGGCATTTTTTTTAAAGTGGTCGGAGGTGGTCGGAAAAACGACATGAATGGCGGTGGGCTGTTCTACAGTCTAGGTTGCGTGTTTTGCGTATATCAAGGAGATGAGGGCATTTTCAGCTAAAATCCCCAATAGGAAAGTTGCTCGGAATGTTGATACGAGTCAGGTGTCCATGTTTTGCGACATTTGGTGGTAGGAGGCGGCCGGTAGGAGTAGACACTTAATTAGTGAAAAGCGATGAAATTCCGATGAATGGTGGCATAGTGGGCCCGGGAATGGAGGCGTGGGGCTCAGATGGTGGCGCGATGGGGCTCCGAAGTAATAAGGTGGGAGACACGAGCTCGAATGGAGAAGGAGCGACGATGAAGGTGATGAATAGTAAAGATTGACTATTTAATTAATTTGTCACAATGTGCAAACGTGTATATCTCTCTCATATAAACTCTGAATCATGCAAGACTGGATCCGTTGGGATCATGGAGTTCAGAGCTTCACAAAAAAACTGATTTGGATGAATTCGGAGTAAGTTGAAATTTTGTGTTAAATTAAACCCACATTTAATTTAATCCAAATATCGATTATTATAATAACGATCAACACTTAAGTTGAGAACTCCCTTAACTGATTTTAAATGTTATTATAATCTTTTCTAATTATATGTTGATTGCCTTTGATTTCAATGGTTGTTTCGTGGACGATGGATGTTTATTTACAGTTTTATATATAGTTTATATTATATTTAAATGTTAAAAATTACAATGCTTATCTTATGACTGTTGTGTGATGGATGTTGTACTGTTACGAGTTTTATTATAATGTTCACATACATTGACACCACTAATATGAAATAATTTGGGTACTTGATTGAGTTTTATTCCAAATTGGGAATTGATCAAATATTTTAATAATAAAATATTGGGCAAAATTAAAAGTCAAATTTTGACATCTGATTTTGGATGGACGTAAAATATAATTCTTTACGATGAACATTTGAAAAAGAAAGAAATTGATTTGAAATAATTTTCTAGTAGATAAGGCTTATTCAAGTTTTTATTTTTAAATGAATAGTAACTAGAAAAAGTGAAGTTTGATTAAGGTTTCTAGAAAAGGTTTTAACAAAATTTCCTTCTCAAAACCATCTTATTTATTTTTATAATTAATGTCTGGAAAGTTTGGATTTCAAAATATTATATTTTGAAAATTATTATTATTTTAATATTATACTAATATAAGATATTCGATTTTGACATATAATTGAATTTGAGATTGAAAACGTTTTTAAACAAGTTTACAAATGATTTAAAAATTATATTTGAACTAGATTGAAATTTTTTATTTTAAACAATAGTATGGTCTGAATAGGACTTTTTGGCCATTCGTGAATTTCGACCACTTACTTCAAACTGACATACCGGAAGATCCGACCGTCGGATCTTCCGGAAATAAAAATTATTAGGATCAAATGAAAAGAGCTTTCCAATAAGTATAAGAGGTTTAAAATCCAACGGCCAGATCTTGAAATTAGTTCAAATCAATTTTGAATAAAAACAGCGTCCGTGTCGTTAATGACCCAAAAATGGATTTGAACAAAAACGAGCTATTTTTAAATTATTAAAAATATGAAAAAATTATGATAAATCATAATAAATGATTTTAAAGTGATTCGGAAAAGAAATATGTAGTTTCGATTCATATTTTGGATATTCATGTTTTCAGCTTAACTATCTGAAAACGGTAATACAACATTTTAAAATTTTAAGGTAATTAAACTTAAATCATTTGGTTTATTCAATATAACCATTTTTTGGAGGGATGTTTGAATAAATCTTTATTTTTGAAAAGATTTCCAATTTAAATAAAAATTGGATTCATATAGAAATAATCTTTAGATATTTGGTATTGGTTACCGTTTTGTAGACGTTTACTACTTATGGAATTTGAAAGATATTTACATCGGTATTCCATTTATAGTATTCATTGATTTCGGAAATTGGTGTTTAATATAAGTTGATATAACTTTATTTGAATTCTTACATTTAATATCAATTGGTTTGGGGTTTGTCATGAATAGTGTCATCAGTAACACTGTTCTTTAACCTAGTTGAAATAAAATTATGGAACAAATCTTTTAATTATGATAAATGAAATTTTCCTAAGTTGAGTTTTCCAATTAATAAATTTAATTGGAAATAAATGGAAATCCATTTAGTGATAATCGAGATGAGTCTTTGCGGGTGAAGACGAGTACTAGTCGAGGAATTTAAAGGCTTTGCCGTTATTCAACTAATAATATTAGTTCAATACGAGAATTTATATCGATTATAAACTGATATGATTTCTGTGGAAATTTCATTTCTAATGGAAATATGGTTTTGGGGTTAGTAGTGAACGATGTTTTGAATAATGTTTGTACTTTAACACATGTACAAGATATTTTTCCAAGATAGTGAAATCATTAATTATAATTGAAATGAAAGAAGGTATGTAAATTACCAAAACATGACGAATGTTAGATATGGAGTACCATCGACTCTACTCCACAGAAAGGTCAAGTGAACCATCCTTGCAAGGACTCGTAACTTACTCGGTCTCCGAGGAGAAGAGGAAGCACAGATTGCCTTGAGAACAACACCCATCAGAACACGAACAGAAGAACATTTCATTGCTTATTACAACAATTTCATCAGAATACAAGAACATACAGTGTATGAACAAATATTATACATTCGATAAACATCAGAGATTAAATAATTTACAATGTAGCAGAAGCTTTCCGAATATCATTCCAGCTGTAAACCAGGATCCTATGAATTTAAATCTGCAAAACCAAAACTACTAGCTGCCCGTGTGGAAAAAAGGGGCACCCAGAGTTTAGGTTAAAACAATAAATTCCAGGTCAGTCATGTAACTAGTTTGAGAACTAAAATAGTTATTTAAAACTTTACTTCAAAATCAGATATATCAAGGGGCTACGCCGTATAACACAGAACGGGTTTCCTCCCAAGAATACCAGTGCATATAACAAAATAGCGCAATGCTTTTTGGAAAAATGAAGCTATTATAAGACCCAGGTCCTATCACACAATACAACGCAAGCCGGGGGATAGGGTTTTCCCTTATAATAGCCAAACATGCTTGGTACGTTAAAATAAATCATTTGATACTATTATAAGTGCATAGTGTATAAAACAACATCAAATATAAATGTATCAATCCTAGACGACATGGGTACCATATATCATGTCGCTAATACTAGGCTCTACAATCAAAACCACAATTGTCACGTATTGGAAGTTGGATTTCCATCTGTGAACCAAGGCAAGGGATCGTCCTAGCCCGCTTCGAGACTGTCTAGCCCGAGCCTCAGGCAAGCGTGCAGACAATGTAACGACCCGGATTTGTGTCAATTAATTTTAAAACATTTTATATTGTTTTAAATATTGAGTTTGTATTATAAATGGATTTTATATGGAATTTATTGATTTAATAATCAAATACGATTTATTTCGAATATTTATATTTATCGTAATGCGAAATATAATTGAATGCGATATTTAAAACTAAGTCTAAACAAATCAAATGATTTATGGAAATTCAATTAGAATATAAACGATAATAAAAATAATTTGTTATCGAAGAGTCTGATTATTTCTTAATTTAAATTATATTATGTCGATATAATATAGCTATTTTATTTATACGTTCAAATTAGATTTCAGTTTTTATTTGGTTCGGTTCAGAATAATGTTACAATGTTGAAACGACAGTGGTTACGTTAAAATAACGGTTCATGTGGGAACCCCGAGATATTTTAGTGGATAGGTTCGAAATCAAATCGATATCGTTTTAAAAAGGATAAAAATCTCTTTATTTCTAATCGCAGTTAAATCAAATCAAATCTGAATCAAAAAATATTGTATTTAACCTATACTACCTTGTACCCGCATACAGGCTATTCCTTTTACCCTAAGTATTTTCCTTCTATAAAACTGCAATGACCTCTCTGTTGCCTTCTTCTTGCTTGCTAGCAGTATAATTCGATCAGAGAATTAAAAAAGGCTATTTCCTTTTAAATTTCAAAGTCTTTCCTGTCAAATCCTCCCCTTTCTTTTCTTTTGCCAGTTCATACGAAAATCCGAACCACTCTTCTAAAATCAAAGACTATCCTTATTTTTATTCCTTCTAAATCTAAAAACCCAATTCTTAGCGTATGTTATTTCATTGTTTTCAAATTAGCGAAGTCATGGCTTCATTCCTTATCAGGCTAAATCGCGAAATCAAATTCAAAGAAGAAGAGAGAGAACGGAAACTGATTCGAAGTTTTAGAGCTCGCGATGCTTTATGAAACTCAACATCAGGATGAAGCTCGAGTTTGTCGTGAGTTCAGTTAGGGTTGAAAGGGATTTAACGTGATTTCGCGTGAATTGAAACCGGAATACACGGCTTTGACTGTCTCGCTAGTAATAGCCTTCGAAGACATTGAGATCGCGATGGAGGTTACAAGCGTTCGAGCATTGTTCTGGTGAAGGGAGAAGGGGCATGTTTAGTGCATTCGAGTTGGAGAAGAACAAGATTGATTTGGGGAAGCAGGGCAGTGGTGAAGAGGGTTGATTAGTGGTTCGGCAATATGATTTTATGAGAGAAGAGTCCGAGGATTTTGTACTGACGTGGTGGGAAGGAGGAGATTGTCTAAATGGTATTGAGGCTGAAGTGTGAATCTTTACAGTAAGCTTTGTATTGTGATAGAGTGATAGAAGGCTTGTCTAATGGTGATACTGGGAGTCAAATTGGCTTGGACAGAGGTTGGTGGCGTTGTTGATGTCAATGTAGATTATACAGCAACAAGAGGTAGTGGCTTTAAGTGGTTAAGGTGTGTAATTAAATTAAGATGGATATTTTTTTATATAATTATAGTTGTTTAAAATAAATTATGATTAACTACACATATTTGGTTGTGAAATTAATAAAGGAAATAAATAAATTTTTATAGGGTTAAAACGAACAAATCGAGTCGTGTGAAATTTGGAGTTGCAAAATCTTTGCTAAGGAATAGGAATTGGATCATTATTCGACATTACAAAAATAAGGTGAGTAAATCTCTCTCATTTTTATTTCGAATTATTTTATTCGTTAAAATAATTGTTTGATGATTGTTTGGTTGCAATAAAATATTACTGTGGTTATTATTTAATATATATTAGTTATTTAGGATTGGTGTTTGTGGTTATTATATATATATATATTGGTGGTTGGATTCCCGCAGTACCATTAGCGGATGCCCGCAGTATCATTATTGATGACCCTATATGCCCCACGCTATGATAGTGGATGACCTTCTATACGACGATATCCTGCCACGAAGCAGGATGGGTATTATTTATGTTGGCTAACGTTTATGGATGCAGGAAAAACAGGTTGGAGGAATCCAACTGGATTCCTCAAAAATATTATTATTTATTTGTTTCATATATATTATCGTATATGATGTGTTAGAAAACCTGTGATTGATAATTGAATGTTTTGGGGTGATTAAATACCGCTGGAGCCTGAATATTGACTTATAAAAATATCGAAAAGAGGATATTTTGAGATTTAAAAGGGAAATCTATTTTTTAAAATAGAATTCAAATTTCGAATGGACTAGAATATTAACTTGTTTTGAATAAATTAAACAAGAATGAAATATATAAACGATGTTTATAAATTAAATAATACAGGAAATTGAAATGAGAAATTTATAAACGATGTTTATAACTTAAATAATACAGGAATTTGAAGTAAATTTATAAATGGTGTTTACAAATAAAATGGAATGATTTTCATTAGATGATCAGGAAATTGAAATTAATTTACAAACGGGGTTTATAAATGTAGTGGAAAAATTATCATTGGATAATTTGAATATTTAAATTCAAATGTGAATTTAAAAATAGAAATGGGGAAATCGTTTTAAAGAAATAAATGATGGAATTTATTCTGATGTTCAGAATATAAATTGAACTAAAATAAATCTGTAAGGATTTAGGATATAAGTTCGATTAATTTGAATTTATTTAAATAGAAGTTAAATTGAATATGAAAATAAAATTGGGGGTTATATATGTATATATATATATAAGTTATTATAAATAGAAATTTCCAAAATGAGATTTTGGTTTTAAATAGATTTTGAAATGGATTTGTTTAAATAGAAAATAAGTAAATTTATAAATAATGTTTATAAATATGGTGAATAAATTATCAAGAGATAATTGGTAACTTTCAATTCAAGTATGAATTTAAAATAGAAAGTTGAAATCATTTTAAAAAGGAAACAGCGGTTTTTATTCTGGAATTCAGAATATAAAAGGAGTTGGATTTCAAAACGGATTTGAAATGGAAAACTTGTTTTAATATATAAAACAAGAAAGAGGGATTTACAAACGATGTTATAAATCTACTAAAATAAATTATCATTGGATAATATAGAAGTTTAAATTCAAGAAAGAATTTAAAAAGTGAAATTAGAAAACGTGTGGAAAATAGAGAAAAAATTGATTATATTCGGGATTTAGAATATAAACTTAATTGAGAAAATCAAAAGGAGTTATAATTGGAATTCGATTATATCGAATTTTATAATTTATTTATAAAAGGAATTGGGATTTGAAATAACAAATCGAGTATAAATAAACGTATAGCCGAGTAAGGAAAAATCAGCGATTATAGATAATCAGAATTATTCAGTTGAATTGGGAAAATTGGTTCAACATATATTGAAATATATTATAATGAAGTTATAGTTTATATATAAATGATGTTTAAACGTTTATATATATAAATATAATTAAAACGAACTCGCCGCAGCGCGGTAGTTTGTAAATTGGCATTTTGAACTTCAATTGAGTATACAGAACTCAATTTTAGTCGAAATTATTTGAAACAAGAATCGTCGGGACCGATTTGATAATAGTTTTCTAGTGAAGAGAAAATTCTGAATCTCATCGTATCGATTTTGAGTTATGTCAAAATCAAATTTTCAGAAAAACAACGCCATATCCATTATAAAACCATAATGGTTTATTTAAATAAATAAAAAGATTTTAAACAAATAAAATTCGAATTTCCATTAGAAAAGTCCAGATTTGAGTTGTAAAATAAATACGAACTCAAATAGTATAATGAAATGATATTTTGAACAAAACTCATATTTTAAATTATTGAATAGAACTATCTAATTTGAATAATAATTAGTAAATCAAAATTTGATAAGAAATTGGGCTTTGAATAAGTAAAGGTGGTTTGAGAAATTTTATTCGAAATCAAATATGCAACTTGAATCGAAAATGAAATTCAATTTGTTTATAAGCAAGTTGATATTATATTTGAACATGTTATATTCAAACAAAGAGGTGAAATAGGCAAAATAGACAATTAGACAATAAATTAGCGAATTGGGTTAAGACGAATGGGTTGAGTGAAACCAAATGGGAATATTTGGATGTGTTAAGCAGGTATGGGATAAAGTGTATGAAGGTTATAATTTGTGTGCCCGACAAAAAGGTACATGTTTAAATTCCATATAGATTTTATGCACCGAATCGGCAAGCCACTTGGCTTTTTGATTTTCTTTTTGAATGGAAAGGGCCTAGAGAGGCGAGTGAGGTTTGAACGATTTGTCGGTACAAAGGAGGTTATGGAGAAATTTTCCGAAAATTTAAGGAGTTAGAATATTTTTAAGATAATTTGATAATTGGAAATCTATATATTGATATATATAGAATTCGATAAGGAAACAAACTTGAAAATAGAATATCATAAACAAAAAGGAAATCGAAAATCTGGTAATAGAAATAGAAATATATATATGTTTTTAAGAATGAATAAGTGTATTTTATGGTGTTGATAATTTGAGATAAGCGGTCTTGTCTGTTTTGAAGTTAATAATATTTTCAGTCAAGGTCCGAGAGGTAATTATACCCCAACTCGATTGATTTCATTATTAGCTGATAATTAGCAAGATTCAGTCAAAAAGAGAGATGTTTAAAGAAATTTAGTTGAATGCAGTATTTTGGGTTGTTGTAGTGATGTTTTACATAACATTCGTTTTAACCCAAGTAAGTGGAATTTTGGAAATATAATAATAAATATTTCCTAAGTATAGAAATGAATGGTCGTGAAAACGGAGAAGTAATTGGAATATTTTCAAATTATTAATAGAAGATATTTTCTAAGTATAGGAAATAAAAGATGGTGAAATATGGAAATGTTTTACAAATAGCGTAAGAGGCCAAGATGATAATTGAAAATATTTGTTTAACAAACACTGATAAGGAAATGGAAAGGGTGATTTAATTAATGAAATATTAATTAAGAGGCCCAATGATTTGTTTAATCGTTGGAATGTTTGTTTATTTTTCTTCGATAGTTAAACCACCGACTATCGAAGTATTTGCCAATATTGTTGTCAATATGGAGAGACCGGTTGGATTATTATCCGAGAACCACTCCATATTAGTAGTAGTATTGCGAATCAGATTATATGAAGATTATCGAAGATGGAGTAAAGTGCAAGGACTTCTTCTATTAATGGAAATTGCGCCTTCGGTTTCGTTCAATCCCAGAATGAAGTGTATGGACGAATGTCTGACAGAGTATTTCCAATGATCGCATATGTTGGCCTGTATAGACATATACGATGGCGGATAATTTATTCGATTAAAATAATATCTTGAATATATTTGTGCAAATCAACTAGTGATTAACGGATCTGACAATGTGGCATTCAAAGTGATTGTGCTATCAAGGAATGATAAGTAATCGTAGCCTCAGGCCTCAACAACCGGGAAATGACCAAAAATCGGGCAGGCAACATGGCAATGTGGGTTGCTCCCATTAGGGTGTATAATCACCTATCTAGAGAAATTCCTTTTACTGCTTTAATCTATCGATGCTGTCCCATTCAGGAAACGGTTGCTGATCCCAACCGTTGGTGATATACATTCGATACACTCAAGCGAAATGAGTGGTCGGTCATGTGTGGGCCGGGTTGCAAGAAGTTCTTGTTGAACCCAGTGTATTCCCCTCTAGAGATACACAATTGGAAGGTGGTTCCATACCTTGTCATGTTGGAAATCCAATCTCTAATAAGCGCCGTGCGGCTTTTGATTTTATATTATATATGTAGCATGAGATGCAAGCGTTCCGCTAGATTGTTATTTATTTGATTTAGACACTATTATAATATCACTGGATTTTCGTATCAAAGTGTTTTGGGTTATAGTAAGGTAAAAACCGTCCATGTTTATGTGTGGGCTGGTCTTACTATTATCCTTTCTTTCGAAAGGATTTTGAAAGTTAAACAAATGGTTGGATTTTACTCACACCAGTCCCATGACTGACCCATAGTTTATTTTGTTTGTTTTCCCTAAACTCTTGGGTGCCCAAATTTATACAGGCAGTCATGTAGTCAGGATTTTACAGATTCACTTGGAGGAGTTTAAAGCACGAGGCTTCGCCAGTTAGCTATAGACTATCATATATTCCGTTGTGTACCATGTTTGTATTTGGAAATAGGTGTTTATAACTGTTCCAGTAATAAATGTTGTGCTCTGATAATGGTATGTATATACAGTTACCGAATTGTATTTCAAAGTGTAAGTTATCTAATTTATTTTATTCGTTCCGCTGTGAGTTTGTGATCTTCGTTTTTCTTCTATTCTAATATTTCTTTCTTTCTATTTCTCATCCTCTAACTTCTTTCTGATAATGATTTATATTTCTGTGCAATTTGGGTTGGACGTGTGGTGTTATTAGTCAACTCAGATAGTACGGATTTGCGGGCCGTTACAGTTGGTATCAGAGCCAGGTTGAGCGAATACCTAGGCTTTAGTGGGGTTGTGCTCATTAGAGATAGGGTCAGTAGTACCCTAAAATGAGTTGAGTGTATATATACGAGAGCGTATTTTTGAATTGATATAAAAGTTATTTTATATTGTGTTGGCTAGTCTGGTTAGTGGTTTATGAATTCTGATCGAATTGTGGGATGCCACAAAGTCGATAAGAATTTCTAAACACTTGAACTGAGAAATTCGATGTGATATTGTTTTAAAATGGGTAAATGAAATAATTTTCCCAAAATTCTATTTAGATATAGAAGGAATAATTTTCTAAAATGATAGTAATATATGGATGTGTTGGTCGTTATAATTATAATCAAATGAGATTATAGAATTGAAATGGCTATTTATAACCAAATAAAATTTGTATAAGAATCGAATATACAAATGAGATGAACTAAAAATTTAATTCAAATCAGAACTAAGAATTTAAAATCCGGGGTGTTTGGAAAAATATTTTAAAAGTATATTAGAATAATATTGCTTTGTTTTAAAAGGATTTTTAAATGGAAATCATTTTGAATGGATTTTGAAAATGATAAAGCACTGAACTCACTTCAGTGGCTGGAAAATAATTATGATGATGATCGCGACATCATCAGTATTCATTTTTGAGTTTCTAAGTGATGGATTGCTACCTTAGAAGAGTTTTGATAGATATTTGTTTAAAAGAAAACAAGTTGGGTTTGAAAATTCAAATGTTTTGAATTTGTGATGGGTTATAAAAATAGGTATATATTTATATGATTTCAAAAGGATTTGAAATGAAAACCTGGGAATTTGAATACTGGAATTTGAATTTAACTTAATCAAGTTAATGGGATTAAAGTGAATAAATTGACTAGAATCAATCTGAATAGATTTAAATGGAATATGAATTGGATGTGAAGATATTGAATCATTCAGGTTAAATGAATGTAAGCCTATATGATGTGGAATATGAATGAAAACAAAATTTTTACGGGAATTAAACTTTGTTGAAATATAAAGAGTTGAGTTTCAACATAAGTGAGTTTGAAAAGTAAATTGGTTCAAGGTAGTTTTCCTACCTTAGTAATTTCAGGGATGAAATTCTTTTAAGGGGGGAAGAATGTAACGACCCGGATTTGTGTCAATTAATTTTAAAACATTTTATATTGTTTTAAATATTGAGTTTGTAATATAAATGGATTTTATACGGAATTTATTTATTTAATAATCAAATACGATTTATTTCGAATATATATATATATTCATCGTAATGCGAAGTATAATTGAATGCGATATTTAAAACTAAGTATAAACAATTCAGATGATTTATGGAAATTCAATTAGATTATAAATGATAATAAAAATAATTTATTATCGAAGAATTTGGTTATTTCTTAATTTAAATTATATTATATCGATATAATACAGTTATTTTATTTATACGTTCAAATTAAATTTCAGTTTTTATTTGGTTCAGTTCAGAATAATGTTACAATGTTGAAACGACGGTGGTTACGCTAAAATAACGGTTCATGTGGGTACCCCGAGATATTTTAGTTGATAGGTTCAAAATCAAATTGATATCGTTTTAAAAAGGATAAAAATCTGTTTATTTTTAATCACGGTTAAATCAAATCAAATCAGAATCTAAAAATATTGTATTTAACCTATCCTACCTTGTACCCGCATACAGGCTATTCCTTCTACCCTAAGTATTTTCCTTCCATAAAACCGCGATGACCTCTTTGTTGCCTTCTTCTTTCTTGCTAGCATTATAATTCGATCAGAGAATTAAAAATGGCAATTTCCTTTTAAATTTCAAAGTCTTTCCTTTCAAATCCTCCCCTTTCGTTTCTTTTGCCAGTTCATACAAAAATCCGAACCACTCTTCTAAAATCAAAGCCTATCCTTATTTTTATTCCTTCAAAATCTAAAAACCCAATTCTTAGCGTCTGTTATTTCCTTGTTCTCAAATTAGCGAAGTCATGGCTTCATCCTTATCAGGCTAAATAGCGAAATCAAATTCAAAGACGAAGAGAGAGAACGAAAACTGATTCGAAGTTTTAGAGCTCGCGATGCTTTATGAAACTCAACATCAGGATGAAGCTCGAGTTTGTCGCGAGTTCAGTTAGGGTTGAAAGGGATTTAACGCGATTTCGTTCCAAAGACTGTCGAGTGTTTTACTGTAGCTCGCGAATTGAAACCGGAATACACGACTTTGACTGTCGCGCTTGTAATTGCCTTTGAAGACATTGAGATCGCGATGGGGGTTACAAGCGTTCGAGCATTGTTCTGGTGAAGGGAGAAGGGGCAGGTTTGGTGCATTCGAGTTGGAGAAGAACAACATTGATTTGGGGAAGCAGGGCAGTGGCGAAGGGTATTGATTAGTGGTTCGGCAATATGATTTTATGAGAGAAGAGTCTGTGGATTTTGTGCTGACGTGATGGGAAGGAGGAGATTGTCAAAATGGTATTGAGGCTGAAGTGTGAAGCTTTACCGTAAGCTTTGCATTGTGATAGAGTGGTAGAAGGCTTGTCTAATGGTGATACTAGGAGTCAAATTGACTTGGGCAGAGGTTGGTGGCGTTGTTGAGGTCAATGTAGATGATACAAAAACAAGTGGCAGTGGCTTTGAGTGGTTAAGGTGTGTAATTAAATTAAGATAGATATTTTTTTATATAATTATAGTTATTTAAAATAAATTATGATTAATTACACATATTTGGTCGTGAAATTAGTAAAGGAAATAAATAATTTTTTATAGGGTTAAAACAATCAAATCAAGTCATGTGAAATTTGGAGCTGCAAAATCTTTGCTAAGGAATAGGAATTGGATCGTTATTTGACATTAAAAAAATCAGGTGAGTAAATCTCACTCATTTTTATTTCGAATTATTTTATTCGTTAAAATAAGTGTTTGATGGTTGTTTGGTTGCATTAAAATATTACTGTGGTTATTATTAAATATATATTAGTTATTTAGGGTTGGTGTTTGTGGTTATTATATATATATATTGTAACACCCCGTAATCTACAACAAAAGGATTCACAAATCAAGGCAGAATTAAATTCTAAAATCAAAATCAAGGGAAACTGGCTGCGCCATTGCGTTCGTCTCGGAATTCTGCATGGAAACGAGTCCGAGATTGCGTAAAACGGAGTCCGTATGAGGAAGATATTGCCTCTAGAAGTTTCAGCGAAGTTCAAATTTCAAAACAGTTCAGAAAAACGAGTTTGAAATTCAAAAACAGACCCAGATTGGGCTGGGCGGGAATTCTCCCGTCCAAGGCGCCCAGGTCGACTCGGTATTCGACCTGGGGGTCGACCCCCCCCACCCCCGCTTTTTCCTATTTTCTGAACCTGGTTCGTTCTTCTGTATCTAGACGCCATTCTGACCAGATTCGTCCGCCTAACACTATATAAACAGCCCTGGTCTTCTTCTCTATTCACAATTCTTTTCTATCCTTATGCTGCCTCTGAGAAAATATATAAATAAATAGTATATAAAATAAATCAAGACGTGGAGATGCTGCTCAAGTTGTCAAAAGGAGGTTTGAATCAAGATTAAGGCTTCAGAATGAGAATCAAAGGCTAAGTCAAACGATTTCGAGAAACGTCCCACGAATCATAGCATCGCCATCTTTCTATTCTAATCTAATCTCTGTAAGTCAGTTACTTTTTAGATTTGAATGTTTTTCTCTGTTCGTGACATGAAAATAAAGGAATAAAAGAATATGCCAAATCTCTCTCTCTCTCTATTCGAATCAGTGCCTATACTCTTGGATATAATTAAGAACTGTTATGATTCGAGGACAAATAAGACCGTGACTATGAAACTATGGACCTTAAAACCACATGCCTATGACTATGAACATTGCCTATGACTATGGACATTGCCTATGACTATGGACATTGCCTATGACTATGACTGTGACTATGAGAATTATTTCCCTGACTAAGCCTATGCCTTTGATTAGGAAACATAAACTATTGCCTATGATATAACAAAGGCAACTGTAATTAAACACCTATGATTCATGACTAGGAAAATGTTATTTAAGTTTTGTGACTGTGAAATTGGGTCTAAACCTGATTTTCTATCCTGTCTATCCTTGGTTTTCTTTGGTTTTAGACCTTGGGAATTTACCTATTAAGTTAGGTCTACCTATGTTCTTGAACCTACTCTGTCTATTCTTGGTTTTAGACCTTGGGAATTTACCTATTAAGTTAGGTCTACCCGTATTCTTGAACCTACGTCGTTATTCAACCCTTTTCATGTCGTAATCTATATGCCTGTGGACTACCATCTTATGCCAGTTGTTATGTCCGTTCTTTCATGGCATTTTGGTTCATTCCCTTTTATCGACGAATCTAGCTTTACGATCTAGGTTGAATCACGATTATGCGAATGGTGGGAATACGATTTGGGCAAAATATGAAATTTACTAAAAACATAGTTATAATCTTGGAAATTGGCATAAATTGGGGACATGTATTATGGCATGTTCATAGAGATGCAAATTGGATAAATTTGACATGAATTACAGGATGTGTAATTTGAATCTAGTATTGACTTGTAAATCTAGCATTTACATGAACGATGAACTAGAATAATAAGTCTAGTTTGACATGAACTGTAATGTTTAATCAGAATTGGATTAGCTAATTTGGCATAAGAAGTATATTGGCATAAATTTGAAATTGGTCATAATAGGGAGTAATTGTCATGTTTTGAAAAATCATGGTTAGTGACACTTAATTTGGTATAGTTTACATACCAAAAAGCATAAATATGATTTAGAGGGGGAAATAGGCCATAGAAATAAATGTAGACAATTTACATTAAAAGAGTAATTGGGAAATAAGTAAATTAGGATTAATTTACTTATAGAATTTGTCCTAAATGAGGAAAGGCAAATTTAGACAAATTAAAGGTTCCTTAACGACATCTCTTTTAATAACACAACAGAAAGTTCTAGAGTGACAGAGAGGATAGTGTCTAGGCTTGAGTTTGGAAAATACAAGTTTCCTGCTCTCCCTGGCTATCCCTAACTGATCCGACGGACGAGATGGTTACTTTCAAAACCTGATTTGAAAACTAATCAAAACCCTTTTGAACTTAGAAAACACGAATATGCCTAACCCGAGGTAAGACTTAGTTGCGATGTAAACATGCCCGGAACCAACCGGCACATCCAGTATTCACAGCAATATCTGTCTAATGTGAGTGGCCGCGGCTTTAATTTATTTAGTTAAAGCTAGAACAAGAATGGTAGGGTTAATTTAACTAAGACACTTAACCAGTTCAACATGATAACTAAACTGATGGGTGGGGTTAGGTTCAGACTGACACTTAACACAGTTAAGCTAGAATGGGAGGGTTAAGTCCATAGGAACACTTAACCAACTTAACATAGTTATGCTAGAATGGGAGGGCTAAGTCCATAGAGACACTTAACCAAACTCAAGGTAGCAAGACAAGATTTGTAGGGGTTAAGTAAAGTTAATACACTTAGCCAAATTAACATGTTAACTAGACTAGAGGTTGGGGTTAAGTAAAATCCAATACACTTAGCTAATTTGATATGTTAGCTGGGCTAGACCGTAGGGTTAAGTAAACTTGAACACTTAACCATCAGGTTGTGATAAAGAAATGGGGTTAAGTCTAAAACATGAAGGGATAATACTTAACCATTAATAATAACATGTTAGTTAAAACAGACGGGCAAGGTTAAGTTAAAAAGGAACACTTAACCAATACAGGGTGGATGGGTAGGGTTAAGTAATAAGAAGTACTTAACCAATATAACATGGTTTGTGGTAGGGTTAAGTCAACGCAAAGTACTAATAACACTTAACCAGTTTATCAGGATGAATGAAGAGGGTTAAGTTGGCTTGAATTGACTAATGACACTTAACCAATCCAAATTGATGGGAAAGAGAACTAATTAGTAAACCTTAGTTAAGAAAACAACGATTCTGGAGACTAAGTGGTAAATCTTAGTTAGTAAAACTAAGTAGTAATTCTTAGTATAACACGGGAAGGAGAGAATGTCCGTCTGAGTAAAAAGAAGGCTCCAACGAATTGGGTTACGAAGCCCGAGGCTTCAAGGGGACGTAAGGGTACTCTTGGTATCCCTCTGTGAAGCTGCAGATGATCCTCCCGGGCTCACAGAGGTTAAGGTCTGCGTTAGAAGAACCAGGGGTATGCCTTGGTTGCAATACATGGCAACCTAAAGACTAGGATGGACCGGCGTGATTCGGTGAGAAAACGGTAGCCCTGTGATAGCAACTCGTCGTCTACCATCCATCTTCAGTCAGTCGAGATACGTGAAGCGGAAAGGCGGAGAACTCCAAAAGACCATATACTTGCTATCTAGTTATGGGTGAGGATGGCCATAGGATAGTGGGGCACCAGGGGCCTGCGTATAGTTCTCATTTTTCAAGGTGTGCCTTTCATTAGCTGAGGGAGGGGTCAAGTGGGACCATGGCCACTGGAATAAAAACAGACCTTAGCATCTGCATCGGCAGATATCTAAAAGCTCCCGACCGAGTTCTGTATTCCTTGATTTGCCCTGTCACAGGACTCGGGTCGCACATTACAGGACATGTGCATCTAGACAAGCGATAACGATTCGCGATACACGCGTGGGGAAGTATAGGAACATATACCACTCTAGGTAGTGTGTCCTAGACTTGGGGGCATCGTTCGACAGGTAGCATAATCCCTAGTTGAACTAGGTGGCATAAATCCTGAATCCGAGAAGCGTTCAGCAGACAGCGTAAACTCTAGTTGAATCAAGAACGCACTTGGTAGAAAACCCTAGATTAAATCTAGGTAACAAATAAATAAATGGATGCCTGAAGGCGATGGAAAATACAGGGATTGGGATCACGTCAGCGTTACGAGTTGGGACATTAGTTAGGTGGTGCAGAGATAATAGAAATCCGTATAACAAGGAAATGGTGAAGCGGCGAAAGTATTAGAGAACATCCAGTTTATCTTATCTTAGCATATCTTGTGTTGATCTTGTCTAATCTGGCTGACCCTATCATCATGGTGTTATCTTGTATTCAGTTAATTCATGTCGTTTTGTTTTCCATGTTCACATGCTAGAAGTTACTGAACTTACTCAGGCTTTATGTCTGACTCCGTTTTTCTTTCGTCTTCTTTTCTTCCGTCCCCCCCTTAGGTAGTAAAGGAGGGAATAGTTTAGCTCAGGTTAAGTTGGACTGCCACTCTTTCCAACTTGAAGATTTGTCGAAGTTTGCTTGGATTTTCTTTTCATATGCTATGGCTGGCTCTTGCTAAAATCGGGGAATATAAATGTTGTTTTTATGCTTCTTTATTTTGTAAGACAGATGATACTCTGATATTGTAAAGAAACCATTGTACAAACTATTTTATCAATAAAGCAAAGTTTTATTTTCCGCTGTTTAATTTCTGTCTGTCTTGTAATTTATCTGCATCTTCTACCCTAAATGCTCCACAGAACTTAGTGCATTCCCTTTGTGAGTGACACTAACAGATGTGGGGTGTTACACGTGTTATCAGAGCTGAAGGTTACCAGATCAGATAAAGGATTTGAAAAATTATTTTCAAAACGATTTTTAAAGAAGCATTTTCAAAAGAAAATATTTGTTTTAAAGTCATATTCCCCAAAGCCATATGCACTATCTTCTCTTCTCTATTTGAATTCTTGTCTCCTTCTTTCTTGAGTCTCTGGGGCTCCTGGCTTTCTGGGAGGTAACCTCATCGATGGGCGAAGTAGTGCCCGACTTCCATCTATAACCGTAGTAGTTTCACCTACGGCCAGTTTTCTTTCAAGCTTATAGGGTTTTCTGTATGATGGAGGCAGCTTTCGAGAGATTTGTCAACATGACAACATACGGAAGAGGATGAGGAGTTTGGCTAAGGAGCATACCATAGGATGAGGAATTCATGGATGTAGATTTAGCTCACAAAGAAGGAAGGAATTATAAAACCTAAGACAAGAGGAAGTATCTTTGCTAGGGAATGATAGGGCATATAATTAAGGACAAGGGCAAGAACAAGGAACAAGATTTTCAAAAGGGCAAGTACATACTTTCACCACCAAGAGAACCTAGGAGAAGGGTAGTAAAGTTCTGTTGGAAGAATCTAGTTTTGATGTTCGTTTTAGCGCTTCGCATTTGTTCATATCCACTTCCATAGTTGAGTCTCTACACCATAGTACTTGTATAATAGAAGATCCCACTAGAGTCTCAAATCCAATTGGTGGTCCGACCAGTTTATTTTTGGTTAGTAGGGATTTGAGGATAGCTATCGAGTTTGCTTATATCATCTCACGTAGATCATTTAAATTCAAAGGAGATATTCCTTGGGTGCTTGTCTGATATTGGTTTAGGCCTTTGGGGCTTGTACTTGAGGGATGTCGAGTTCGACTAGGATGGTTTGTGTGAGAAATGAATAGTTGTGGCAGGCGCTCTAAAAAGCACGTAGTAACCTTTCGACCCTTATAGTTATGGCACGGCGGATAAGAGGGAGACCTCTAATCATCTTAGTACATATACTTGGTGCAGTGATTGACATCTGTTTATTTTGGAAATGGAGATCAGGAACTTCACACTCGTGAAGTTAAATTAGTTAAGATACAGTGGAGTAAAGCTCAAGAAGGCTAGATACTAGCATCATACCCATTTCCTTTAGGGTGCATCCTTGATTTCTTTCTTTAGGAGCTTTACGCATAATTGTTTCTCTCTTTCCAAAGTATATCCTCTAGGTCGTATCTTCGATCCTTAGGTAGAAACTTCTTTGGATGCAAACATGTATTTGAAACATGTTATGGTTGATGGTTGCAAGTGGTTGCTAATGGTTGCTCGTGAATGCATATGCATACGTATTAGGCACTATATCAAGCTCAGACGCTTTCATATTGCATTTACAGATATGTATTTGTTTGTAAGTTGAACTTGATATGTTATCATATGGATGTTGCATATGGTTGAATGGTTGTGCACGCATGTAGTATTTACATAACTAGGGGTGCTTGCATACATGATTGGACACATGGCACTGACATGATTCGCATGAAGGAGGTCAACTGAATCAGTAGACCGCCTGATTTTGCATTAGATAAAGACAAATACACACACTATGCATATGAACATGAAAGCATTAGAAATCTTTTAAGGACAATGAATGCCTATGGTTGAATGGTTGAGTAGATAGGTGACTGAATGATAGGACACATTCTTCCTAACTTGAAGATTTCGGGGACGAAATCCTTTTAAGTGGGGGAGAATGTAACACCCCGTAATTCTGCAACACTAGGATTCACAAATCAAGGCATAATTAAATTCTAAAATCAAAATCAAGGGAAACAGGCTGCGTTATTGCGTTCGTCTCGGAATTCTGCATGGAAATGAGTCCGAGTTTGCGTAAAACGGAGTCCGTATGAGGAAGATATGGCCTCTGGAAGTTTCAGCGAAGTTCAAATTTCAAAACAGTTCAGAAAAACGAGTTCGAAATTCAAAAATGGACCCAGATTGGGCTGGGCGGGAATTCTCACGCCCAAGGCACCTAGGTCGACTGGGTAGTCGACCTGGGGCACCCAGGTCGACTGGGTAGTAGACCCCCAGGTCGACTGGGTAGTCGACCTGGGGGTCGACCCCCCCTTTTTCTTATTTTCTGAACCTGGTTCGTTCTTCTGTATCTAGACGCCATTCTGACCAGATTCGTCCGCCTAACACTACATAAACAGCCCTGGTCTTCTTCTCTATTCACAATTCTTTTCTATCCTTATGCTTCCTCTGAGAAAATATATAAATAAATAATATATAAAATAAATCAAGACGTGGAGATGCTGCTTAAGTTGTCAAAAGGAGGTTTGAATCAAGATAAGTCTTCAGAATGAGAATCAAAGGCTAACACAAACGATTTCGAGCAATGTCGCACGAATCATAGCATCGCCATCTTTTTATTCTAATCTAATCTCTGTAAGTCAGTTACTATTTAGATTTGAACGTTTTTCTCTGTTCGTGACATGAAATTAAAGGAATAAAATAATATGCCAAATCTCTCTCTCTCTCTATTCGAATCAGTGCCTATACTCTTGGACCTAATTAAGAACTGTTATGATTCGAGGACAAATAAGACCGTGACTATGAAACTATGGACCTTAAAACCATATGCCTATGACTATGAACATTGCCTATGACTATGGACATTGCCTATGACTATGGACATGGCCTATGACTATGACTGTGACTATGAGAATTATTTCCCTGACTAAGCCTATGCCTTTGATTAGGAAACATAAACTATTGCCTATGACATAACAAGGGCAACTGTGATTAAACACCTATGATTCATGACTAGGAAAATGTTGCTTAAGTTTTGTGACTGTGAAATTGGGTCTAAACCTGATTTTCTATCCTGTCTATCCTTGGTTTTCTTTGGTTTTAGACCTTGGGAATTTACCTATTAAGATAGGTCTACCCATGTTCTTGAACCTACTCTGTCTATTCTTGGTTTTAGACCTTGGGAATTTACCTATTAAATTAGGTCTACCCGTGTTCTTGAACCTACGTCGTTATTTAACCCTTTTCATGTCGTAATCTATATGCCTGTGGATTACCATCTTATGCCAGTTGTTATGTCCATTATTTCATGGCATTTTGGTTCATTCCCTTTTATCGACGAATCTAGCTTTATGATCTAGGTTGAATTACGATTATGCGAACGGTGGGAATACGATTTGGGCAAAATTTGAAATTTACTAAAAACGTAGTTATAAGCTTGGAAATTGGCATAAAATGGGGACATGTATTATGGCATGTTCGTAGAGATACAAATTGGATAAATTTGACATGAATTATAGGATGTGTAATTTGAATCTAGTATTGACTTGTAAATCTAGCATTTACATGAACGGTGAACTAGAATAATAAGTCTAGTTTGACATGAACTGTAATGTTAAATCAGAATTGGATTAGCTAATTTGGCATAAGAAGTATATTGGCATAAATTTGAAATTGGTCATAATAGGGAGTAATTGTTATGTTTAGATAAATCATGGTTAGTGACACTTAATTTGGCATAGTTTACATACCAAAAAGCATAAATATGATTTAGAGGGGGAAATGGGCCATAGAAATAAATGTAGACAATTTACATTAAAAGAGTAATTGGGAAATAAGTAAATTAGGATTAATTTACTTATAGAATTTGTCCTAAATGAGGAAAGGCAAATTTAGACAAATTAAAGGTTTCTTAACGACATCTCTTTTAATAACACACCAGAAAGTTCTAGGGTGACAGAGAGGATAGTGTCTAGGCTTGAGTTTGGAAAATACAAGTTTCCTGCTCTCCCTGGCTATCCCTAACTGATCCGACGGACGTGATGGTTACTTTCAAAATCTGAATTGAAAACTAATCAAAACCCTTTTGAACTTAGAAAACACGAATATGCCTAACCAGAGGTTATACTGAGTTGCGATGTAAACCTGCCCGGAACCAACCGGCACATCCAGTATTCGCAGCAATATCTGTCTAATGTGAGTGGTCGCGGCTTTAATTTATTTAGTTAAAGCTAGAACAAGAATGGTAGGGTTAAGTTAACTAAGACACTTAACCTGTTCAACATGATAACTAAACTGATGGGTGGGGTTAGGTTCAGACTGACACTTAACATAGTTAAGCTAGAATGGGAGGGTTAAGTCCATAGGAACACTTAACCAACTTAACACAGTTAAGCTAGAATGGGAGGGCTAAGTCTATAGAGACACTTAACCAAACTCAAGGTAGCAAGACAAGATTTGTAGGGGTTAAGTAAAGTTAATACACTTAGCCAAATTAACATGTTAACTAGACTAGAGGTTGGGGTTAAGTAAAATCTAATACACTTAGCCAATTTGATATGTTAGCTGGGCTAGACCGTAAGGTTAAGTAAACTTGAACACTTAACCATCAGGTTGTGATAAAGAAATGGGGTTAAGTCTAAAACATGAAGGGATAATACTTAACCATTAATAATAACATGTTAGTTAAAACAGACGGGCAAGGTTAAGTTAAAAAGGAACACTTAACCGATACAGGGTGGATAGGTAGGGTTAAGTAATAAGAAATACTTAACCAATATAACATGGTTTGTGGTAGGGTTAAGTCAACGTGTAGTACTAATAACACTTAACCAGTTTATCAAGATGAATGAAGAGGGTTAAGTTGGCTTGAATTGACTAATGACACTTAACCAATCCAAATTGACGGGAAAGAGAACTAATTAGTAAACCTTAGTTAAGAAAACAACGATTCTGGAAACTAAGTGGTAAATCTTAGTTAGTAAAACTAAGTAGTAATTCTTAGTATAACACGGGAAGGAGCGAATGTCCGTCTGAGTAAAAAGAAGGCTCCAACGAATTGGGTTACGAAGCCCGAGGCTTCGAGGGCACGTAAGGGTACTCTTGTTATCCCTCTGTGAAGCTGCAGCTGATCCTTCTAGGCTCATAGAGGTTAAGGTCTGCGTTAGAAGAACCAGGGGTATGCCTTGGTTGCAATACATGGCAACCTAAAGACTAGGATGGACCGGCGTGATTCAGCGAGAAAACGGTAGCCCTGTGATAGCAACTCGTCGTCTACCATCCATCTTCAGTCAGTCGAGATACGTGAAGCGGAAAGGCGGAGAACTCCAAAAGACCATATACTTGCTATCTAGTTATGGGTGAGGATGGCCATAGGATAGTGGGGCACTAGGGGCCTGCATATAGTTCTCAATTTTCAAGGTGTGCCTTTCATTAGTTGAGGGAGGGGTCAATTGGGACCATAGACACTGGAATAAAAACAAACCTTAGCATCTGCATCGGCAGATATCTGAAAGCTCCTGACCGAGTTATGTATTCCTTGATTTGCCCTGTCACAGGACTCGGGTCGCACATTACAGGACATGTGCATCTAGACAAGCGATAACGATTCGCGATACAGGCGTGTGGAAGTATAGGAACATATACCACTTTAGGTAGTGTGTCCTAGACTTGGGGGCATCGTTCGATAGGTAGCATAATCCCTAGTTCAACTAGGTGGCATAAATCCTGAATCCGAGAAGTGTTCAGCAGACAGTGTAAACTCTAGTTCAATCTGGAAGGCACTTGGTAGAAAACCCTAGATTAAATCTAGGTAACAAATAAATAAATGGATGCCTGAAGGCGATGGAAAATACAGGGATTGGGATCACGTCAGCGTTACGAGTTGGGACATTAGTTAGGTGGTGCAGAGATAATAGAAATCCGTATAACAAGGAAATGGCGAAGCGGCGAAAGTATTAGAGAACATCCAGTTTATCTTATCTTAGCATATCTTGTGTTGATCTTGTCTAATCTTGCTGACCCTATCATCATGGTGTTATCTTTTATATAGTTAATTCATGTCGTTTTGTTTTCCATGTTCACATGCTAGAAGTTACTGAACTTACTCAGGCTTTATGTCTGACTCTGTTTTTCTTTCGTCTTCTTTTCTTTCGTCCCCCCCCCCCCAGGTAGTAAAGGAGGGAATAGTTTAGCTCAGGTTAAGTTGGACTGCCACTCTTTCCAGCTTGAAGATTTGTCGAAGTTTGCTTGGATTTTCTTTTCAGATGCTATGGCTGGCTCTTGCTAAAATCGGGGAATATAAATGTTGTTTTTATGCTTCTTTATTTTGTAAGACAGATGATACTCTTAAATTGTAAAGAAACCATTGTACAAACTATTTTATCAAAAAAGCAAAGTTTTTTTTTTCGTTGTTTAATTTCTGTCTGTCTTGTAATTTATCTGCATCTTTTACCCTAAATCCACCACAGAACTTAGTGCATTCCCTTTGTCAGTGACACTAATGGATGTGGGATGTTACATATATATATATATATATATATATATTGGTGGTTGGATTCCCGCAGTACCATTAGTGGATGCCCGTAGTATCATTAGCGGATGACTCTACACGCCCCACGCTATGATAGTGGATGACCTTCCATACCGCGATATCCGTCCATGAAGCAGGATGGGTATTATTTATGTTGGCTAACATTTGTGGATGCAGGAAAAACAGGTTGGAGGAATCCAACTAGATTCCTCAAAAATATTATTATTTGTTTGTTTCATATATTTTATCATATATGATGTGTTAGAAAACCTGTGATTGATAACTGAATGTTTTGGGGTGATTAAATACCACTGAGGCCTGAATATTGACATATAAAAATATCGTAAAGAGGATATTTTGAGATTTAAAAGGGAAATCTATTTTTTTTAAATAGAATTCAAATTTCGAATGGATTAGAAATATTAACTTGTTTTGAATAAATAAAACAAGTATGAAATTTATAAATGATGTATATATATTAAATAATACAGGAAATTGAAATGAGAAATTTATAAACGATGTTTATAAATTAAATAATACAGGAATTTGAAGTAAATTTATAAACGGTGTTTATAAATAAAATGGAATGATTTTCATTGGATGATCAAGAAATTGAAATGAATTTATAAATGGGGTTTATAAATGTAGTGGAAAAATTATCATTGGATAATTTGAATATTAAAATTCAAATGTCAATTAAAAAATAGAAATGGGGAAATCGTTTTAAAGAAATAAACGATGGAATTTGTTCTGATGTTCAAAATATAAATTGAACTAAAATAAACCCGTAAGGATTTAGGATATAAGTTCGATTAATTCGAATTTATTTAAATAGAAGTTAAATTGAATATGAAAATAAAATTTGGGGTTATATATATATATAAGTTATTATAAATAGAAATTTCCAAAATGAGATTTTGGTTTTAAATAGATTTCAAAATGGATTTGTTTAAATATAAAAAAAGTATATTTATAAATAATGTTTGTAAATATGGTGAATAAATTATCAAGAGATAACTGGTAACTTTCAATTCAACTATGAATTTAAAATAGAAAATTAAAATCATTTTAAAAAGGAAATAGCGGTTTTTATTTTGGAATTCAGAATATAAAAGGAGTTGGATTTCAAAAGGGATTTGAAATGGAAAACTTGTTTTAATATATTAAGCAAGAAAGAGGGATTTACAAACGATGTTATAAATCTACTAAAATAAATTATCATTGGATAATTTAGAAGTTTAAATTCAAGAAAGAATTTAAAAAGTGAAATTGGAAAACATGTGGAAAATAGAGAAAAAATTGATTATATTCCGGGATTTAGAATATAAACTGAATAGAGAAAATCCAAAGGAGTTATAATTGGAATTCGATTATATCAAATTTTATAATTTATGTATAAAAGGAATTGGGATTTGAAATAACAAATCGAGTATAAATAAATTTATAACCGAGTAAGGAAAAATCAACGATTATAGATAATCAAAAATATTGAGTTGAATTGGGAAAATTGGTTCAATATATATTGAAATATATTAGAATGAAGTTAGAGTTTATATATAAACGAAGTTTAAACGTTTATATATATATATATATATATATATATATATATATAATTAAAACGAACTCACCGCAGCGTGGTAGTTCGTAAATTGGCATTTCGAACTTCAATTGAGTATACAAAATTCAATTTTAGTTGAAATTATTTGAAACAAGAATCGTCGGGACCGATTTGATAATGGTTTTCTAATGGAAGAGAAAATTATGAATCTCGTCGTATAGAATTTGAGTTATGTCAAAATCAAATTTTCAGAAAAACAACGCCATAACAATTATAAAACCGTAACGGTTTATTTAAATAAATAAAAAGATTTTAAACAAATAGAATTTGAATTTCCATTAGAAAAATCCAGATTTGAGTTGTAAAATAAATACGAACTCAAGTGGTATAATGAAATGATTTTTGGAGCAAAAACCATATTTTAAATTATTGAATAGAACTATATAATTTGAATAATAATTAGTAAATCAAAATTTGATAAGAAATTGGGCTTTGAATAAGTAAAGGTGGTTTGAGAAATTTTATTCGAAATCAAATATGCAACTTGAGACGAAAATGGAGTTCAAATTATTTATAAGCAAGTTGATATTATATTTGAACATGTTATGATCAAACAAAGAGGTGAAATAGGCAAAATAGCTAATTAGACAATAAATTAGCGAATTGGGTTAAGACGAATGGGTTGAGTGAAACCAAAGGGAATATTTGGATGTGTTAAGCAGGTATGGGATGAAGTGTATGAATGTTATAATCTGTGTTCCCGACAAAAAGGTACAGTTTAAATTCCATATGAGATTTTACGCGCCGAATCGGCAAGCCACTTGGCTTTTTGATTTTCTTTTTGAATGGAAAGGGCCTAGAGAGGCGAGTTGAGGTTTGAACTATTTGCCGGTATAAAGGAGGTTATGGCGGAATTTTCCGGGAATTTAAGGAGTTATAATATTTTTAAGATAATTTGATAATTGGAAATCTATATATCGATATACACAGAATTCGATAAGGAAACAAACTTGAAAATAGAATACCATAAATAAAAAGGAAATCGAAAATCTGGTAATAGAAATAGAAATATATATATATATACATGTTTAAAAAAATTAATAAGTGTATTTTATGGTTTTTATATTTTGAGATAAGCGGTCTTGTCTGTTTTGAAGTTAATAATATTTTCAGTCAAGGTCTGAGAGGTAATTATACCCCAACTCGATTGATTTCATTATCAGCTAATAAAATAACAAGATACAGTCACAAAGAAAGATGTTTAAAGAAATTTAGTCGAATGCAGTATTTTGGGTTCTTGTAGCGATGTTTTACATAACATTCGTTTTAACCCAAGTAAGTGGCAATTTTGGAAATATAATAATAAATATTTCCTAAGTACAGAAATGAATGCTCGTGAAAACGGAGAAGTATTTGGAATATTTTCCAATTATTAATAGAAGATATTTTCTACGTATAGAAAATAAAAGATGGCTAAATATGGAAATGTTTTCCAAATACCGTAAGAGGCCAAGATGATAATTGAAAATATTTGTTTAACAAACATTGATAAGGAAATGGAAAGGGTGATTTAGTTAATGAAATATTAATCAAGAGGCCAAGTGATTTGTTTGATGGTTGGAATATTTGTTTATTTTTCTTCGATAGTTAAACCACCGACTATCGAAGTATTTGCTAATATCGTTGTCAATATGGAGAGACCTGTTGGATTATTATCCGAGAACCACTCCGTATTGGCAGTAGCTTTGCGAATCCGATTATATGAAGATAATCGAAGATGGAGTAAAGTGCAAGGACTTTTTCTATTAATGGAAATTGTGCCTTCGGTTTCGTTCAATCCCAGAACGAAGTGTATGGACGAATGTCTGGCAGAGTATTTCCAATGATCGCATATGTTGGTCTGTATAGATATATATGGTGGCATAGAATTTATTCTCTTAGCATAATATCTAGAATATATTTGTGCAAATCAATTAATGATTAACGGATCTGACAATGTGGCATTCAAAGTGATTGTGCTATCAAGGAATGATAAGTAATCGTAGCCTCAGGCCTCAACAACCGGGAAATGACCAAAATCGGGCAGGCAGCATTGCTATGTGGGTCGCTCCCATTAGGGTGAATAATCACCTATCTAGAGAAATTCCTTTTACTTCTTTAATCTATCGATGTTGTCCCATTCGGGAAACGGTTGCTGATCCCAACCGTTGGTGATATACATTCGATACACTCAAGCGAAATGAGTGGTCGGTCACGTGTGGGCCGGGTTGCAAGAAGTTCTTGTTAAACCCAGTGTATTCCCCTCTAGAGATACACAATCGGAAGGTGGTTCCATACCATGTCATGTTGAAAATCCAATCTCCAATAAGCACCCTGCGATTTTTGATTTTATATTATATATGGAGCGTGAGATGCAAGCGTTCCGCTAGATTGTTATTTATTTGACATAGACACTATTATAATATCACTGGATTTTCGTATCAAAGTGTTTCGTGTTATAGTAAGGTAAAAACCGTCCATGTTTATGTGCGGGATGGTCTTACTATTATCCTTTCTTTCGAAAGGATTCTGAAAGTTAAACAAATGGTTGGAGTTTACTCACACCAGTCCCATGACTGACCTAGAATTAATTTTGTTTGTTTTCCCTAAACTCTTGGGTGCCCAAATTTATACAGGCAGTCAAGTAGTAGGCATTTTACAGATTCACATTGTTGGCTAGCTTTTTGACCAAGCCACCAAGGTTTATACATAAGAAGAGAGTATGAAGCTTTGTTCCTCTAGTTCATGAAAGGCCAGATCGCACCAGTAGATCGCACACGCGGATCGCGCCCTTCGGATCGCCAGCACAGAACACGACCCGATTCGCCCATGGGAGCACGACCCGATCCGCCCATGGGAGCACGACCCGATCCGTCCATGGGAACACGACCCGATCCGCACCTATGTCACCACCTCACTCCGATCCGATCCCCTACTTTGTGGCGAAACTCCTGACTTGTTCAACCACGAACTGGTCTTCAGCGATCCGAAATACATGGATCTAGCTACATGTGTTCACAACTGTCATATTGACCAATTCTTCCTCATTGCTTGAGCCGATCCGATATTCTCGGGATTTGCTCCACGTGTGACCGCGAACCGCCTGACAGAATCAGCTATAAATAGCCCAGAGACTGGCATTTTTTGGGTTTTTTTTGGCATTATTGAGCACTGATTCCACCATTACTGTCATACCACTATTTCTTATCAGTTTTACTACGAGATTACTGAGAGAAATCATAATTGTAAGAGTGAGTTTGAGAGAAATCATAGATTGTACTAGCATTCAAAGTATAATCGATAATATATAAAGTGGATGTAGGCTCGTTAATGCCGAACCACTATAAATTATGTGTGTTTTCTGTTTTTTCTTCATTCTCCAGTTATAATTCTCTGCGAATCAAAACAATTTGGGTGTTAGGTCCAAATACCGATCTAACATTTTGGTGCTTTCACTGAGAACGCAATTCTCAGCCTACTGGATTGCTATTCTACTATTTGGTTTTGAAAGTCCGAAGAAAACAGTCCCAAAACTTCACTGTTCAGATTTCTGAAAATTCCAGCGACATCTGATATCATGGCTGGAAAGAAGTCTAAGGAAGTGCGAGCTTCGCAAGTGAATGAAATCGCGAATGAAGTAGTTGGCAAAAGGGCACACGAGCAGGTCGTCGAGGGGACCGTGGATCGCGAGGATAGGGGGGCGACCCGAACCATTCAGGGTGTCACGAACCGGTCTGATATAGGCGCCACGATCCGACTTGAGGAAGGCATTGCGAACCGAGCAGCTGGAGGGGTTGTTACTCGATCCCGTGATAACGCCCCGAATCCTCCGCATACTGTGACCATGAACCAACCCCAGGGGGGTGCACCGAATCACAGGCACCGATCCACCACAATCCGAAGTGATGACCAGATTACGACTCGACCTGGAAAGGAGCCTATGGCTCGCTCATACCGTCCTGGCACCTCTGCTCGACCTGGCTCAAGCTCTTTGCACATAAGAGAAAATGTTGATGATCAATATGACCCTTCTGCTCCCGTTACTGAGGGAGATCTTTCTTGCTTTTCTGAAATGTGGGAGAGGCTGTTTAATGAATTGGCTGCTCAAAGGCAGGAGAACTCCGTGCTGCGACAGAACTTGACTGCTATGGATAGAAGGCTCAATGATCTTGCAAGGCAAAGGACGCCCCCAGTTCGTCCGCTCACCCCATAGTACTCTTCTTCGTCAGAGGAATCGCCAAGACCTCCGCGGCGACCGTATGAGAGGCCTGAATACATAGAACAACTCCGATTTGGAACCCTGCCATCATGGGAAGAAGAGGTACTGGGTGCAGGGCCCTCAAACCACAATGTGAATAATCGTGCCGCAACTCCCAGAGCTCGAGGCGTGGGCAACCCTGTTGAGAATAGACTACCTCAGCCCCTTCTCCATACAAATGCTCATGGTAACAAGGGCAGCGAAGCCCAATCCGAGCCCCGGATTTCGTGGCTGCTCCTGGAAGGGAGATTAGAGAATTCAACCGAGCAAGAAGCGCTGATCCCGAGCCTCCGCTGACCAGTGCAAATGTTGCAGCTATGATCCATCAAATTCTGGTAGGTAGCCGTGGACAACGGAATGAAGATTGGGGAATTGACCGCAGTCACGCCCCTTTTACTGATGACATTTTAGATGCGACGTTCCCAAGGCGCTTCAACATGCCGCAGATGAACCGTTATGCGGGTAGATCTGATCCCATCCAACACCTGATGAGATACTCTTGGTCAATGACCGCTGTCGCAGCTTCCGACATTGTCAAGTGCAAAGCATTTCCTATATTCCTGGAGGATGTAGCGTTATTATGGTTTACTCGCTTACCAACAAGATCAATTTCCAGCTTCAGGGAGTTGAGTGAAAGGTTTGTGGAACAGTTCCGCATCTATGCACAAAGGACGAAGAGTGTGATTGACTTGTTCCTTGTCAAGCAATGACCAAGCGAGAGTTTGAGGGTGTATCTAGACCGTTTCAACCTAGCCGCTACTGAAGTCAAAGATCCTCATGAGCCAACTGTTGTGGTAGCCCTGATTGATGGGGTAGATAAAGACACCGAATTTGGGAGATACCTGGCCGGCAAGCCACCTCATACTAGATAATTATTCTATGAAAAAGCTAACGTGCACTTACGCCAGGAGGAGGTATATGCTAACCGAAAGGCAAAAATGGCCGATAAGGAGGAAATCCAGAGCAATGTCGCCATTAAGCAGACAGGAGACAGCTCGGGGAAGGTCGAAGTTAATGTCGAAAACCGGAACCAAGATGGTCGCCAGTCAGGAAACAATGGTAATAAAAGTAATGGCAACAACCGGAAGAGGAATCTAGGGAACGACTCCCAGAGAAGGACTCGTCCCAGGTCTTTTGAAAGTTATACGCCAATAAACGATACTTTGGAGAATATCTTCATGGATTCGTACAACGTCCTCCAAAATAAATGGCCTCCTCCTAGAGAGTCGACGGAGAAAGAACGTGAGACGGGGAAGTTCTGTCTATTCCATCAGATTCACGGCCACTCGACAAATGAATGCCGTCACCTAAGAGATGTGGTCGAGAAGCTTCTCCAAGAAGGAAAATTGGATACAGAGTGACACCCAGAGACAGGGGGCAAGCCGTACATGCCCCAAATCAGAACCAGAATCAACCTGCTGTCAGGCCAACTTCCCAGCAAAAGGGAAAGGACCTTGTTATCAATACCATAATCGGAGGGCTTTATCATGTCGGGCACGGTTCCAAGGCATTGGATCAGTATGTCAATGCAGCCAAGCAGCACCTCGAGGTAGGAGAGTGTAGCAAACCTGAGGACAATGTCCCGGTAAAGCAACAAAAGATGATGTCCGACGACGTCGTTTTCCGTGAACGAGAAAGCATTAGAGTCCATGCTCCGACCGAAGATCCATTTGTAATCACAGTTCCTATTGGCCCGACCACTGTTCATAAAGTCTTGGTGGATAACAGGAGTTCTGTCAACATTCTTTTCAAAAAGACATTCGATCAGATGAATCTCGAGATAAAAGACTTGAAGCCCTGTGAGGGATGGATCCGTGGATTTAACGGAGCATCCACCGCTCCAATGGGATATGTAGAGCTACCAGTTACACTTGGGGAAGGAGAACGCCAGAGAGTGAGAATTCTTCCCTTCGTGGTTTTGGGTATTGAATCGCCATATAATGCCTTCTTGGGCCGACCGGCCCTAGCAAAGTTCAGAGCCTGTATAGCCCCCTTGTGCTTGTTATTGAAGTTTCCTACAGAACTGGTGTTGGTATTGTCAGAGGAGATCAGGTTGCCGCACGAGCATGTTATATTGCAGAGCTAAAGCTACTCCGCAACGGAGGAGACATAGAAACCAAGGACGCTTCTCCCCCCACAAGGGCGGAGACCTCATATCAATTAAAGAGGATAACCGTAGGTGAGTCGCCCAGAGAGTTGCCCGAGGATATAGATCCCAGAGAGGACAAAGAACCTGGGGGCAGAATGGCGACTCCCAACGAGACAACTGTGGATGTACCGATCGATGATAGTGACCCAGAGAAGGTCCTTAAGATTGCATCCCAGTTAAATCCGAATTTAGCTAAAGAACTGATGGGTTTCTTGAAAGATAATTTGGATGTATTTGCTTGGACCCACACAGACATGTGCGGGATATCTCCATCAATGATGAGCCATTCATTAAGCATTAACCCTAAGCATCCTCCGGTAAAACAAAAATGGCGAATGTTGGGCCCAGAGAGGTCTGCTGCCTTGAAAGAAGAAGTTGGAAAGATAAAGAGTAATGGATTTATCAGAGACTCAACCTATCCAGACTGGATTTCAAATCCAGTTCTTGTAAAGAAGGCCAACGGGAAGTGGCGAACGTGTATCGATTTCTCGGATTTGAATAAAGCCTGCCCAAAAGACAGTTTTCCGTTACCCAGGATCGATCATTTGGTGGACTCAATGGCGGGTCATGAACTTCTCTCCTTTATGGATGCTTATTCAGGATATAACCAAATACCAATGCATGTTCCAGATCAAGAACACACTAGCTTCATTACGGATCTGGGATTATACTGCTACGTGGTAATGCACTTTGGCTTGAAGAACGCAGGTGCTACATATCAACGGTTAGTGAACAGAATGTTCTATAACCAGATTGGGAAAACAAAGGAAGTATACGTCGACGACATGTTGGTTAAGTCTAGGCAATCCTCCAATCACACTACAGACTTGGTAGAGATGTTTGGCATTCTTCGAAAGTACGGGATGAAACTCAACCCAACGAAATGTTCATTCGGGGTCGCCTCTGGAAAATTCTTGGGATTCATCGTTAGTTCTCATGGGATTGAGATTATTCCAGACCAGATCGCAGCAATCAGAGGCACTCAGGATCCTAGGCAAATTAAAGATGTGCAAAGCCTTGTAGGGAAAGTAGCAGCACTAAGCAGATTCATCTCCAGGGCTACGGACAAATGCATCCCATTCTTCGAATTGATAAAGCGAGGAAAACGCCACTTCAAATGGACGCCTGACCGTATAGAAGCGTTTCAGAACTTGCTGAGTCACCTGGAAACACCTCCGATATTATCTAAGCTGGTGGATCACGAGGATTTATTCATACTTGGCAGTGTCATCCCACGCGATCAGCTCAGCATTGGTGAGAGAAGAAGATAAAGTTCAAAGACCAGTGTATTACGTGAGAAAAAAATTGGCGGTAGCAGAGCGTAATTATCCAAGGATAGAAAAGTTGGCGTACAGTTTGTTGATTGCCTCTAGAATGCTTCGACATTATTTTCAGGCTCATCCCATCATCGTGTACACTGATCATCCACTCAAGCAAGTTCTATAGAGACTAGAAGCATCTGGAAGACTACTCAAATGGAACGTTGAGTTGAGTCAATTTGACCTGAACTTTCAGCCCCGGCGGTCGATACGGGGGCAAGTGATAGCCGATTTCATAGCAGAGTTTACTGTCCCGGAGGAAGATATAGCAAACAAAGAAGATGACCCCCCAAAGTTACTTCTCGATCCCAGTGCCTGGAGATTGTATACTGATGGCGCTAGGAATGACAAGAGATCCGGCGCTGGAGTAGTGCTTGAAACTCCTGAGAAACGGCTGATATCCTATGATATTTGGATGGAGTTTCACGCTACTAACAACGACTCCGAATATGAAGCCCTGATAGCCGGGTTAAGAATCGCAAAGGAGTTGGAAGTCACAAAGCTGGGCATATTTTGCGACTCCAAGTTAGTTGTAAACCAGGTCACTGGAAAATTCCAAGTCAAAGGCCCAAGATTGATTTTATACTTAGCAAAAGTGAAGGAGTTGCTGAACGGCTTCGATCACTACAGCATATCTCATATTCCGCGGTCAGAGAACCAACATGCGGATAAGTTGGCAAAGATGGCTAGTTCCGACGATCCTGAAGAGACCGGGCTAGCCCCAGTTGAAGTACTTCAGTCTCCTAGTATAGATCAGATGGAAATTGATCCAATACTAGAGACGGAACCAGAAAGGGAGTCATGGATGACCCCTCTAAAGAATTTCTTGATGAATGGAACTCTTCCTACCAAGAAGAGCGAGAGGCATAAAGTAATTCGTAAAGCTTCCCGATACGTTCTGCAAGGCGGAGTCCTTTACAGACAGGGATTTTCGATGCCCCTTCTCCGGTGTATAGCTCATGACGACATCAAGCGTGTACTGCAGGAGGTACATGAGGGCGAATGCGGCGATCACATTGGAGGGCAAACATTGGCAAAAAAGGTGTTGCGGCATAGTTATTTCTGGCCTACCATAAAAAAAGATGCGGCGAAGTACGCACGACGGTGTGATGCATGCCAGAGATTTTCAAAGATACCTAGGGCACCTCCTAGTCAGTTAAAAACGATGACAAGCCCATGGCCTTTCTCTATGTGGGGAATTGATATCATCGGAAGTCTCCCCATAGCTAAGGGAGGAGCGAAGTTCGCTATTGTAGCTGTAGACTACTTCACTAAGTGGGTCGAGGCTGAGCCACTGACTACAATCACAACCAAACGAGTTATCAACTTCGTCGTTAGGAACATCATCTGTCGATTTGGGATTCCAAATATTGTTATAATTGACAACGGAACTCAGTTCGATAGTACTGAATTCAGAGACTTCTGCCAGAAATACCACATTGAGAAATGGTACACCTCTGTGGCGCATCCGCAATCGAACGGACAGGTCGAAGCGGCGAATAAAGTGATTAAGTCCATTCTGAAAAGAAGACTGAAGCGGGCAAGAGCCATGTGGGTTGATGAATTACCCTTAGCACTATGGGCCTACAGGACAACGTATAAATCGGCAACAGGCCATACCCCCTTCTCTCTTGCTTTTGGAGCAGAAGCTGTCACCCCGGTTGAAATAAAAGTACCTTCTCACCGAGTGACTTATTACGATCCGATGACTAATAACGAATTGCTCCTTGAATCCCTAGATATGATCGAAGAAAAGAGGGACGAAGCAGACCTGTGTGCCTTGAGATGCAAGCAACAGGTCGCCCGATACTACAACAAAAAGGTTCGAGCTCGAACCTTTGAACCCGGAGACTTGGTTCTGAAGCATGTCTTTCCAGCCCCAACTCTTATGGGTGCGAAGTGGGAAGGACCGTACTCCATTCTGTGCAAGCTTGATAATGGAACCTTCAAGCTAGCAATCGTAGATGGAAAGGAAATCCCCAGAGTGTGGAATGCCCAACATTTACGGCCGTATCTAACGTAAAGATGTCAGATCTGTTCTTTTGCTTTATTAAGGACCATGTACAAGGCACGACTTGCCTAGAATAGTCGATTTCTTAAGCAAAAAATTATAAAGTGGACATAGGTCATGATTCGACCGAACCACTATAAAAATATTGTGTGTCGTTTACCTTTATTGCACTATTATTTATCTGCCTTTCTATTTTTATGGAAATTGTTGTGAACCATGCAACGATCACAGAAGCATATAATTATAGGTGCCTTCCATCAGAATGGAATGCAATCACCAGTCAAAACTATGAGGGTGCGATAAAGTAAATCATATCATTGATAGCGCTCTAACTCTCCAGAGCCAAGAGAGAGCATAACGGACATGAAGGCGATGTCCATAAGTCATGGCGGTGCACCATGATCGGCACCGCCTTGACGGAACTCTAACCTCGGCGACTGCCAGGAGAGTATAAAAGCGTCTCCGACTGAGCGCTGAGAAAGAGCTCTTACCCCGCTGAAGGATCGGGGAGCGACAGAACTTCTGAGCTCGAACTCTAACCTCGGCGACTGCCAGGAGAGTATAAAAGCGTCTCCGACTAAGCGCTGAGAAAGAGCTCTTACCCCGCTGAAGGATCGGGGAGCGACAGAACTACTGAGCTCGAACTCTAACCTCGACGACTACTAGGAGAGTATAAAAGCGTCTATGATTAAGCGCTGAGAATGGTGCTAGAGACTCAGCGCCCACATGATCTCTACCCCGCTGAATGATCGGTGCGTAGATTATGACACGAGTTCGAACTTTGACCCGCAGATGGATCGGGAGAGTATCGAAGTGCCAAAAGCCGGGCACCGCAAGAACTCTAACCCTACAAAAATTTCCAAGTCCCCCATGTTTAGAAAAAGGAGGCAACGTGCATGCAACTCAAATCAATCTTTAACGATTGATTGGGGGTAGATATATGCATACATGTATCTTGATGCAGTACAATACTGTTGATGTCTTTCTGTCGCTTGAATGATTTGTAGTTATAAACAAATAATTTATGACTAAGCATGAAAAGTTTATTAAATGCAGGTACACGATGATGCTAAAGAAATAAACTTTCATTCATAAACTGCAAGCCTACAACGTGAAAAGAAACCAAAAACAAAAGTGAGGGCCAGTCTCACAACTACAATTCATGGCCAGTGGTAATCTTAAAGACAAAACATAGACAAGCGGCAGTATCCTATTTACGTTTGGACTTTTTCTCCTTCTTCTGCTTTTCCAGCTCCGCCTTGTTAATATCAGATTGATCATCTTTCTTTCTCTTCCTTTTGTCTATAAGAGGAGCTGAAGGTTCATCCGAAGACTCCTCTTCCTCCTTCCTTCTCTTTCTTTTATCAGTAAGGGAAGCTGGGAAATCATCGGGATTCTCAAAATGAAGCTGTTTAGTGCTCGATTTGGGCTGGAGTTTCAGAACCATCCCAGTTTGGGGATCAAACTCCGAGATAGGAGCTACGTTCAAAGGCTCTTGTTCCTCCTTCCTTAAAGCCAGCTGCTTTTCCTACCTAGCCTTTCTTTTAGCCAAGGTCTCATCGTCGTCACCTTTGACTTCTTTGGTCATAATGACATCCTCCTCATCATCTACATGGCGCCCGTCCATATCTTTCAAGGCATCGATGGTTTCGTCATCCTTGGGAGCATCGACATTGGGTGCCAGGACGCCCTTGTCTGCTGTTGTACCTTCAGCCTGCTTTGGTGCATCAACACCGGCGCTAGGCGAGACGTCAATCTTCTCCGCCTCTGTCTTTTTCTCGACATTCTTATCGACGGGCCCGCCACCTGTATTATGAGGAACACATGTTATTAATTCGATTGGTTGCTCCGCCAGACGACGACAACTCACAATTGCTTTGAAAAATTGTGGGGAAAAAATGGAGATACCTTCCGCTGATCCTCCACCCAAGCTAGCTGCAGAAGCTCCGACAACCAAAGGAGTCGGGTCCAAAGGTATTAATGGATCATCAGGATTGTATTCCTCAACTCTGGAGGCCTTGGGCTCTACAGCTGAGCTCGAACCTTCGTCAATCTTGTTTTTGCCCTTAGCCAGAGTCCTCTCCTTCTCCATCTCTTCTTGAATTAGGCGCCGGCCTTCTGCCAAATCCTCGGGCTCGTTATCCCTCAGAATGGTCCTCATCATCTCATCTTCGTCAATCTCTTCAACTCCTAATCTCCGCTTCTTATCCTCGACGATGGCATCCCATATGTTGGCTAAAGTGACGTGGTAGTCCGGGATCCATCAGATGTTGCGGGTTTTGAGGACGTGGCCGAGGAAGTCAAATATCGTTTCTTCAAACCCTTCGATATCCCTTTCTCTCTCGAGGAGCTTGTCGTTAGAAGCAGTAGCCATTTCAATGGCATTTTCTACATTCTTTTCGGCGAGAGTCGCGCGCCTCTCTGCATCCGCGACTTGCTCATTCAGAATTACTTTCTCTCCTTCGGCCAAGCTAAACTCTCCTTCAAACTCGCCTTTTCTTTCTCCCAAGCAGCTCTTTCGGCCTCGAAGAGATCCTGTGCTGTTTTCAATTCGGAGTTGGCCATCCTGGGATCTTCCACCGCTTGTTTCAACAACAGTCGCTCTTTGCTATTAGAATCAAGCTCATTATGGAAACGTTGCCTGGCCTCCTCCAGCTCTGTTTTGTAAGCTTTAGCGTCTCGTTGGGCCAAGGCAAGCAGAGATTGTGCATCCTCTAAGTCCTTCTCCATTTTTGCCCTGGCCCTTTCATTGTTATCTATCTTCACTTTGGATCTGTGTGCTTCTATCTCAAGCGTTCGGATGACCTCTGAAAGATTAACAGCATGTTTCTTCATCACTTCGTACTGTCTGGCTACATGGCGAATGTGCCAGATGACCTCAGTATCCCAGTTCCTAGGGACTGGTTCCAAGGCTGGAACAAACATCATCCTTTCGAAGAAGATGTTAGGGAATTGTTCTCGCAAATTTTCCAGCTTAAACTGAGTCTCAGGACCATGGATGTAATCTCGTGACCCGGGGCAACCAAATCTTGTTGGCTGGAAGGGACAATGTAAATTTTCTCCTTCTCAGAATCATTGATTGGATCCTTGCTTTTATCCTTGGGCTCGTAGTGTCTTTTTGATGACCTGCTGTGAGAGGGTGCACTCTTCGGAGGGGTTAAGTCTTTAGGAAGTTGTTTTCCCCCTGTAGGTGGCACCGAATAACTGGGAAGCTTGCCAGAGGTTGGTTTTGATGGAGACCTGGATTGTGAAAAAGTAGGCTTGTGAGAAAGGCCGCGAGCACGCTCAGGATTTGGATGAAGGCTAGGTGTGCCTTCACGAAGAGAGCGATAAGAATAAGACCGCCTGCGAGACATCTTTCCTGCAAAAGAAAAAAGAGCATATTAAAACCTTGAATACTGTTGATATAAAAGTGTGGGATCAGGCAGTGCGTGTGATTTGTGCATCCCATATAATTTCACCCAACGGACCAGGGCCCAAAGTTAGGCTCATCTGAGTAGTTCCTCGTTCCCCAACTGGAGCGGTTGTTTCCTCAGAAACAGGGAAAAATGGCTCCCCTTCGAAGTCTCCCTTTGTGTATACATCATCAGGCAAAGGAATTTTGCTCAGCTCTTTAAATAGCTGCTCTTCTGTTAAATCATCGGGAGCAGCAGGTTCAACCGGAAGAGAGGCCCTTGAGGGGAAACACCCCGGAGAAACTGGGATTTCTTTAGACTTATCACCACGGGCCTCATCTCCTCTATATATGTTTAGGTTTTCGTCATCCTGGATGACTATCGGCGAAGGACTCTCACGAAATTTAATTGTTTCTGCTGCCCGTGACGTTCCTTCTCCCTCTGTCCGTGGCACCTATTTGTAGGGTTTGCCGCCCGCACCAAGTCCAAACCTTATATCCAGAAGGCGGTGCTTGTGAAGGTTCTCGTCAGTAATGCACTTCTTGATTTTTAGAAAATAAGGTTTGCTTTGTAGAAGAAGAGGCAGTCGATTATTGTATACCGAGCCTTCCGTTTTGGGAATGGCGTGATCTTCTTAAAGAAAAAAATGAGGGGCATGTTAATGCTTCGATTTCTTAAACAAGTTATTCAGTCAAAAGTTTAAAGTTTACTTGATTTAAGCCATCTTCTTGAGCACCCAGCCTGTCTCTTTATATAGAACCAATCGGCCTTGGGATCACCTATGTTGCTGTATCCGTTAGACAGAACCTTCCTATTTGCTACCGATTCGAAGAAAGAGAAATTTGGGGTTGCGGAGGAGCGATGATTGAAAAGATAAAAGAATTTTAAATCTTTAAATGTGAGCTCGGTATGCAGGATTTCCGTGTATACGATATATAGAGTGTATAGAGCCGCATAGGCATTAGGATGAAGCTGCATCGGAGCAATACCCAATCGTTTTAGGGTCTCAATGATGATTGGAGGAAATGGAGGAATAGCTCCTACCCAGCACATGAGTCAGCTGACTGTCATATACCCCTCCGGAGCCAAATGAGGTTTATCTTCGCTGCCGGGTGTCCTCACATCATCCCATGGGATCCCATGTCTCAAGCAAAGTCTCTTAAGCTTTATGTCATCAAGTTTGGAAGCTAGAGAATCTGTGAATTTTTCTATTTCTGTTACACCAGGGACTTTGTCGGGAGCTCGGCCGTCTACCTCTGACTCTTAATCAAGTGAGGTACTCTCAGACGGATTCGATTCTGTTTCCACCTCATATTCGGATCCAGAATCCGCAACCTTTGGATTAGTTGGAAGAACCTCGGGGTTGAGATGCTCAAACACCTCGGGATCCGTCTCTGTGTCAGATCTTGAAGGGGAACGATTATCCGACATTACTGTTTAGGCGAGTAAACATGAGAAATAAGATTATAATTACCCGTCCCCCCTGTGTGTGTGAGTGCAAGTGTGTGCCTGTGCATGTCTTAAAGAAAAAGCATAAAGGCTATCAAGATCATCGAAGTGTTAGTCGTCATATGCTGTTAAGTTGTACGTTTGTTCAGTCCAAGAAGTCCGTCTCAAAGGCTCTAACCTAACTGTTCAATATACTGCAATTATGGTGGATTGATTAAAGGCCATATATGTTTGGAACTGTTAACCGGGTCGGTTCGTTGAAGAGATTGGAGTTCGGATCGTGACAGAAGCGCTGACATGTGGAAACAAATCGGTTCGGAGGAACCGGATCGGCCTAGGGGGGATCGGATCGTTGAATTAGATCCTGCGAATAATAACAAGACTTCGTCTCGCAAAGGAAGATCCCGATCCGTCCCCTCCTATACTTCCACGAGCCCACACTCCTCGATCCGATCCATTGTCCAAAGCTACTCCTCCACTTCCCTTTTTACTTTCGTCGCTACCACGACCCGAGTCGAAGCTCTATCCACGAATCGACCTGGCACCTTCTTCCTTCTTCCTCCTCCATCTTCTTATCCATTTCACGAACCCGAACGCTTGAACCCATCAACCAGTCGCCTTTAAAGGCTCTAACACCACCAAAACCCGTTATCCTTTCCCCTCGAATTAGGGAAAACCAGAGAGAAACGAAAATAAAAATGCATTGAGGTCTTGATTAATACAATTACCTATCTCGTTTTGACTAAAATCGCGAAAAAAAATGTTTTCTGGGGATCGCGAGGTAAGAAAAGATTGATGGCGGCTGTAGAGAGAAAGAAGAAGAAAGGAAAGTGGAGGAAGGGTCGGGTTTATATAGATAAACCCGTGACCGTTAGTATTCTATTTTTTGTCCTATTCGGACCGCGGACCTTGGTGGATCGTGGAACCAAGCCCATCAAAGAAAAGGGAGGCCCAATCCTCAAACGACTCGAGACTGAAGTAAGGAGGCCCATCGTGTTTCGAGGGGTGAAGCCCAAATGGCGACCAGCCCGAAACAGATACCTCGCCTCACGGGCCGTGGGAAGTTTTGGCGATCTGATCCCGATAAAAAAAAAAATCAGAGATCTACCTGGCAATTCGACAACGAAGTTTCCAAAAATCCCAGAAAAGAATTGTACAGCAAACGAGAAATGATCGAAGAATATACTAGTATTTACACTTGTCAAAAGATGCGACTTTTCCAAAGTAGCAAGAATTTTCATACCGGCCCGACCATTAAATAACGTCACCTCATGAAGAGATACCTCAACGACTTCGAAGCATGTTCCATCAATGAAACATACTTCGAGGGGGCAAAATGTTGGCTAGCGTTTTGACCAAGCCACCAAGGTTTATACATAAGAAGAGAGTATGAAGCTTTGTTCCTCTAGTTCATGAAAGGCCAGATCGCACCAGCATATCGCACACGCGGATCGCGTCCTTCGGATCGCCAGCACAGAACACGACCCGATTCGCCTAGGGGAGAACGACCCGATCCACCCATAGGAGCACGACCCGATCCGTCCATGGGAACACGACCCGATCCGCACCTATGTCACCACCTCACTCCGATCCGATCCTCTGCTACGTGGCGAAACTCCTGACTTGTTAAACCACGAACTGGTCTTCAGCGATCCGAAATACATGGATCCAGCTACACGTGTCCGCAACTGTCATATTGACCAATTCATCTTCATTGCTTGATCCGATCCGATATTCTCGGGATTTGCGCCACGCGTGACCGCGAACCGCCCGACAGAATCAGCTATAAATAGCCCAGAGACTGGCATTTTTGGGGGTTTTTTTGGCAGTATTGAGCACTGATTCCACCATTACTGTCATACCACTATTTCTTATCAGTTTTACTACGAGATTACTGAGAGAAATCACAATTGTAAGAGTGAGTTTGAGAGAAATCATTGATTGTACTAGCATTCAAAGTATAATCGATAACATATAAAGTGGACGTAGGCTCGTTAACGTCGAAACACTATAAATTCTGTGTGTTTTCTGCTTTTTCTTCATTCTCCAGTTATAATTCTCTGCGAATCAGAACAATTTAGGTGTTAGGTCCAAATTTTGGTCTAACACACATGGAGGAGTTGGAAGCAGGAGGCTTCACCAGTTAGCTATAGACCATCATACATTCCGTTGTGTACCATGTTTGTATCTGGAAACAGGTGTTTATAACTATTCCAGGAATAACTGTTGTGCTCTGATAATGGTATGTATATACAGTTACCGAATTGTATTTCAAAGTTTATGTTGTCTAATATATTTTATTTGTTCCGCTGTGAGTTTGTGATCTTCGTTTTTCTTCTATTCTAATATTTTTTCTTTCTATTTCTCATCCTCTAACTTCTTTCTAATAATGATTCGTATTTCTGTGCAATTTGGGTTGGACGTGTGGTGTTATTAGTCAACTCAGATAGTACGGATTTGCAGGCCGTTACAGGATTCGTATTTCTGTGCAATTTGTCAACTCATTTCGTTGTGTACCATGTTTGTATCTGGAAATAGGTGCTTATAACTGTTCCAAGAATAACTGTTGTGCTCTGATAATGGTATGTATATACAGTTACCGAATTGTATATCAAAGTTTATGTTGTCTAATATATTTTATTCGTTCCGCTGTGAGTTTGTGATCTTCGTTTTTCTTCTATTCTGATATTTTTTTCTTTCTATTTCTCATCCTCTAACTTCTTTCTAATAATGATTCGTATTTCTGTGCAATTTAGGTTGGACGTGTGGTGTTATTAGTCAACTCAGATAGTACGGATTTGCAGGCCGTTACAGGATTCGTATTTCTGTGCAATTTGTCAACTCATTCCGTTGTGTACCATGTTTGTATCTGGAAACAGGTGTTTATAACTGTTCCAGGAATAACTGTTGTGCTCTGGTAATGGTATGTATATACAGTTACCAAATTGTATTTCAAAGTTTATGTTGTCTAATATATTTTATTCGTTCCACTGTGAGTTTGTGATCTTCGTTTTTCTTCTATTCTAATATTTTTTTCTTTTTATTACTCATCCTCTAACTTCTTTCTAATAATGATTCGTATTTCTGTGCAATTTGGGTTGGGCGTGTGGTGTTATTAGTCAACTTAGGTAGTACGGATTTGCAGGCTGTTACATGATTCGTATTTCTGTGCAATTTGGGTTGGACGTGTGGTGTTATTAGTCAACTCAGATAGTATGGATTTTCAGGCCGTTACAGGCAAGGTTTGGATTGTTAGGGCCAGTCCATATGGAGTGGATTAATAATGTCGTAAATGATATGCTATCCTGCCCTATGGGGCATAAATGAGCCAAATGACTCCACTGGTCCCGGATCGACCGATATAACCGAGGCGCCTCGCAATCCATCATCCACATAAGTAAAATGCCGGGGAGTGCAAAACCCAAAACATCACTCCTAACTAGAAACCAGCATATGTCTATTTCCCGGAGGTCCTTCTCCCGTTTGCGGTTCACACCGAGGTGTGAGGCTCGCGAATTAACGCTACACAAAGCTGCGCTATATTAAAGTCGTGCTTTGTTCATCAACCACAAGACTTTTCTTTTCAACAGAATCCTTGATCATTTGCATCTCATCATGCCACACAGGCAATTCACACTATGCAACCTATTAGTTTATTTAGGGTTTCAAAAGAGGATTTTGCAGTGGATTACGAAAACCCTAAATGGATCTATTACGAAAAACAATGGATTGAAATAAACATAAATTATACCTAGGGTTCTTTCGAAGTCAATTAGCCCCAATTTCCTCAACACTGGAATTCAACCAAAGGTGGGAGGATCGAATCGTGAAGCTCGACAAAGCGTCGGCCCTCCATAAGTATCCACTTGAACGATTACTTCTTCGATCTGAATCGAAGAAGAGAGAAGGAGTGCGTTGCCAGCCGCCATGTCTGATTTCTAGGGTTAATGAATAATATGATAATTGGTCGGCCTTATATTCTTTTGATCCATATATCCTTACATATATGGTATTGCCAAGTGATAAAAATAAAATAAAAGGGAAATCAAAATATCCCCTTTAAATCTAGGCTTTGACCAAAGAATATGAACTATCCAAATACCGATTCAAACTCCAAATAAAATATCAACAAATTGATGTTTTATTTATCTAGAAAATAGTTTTTCCTTCGTAACGTTCAATTGTGTGACCCTATAGGTTATTACAATGTTGGCAATGATTTTAAATCATATTTAAAACCATAAACAGTGATTGGCATCTAGCAATACGTCGCTGCTACCCAAGTTATAATAAGATCAATCAACGATTCGAGACAACCTTTTCTGTGATCATTGTATCAATGCAATACAATCCTTTTAACCAATATATCCAGGATTAAACTCAAGGCATGGATCGTATCATCCTCTTTATAATCTAATCCGTTTTTCTTGATCGATGAGTAGACTGTTTAAAACAAATCAATATTTGAGCACGGCCATGCATTTCACAGTCCCACTCAATCAAGAGGCCCATGGATATCACTACGAATATATCATAGGGTTAAATTCCATCTAGATCATTCATAATTTTCATTCGATTCGAGATGTATCCAATAATCACCGTTATCGTTACTCTGTTACGAATAACTTTAGATGATATCAAAACACAAATATCATCGAATAAAATTATAATAATTTCATGTCTGAGGACCATTACATCACTGTCACTATGAGAATAACTTATGATACTTTTAATTATATTCCATGTAGTTATCTCATGATAGGTCAGCCCAATACGATATTCTCTAATACGTATTTATGTTTTGACATTAATATCACGTATATTAATGATCAATGAGATGTGATCATCAGTCAATCAATATACTAGTCTCACCGTTTTAGTGTTGTCCTTTATAAGCAATAAAACTTGACTAGGGACATTTAAGAATTATAATACTTAATAATTATATAATCTCAAGTTCAAGTCTTACTCGAACTATATAATTCCGTATTATTATTCTAAGGACTTCTGTTACGCTAATACTTTTATTACGCAGGAAATATAACACAACAGAATATTTTTTTATTCCAAATAAAATAATAACAACAACATTGTTATCTATCTCATCAAATGGATTGCCTCTAGGGCATAAACTCTAACAATCTCCCACTTGCACTAGAGTCAATCATTTATGTATCGTATACTCATGAAACTAGCGTGACAATTAAACTTCTGTTGCGACAAAGTTTATTTCAGTAGGTCTGCAACATTACAACTTTTGTAACTTTGCAGATATGTTTATTTCTTCTGTGAACAATCACATAAGAATTATATTTCTTAAATATATGTTTGGATCGATAATGAGTTTAACATTTTAGGCCTGAGCAATAGCCACATTGTTATCGCAATGTAAATCATTGGATCAACAATGAATTAAGTTCAATCACGAACATCTTAATCCAAACATTTTTCTTTCTTAGAATCAGTATTTATTTCTTGTTTTAAAACTAACATTATTTACATAATTAACGTGTTATCAAAATATACAACATTAGAATTATTGTGTCACTCCCACTCAATTTCTTGTATATACAAGATTCAATGGCATTTTGTGTTTTCCGAGACATTTCGAATTCTATTTCGTTCCTATCGGCATCTTAGAGACTGGCTCTCCTTTAAATGAATACCAATTCGAGCAATAAACATTTTATTCTCAGAGGATTTATTAAATTAATATCCATTTGTCTCTTGTGGATATTACACAAAATAGTTATCTGATTTGGGTCCGATCTTATCAAAGGAAGGACGTTCAACAAACGTCTTTCATCCCAAATCTATGTATTACACACACTAGGACATTTCCTAGTCCATATCTTATATGGCGTCTTTAAATCCTTTTAGTGGGATTTAATATAATTGTTTTTTTTAATTTAATTTATTGGAAGACCTATATGACGTATCATTAATCGTACTATATCTTATAAGGTGCGATGTCTCCGTTCAGATACACCATTCTAATATGAAGTTTTTGGAGGAGTGAGCTGTGAAACAATTTCAAACTCATTTTGATAGTCATTATATAGTTGGCTTAAATATTCTCTTTCGATCTATTCGAAAGCTTTTATTTTCTATTAAAATTGGTTTCTAACTTCATTTTGAATTCTTTGAACTTTTCAAAGGATTTTGATATGTGTTTCATAAGATACACAAATCCGTATCTACTGATATCATCAGTAAATATAATGAAGTTATAAAACCTGCCTCTAGTTTATGTATTTGTTGCTCCATATACATCATTATGTACGAAACCCATTACTTATCACTTAATCACTGTGTCAAGTGAAAAGGGGATCCAATTATTTTACCTGATAAACAAGATTTGTATTATTCATATAATTCAAAATCAAATAATCTCAAAATTCCATCATTATGGAGTTTTGTTATACACTTGTTTATTGGGTTAACCGGTAATACTAAAGGTATGTTGCATTTAAATCACTAAATTTAATCCACTCATTATTAATGTCAAGTACATTATAGCTAAGGATTTATAAAGATCATTAACTATTGTGAAATTCCAAACGATGTTTTATTTAAATAAAATGAATAATAATTATTCTTTTATTACAAATGAAGTTCAAACTTGTCTAAACAAGATCTATTATAACATTTATTTTAATCGGAATTTCATAATAATAATTATTTTATTTATTTAATTAAGCCAACATATACAACAAGAATCAACTTCCTATGGACAATTCAGCAACATTTGCTTCATTCCCATTCCTAAGTCCACTTGTCATTTTATCAGATTTCTACTTATTTTGCAATTTATGTCAATTCACATACACTTATGTTATTCATATCTAGTATCTAATGCTAGAGATGTATAAGTAGATTTATTTATATCTTAATTGTTTGAAGTCATACTTAAACTAAATTTAGATCCTCTCTTTATTTCTAAAACAATTACGTTTAAATTGTTTGAGGACATTCCTCAAATTTCAATGTCAGTCAAGAAATTTGATTTAATTCAATTTATCCTTCTTAAGGATTAATTTAAATTATCGGAGTTATTTATTATTTAATATCTACAGTAGATAATAAATAATATCTGATTCTTTAAAATTTATTTAATATAAACTTTGACAATCAAAATGTTATATTAACATAAATGTGTAATTTAAACTAAAATATGCTCCCACTCAAATTAACATCCCTCTGTTTATATATGTAAATCATTATATACATATAATGGTGTTCCAAGATCCATATTTAGTCATGCCTTGACCCAGCTTTGGCTAAACTCAAAACACAACCTTTTAGGTAGACATCTTATGTCAATTATATCGTCTATATAACTCTTGGATCGCATGTTGAACAGTTTGTTCAGTATTATTCATTTGCTCAAAATATATAGAATAATTCGTGCTTTTGTCTCTAAGGCCATAATCCTATTATGCAGCCTAGTTAAGTCAGACCCAATAATAGGTTGGAGCACCACATTTTACTCCATCGCATATAACCAAAATAAAAGATGCACAACGCTTTGGCGTTAGTTACAACCAGTGATCTTGGACAGTGATGAGTATATTATTGGAAGACGTCACCATGACTTAATATAACAGAATTTGCTATAAAGGAAATTTATAATTTGTATTGGCGAACACTATCAAAGTTTTATCTACTTATATCAAAATATATGTTATTTTAAGCAATATAGGAATGATGCCTATATTTCCCTTTTGAACATTTCAAAATATTAAAATTACAACTTATCTTACACAATGTAATCTAAACATGACTTCATTTATCATATAAACCTAAGTCAATATCATATCAGGATTTTATATGAGTTTAGGCCCAAATTAGTTAAACGGTTCAATCACAAATATTGAGCCCATTTCAATATGTTATGAAGCAAACATTTATATTACAGCAAGTTAGCATAACAACATTACGTTGGTAAAATAATAGTCAATGGCCAAAATTAATCTGTAACATACATGATCCAATCATGAATATACCATCAATATTTATATATTAGGCCGAACCATACGTCGCCAAAAAATTTCATAAACCCATGCACAAAATTTATAACTGAATATACATAAAATTTAAAATTAGAATTTGAACAACGAATCAGTTTCATACAATCAGTTTCATATTACATCTATACATACATAGGAAATCTGATTGTACAAATAATATTGTGATTTAACCACACAGCAATCGATCACATATGAGCTTTATACACAGTCCACATGCTTATACAGATTATAATGTTAATATTATATTCAATTATCACATTCAGATCTATCATAATTAATAAAACGGGACTTGCATTATAAGATATTGCTTAACCCTGCTCCCTCGCTATGAGTTGATGATCTTGCTGGAACATTTTTCAACAATTACAATAACTCCTGTAATGGAAAAAAAGAGTTATCAACATGATCAATCTTCTCAAGAATACATCGATATGTATATAATCATGTTGAATCAAATACTCAGTAATGTATTTATGTACATCATCATTGAAACAACTTTCATTATGATACAAAAAAATGAGAATCTACTGTCTTATATGATATATCACATACATCAATTGAGACCTTTCCATTTTGAAACAGGGCATGCAAATCAAATTTGCATAGTACATATCTTTAACTTATTAAGATATGTTGTCTAACTTTGTGGACGGACTTATAACTTATATCATTTAGACCCAACAAACATGATTAATATTTGTATTTTATAGTCGGACTCGAGCATCCAAGTTCTAAGATTTAAGTTACATATAAGAACAGCTAAAAATTCAGGTCTTAAACACCAATATCCTAAAATAAAACATTGGAAAATATGATTTTGGCAAGTCTGTATGAGACTACTAATTTAAATACTGGTAGCTTTAGTGGTTAATTCAAGAAAATGCATCATTATGCAGAAAAACTATTAAACAAATCAGTATCTATTTATATATACTTTATACATATATATCTTTATATATATATATATAATGTTATATTGTTAGAAAACCAGTGTTTGAATAAAATACAGACAGCATCTTAATACTTGCAACTTTCTGTTGTATGTTCTTATAACATATGAAACTGGTCTATAATTTTACAAGACAGTGTGGAGGCCATTTTACACATACTATGATGTATATGAATCGAGGATTAAATTGCAAACAATTTGCAATTTTATAAATAGATAGCTGTTTACAAAATTTCATAACTGAAATAAACAAACATTTCTAACATTGATAATGAAGGATAATCTGGAAATTACATTCAAACAATTTGAAAATTTCAGATTTGTACAAAAGTAATCATACAAAATAACATATTGCAGTAATTTATTTATCCAATAATTATGGAATCAATATTCCTTTCATCTAAATGCATTTATTTCATACCATAGCACATCATATATGCATATGGTGTACTTAAACATGTTTAAGAGAAATTAGATGTATTTAGATATTATTTACAGTATTAAACTGCTCCATGAATGACAATCAAAAGATTATTAAATATGAGTCAGAATTCATATTGCAAACTACAGTATGAGTTAAAATAGGTTATAATGCCCTTAATAAAATTATGCTATACATATACAAATTCATATTTGTAACAACATTTTTTTTATATATGACATGATATAATTTAATATCATGATATAATAACAAATACAAGTAGCATAAAATTAAAAACATGAAATCATATTTCTAGTATTTTGAAACCATATTTATGTAGTATACTTATCACCTTAAGTATACAGCTGCTTTTTGTAACGACCCGGAAAATCTGAACCAATTTAAAAATTTTCAATTGGCTAAAATAATGGATTTTAAATATTTAAAATAAATATTTTAAATAATGGCGATGAAAACTGAGTTTGAATCGACAATTGAAAACGAATATAATTAATTATAATTATATATAGAATTGAAAATAGCGCGGCAGTTCGATAAATCGATTTCAAACTTCAATTGAATATACCGGATGCAAAACAATCCGGATTTTAGTGAAACCAAAAACATTAGAATCAAATTGATGATATCTTTCCAATGAATCTGACCAATCAAAATTTGATAGCGGGAATCAAAAGATATGTCCAGTTGAAAATTCTGAATAGTCGCTATGGAATTCAGGCCCTTAAAAATGGACATTTTGCAAAAGACCTCGGATTTCGACGAAACCACTTTTGTTGGATCCGCAGTGTCAAGTTATTGTTAGGTTTTAAATTTCATAATTTTTCGAATCAATATGTGAGCGTGGCAAAAGAAAACGCGTTTAACCCGTTTCCGTTGATTTTAATCGACTGGAAATTGGCCATTTTTCAAACGGTCTCAGAATTCGACGAAACTAGTTTTGTTAGGACCGTATCGTCAATACGAAGCTAGAAAATATTTTTCTGGAATTTTTCTAGTTAGTATGTGACCCCGGTAATTTGAAATGTACGTTTAAAATTCAATATAGTGATTTAAATGTAAATTCAACGGAAACTGATTGTAACGATCAAATCAGCTTGCGATACATATCCCATTGTGTTCGGAATGGGGGTAAAACGCTATGGACCACAGGCGGTGGGCCTCGTTTCGAGGTCGAAAATAAAAGTTGCTTTTTAGAATTAATTTAATAAATAAATTAATATATATATTTTCTTTTTAAAACCCTCACCCCCCTTTCTCTCGTTATTTTCTCTCTGAAGGATAAAAAAAAAAAACCACAGCAACCCTCGACGGTCGCCGCTTCCCACGCCGGCGCCTTCCCTCAGATCGCCAACCGCCCCTTCCATGATTCCCCTCTCCTCCGACGCTCGTCCCCTCCAGCGACCCCCCCTTCTTCTGAAACGCGATACACAACAGACATCGCCCCCCCTGAAACATCGCGTCGCCCACTTCGCGAGCCCCAGTTCGACCCACCGCCGAGCCTGGCCGTCACCCCCCCCCCCCTCGCGGATCAAGGTGAGTATTTTAGGTTATTTTATTTTTATTTTCATTCTGTAAATACTGAATTATAAAAAGCATTAAAAACTGATTTTAAAAAGCTATTAAAACTGATTTTGTAATAAAGTAAAAAAACTGATTTTAAAAAGCTATTAAAACTGATTTTGTTTTAAAGGAAAAACTGATTTTAAAAAGCTATTAAAACTGATTTTGTTTTAAAGGAAAAACTGATTTTAAAAAGCTATTAAAACTGATTTTGTTTTAAAGGAAAAACTGATTTCAAAAAGCTATTAAAACTGATTTTGTTTTAAAGGAAAAACTGATTTCAAAAAGCTATTAAAACTGATTTTGTTTTAAAGGAAAAACTGATTTTAAAAAAAGCTATTAAAACTGATTTTATATAAAGTAAAAACTGATTTTATAAAGTATTTAAATACTGATTTTTATATAAAGTAAAAACTGATTTTAAAAGGATGTAAATACTGATTTTTATATAAAGTAAAAACTGATTTTCGAAAGAGTTTAGAATTGATTTTATTTTAAACTTTAAAAGGAAAAGGTTTGAGCTTTGGAATAGAAAAGATTTGAACTTTAAAAAGAAAAAGATTTGATCTTTGAAATGGAAAAGGCGGAATCTATATTTTTGAAATTCGATTTTTATATATTGAATAGCGACGTCAAAATTCGATTTTTATATATTGAATAGCGAAGTCAAAATTCGATTTTTATATATTGAATAACGACGTCAAAACTCGATTTTTATATATTGAATAACATAGTAAAAATTCGATTTTTACATATGTAGAGAATACAGGCAACGAAGCGACAAAAGGAGAGATTGGCGAAGATTTTATGCAAGGAAGTGTCGTGCAGTTGGATAGCTATTGGTGAGATTTCTGATTTAAAAATATATATATGTGTGTGAAATGGAAGTGAATTGCTATATATAAATATCTATATATATATACGCCCCTCGTCCACAAACCATGGACGATATTTATTGGTTGAAATTGTTGTGAAAATTGATTGATAGCAAATGATTGTTTGGGATTGTTTGTGATTGATATTGGTTGATTGTGGTTGAAAAATACCCATTTGTGGTTGAGAAATATTTGGTTGAAACCACATAGGATTAGTTTGTGGAAATGAAATAAATATATACATGCCGCCTGCGTGCGAACTAGATGCATGATCCCCATTGTCAAAAACCGCGAGGTTTTAAGGTAGAGCGAGGAGCCGTACTAGGGACGGTCCCGGTTTTAACTACCCTGCCGTTATGCTGCCGAAATTTTGAATAATATTCGTGTGTTTGAATTATTTTCATATGCTTAAACTATAAAAAACATTCATGTGTTGAATTGATATTCATTCGTTGATTAGAAATTCATGTGTTGAATGGTATTCATATTTTGAAATAAATTGTTTGATAATAAAAATCACCTTTTATAGACAATATGAACTATGTAAAATAATCTCGTTTTAAAAGAAATTGTTTTAGGATAAAAATCTTATTTTTATCACCTATAGGAACTATATAGAAAAATAGTGTTTTGAAATGAATTGTTTTTACAATAAAAATCACATTTTTATTGTATGTATAAATCGTTGAAGTGTGAAGTGTTAAAAATAGCCACTTGTTCAAAATAAACATATATGAGTTGAAATATTCATTAATTGGCTAATGAAATAATTTGCACCTATTTATGTAACATTAGAATGAATGGTGTTTTTAAACCAAATTGAAATCAAATATGAAGTCGAATAGAAAATGATAAATGATATGAACTGTGTATATGTGTACATACATATTCATTGAACAGGTTATAGCAAAGGGGCTAGAGAAGAGGAATAAAATTTTGTGCCCGACAAATAGGTACACATTTACTGCTTTGTTTGGGTGATGATTTTATGAGCCTGTTGGCTAGCCGCTTGGCTTTTTCTTTTTCTTTTTGAGATTAGAAGGACCGGGAACGCTATTTGCGATTTCCCGATGCTCCCGGTGCAGGGGAGGTTATGGCGAAATTTTCCAAAATTTTAAGGTGTTAGAAAAATATTTGAAGTGAAAACGATATGGAAATCATTGAATGAACTATATTTATATAAATATATAAATATAAATAAAATTAAAACGAAACGAAGCCGTGCAGTTCGTATTTTGAAACCGTGATTTCAAACGACTAGTGCGGGAAATCCGACCATTGGATCTTCCCGAAATCTCAACCGTCGGGTTCGCCTTGGAAATATCTTTCCAACGGCACCAACCTTGTAAAAATCCAACGGTTGGATTGTCTGGAATGTTTAATTCAAATCTGAAGAAAAACAGCGCCAGAAGCGATTATATTTATATATATATATATATATATATAAATATAATTATATATTTAATCGAATAACGACGCTGCAGTTCGTATTTTGAAATCGAAAATTCAAACGATTGTACCGGGAGATCCGACCGTCGGATTTTCCCGAAACTGGAACCGTTGGATTCGTTTTGAAAAGACCTTTCTGATGATGTAAATTTTGTGAAGATCCAACGGTTAGATTTTCAGATATGTGTAAATCAAATCTGAAGAAAAACAGCGCCACGGCCGCGTTATGGCCCGAAGCGTCGTTTTGAATAAATTGGCGATTTTAAAATAAATAAAAATAGCGATAAATCGTTATAAAATATCATAAACGATATGGAAGGGAAATAAACTGAATTTGCTCGATTTGTGTAGCTTTTGATGGTTGAATGTATTTGGTGTGAAAATTACATTAAAGAACAAAATTGGTGTTGTTGAATAATTTAACCATTGAAATAAATTGATTTGAAATTCTAAATATACGTGAATTATTTGAAAAAGCCGAGTTAATTCTCATTTCAAATAATTGATCGACGATTGAAAGTCGAAGATGAAGACGATGGTCGAAGACCGGAGATCTTCACCTCGTTTGGATGGTAACCGAGGTCCTGATTGGGAGGCATCCCGAAATATGGATAATGAGTGGTGATCGTCCAGACGTACGTGGTGATCGATGGGTTTGCGAGGTATTTAGTGCCTCCGGTTTCGTTCAGACCCAGAACGGACTTGTAAATGGACTGTGTGTCTGACATTGGATTTTATTCTGTGTTGATTGATCTCTATTAAATATACATCTGTTTGGCGGCGGAGAATTTATTCTTTTGCTTAACGCCCTTCTCTGAGACGCACGAGCTCAGAGGTTGTATATCGATGGACATCAGTCGCATGGCATGAATTGCCTGTGTGGCATGCTAAGATGCAGTGATCAGGGCTTCTATTGAAAAGCAAAGTCTTGTGGTGATGATCAAAGCACTGCCTGTGTGGCGTAGCTTTGTGTATAACGTGAATTCGCGAGCGTCACACCTCGGTATGAACCTAAAACGGGAGAGGACATCAGGGAGGGCCTGTGTTTCTTTCTAGCTAGGGTGGTGTCAGTGACCTACCAGCCCTGACATTTATATACTTTTCACCTATGTGGTTGTTGCTGTTGTAAGGCGCCTCGGTTTGATCGGACGATCCGGGTCCGATGGAGTCATTCGTTGGCTCGTCTACACCCCAAAGGGTGGGGAAACGCAGGTTCAGGAATTTTAATCCACATCGGTGGACCAGCCCTGACGATCCAAGGGCCCACCTGAGTCTGGGTCCTGAGGGGCGGGCTAGAGCGTCTCGAATTCGGTAAGGACTATCTTTTGCCTTGGTTCATGACGGAAATCCAATTTCCAAATACGTGATCGTGCGGTTTTGATTGTATATATATATGGCGACATGATATATGGTACCCATGCCGTCTATGATTGATAGTTATGATTTGAAATTGATTTCAAAACATATAAACACTAGTAATAATATCAAATGCCTTTGTTTTATTCGTATCGATCATATTTTGGCCGTTATAAGGTAAAACTCTATCCTCTGGTTTGCGTTGCATTGTGTGATGGGAACTGAGTCTTATAATGGATTCATTTTTATGAAAAGCATAGCGATGTTTAAAAGAAAGATTTGTTTTAAAGCACTGGCAATCCAATGGAGTAAACCCGTTCCACGAAAGTGGCGTGGTCCTGTGATTAGCCAAATTATATATATGTGTTGAGTAGATTTCTCATACCAGTCCCATGACTGACTCGTAGTTTGTTTCACTTTCAAACTCGGGTGCCCCTTTTTCTACACGGGCAGCCTTGTATTCAGGTTTATCTGTTTCTTTTTCTGGATAGCTGGAGCTGAAGATGGATTCTATCATTTATTCTTTTTATGCTGTTCAGCTCCTATTGTACATATTTTGTTTATTTCCGCTGTAGACATTTATGTATAGCTGAACTGTATTTGTACTAAGTAAGATCCAGTATACTGTGTAACTCTGATGATACTTTTATCCAGTATATTTTATTGTTCATTATCTGGTGTATTTATTTAATTCTGTTCTGCTATTATCTGTTTCTGTGTTATATTCCAAAGATAGCCCTTGTTTCCGTGAGAACGGGAAATCGGGTCGTCTCATCGTGGTATCAGAGCTTTGGTTAAGCTTAGTTCTGGAATATAACATATTAACGAACTCGTCAGAAATAGAACCAGTAGTGTTCTAGGACGGGTAACTCTATACAGATAGGATCAACAATATCCTAGTATGAGTAAAGCAGAAGGAATTACACCTCGCTAGACACATTTACATTGAAGTATGTGTTTCTATATTTTAAACTATCTTTTCTGTGACCTGACACTTGACCTGCCATTTGCAGAAGTACTAGAAAATGAGTGCCAGAAACAGAAGGAATACAGAACCCAATCTAGAGGCTCTATTCAAGAGATATCGAAATCTGGGTGGAGCCCAATTCTCGGGCAATGAATCTATTATTCAAACTCAAGCTTGGATGAGTTCTGTCGAAAGAATCTTTGAGCATATCCAACTGAGAGATGACCAGAAACAGTTAGTAGCATCTTGGACGCTCAAAGAAGAAGCTTTAATCTGGTGGGAAACAATCATCAAAAATAATCCAGAAGGTGATATCACCTGGGACAGATTCAAAGTGATTTTCTTAGAAAGATTTACTCCTCCCGAAGCAACTGAGCGATTATGTGATGAATTTTCTTATCTAATGCAAGGAGACATGACAATTCCCGAATATCATAAGAAATTCAATGAACTTTCTCACTTTGCCCCTCATCTAATTGAAAATCCGAAGAGGAAAAATCTGAGATTTATTCACGGACTTCAAAGGAAATACCAGAATAAAGTATTGGGGCATGTGAAGCTTCCTTTTTCTGAAATGATATATATGGCCTATCAGTATGAAGATCTCCATAAGAAAGGAATGTTATGCGACGAAGAAGAAGTCAGTTCTAGTGACATAGCAAAGTCAGAAGCTGATATTCCTGAAGCCAGTACAAGGTCTGAGGTCAATAAGAGGCTCAGTGCCAAGAGAAAAAGGGCTGAATCTGGGAACGAACAAATAACAACCGCCACGTGCTCAAGCTGCAATAGAAAAGGACATTTGGCGATAAGTTGCAAATCTTGGAACAAACGAAGAAAGAGAGGATTAGAACCCAGTAAGAAGATTCCTGAAGGCAGAGGATGCCATAAGTGCCATCAGGCTGGGCATATCGCGAAAAACTGCCCGCTATCTCAGAAATCTGAAGCAGTACAAGTGAATGAAGTGGTAGAAGTACCTGCCTCCCCGTCTGCTCAGGAAAGGTCTGATGTTTTAGAAGGCACGCTTAATGTAAAAAACATTCCAGTTAAAGTACTGTTTGACACAGGCGCGTCAAGAAGCTTTATTGCAAAGAGTGCAGTCAAGAAGTTGGATTTGAATTTGAAGAAACTCAAAGAGCCAATGACTGTCCGAAATCCAGTTGGAGGTTCCATCAATCTCAGTTGGGTTTGTGCAGTACCCGTCTCCTTTTCTTGCTATAAATTCCCTATTATCTCTGTCGTCATGAATTTTGATGAATTCGATCTTATTTTGGGATTAGATTGGTTAACCAAATATGAAGCAGAGGTTAGATGCGCCGAGAGAGTTGTTAGAGCTAAGATTAAATCCGGGAGTTATATAACCATACCGTGTGAAGGTCAGAATGCTAATAGAAAAGACTTCTGGGCAGCTCTAAATGTTTCTCCGGACCAAATAGAAAATGTTCTTGAAGTCACAGAGAATATTCCCGACCTCATCAAAGATATTCCTGTCGTCAAGAACTATGCGGACGTGTTCGAAGAAGTTGTTCGCTTACCTCCGCAGAGAGAAATAGATTTCAAGATTGCTTTAATTCCAAATGCAAGGCCGGTAGTTCACGTTATTCGAAGAATGTCCTTGAAAGAGAAGGAGGAATTAGACAATCAAACACGACAGCTAGTATGGAAGGGTCTGATCAGGCCTAGTTTCTCTGATTGGGGGTGCAGCAGTGGTATTTGTCCCAAAATCTGACGGTACTCTACGGCTATGCGTGGATTATCGTGATCTGAATAAGCAGACAATAAAGAACAAGTATCCATTGCCGCGGATTGATGATTTGTTAGATCGATTAAATGGAGCACAAGTATTCTCACGAATGGACCTAGCTATAGGATTCCATCAACTTCGAATTGCCGAAGAGTGTGTTCCAATGACAGCGTTCAGAGGCCCCAACTTATTCTACGAGTGATTAGTAATGCCGTTCGGCTTATGTAACGCTCCAGCTTACTTCGTCGATCTGATGAACAGAGTATTCAGAGGAGTATTGAATAAATTTGTTCTGGTTTTCATTGACGATATTCTAATCTTCTCTAAATCAAAGGCCGAACATGAAAAGCATCTGGAACAAGTTTTGGAAATTCTCAGATGGAATGTATTGAAAGCCAAATTTTCCAAATGTATATTCTGGCAAGATGAAGTAAAATTTCTAGGCCATGTCGTATCGAAAGAAGGAATCGCTGTGGATCCAAGTAAAATCACAGCCATTCAGAATTGGAAACAGCCCAGTACTCCCACTGAAGTCCGTAGTTTTCTCGGATTGGCTAGCTATTATCGGAAGTTCGTTAAAGACTTTTCGAAGATATCTGGTCACTTAACGAAGCTTACAAAGAAGCATTCTAAATTCAAATGGACTCAAGAGAGTGAGGGGGCTTTCGAAGAGCTAAAGTTGAGATTAACTACAGCTCCAGTGTTAACCATCATCGATGGCAACCAAGATTTAAAAGTCTGGACTGATGCGTCTAGAGAGGGCCTTGGCGCAGTGTTAATGCAAAGAGGCCAAGTAATTGCTTATGCTAGCCGTCAACTGAAGCCGCACGAGAAAAACTATGTAACTCATGATCTTGAGTTATTGGCTATAGTATTCGCTTTGAAAATCTGGAGACACTATCTTCTGGGCGAGAGATTTGAACTATTTACAGATCATCAGTCATTAAAGTACCTGTTCACTCAGAAGGACTTGAATTTGAGGTAGCAACGTTGACTGGAGTTTCTTGCAGCATATGACTTTGAAATTATATATACTCCAGGAAAAGCCAATGTCGTGGCCGATGCGTTAAGCAAAAAGAATGTAATGATCACCAGTTTTATTATCACGACTTCATTGCTAGATAAGATATCTGCTCTTCAGGAGGATGATCACTTCATTCAGAAGATCAGAGGGATAATTCAACAAGGCGAACCCTCGAGTTTTCAAGTTGATAAAGATGGGATTTTAAGGCTCAAAGGTCGAATCTGTGTCCCTAACATTCCTGAGCTTCGAAAGGAAGTACTGGATGAATGCCACAAGTCAAAACTCAGTATCCATCCGGGAGTAAGCAAAATGTATAATGACATCAAACGCACTTTCTGGTGGAAGTCGATGAAAAGGGACATTTCCTTATATGTTAGCCGGTGCCCTACTTGCCAACTAGTCAAAAGTGACCAACAGAAATTGGCTGGATTGTCACAACCGCTGGAAGTTCCTGGTTGGAAGTGAGAGCATATTTCTATGGATTTCATTGATGGTTTGCCCAGAACAAGAAAAGGAAATGACAGTATTTGGGTGATCGTAGATCGTTTCACGAAGACCGCCCATTTCATACCTGTCAGATCAAATAGAACCGCTCAGAGTCTGGCGCAGATATACGTCAGGGAAATAGTTGGACTACATGGAGTGCCCCTCAGTATAGTAAGTGATAGAGATACAATATTCACTAGCAAATTCTGGGAAGCATTTCAAGTTGAGCTAGGAACGAAGTTAAACTTGAGCACCGCTTATCATCCTCAGACAGACGGTCAGACTGAGAGGTTGAATCGCATTTTAGAAGATCTATTGCGGGCTTGTGTTCTAGATTTCGGTGGATCATGGGAAGACCATCTGTATTTGGCTGAATTCTCTTATAACAACAGCTACCAGGCGAGTCTGACAATGTCGCCATTCGAAGCATTATATGGTAGACCGTGCCGATCTCCTGCTTGTTGGGTCGAGCCTGGAAATAGACTTGTGTTGGGTCCCGATATGATTCGAGAAGCTGCCGATAAAGTCGATTTTATTAAGAAGCAATTACTCGCCGCTCAAAGCCGACAAAAGAGCTATGCCGATAGAAGAAGAAGAGATATATCCTTTGAAGTTGGCGACTATGTATATTTGAAAGTATCGCCGATGAGAGGAGTTATCAGGTTCGGTAAAACTGGAAAGTTGGCACCCAAATTCATTGGTCCGTTTCCTATTCTGGAACGGATTGGAACTCTCGCTTATAGGGTCAAACTGCCTGACTGGTTGCCTGGAGTGCATGATGTATTTCACATATCTCAACTTCGAAAGCACGTTCATGATCCAGACTTGATCGTGGAAGAAGCAGCTCAACAGGACATTGAAATTACTCCAGAATTAGCTGTGAGGCGAGAGCCGCTTAAGATTATCGGCAAAGAAACCAAAGAGCTGAGGAACAAGAAGGTTCACTTAGTCAAAGTGCAATGGAGTGGAGATCCGCGAGATTGTACTTGGGAAACTGAGGAGAGCATTCAGAAAGCTTATCCCAGATGCCGAGTAGATATCTCTGATTGACTCCGGTGCAAGGTACATTTACCCTACTTCGCATTACCATTCAATTCTCTACTCTATTGTTATTTTCTTTTCATAGATATACACTTTTAATTATATAGTCTGAATGATTTTTAAGGGGCATAGGATTTGATTAGTATATTTTTGAAGGTTAAAAACAATTGGATTGGTTGTTGTGTTGTGTGATTGTAGATTTATCAAACCACTTTCGACTTTATTCCTTTTCGGGGACGAAAAGTTTTAAGTGGGGGAGATTGTAACGACCCGGAAAATCTGAACCAATTTAAAATTTTTAAATTGGCTAAAATAATGGATTTTAAATATTTAAAATAAATATTTTAAATAATGGCGATGAAAACTGAGTTTGAATCGACAATTGAAAACGAATATAATTAACTATAATTATATATAGAATTGAAAATAGCGCAGCAGTTCGATAATTCGATTTCAAACTTCAATTGAATATACCGGATGCAAAACAATCCGGATTTTAGTGAAACCAAAAACATTAGAATCAAATTGATGATATCTTTCCAATGAATCTGACCAATCGAAATTTGATAGCGGGAATCAAAAGATATGTCCAGTTGAAAATTCTGAATAGTCGCTATGGAATTCAGGCCCTTAAAAATGGACATTTTGCAAAAGACCTCGGATTTCGACGAAACCACTTTTGTTGGATCCGCAGTGTCAAGTTATTGTTAGGTTTCAAATTTCATAATTTTTCGAATCAATATGTGAGCGTGGCAAAAGAAAACGCGTTTAACCCGTTTCCGTTGATTTTAAACGACTGGAAATTGGCCATTTTTCAAACGGTCTCAGAATTCGACGAAACTAGTTTTGTTAGGACCGTATCGTCAATACGAAGCTAGAAAATATTTTTCTGGAATTTTTCTAGTTAGTATGTGACCCCGGTAATTTGAAATGTACGTTTAAAATTCAATATAGTGATTTAAATGTAAATTCAACGGAAACTGATTGTAACTATCAAATCAGCTTGCGATACATATCCCATTGTGTTCGGAATGGGGGTAAAACGCTATGGACCATAGGCGGTGGGCCTCGTTTCGAGGTCGAAAATAAAAGTTGCTTTTTAGAATTAATTTAATAAATAAAATAATATATATATTTTCTTTTTAAAACCCTCACCCCCCTTTCTCTCGTTATTTTCGCTCTGAAGGATAAAAAAAGAAAAAAAGAAAAAAACCACAGCAACCCTCGACGGTCGCCGCTTCCCACGCCGGCGCCTTCCCTCAGATCGCCAACCGCCCCTTCCACGATTCCCCTCTCCTCCGACGCTCATCCCCTCCAGCGACCCCCCCTTCTTCTGAAACGCGATACACAGCAGACATCGCCCCCCCCCCCCCACCCTGAAGCATCGCGTCGCCCACTTCGCGAGCCCCAGTTCGACCCACCGCCGAGCCTGGCCGTCACCCCCCCTCGCGGATCAAGGTGAGTATTTTAGGTTATTTTATTTTTATTTTCATTCTGTAAATACTGAATTATAAAAAGCATTAAAAACTGATTTTAAAAAGCTATTAAAACTGATTTTGTAATAAAGTAAAAAAACTGATTTTAAAAAGCTATTAAACTGATTTTGTAATAAAGTAAAAAAACTGATTTTAAAAAGCTATTAAAACTGATTTTGTTTTAAAGGAAAAACTGATTTTAAAAAGCTATTAAAACTGATTTTGTTTTAAAGGAAAAACTGATTTTAAAAAGCTATTAAAAATGATTTTGTTTTAAAGGAAAAACTGATTTTAAAAAGCTATTAAAACTGATTTTGTTTTAAAGGAAAAACTGATTTCAAAAAGCTATTAAAACTGATTTTGTTTTAAAGGAAAAACTGATTTCAAAAAGCTATTAAAACTGATTTTGTTTTAAAGGAAAAACTGATTTTAAAAAAAGCTATTAAAACTGATTTTATATAAAGTAAAAACTGATTTTATAAAGTATTTAAATACTGATTTTTATATAAAGTAAAAACTGATTTTAAAAGGATGTAAATACTGATTTTTATATAAAGTAAAAACTGATTTTCGAAAGAGTTTAGAATTGATTTTATTTTAAACTTTAAAAGGAAAAGGTTTGAGCTTTGGAATAGAAAAGATTTGAACTTTAAAAAGAAAAAGATTTGATCTTTGAAATGGAAAAGGCGGAATCTATATTTTTGAAATTCGATTTTTATATATTGAATAGCGACTTCAAAATTCGATTTTTATATATTGAATAGCGAAGTCAAAATTCGATTTTTATATATTGAATAGCGACGTCAAAACTCGATTTTTATATATTGAATAACATAGTAAAAATTCGATTTTTACATATGTAGAGAATACAGGCAACGAAGCGACAAAAGGAGAGATTGGCGAAGATTTTATGCAAGGAAGTGTCGTGCAGTTGGATAGCTATTGGTGAGATTTCTGATTTAAAAATATATATATGTGTGTGAAATGGAAGTGAATTGCTATATATAAATATCTATATATATATATATACGCCCCTCGTCCACAAACCATGGACGATATTTATTGGTTGAAATTGTTGTGAAAATTGATTGATAGCAAATGATTGTTTGGGATTGTTTGTGATTGATATTGGTTGATTGTGGTTGAAAAATACCCATTTGTGGTTGAGAAATATTTGGTTGAAACCACATAGGATTATTTTGTGGAAATGAAATAAATATATACATGCCGCCTGCGTGCGAACTAGATGCATGATCCCCATTGTCAAAAACCGCGAGGTTTTAAGGTAGAGCGAGGAGCCGTACTAGGGACGGTCCCGGTTTTAACTACCCTGCCGTTATGCTGCCGAAATTTTGAATAATATTCATGTGTTTGAATTATTTTCATATGCTTAAACTATAGAAAACATTCATGTGTTGAATTGATATTCATTCGTTGATTAGAAATTCATGTGTTGAATGGTATTCATATTTTGAAATAAATTGTTTGATAATAAAAATCACCTTTTATCGACTATATGAACTGTGTAAAATAATCTTGTTTTAAAAGAAATTGTTTTAGGATAAAAATCTTATTTTTATCACCTATAGGAACTATATAGAAAAATAGTGTTTTGAAATGAATTGTTTTTACAATAAAAATCACATTTTTATTGTATGCATAAATCGTTGAAGTGTGAAGTGTTAAAAATAGCCACTTGTTCAAAATAAACATATATGAGTTGAAATATTCATTAATTAGCTAATGAAATAATTTGCACCTATTTATGTAACATTAGAATGAATGGTGTTTTTAAACCAAATTGAAATCAAATATGAAGTCGAATAGAAAATGATAAATGATATGAACTGTGTATATGTGTACATACATATTCATTGAACAGGTTATAGCAAAGGGGCTAGAGAAGAGGAATAAAATTTTGTGCCCGACAAATAGGTACACATTTACTGCTTTGTTTGGGTGATGATTTTATGAGCCCGTTGGCTAGCCGCTTGGCTTTTTCTTTTTCTTTTTGAGATTAGAAGGACCGGGAACGCTATTTGCGATTTCCCGATGCTCCCGGTGCAAGGGAGGTTATGGCGAAATTTTCCAAAATTTTAAGGTGTTAGAAAAATATTTGAAGTGAAAACAATATGGAAATCATTGAATGAACTATATTTATATAAATATATAAATATAAATAAAATTAAAACGAAACGAAGCCGTGCAGTTCGTATTTTGAAACCGTGATTTCAAACGACTAGTGCGGGAAATCCGACCATTGGATCTTCCCGAAATCTCAACCGTCGGGTTCGCCTTGGAAATATCTTTCCAACGGCGCCAACCTTGTAAAAATCCAATGGTTGGATAGTCTGGAATGTTTAATTCAAATCTGAAGAAAAACAGCACCAGAAACGATTATATATATATATATATATATATATATATAAATATAATTATATATTTAATCGAATAACGACGCTGCAGTTCGTATTTTGAAATCGAAAATTCAAACGATTGTACCGGGAGATCCGACCGTCGGATTTTCCCGAAACTGGAACCGTTGGATTCGTTTTGAAAAGACCTTTCTGATGATGTAAATTTTGTGAAGATCCAACGGTTAGATTTTCAGATATGTGTAAATCAAATCTGAAGAAAAACAGCGCCACGGCCGCGTTATGGCCCGAAGCGTCGTTTTGAATAAATTGGCGATTTTAAAATAAATAAAAATAGCGATAAATCGTTATAAAATATCATAAACGATATGGAAGGGAAATAAACTGAATTTGCTCGATTTGTGTGGCTTTTGATGTTTGAATGTATTTGGTGTGAAAATTACATTAAAGAACAAAATTGGTGTTGTCGAATAATTTAACCATTGAAATAAATTGATTTGAAATTCTAAATATACGTGAATTATTTGAAAAAGCCGAGTTAATTCTCATTTCAAATAATTGATCGACGACTGAAAGTCGAAGATGAAGACGATGGTCGAAGACCGGAGATCTTCACCTCGTTTGGATGGTAACCGAGGTCCTGATTGGGAGGCATCCCGAAATATGGATAATGAGTGGTGATCGTCCAGACGTACGTGGTGATCGATGGGTTTGCGAGGTATTTAGTGCCTCCGGTTTCGTTCAGACCCAGAACGGACTTGTAAATGGACTGTGTGTCTGACATTGGATTTTATTCAGTGTTGATTGATCTCTATTAAATATACATCTGTTTGGCGGCGGAGAATTTATTCTTTTGCTTAACGCCCTTCTCTGAGACGCACGAGCTCAGAGGTTGTATATCGATGGACATCAGTCGCATGGCATGAATTGCCTGTGTGGCATGCTAAGATCCAGTGATCAGGGCTTCTGTTAAAAAGCAAAGTCTTGTGGTGATGATCAAAGCACCGCATTTGTGGCGTAGCTTTGTGTATAACGTGAATTCGCGAGCCTCACACCTCGGTATGAACCTAAAACGGGAGAGGACATCAGGGAGGGCCTGCGTTTCTTTCTAGCTAGGGTGGTGTCAGTGACCTACTAGCCCTGACATTTATATACTTTTCACCTATGTGGTTGTTGCTGTTGCGAGGCGCCTCGGTTTGATCGGACGATCCGTGTAACACCCCGAATTTTCTATTAACACTAAATTTGCTAAAATATTAATAAGTGTGTAAGAGGGGGGATGTACCTAATATGAATATAAAAGTGTGTAAGAGGGGGGATGTATCTAATATGAATATAATAATATTAATAAGTGTGTAAGAGAGGGGATGTATCTAATATGAATATAAAAATATTAATAAGTGTGTAAGAGAGGGGATGTATCTAATATTTATATAAAAACAATAATAAGTGTGTAAAAGGGGGGGATGTATCTAATGTGTACATTGTAGAATATATATATATATATATATATATATATATATATATATATATTGCTGAGTGTTTGCTGAGTCACTTCTGACTCATTGCTGAGTCAACAAGATAAACCCCATCTTGTCTGAACGGCTGCGGTTATTTCTAGGATAAATCTAATGGCTTAAATGCATTCTAAAATCTATAAATAAGTGGGTAGACCCTAAACCTAAATCACTTGTAAAATTAGAGAAGCTACCGTCATGCTGCTGCCATGGAGTTCAGCGTAGCCGTCACAAACTAAGAAGAGGAAGCCTAATCTACTACAACTAAATTCTACTCAACAAAACAAATCAAACCAAAGAACTCTCTCTCTAATTCTCTTCTTTTGTTGGTTAGTATGATGATTCTCACAAGACTATTACAAACTAATTTGACTGAGTTATGAATGGATCACAAGAAAGTGATGTGATTTGTAATTGTAAATTCTATATATTGTGGATCTCTTATTATGTTATTATGTTGTCGTATGATGTAAATTATATATGCTATGTCATGCTATGTTGTAAATTCTCTTATGCTATGCCGTGCTATGTTGAGAATCATGTCAAGCTATGTTATACTATCATACTATGTCATGTTATAAATCATGCTATATTATGTTGTAAAATCATGATGTTGTTGGAACATGCTTAAAGTTATGTTTTTTTTAATTTAAATGGATCATGTTTATGGGAATTTGCCTATTAGGTTAGGTGTACCCATAAACTTGAAACTATAATTAAATAAAACTTGAATATGGGAATTTGCCTATTGAGTTAGGTGTACCCATATAAAACCATGTTGTTAAAAAATTAGATGATGTTGATTCACACATGTTCATATGTAAGTTTATGAAAATTGATTGAGATTATATTAGGTGAATTTTGAACAAGTTGACACCTTTAGGTCCATGACATGTATAATCTATGCAAGTTGGACATATGCAAGTTTCACCCCTTATTATGATTCATTTGGTCACATATACATGTTGTTATTATGATAATCTCTTTTATGCTATGAGTTAGGCTATTCGAGTCTAACATATATTTTGCGAATAAACGTTCAAACGTGGGGTAGGGGTAATATTAGGAATTAATAAATTGGGTGCAATTTTGTAAGATGTTGCATACCATGAATGAATGTCCATAATTGAGTCAATTATGGACATTGTTAAAAATTGGAAGTAATTAATAATTCAAGTAGGGAATTATTAAAATTGGTGGAAAGTGGATTATTATTAATAATCAATGCTTAGGACACGAGGTTGGACCCGTTTGTGATGTAAACCTGCCCGGACCCGCCCGGCAAATCCAGTAGTCACAAATGTCGGCCCAATGTGAGAGGTCCTAGGCCCAAACTAAAGCATAACAGTTGTAAAGACACGAGGTTAGACTCTTTTATGGTGTAAGACTGCCCGGACCCGCCCGGCAAATCCAGCTGCCATAAATGCCAGTCTAATGTGAGAGGTCTTTATGAGGTTATGGCCTTAATGAACTAAGAAATACTTAACCAGATAATCATGTAAGGTGGGACATGGGGGTTAAGTAGGTGCCTTGGGGGGCATGAGGAATCTGGTGGTTGCCTTTAGAGGCATTTGAAATACGATTAGACTTAACCAAACACACATGTAAATGAACATGACTAAGTGGGTTAAGTGGGATGGACTAATGGGGACAAGCTTAGGTGGAATGCTTGTGGTAAATAGTGGGGGCCCATTTCAACCAGTATCCCAAAACGTATCTTTGTGGGCTCGACCCAAGTCGAGGACGGGACACGCATACTGGGTTTGACTATAAGAGGCCAAAACAGGGAGCGGTGGCAATGCAAGTCCAACGGGTTTCATATGCGTGTGTGGACCCGGGCTGGTAGGTAAGACGTTGTTGCATCGTGTAGGTATAAGCCGTGCATGTCCTGTTGTATCAGGTTGCCACTTTAGGGGAGTGATACACCCCACTGTGGGGCCAGCACGGGCATCTACGAGTTAGGGAGCCGATCGAATAATGGGAAGTAGGGTACACGTAGTGGAGATAGGGGCAGGCGGCACCTATGTAGTCAGCTAGGGGTACGTAAAGCCATTGGGAAAGTTTCTAAGTGAAGCTAAGTGGGATGAATCTTTAGGGGGACAGGTGTGGTGCAGTATAGTGTTTATCCTTTAGTATTTAGGAGCGCCTATAAAGTTGCCTTTAGCGATTGTCTATGTCCTTAATCTGCTCTTCATAGACATTTTCTTGTTTTCCAGCTTATGCCTTAGTCCAGTTATTTTGGTAATAGTATTGTAGAATTATCATATTCACCAGACTTTATGTCTGACCCCCTCTTTTCCATCCTTTTTCTCCCTTCAGGTCCGCAGGTTGGGCCAAGTTCTAGTGGAGTCTAGTTGGATCGCTTATCTTCTGGAAAGCTTGGACTGCTGAAGTAAAGTCCAGCTTGTTATCTTTCTTTTTAATGGCTATTCATGTAATGGGATTATGTACTTGTTTTATCAAGATAGATATTGTACTTGACATTGAATATGGTGTTATGATGTAATCAAACATGTTTTGACTTCTGCTACAATGAAATAAAGTTTTTGAATTTCCAAGTACTATTTTATATCTGTCTTGTTGTAATTTTACTGTTCTATATTCACTTAAAACCTCCATGGAAGTTAATGCATTCCCTTTGTGAGTGACATTAATGGACGTGGGGTGTTACAATCCGGGTCCGATGGAGTCATTCGTTGGCTCGTCTACACCCCAAAGGGTGGGGAAACGCAGGTTCAGGAATTTTAATCCACATCGGTGGACCGGCCCTGACGATCCAAGGGCCCACCTGAGTCTGGGTCCTGAGGGGCGGGCTAGAGCGTCTCGAATTCGGTAAGGACTATCTTTTGCCTTGGTTCATGACGGAAATCCAATTTCCAAATACGTGATCGTGCGGTTTTGATTGTATATATATATGGCGACATGATATATGGTACCCATGCCGTCTATGATTGATAGTTATGATTTGAAATTGATTTCAAAACATATAAACACTAGTAATAATATCAAATTCCTTTGTTTTATTCGTATCGATCATATTTTGGCCGTTATAAGGTAAAACTCTATCCTCCGGTTTGCGTTGCATTGTGTGATGGGAACTAAGTCTTATAATGGCTTCATTTTTATAAAAAGCATAGCGATGTTTAAAAGAAAGATTTGTTTTAAAGCACTGGCAATCCAATGGAGTAAACCCGTTCCACGAAAGTGGCGTGGTCCTGTGATTAGCCAAATTATATATATGTGTTGAGTAGATTTCTCATACCAGTCCCATGACTGACTCGTAGTTTGTTTCACTTTCAAACTCGGGTGCCCCTTTTTCTACACGGGCAGCCTTGTATTCAGGTTTATCTGTTTCTTTTTCTGGATAGCTGGAGCTGAAGATGGATTCTATCAATTATTCTTTTTATGCTGTTCAGCTCCTATTGTACATATTTTGTTTATTTCCGCTGTAGACATTTATGTATAGCTGAACTGTATTTGTACTAAGTAAGATCCTGTATACTGTGTAACTCTGATGATACTTTTATCCAGTATATTTTATTGTTCATTATCTGGTGTATTTATTTAATTCTGTTCTGCTATTATCTGTTTCTGTGTTATATTCCAAAGATAGCCCTTGTTTCCGTGAGAACGGGAAATCGGGTCGTCTCACTTTTACACAAGTCTGAATGCAGTTTTAAATAATAGGTTGGTTTCATTTTTACTGAAAACAAAAGGGAGTCTAGCTGTCAGGCTTTATAAATCAATAAATCACAATACAATTATAGTGACTTTAATTCATTTTATTGATTATCTATATAATTTGAATTCAAAATTAAATTCATTCTCTTGGTTTTAAAATCAAGAACAATCAAAGGTTTTGATTTTAATATCCATGTATACATTGATTAAAACCATAAGGTAAAATTGTATGAACAATAGTCATACAATTGATTTCAGTAAATCCAAGTTACCCAGAAAACTATCTCACTTATTTATCTATCAGTAAAACCTATTAAACAAGAGAAGAAATGAATAATGAATACTGGCCAAGAATTTTTGCTAACCAAACACTTTGATAATAGATTTATCACTACTTATACATTCTAGCAGATCATTATACTGAAGCAAATTCATAATTTCAAGATGTAATAGTCTAACATTCAGTACTATTCAAATAGAATTAATATTTGATATTAATTCATAATTAAACAAAACAATTTATTTCACAAATATATTCATTCAACTGTTCCAATTATTCATTTCAGAATTCAAATTCACATGTTTTACATGTAAGATGTTCGACTTATTAATATACCAAACACATGCAAACTTAAAATGAAAATGGATTTGAAACAATTCAAACTGCAAATGAATTTTGTTGTGGTTGTAAATCACCCAGATTCAAATATAACCTATTATAGAAATCAAAGGTTTTGATTTACAGTTGCAAAAAAAAATATGCCATTTGAGATTCAAGCTCAATTAAACTTCTGAATTAAAATTCAACAAAATAAATTTGTTGATCCAAACATATTTGGAATGGCGAAGAGTAGACCATCCAACCAATACAGTCAATGCATATCTCATACATTTCAATTAAACATTTACAAGAATATTTGTTCCAGATGATAAGAGATACTGGCTTACTTGGATCAATACCATAAAACATATCCTAATATAAATTTATATAACATGATTAGAAGGCCATTTTTATGACTTGAATATTATCAACGATCATGAATAATATTATTGAAAGATAAAACCCAAAGGACTTGTGTTTAAATCTGTAATTTAATAAAACAGAGATAAAACTTATTATAGAGCAACCAAACGTCCTTTTATCCATAGCTAGAAAGATTTCACGCATGTTAATGGATCGAATCACAATCAAAATAGTCACTGGTGATGTTCCAAAATATTATAATACAGTTAAACAGAATCATGATCAGAATTAACAATGAATTAATTTCAAAGTTTTTTTTATATCAAATATAAAATTTGTTTGCTGTAAAACAATTTTACAGTTTTTATCAGATAATTATATCTTTATAGTGAAACAATTTCACCCCTTTTGAAAAGTAATTGACATTAATTCTAGAATCGATGGTTTCATCTCTATCGATAATTCATGAAATCAAGCACACAAAACCCAAATCAAAGATCAATCTATAATTTCTCGCAAATCAACCTCGCTCTGATACCATTGTTAGTTTATTTAGGGTTTCAAAAGTGGATTTTGCAGCGGATTACGAAAACCCTAAATGGATCTATTACGAAAAACAATGGATTGAAATAAACATAAATTATACCTAGGGTTCTTTCGAAGTCAATTAGCCCCAATTTCTTCAACACTGGAATTCAACCGAAGGAGGGAGGATCGAATCGTGAAGCTCGACAAAGCGTCGGCCCTCCATAAGTATCCACTTGAACGATTACTTCTTCGATCTGAATCGAAGAAGGGAGAAGGAGTGCGTCGTCAGCTGCCATGCCTGATTTCTAGGGTTAATGAATAATATGATAATTGGTCGGCCTTATATTCTTTTGATCCATATATCCTTGTATATATGGTATTGCCAAGTGATAAAAATAAAATAAAAGGGAAATCAAAATATCCCCTTTAAATCTAGGCTTTGACCAAAGAATATGAACCATCCAAATACCGATTCAAACTCCAAATAAAATATCAACAAATTGATGTTTTATTTATCTAGAAAATAGTTTTTCCTTCGTAACGTTCAATTGTGTGACCCTATAGGTTATTACAAAGTTGGCAATGATTTTAAATCATATTTAAAACCATAAACAGTAATTGGCATCTAGCAATACGTCGCTGCTACCCAAGTTATAATAAGATCAATCAACGATTCGATACAACCTTTTCTGTGATCATTGTATCAATGTAATACAATCCTTTTAACCAATATATCCAGGATTAAACTCAAGGCATGGATCGTATCATCCTCTTTATAATCTAATCCGTTTTTCTTGATCGATGAGTAGACTGTTTAAAACAAATCAATATTTGAGCATGGCCATGCATTTCTCAGTCCCACTCAATCAAGAGGCCCATGGATATCACTACGAATATATCGTAGGGTTAAATTCCATCTAGATCATTCATAATTTTCATTCGATTCGAGATGTATCCAATAATCACCGTTATCTTTACTCTGTTACGAATAACTTTAGATGATATCAAAACACAAATATCATCGAATAAAATTATAATAATTTCAGGTCTGAGGACCATTACATCACTGTCACTATGAGAATAACTTATGATACTTTTAATTATATTCCTTGTAGTTATCTCACGATGGGTCAGCCCAATACGATATTCTCCAATACGTATTTATGTTTTGACATTAATATCACGTATACTAATGATCAATGAGATGTGATCATCAGTCAATCAACATACTAGTCTCACCATTTTAGTGTTGTCCTTTATAAGCAATAAAACTTGACTAGGGACATTTAAGAATTATAATACTTAATAATTATATAATCTCAAGTTCAAGTCTTACCCGAACTATATAATTCCGTATTATTATTCTAAGGACTTCTGTTACGCTAATACTTTTATTACGCAGGAAATATAACACAACAGAATATATATATTTTATTCCAAATAAAATAATAACAACAACATTGTTATCTATCTCATCAAATGGATTGCCTCTAGGGCATAAACTCTAACACAACCGATGTATATCAATCTCACAGAATGAAATCCGATGTCAGACACACATCCATTTACAAGTTTGTTCTAGGTCTGAATGAAACTGGAGGCACCTTATTCCTCCCCCATATGTCCAATACAGGGGAGAGGCCCTCATATATCCGTCGATCTCCGAGTACGTCTGGACTATCACCACTTATTACCTCGCCTTGGGTGTACAGCCCAATCAAGACATCAGTAATCATCCAAACGATGTGAAGACCTCCGGTCTTCAACCAATGTCTTCATCCTCGACACATCATCGAATCAGTTATTCAGAATGGGATAAACCCGATCTTTCTGAATAACTTGCGTATATAATAAACAAGTGCTGTAAAAACACAACATATGCCTCAATTCCAATCCAGAATATTTCTTTATCCAAATATTCATATACTTTGGGAAAGGTTCCCATTAATTTTATCAACGATAAATTCTTTAAATTTATTCTTTAGTCTTCCTTTGGATATCATTTCAATCTAATTAAAGATGCATTAACACTCCACTTGGTTTTAATCTTCCCAAAAATCAATATTAACGATTGTTTAACTTGGGAAACCGTATTCTGTCTTTAACTGGGTTAAAGAACCAATGTCATTTAAAACATGGCTCACGATAAACCTAAAATCACATTCCATTCTATCAGCTTTTAACCGTAAATTAGCAAGTTAACAATTCTCTAAGTATTAACCCCGAAGGCCGAAATTAACCAACATCAGATCAATACCCAGAAAACCATTCAACTTAACTAACCTCCAGCTAGTTTCTGACACTACATCAGATTAGTCATTTCGTAACAGTTTTTCCGCTTAAAATTATCATGGTTATAAGCGTGATCATGTTATAATGGTTTTAACCGTTAAAATAGGTTATCACGGTTATTTCCGTGATACAACCACGTAATTTTGCAATGAACTAAAGTAGAGTGGATAGGACAGTAATTTCTCTTTTATTCCACTTTTATCTCACTCGTTACGCTTCTCCTGTTTCATCCTCCTCTTTCAATCTAGGGTTACTGGCACCTTCTCTTTTTTGTTATTTCCTTCCACTTTTGATGGGATCACTGCTCACATCCTTCGCCTAACACCGCCTTCTCCTTGTTCAGGTAAATTTTCCTCCTTTTGTCATCTCAATTTTTTTCTAGTTTCATTTCGATCTTGATAGGCCATCTCGATACTAAGCAGCGGTTAGATTTAATAACACTGCAAATGATATTAAATTGATTAATTCAAACGATTTGGATTCTATTGTAAATTACTCTCCAACATAGATTTGATTTCATGTTGTTCATCTAACCTTTAAAAGGTAAATAATTTTATGTATGCACGTTGCTTTCTTTATTTTGAATTGCATCTCTAATATTTTATCCATTTCAAAATATAATTTGCAGTTAGAGTATATATGATAAATAGGTATATACATGGACTAATCATCTTTACTTTAAAATGGTAATTAATCCGTATATTTAAAACTTTCTCCATCGTGATTGTAACATTACAATCATCTATGTTGTATGTTTGTAGTTTGTTTTCATTTTTCCCCTAAAGTGGACATGAATTGTTCATAGATATTTATTGTTCTTCTTCTTAGAAACTATAATACCTTTTTTATTTACATAAATCAGGTCAAAGGATGGTTATGAGGAAGTTTACTGATAAAAATAGGAATATTTAGCAGTGGATATTGATACAAATAAATGAATATAAGCTAAATTCTCGTAAATTATTAACGTACTAATATGCACTAATGGAAATAAATATCTGTAGTATTGAATGCCTAAATATTATTGAAAGAAATTAATTAAAGTTTTCCACGATTTATTGACTTTCATATCATGTTGTTGCAATTGCTTCTATGAATTTGTCATGAAAAGATGTCATATATTCACTCTACATGGGTGCTATTGGAAAATTTCACTAAGAAAAAAATGCATCCTAATTTTTACTCCATTGAATTAAGTTCTGGATGGTGCTCTTAATTTCAGGAACTTTTATCCATTGAAGATCCAAAAAAGTTGTGCAAGACCAATTGACATTACAGCCTTCATCTTATATGTAACTACCTGTGGTTTGGCCATAGTAAATTGTTCGAGTTATCCTTGCTTAATCGATCAATGCCAGTTTTAGTTTGCTATTTGCATGTCCCCTCCTTTATGTAGATTGCTGGTGTATGCATTTATATACTTTGTGTTGTTTTGTGTCCTTGTTGTGCTCTTTTCCCATTGCTCGAAACTATTGTTTTCTTTTTATTCTCCCTGGATTTGTGGATGATTCATAGTAGCTATAATACCCCTCCATCCCATTCTTGATAATTTGAGGATTTGCGCACGAGAGTGTAATAACCCGGAAATCTAAGCCAATTCAAAATTTTTATTTTGGCAATTTTAGTGAATTTTGATTATTTAAAATGAATTATTTTAAATATTAACGATGAGAAATTTATTTTGAATAGAATTAGAATGTATATATTATATAGATCGTCGTTAGAATATAAATATTTATTTTAAATTATAAAAGGAATTGAAAATGGCGCGGTAGTTCGATAATTCGATTTCAAAATGAATGTACAGGATTATAAATAAATCAGAATTTAGCGAAACCAAAAATATTAGAATTTAATTGAGAATATCTTTCCAAAGAATCCGAAAAATCGAAATTTCAGAGCGGGAATCAAAAGTTATGGCCAAATGAATTTTCAAAATAGTCGCTATGGAATTCTGGCCATTAAAAATTGAAATTTTGCAAAATACCTCGGATTTCGACGAAATCACATTTGTTGGATCCGGGATGTTAAATTATTTCTACGTTTCGAATTTCGTAATTTTTCGATTCAATATGTGAGCGTGGCAAAGGAAAACGCGTTTGACCAGTTTCAGTTGATTTTAATCGACTGGAAAATGGCCATTTTTCAAACGGTCTCAGAATTTGACGAAATTAGTTTTATTAGGACCGTATTGTCAATACGAAGCTAGAAAATATTTTTTGGAATTTTTCGAGTTAGTATGTGGCCCCGGTAAATTGAAATGCGCGTTAAAATTCAATATATAGAGTTATATGTTGATTTTGACGGAAACTGATCGAAACGATCGAATCAGCTTACGATACATATCCCATTGTGTTCGGAATGGGGGTAGTTAGCTATGGACAACAGATGGTGGGCCTCGTTTAGAGGTCAAATGAAAAAGTCAAAATTTTGAAATTAAATTATTAAAAAAATAAAACTCTCTCCCCTTATTTCCTCTCACCCCCCCCCCCCCCCCCGGTGTTCTTTTCGAAAACAAATCAGAAGAAAAAAAATAGATCGAATCGATCTGGGGAGAAACCGCCCCTCCCCATCGTCGTTGCCCACCGCCGCCAAGTAGAGCCCCGCCTTCGCCGCCCCCTTCTCCTCCTCTACCTCCGCTCCCCGTCTCTCTTCTTCCCCCCCCCCCCCCCCAGCCAATCGATCCCCTCTCCTCCTCCCTATGCTAGGAACCGCGACCTCCCCTCCTCCGCACCTTCCTCTCCTCCTTTCCCGTCTGATTCGCAAGCCCACAGCCCCCCCTCCGCCGCAGTGCAACAAACCCCTTCCTTCCTTAAAACAAAGTGAGCCTCTTTCTTTTTATTTATGGTATTTTATTTTTGTTTTATTTCTTCTTATTTATTTATAGATAAAGCAACTTTAAGGTAATAAAAATGGAATTTTTATATTTTGAATGTATGAACGAGGTGATTTTTATATGAATGTTATGCATTGAAAAGACGGGGTTTTCAACGATAAAAAGGTTGAATTTTTATAAAGTATAAAGCTTTGAATTTTCATATGAATTAAAAATATGATTTTTATATATTGAATAGCGAAGTGAAAATATGATTTTTATATATTGAATAGCGAAGTAAAAATTCGATTTTTATATATTGAATAGCGAAGTAAAAATATGATTTTTATATATTGAATAGAGAAGTAAAAATTTGATTTTTATATATGTAGTGAATGCGGATGATGAAAGTGATGAAAGAAGGAACGGCGAAGATTTCTACATAAGAAGAGTCGAGGCGTTTGGATTAGCTAGTCGGTGAGAACTTCTCACCTTCAATTTAATTTTTCTAGTTAAAATATGTACTAGGATGCAGACGGTGTTTAGTAGCACCCGACACCCGTCGTCCACAGACCATGGACGGCTTGTATGCTTGTTTGTTTGATTTTGATGTGTAGTTGATTGTGTGATGTGATGTGAAATGAAACAAAATATTTTATAGTGGCAAATATTAGATAGTTAAAAGTAGAATTTTTAACGTGTATATGAAATGAATATTTATAAACAAATCGACGATTTGTTTATATACACTGATTTGACTGATATTGATTGGGACGATAAATTTTACACATCGCCCAACTGCACAAATAAAATCTGTGTTTGATTGTTTGAAACCCCACACGGGTATTGGGATGATATATGACGTAAACTAATCCCAATAATTAGTTGTATGTCGATCGATTGATTGACAGACTGTTATAAGCGTTGAATATTTATATTTGATGCTTATACAGTGTAGAATGCACTTTGGATGACGGTTGATTATTCGTCGTTGTTGATATATACATTTGTTGTATGGAAGTCCATAGAAATAAAATCTATGGTAATTGATTGGGCCTCATTCCAGTTTTGAATAGAAATATTTGAAAAGAAATATTTGAATAGAAATATTTGAAAAGGAATATTTGAAATAGAATATTTGAAAATAGAAATATATGAAGCCGTGTTGATTAGATTGACGCCATTTTAACGTGAACGATATTTATATCGATTTTATTCATTTTTCAATGAATATTGAAATAGATTTGAAATTCGAATTAAATTGAATAGATTTGAAATTGAAATAGACTTGAAATTCGAATTAAATTGAATAGATTTGAAATTTAGATAGATTTGAAATTCGAATAAAATTGAATAGATTTGAAATTGAAATAGATTTGAAATTCGAAATAAATTGAAATGATGGGAAATTCGAATTAAATTGAAACTGAATTGAAATCGAATTAAAATCGATTTGGAATGAATTTAAAACGAATTTATATTGGAATATTCAATTTTGATTTGAAATTGAATATGAAGTTGAAACCATTTTGAAAATGAATTTAAAACGATTTATAAAGCACGTTGTGAATTGAAATCGACGAAGGAAATATTATATATATTATACATATAATATAATGGCCTGAATAGAACGCGCCTCGCCGCGGCCGTTCGTGAATTTCGACCATTGACTTCGAATGGATATTACGGGAGATCCGACCGTCGGATTCTCCTGAAACAGGAACCTTTGGGATCGTATCGAAAAGAGCTTTCCAATGAATATTAGAGATTTAAAACCTAACGGTTGGATTTGGAATTATGTCCAAATCAAATTTGGAAAAGGTCCATGTAAGTGCAGTTCGATGGCCGTTTATGGAAATCGACTGTACGGGCTTTGATAAAATTATTAAAAATAGGAATAATTTGTGTAAAATCATTAGAAGTGATTTGGGAAGAGTTGGGATGAAAAACTCCATATTTGAAAAGATAAAAATAGATTTTTATCGAAATGAACTAGTTTTGAACTAGAATAATTATTTATTTATTTTTAAAATAAATAAATTGGATTTGAAATGGTTTTGAAAATAACCAGAATTTCCAATAATTCCATTGGAATGGATTTGAATCGAAATTGCCTTCGGAATATTTCGATGTGGGATTTCGTGATTATACAGATATTGTTGTGGAAATTCGAAAGATATATATATATATATATATATCGTTATTTCCAATACGATATTTGTTGGTCATAGAATTTGATATTGAATATAAGCTAATATATTTTCTATTCAGAGCCTTGTATTTAATATCAAATTTGATTTGGGTTTGTCGTGGATGGTGTCTTCATTAACACTGTTCTTAAGCCCAGTTGAGAAAAAGATTAAGTCTTTTTATTTAGATTTAATGAAGTGTACCAATTAAATAATATTTAATTGGAATTGGATTGGTATTGATTTTTGGGTTTATCGTGAACAGTGTTTTAAATAACACTTGTTCTTTTACCCGATAATAAATAGAATGTGATTTTGGGTTTATCGTGAACCATGTTTTAAATGACATTGGCTCTTTAACCCAGTTAAAGACAGGATATTGATTTCTGTAAAGATTAAAACTAAGTGAAGTTTTAATGAATCTTTAACTAGATTGAAATGGTCGAGAATGGAGTATCACCAGTTTTCCTCCAAGCGATAGTTAAATCTTTAATTAGATTTGAACGTGAAATGGTAATTGAATTTACCGATAACACCGTGGTGTTAGATATGAAGTATTACCAGTTTTACTTCATGGGATGAATAGGTTGGGATTGGTGTAACGATAACGATTTTGCCCGGACTTAATCGATCGCAAAATCGACCAAGACCGTTCAATTCCCGCATACGTTAACTTTGGGAATACAACACATCAAAACAAAATAGCAGACTTTAATAAATAGTACAAAATGTTTACATCAGAGTACAGAATCAGAGTACATCAAAATATATAATTACAGCGGAAGATAAATTTTACAACAATTTAAAACATTGCAGCTGAACAAGTCTAATGCAGCGGAAGTCTATATTCTGGACACGGCTTTATGCTTCAATCAAGTATCATGCTCAAGAGATAAACCTGTAGACAACTACTCGACTGCCCGTGTGGAAAAGAGGGCACCCGAGTTTGCAAAGGTGAAAACAAACAATGGGTCAGTCGAAGGACTGGTGTGAGAATTCTTAACTAACATAACTACTAGTAAGGCAAATCCAAGGACAACGCCGCTAACGCGGAACGGGTTTACTCCAATGGATTGCTGTGCATAACAGTAAAATAAATTGTCAAATAACGCAATGTTTTTTTTTAGAAAAATGAAACCACCATAAGACTCAGGTCCTATCACACAATGCAACGCACACCAGAGGATAGAGTTTTACCTTATGGTGATTAAAAGATGATAAATACGTAAAAACGATATTATTCGTGTGTATATGTTTTAAATAAAACATTTCAATCATAATATCAATCCTAGGAAGCATAGGTACCATATATTATGCCTCCGTACTAGTAATACAATCAAAACCGCATGAGGCGTATTGGAGATTTGGATTTCCATCATGAGTCAAGGCTAGAGTGGAGCTCCTTACCGATTCGAGACACTCTAGCTAATGTCCCAGGATTACCCACAGTTAACCCTTGGAAATGGCAGGGCCGGTCCTCAAATACAGCTTAGAGGATTAGCAATTCCTAAGCACACGTTTCCCGGTCCTATAGGACCTATCCGAGGCGCGCCTCATTCCATCATCCACATAAGTAAAATGCCAGGCCGTGATAAAACCCAAACACCACTTCTACCTAGAAAGAAACGTGCTGCTCTCCCTGCGTTCCCTTCGCCCGTTTTAGACTCTCCCGGTTTGTGAGGCTTGCGAAGTTACGTCATAACCACAAGGCCTGCTTTTCAACAAAGCCTTGATCATCTTCATCTTAGCGTGCCACATTGTCAATCCATACCGTACCATTGATCGTCCATCAATATATAAACGGGCGTTAAGTAAAGAATAAATTCTTCACCACCAATCATTTATATATAGACAGAAAATCAATAACATGATATTAACGAAGTACAACGTCAGATACACAATCCATTTAAAACTTATGCTCTGGATCTGAGCGAAAGTCAAATCCGTACAAATCAACACTACGTCCGGACGGCAACCACTGTAGCCCCTTCAAGGTAGCTACTCCAATCACGGGCATCATCCATCGTCATCCATTCGATGTGAAGACCGTCGGTCTTCTATGGTTGTCTTTAAATCTTGAGTTTTAAAGGTCGTTTAAATTGTTTGGAATGAGATAAACTCGGACTTCCCAAACAATTCTCGCATATATATATAAGTTAGAAATCATTTCATATCGTTTGATTCTAATCTTTATATATGATTATATAAATCCTACATCCATTTCCTTTTTATAAATTTTACTAGCAACAATTCTTCTTATTTATATCCAATATTTATATATATATATATATATATATATATATATATATATATATCATCACACACAACAAGTGTTTTCTTTTATTATTATTCTTCAATTTCCATACATCCAATACACACAATGTATATTTTGTATATCATTCCAATTTCAACCAACATGCATATTTTGGTGTTGACCTCTTTTCTATACCAACGAATATATTTTTGTTTGTTTAATTTCTATGCAACAAAAATAATAATCTTGCTATTCTTTTAAATGCCAAACAAAAATAATTTTCCTTATTTCTTTCAATGCAAAACCAAAATTATCTTTAGAATGGCAGGGTAAATTCTATTCTTAAGTTACATCATAAAATTATAATTTAATTCACCATGTAATATCATACCCTCATTACATAATAAAAATGTAATTTCTAATTTATAGTGTAAATCCTCATTCATAGTTACATATAAAAATGTAAATTTCTTAAATTCCATTTGCATGAAAATTGTAAGTTCCTTTTTATCTAATTATATCATAAATGTAAATTCTCCTTTTTCCTACTTACATCATAAATGTGACTTTCCTTCTTTAAATCTAAATGACATAAAATGTAATATTTTACTTCATTCTTATTTCATAAAATGAATGTTTTATTTCATTCTTTGTATTTATCCTTCTTTTACATTTGATAAAAATGTAATTTATCACTCTTTCATATTTGACAAAATAAATACTTTTGTTTACATAAAAATGTAATCCTAATTCTCAGTGCAAATGTAAATTTTAAATTTCATCTCATAGCTACATTGGTAAATGTAAATTTTGTTCGCTTGCCAAATTTCATATCATAGTTTCAAATAAAAAGTAATTTCTTTTTATTTGCAAAGCAAATATCATATCTTTAGTTCAAATAAAAATGAAATTTTTATTTGCAATGCAAGTCCTCATTCTAAGTTACATAATAAAAAGGTAATATTTATTATCAATGCACATTCCTACTTTTGTTTACATGTAAAGATGTAAATTTCATCGCTACCATTTTTCATTGGCAAAAATATGACTTTAACCATGCATTTCACTTCATATGCAGTGTATGACATTAACAAATGAATAAAATTTCAAATGCGATAAAATGATATTAACAAATGAATATATTTTCATATGCGATAAAATGATATTAACAAATGAATATATTTTCATATGCGATAAATGACATTAACAAATGAACATATTTTCATATGCGATAAATGACATTAACAAATGAACATATTTTCATATGCGATAAATGACATTAACAAATGAACATATTTTCATATGCGACTCTTTTACTGAATATAAAATGACAATAAAAAGTGGCTTTAAAGAAACCAAGTCCCTAATGTCCATTCTTTCTATCGTAATGGAATTACAATAAAAATACTAAATTCCTTTTCAGTTCTTTTATTTACTCATAAAATCCAAATAAAAGTATGTTTCATAATCTTGTCTTTTTATTTCATTATGAAAATGTAACCTTCACATTCTTTTTATTACATTATAAAAATGTAACCTCTATATTTTCTTTAATTACATTAAATAAAAATGAAATTTCTATTGTCATTCTTCTTCAATTGTCAAAATGATTCTTTTGTTATTTAATCTTTCTTTTACATTTACAAAAATATGATTTTTGTCGCTACTTCATTTTTGTTGACAAAAGTGAATTTATCGTTACTTAAATATATTGACAAAAGTGAATTTTGTCGCTACTTCAATTATATTGACAAAAGTGATTTTATCGCTACTTAATTATATTGACAAAAGTGAATTTGTCGCTACTCAATTATATTGACAAAACGGGAATTTGTCGCTACTTCATTTATATTGACAAAAAGGGAATTTGTCGCTACTTCATTTATTGACAAAAGTGAATTCATACATTAACATGATCTCCATTTCTAATGTCATACAAAATAAATCTTATATATATTAATATACTTTCTATTTCTAATGACATATAAAATATGAATTTAATATGTTAACAATTTTACCGTTTCAAATTTACATATAAAGTGATATTTTATATGTTAACCAAATTTTACCATTTCAAATTTACATACAAAGTGATATTTTATATGTTAACCAAATTTTACCATTTCATATTTACATACAAAGTGATATTTTATATGTTAACCAAATTTTACCATTTCAAATTTACATACAAAGTGATATTTTATTAATAAACCAATTCATTTCATCTCTCATGATCTAATAAAAGGTGAATTTTATTTATTAACAAATCCCTACGAATAATTCTAATCTCGAATGGTTATTTGGTTTTTCATCAGAACAACTTGAGATATTTGTTTTCAACCATACAAGCATGAAACACAACAATCAATGATTTGTCGCAACAATCATACAACAATATAATTCAGCAATCGTCATCACAGAACAAGTCAACACTGAAACAATTATACAATCAATTTTGCAGTGAATCAAATAAATAAATAATTATATTTATAAATAGAATTCTCACCAATCAATTTTGATTTGAAATTTCCTGATTTTCCAAAGTGTCTGGTTTCAGATCTGGTCAATTCTGAACGGTAGATCTCAGTTCTGTGAGTTCAACGGTTCGAAAATCGGACGATTCTGAGTTCGTATGCATCATATACAGATTAATTTAGGTAGATAACCTTTTAAAATTAATAAATTAATAAGGGAAATACCCTTTCATCCCCACTCAGATAACAGGCCGCACTCTCTTCCTATTCTTCAAGACTAGGGCTTCAAATTCCGACCAGCACAGTGAGCGAGAGCGAGATCGGAGGGCGGGGTCTGGTCGGCCCTGGAGGGGCGCGTGTTCGGCCGGAGCTGGGGCCCACTCGGCGGCGCACAGGGGGCTCGGCGGCGATTGTTTGGGCGAGGGTTTGGGTGGTCGGTTCGAGGGCTCTGGCGCATGGTTTGGGGTGATTCCGGTATGGATGGGAAGGTGGTAAGGAGAGCTTCAACGTGGAGTAGAGATTAGGGTCTGAAGATCAATGGAGAGGGAGGAAATAAAGGAGGAAGTATCGACTGGTGGTGGCCATTGAATTAAGAGGGAGGCGGCTGAAGTATTAGGCTAGGGTTATACGTATTTGACCGTATTTATAGTGTATTTCTAATGTATTTTAATGTATTTTATTTTATTTTAATTAGTTTATCACTGCTAACCCCAAATCAAACCCAACGAGTGTTGCCCCTAGCTAATAACCCCCGTCCCGGATACACTGGAATATGTTTCGTAACCCATTTCGGCTGTTACGATAAGTTTTTCCTTAAATTTAATTATAAATCATTTAATTATTAAATTCAACCGTACAATTTAAATTTCCGGGGCCACATACTGACTCCGAAAAATCCCGAAAAATTATTTCTAGTTATGTTTTGACGATACGGTTCTAACAAGACTAATTTCATCGAATTCTGAGACCGTTTGAAAAATGGTCATTTTTAAGCCGATTAAATTTGACTGAAATGGTCAAAACACATTTTGTTGTACCATGCTCACATATTACTTTGAAAAATTCTGGAAAATTAAACTTAGTAATAATTCGACATTCCGGTTCCAACAAAAGTGGTTTCGTCGAAAACCGAGGTCGTTTGTAAAATGGCTATTTTCAAGGCCAATATATTTAGTTAAAATATATATATATTATAAAGCTATTTTTCTAAATTTTAAACTGGACCTAACTTTTTACTTTTAAAACGAAATTTCAATTTTTCAGATTCGTTGGAAAGATACGATCTAATAGATTTAGATATTTCTTGTTTCGCTAAAATCCGATTTATTTTGTATCCTGTACAGTCAGTCAAAGTTCAAAGTCAAAATTTCAAACCGCAGTGCTGTTTTCAACTCCTTCTATAATTAATTAAAATTTATTCATTTTAACTTCAATTAAAATAAACTTTTCGACGTTATTATTTCAAATAAATCTTTTTAATTATTCAAAATTCATAAAAATTTCTAAAATAAATTTTTTTAAAATTGGCCCTAAAATTCAGGGTCGTTACAATTGGGAAATAAATGATTACTCTGGTGTGGTTCGCTAATCCCGACTAGTTTGAATTGATATTCAAAAAGGAGATTAAAGAATAAATTTAATGAATTTATCTTTGATAAAATTAATGGGAACCTTTCCCAAAATATAAGATTATTTGAATAAAAGAATATTCTGAATTGGAATGAAGCGTATGTTGTGTTTGTGTAACACTTGTTTATTATATACGCGAGTTATTCAGAAAGACCGGGTTTATCCCATTCTGAATAACTGATGCGACGTGGTGTCGAAGATGAAGACGGTGGTTGAAGACCGGATGTCTTTACGTCGTTTGGATAATTACTAATGATCTTGATTGGGCCGTACATCCAAAAGGAGGGAATCAGTTAGTGGTCGTCCAGACTGTAATGACCCAGAAAATCTGAACCAATTTAAAAATTTTAAATTGGCTAAAATAATGGATTTTAAATATTTAAAATAAATATTTTAAATAATAGCAATGAAAACTGAGTTTGAATCGATAATTGAAAACGAATAAAATTAATTATAATTATAAACAAGGCCTGAAATGGCGCTGCAGTTTCAAAAATTGAATTCAAACTTTGTCGGACTGTACCGGGTGCAAAACAAAACGGATTTTAGTGAAACCAAAAATATTTAAATCTGTTAGTGAATACCTTTCTAACGAATCTAAAAAATCGAATTTTCATAGCGGAAAGCAAAAGTTATGGCCGAATGTATTTTTAGAAGTGTCGCTATGGATTTTATATAGCCCGTGAAATTGGCCATTTTGCATACGACCTCGGAATTCGACGAAACCACTTTTGTCGGATCCGGGATGTGAAGATATTGCTATGTTTCAAATTTCATAATTTTTGAAGCTAGTATGTGAGCGTGGTAAAGGAAAATATGTTTTGGTCAATTACAGTTAAATTGGATCGACCAGAAATGGGTCTTTTTGCAAACGGTCTCAGAATTCGACGAAACTAGTTTTGTTGGGACTGTATCGTTAAAACATAGCAAGATTTATTTTTCTGGAATTTTTCGAATCAGATGGTGGCCCTGGAAAATTGAAATGTACGTTCAAATTAAATATTGAATGTTATATATTTTAATTTGAAGGAAAACTGGTTGAAACAGTCGAATGGGCCTACGAAACATATCCCATTGTGTTCGGAATGGGGGTAAAACGCTAGGGATGACAGTCGTTGGGTTTGGATAGGAGTTTGGTTGAGGAAGGGGGTATTTTTGGGATTTTTAAAAATATATATAAAAAAAAATGGGACAATCGGATTAATTCTCTTTCCCCTTTCAAACCCTCGCCGCCTCTCAGCTTTGAACGGCGATGAAAGCTCCGACCTTTCCCTCCTCCTAACTCCAAATCCGTGCAGCAAAATCCCATGGCTCTTCAGGGTTTTTTGTAGAGGTTCTCGTGAGCTCCACATCCGTGCCAGTCTCCCCCTCTGCCGTGGAGGATACCTCGAGAATAGCGCCCAGGAACATGCGCCGCACCACCCTGATTTGCTCCGTTGTGGCTAGTTCGAGCTCGACAAAAGGGGGACCCACTGGAGCGCCTTTCGGAGCTGAACGACGTGGAGTGGCCATATCTTGGCCAAGATTCCCCGATTGAACAGAAATTCGAAACCTAGTTTCGAATCAATAAACTGAGGTGTGGTTTATATTTTATAAATTGTTTTCAACTTTTAAAAGTGTCGCAAATTCATGTTATCAAATAAAAATCATATCTTTTTCGTTCATTAACGAAATTCGATGAAACATGAAACATCGTGACCGTGAGGACGTCTTCTACATTTTAGAAGAGACCGCATATTTTTCTGAGCCTTCTGCTATTTTTGGCGGAGTGGAACCCAATGTGAGATTTCTAATTTATAAACGATATGGAAAACGACGATGTATAAATTATATAGTCGATGTATGAGTTATATAAGCGTTGTACACCTCATGTATAAGCGTTGTATAAGTTGTATGTTCGATGTATAAGTTATATATGCGTGTAAAAATTATATATATGTTGAAATAAAAGTGAATTGCTATATATAAATATATATATATACGCCCCTCGTCCACAAACCATGGACGATATTTATTGATTGTGATTGGTGTGAAAATTGATTGATAGCGAATGATTGTTCGGGATTGTTTGTGGTTGATATTGATTGATTGTGGTTGAAAAATACCCGTTTGTGGTTGAAAAATATTTGGTTGAAACCACATAGGATTAGTTTGTGGAAATGAATAAATATATACATGCCACCTGCGTGCGAACTAGATGCATGATCCCCATTGTCAAAAACCGCGAGGTTTTAAGGTAGAGCGAGGAGCCGTACTAGGGACGGTCCCGGTTTTAACTACCCTGCCGTTATGCTGCTGAAATTTTGAATAATATTCATGTGTTTGAATTATTTTCATTCGCTGAAACTATATTTATTCATTGAAATAGAAAACCTTCATGTGTTGAATCGATATTCATTCGTTGATTAGAAATTCATGTGTTGAATGGTATTCGTGTTTTAAATATAAAAATCACATTTTTATCTATATATAGAAACTATAGAAAACCTTCATGTGTTGAATCGATATTCATTCGTTGATTAGAAATTCATGTGTTGAATGGTATTCATATTTTGAAAGAAATTGTTTTATAAGGAAAATCCTATTTTTATCACCTACATAAACTATATAAAATAATAGTGTTTTGAAATGAATTGTTTTACTATAAAAATCACATTTTTATTATATACAAGAATTGTTGAAGTGTGAAGTGTTAAAGATAGCAACTCGTTCAAATAAACATATATGAGTTGAAATATTCATTAATTAACTAATGATATGATTTTTTGCCTATACATGCAACATTAGAATGAATGGTGTTTTTAAACCAAAAGGAATCAAATATGAAGTTGAATGGAAAATGATAAACGATAAGAACTGTATATTTGTACATGCATATTTATTGAATAGGTTATAGCAAAGGGGCTAGAGAAGAGGAATAAAATTTTGTGCCCGACAAATAGGTACACATTTACTATTTTGTTTGGGTGATGATTTTATGAGCCTGTTGGCTAGCAACTTGGCTTTTTCTTTTTCTTTTCGACATGAGACGCCCGTGTGGCTATTTGGGAATTTTCCCAGCCCCTCCCGTACAAAGGAGGTTATGGCGAAATTTTCCAAAATTTAAAGGCGTTAGTGAAATATTTGAAATGAAAACGATATTGAAATTGTTGAATGAACTATATTTATATAAATATATAAATGTAAATAAAATTAAAACGAAACATGGCCGTGCAGTTCGTGTTTTGAAATCGTGATTTCAAATAACTAGTGCGGGAAATCCGACCATTGGATTTTCCCGAAACCGCAACCGATGGATCCGCCTTGGAAATGTCTTTCCAACGGTACCAACTTCGTAAAAATCCAACGGTTGGATTGTCTGGAATGTTTAATTCAAATCCGAAGAAAAACAGCGCCAGAATCGATTATATTTATTATATATATATAATTATATTTAATCGAATGGAATGAGTGGTGATCGTTCAGACGTACTTGGTGATCGAAGGGTTTGCGAGGTATTTAGTGCCTCCTGTTTCGTTCAGACCCAAACGGACTTGTAAATGGACTGTGTGTCTGACATTGGATTTTATTCTGTGTTGATTGATCTCTATTAAATATACATCTGTTTGGTGGCGGAGAATTTATTCTTTTGCTTAACGCCCTTCTCTGAAATACACGAGCTCAGATGTTTTATATCGATGGACATCAGCCGCATGGCATGAATTGCCTGTGTGGCATGCTAAGATGCAGTGATCAGGGCTTCTGTTGTAAAGCAAAGTCTTGTGGTGATGATCAAAGCACCGCCTGTGTGGCGTAGCTTTGTGTATAACGTGAAATCGCGAGCCTCACACCCCGGTATGAACCAGAAACGGGAGCAGGACCTCAGGGGGGACGTGCGTTTTCTTTCTAGCTAGGGTGGTGTCAGTGACCTACCAGCCCTGACATTTATATACTTTTCACCTATGTGCTTGTTGCTGTTGCGAGGCGCCTCGGTTTGATCGGACTATCCGGGTCCGATGGAGTCATTCGTTGGCTCATTTACACCCCAAAGGGTGGAGAAACGCATTGTTCAGGCATTATAATCCACTTGTGTGGACCGGCCCTGACGATCCAGGGTATGGTCGCGGCTGTACCTGTAACACCCTGCCTCCGCTAGAGTCACTCGCAAAGAAATGCACTAGCTTTAGAGGGGCATTATTGGTAAACATGCACAGAAATATCACAAGACAGAACATATAAAATAGCGGAAGTAAAATCAAACTTTCATAACATGAATAAATAAGGTCTAAAGCCTTTTACATCAGAGTACATCAAAACCTGTCTTGCAATAGTAAAGAAGCATAAAGACATTTTCATAAATTATTCCCCAAGTAAAAATAGTAAAGTAGCCATTAGCCAAGAAAAGTCCAAGCCATCCATGATGACCTTCAAGCAGAAGAAGTCCGAACTAAACAACAGTATTTCCTCCCTATAACCTAGGGGGGAAACGGAAGAAAAGAGGCGAAACAAAACGGGTCAGTCAAAAAGACTGAGTAAGCCCTATCTACTATTAGCATAAAAACTAGTAAAGTTAACTGACATGAGAAACTGAGATGAACATAAGCATGATAACAAGATAGATAAGCTAAATCAAAATAACAGGATGAACTACTGAACTCAGATTGTAACACCCCGCAAATTCTATAACTGTGAAATTAACAAATTAAAGTATAATTAATTTCAAATCAAAGAACTAAGGGAAACGGGATATGCCATTGCGTTCGTCTCGGAAAAATACGCGAAATAGAGTCTGAGTTTTCGAAAAACGGAGTCCGTATGAAGAAGATATGGCCTTCGGAAGTTTCTGAATTAAATTTAAAATTCAAACAGAATAAAACAGTTTAAAAAATTAAAAGTGGGGCCCAATGGGCCAGGGCGGAAGAACACCCGCCTCACGCACCCAGGTCGACTGGGCTGTCGACCTGGTCTAACCAGGTCGACAGGCCTGTCGACAGGGGTGTCGACCTGGTCCAGACCAGGTCGAACCCAGTCTAACCCGGCTGGCCTATTCTCTGTTGGTCGATTTTCTGTGGTCTGCTTTGTCATTAGGGCTAGGTGGCAAGCTCTAATTGGTCTCTCCTTAGGATGAATGGCTACGATCAATCCAAGCAACATCAATGGTTCTAATCAGTTCATTACCCCTATAAAAACAACCCTAGACTAACCCTAATCTATTCATTCAAAAATAAGAACAAAGCCGCCATGTTGCTGAGGAACGACTAGGGGTAGCCACCAAATTGGAGAGAAGATTAGGAGGAAAATTCTAAAGCCTAAAGCAATTCAAACAAAGCAAATCAACGCCCACGTCAAAAGGAGTCGCATCTCTAAATTCCTAAATTAGAGAATTCGCCGCAACGATTGTAAGTAGAGTATTACTTTGGTATGAACAAATGATTGTGTAGATATGTATACTTGATTTGTGGCGATAAAGTAATTCATATTTGTGCATTGGAATATTGTATACGTTTGGATATTCTTGAATTATGTTATTCATGTTATAAAGAACTACATGCGGTAGTTCTATGCAAGTATACGTTTGGAATATTTCGCAAATTATGTAATCCATGTTGAAGCTACATGTATGTAGTTGATTTAAATTCATGCAAGTTTGGGGCTTTGCTACTATGCCATCATAATGTGTATTTTTTATACAAACGTCATTTTTATGAAGTAATTGGAATAGGTTTGGGTTATCATAATCCATATGAAATTATGTTGAAAATTGGGCATCATGTATTAAGCCATGCTTTTGTACTAGAAAACCTATTTGCAAACTTATGAATATGGCTAGGCTATGAATGATATTTGGCATAATTGAAATCCATGATTAAGTCTATCTTGTTTACAAGAATTATATGATGACATATGTGGTGCATAGCTAGGTTAGATTCAAAAATCCCTTTTTGCAAGTTTACATGACTAAAGTAAAAATCATGATTTCATGTTAGAAACATTTATGCCATGGTTATGTGAACAAATTTAATTATACTTTAGTATTAATCACAAAAGTAGACACCTTTGTAAGCATGTCGTAGTCTTATGAACATGATTTGCTTATGTTTGACATTATGCCTAAATAAAAATATAGGTTCATGTTGTAGTTATGACTATGTGATTTTACATGCTTTGATTCATGTCACCTATGTTTTATGACCAAAGTATATGTTACCACTATGCAAATACACCAGTTTCTATTTTGTATTTCCAACGTCATATTGCAAGTTCATGCGCTCACATTCCCCTTTTTGGTGTATGTAATCACGCTTTAAGCCTCCCCTTTTCGCATGGCTAAATTGGGCTTTAAAAGGCTAAGCCCAATATATATATAATAAACGGACGTGTAAAACGGGGGAAAATAACGTTGGGTTAAAATTACTAATGAATAAAAATATAAAATAGAAGGGCCCAAATTCAAGTATGGGTTGGGCCCATGATTGGTGTAACCTTTGCACCATTAACTTAATAATTGGCCGCAAATATTTACATATAAGAAAATAAAGAAGAAAGACAAAATATGTAAATGTAGAACATACGATGTGTTTAACCCGAGGTTGGATTGAGTTGTGATGTAAACCTGCCCGGAACCGCCCGGCTGTCCAGTAGTCACAACAATACCTATCCAATGTGGGAGGTTAAACATGGAGCCCAACAAGGACCCGAGGTTAGACTGAGTTGTGGCGTAAGACTGCCCGGAACCAACCGACAACAGGCAGCCACAACAATACCTGTCTAATTTGAGAGGTCAGGGCCTTAATAAGACAATTAAGGCTGAGTCAGGATTGCTAGGATTAAGTGAACTAAAGACTTAATCAAAATGGAACATGCTAAACTAAACGGACTGGTGGGGGTTAGGTTAGAAAACACTTAACCAACTTAGCATGTTGGCTAGAGATAGAAAACCTAGTAACGGGGGACCCTTTTCAGCAGTAACCCTAGAAGGTGTATCAGGATACCCTGAAACTAGGCAGGGTGGGGCACGATTACTGGGCTGATTGTAAGAGGTCAAATCGACGGCGGTGGTGTAGCAGTGTAGGTTCTAACGGGGTGCGGGCGTGCACACACTCCGGCGCAGAAAAATAAGGCACTGGACACCAGTAGCATACCTGTGCACTCTAAGGTTGTGTCGGGCCGCTACTATGGGACTTGATACACCCCATGGTGGGACCAGCATAGGTAACTACAACATCGGGGGCCGTAAGACACATGTAACTATGCGAGTAGGAGCCGATCATCATGGAATGGATCACATCACCCTGATTATGGGGTGCCAGTTGGGAACTAGTTTATATGGGTTCAAAGATTAACATGGGGTACGATAGTATATTCGACCCTAGACAACTTAACCAAGTTTATAGTGCTTGCCCACTTCTTGTTTATACTTATCATACCCAGTTCTTTATTCATAGACAAAATAGTACTAGACTTACTCAGGCTTTATGTCTGACTCTACTTTTCTTTCGTCTTATTTTCTTCCGTTTCCCCCCCCCCCTCCCCCAGGTCCACAGGGAGGGAACACAGCAGCTTGACCAACCTTAACATCCAGCTTGAAGAAGAGAAATGTATTGCTTGGACTTTTTCGCTTTGAACTATGGCTTTGGACAATCCACTATGGGGATTTTGCAGTTTATCTATGTTTTATTTATGCTTCTTTAAATAATGTAATCAAGACAGATTATGAAAGTGTTATGTTATGTTTTTGGAAAAGATGTAAGACAATCATGGTGATGTTTTGTAACACGTATTTGCTTTTATGAAATAAAAGTTTGTTGTTTTTCCGCTGTTTACAAATATGTGTTCTTATATCTGTCTTGTATATCTGTGAACTTATACTTATAAACCTCCACCAAAATTAGGGCATTCCCTTTGAGAGTGACCCTAACGGAGGTGGGGTGTTTCACTTGGTATCAGAGCATAGGTTTATCAGATAAGATAAAAAGTTTTGAAAAATTATTTTCAAAAAGGAAATTTAAAGAAGCATTTTTAAAAGAAAAATATTATTTTATTTTAAAAAGGCAAAGTCCACTCCCTAAAGCCATAGGTACTATCTCTTATCCTTCGTTTTGAATCTATCCTTTTTGTTTCAGCATGTCCGAAGATCTTAACTTGCCAGAAGGGGTGCCAATACCTGGTTGGTTTAGACGGTTCTTAGAAGCAAGAGCCACTCAGCCAGGTCCTACCGTTCCTCCTCCCCCAGCTGCCGGAAATCATCCAGCTGCAGCGGCACCTTTTCCTCCACCTCCTCCTCGGGGAAACACGTTTGCTAAGATATGTAAAGATTTTAAAGCTATGGGAGGAAGGGATTTCCATGGAACTGAGTCCTTCGTGGCAGCTAGAAATTGGCTGAAAGAAACGGAGGACCTATTCATCATCTTTGAGGTAGAGGATAGACAAAAAGTACAATTGGCAGTATGGCTATTGAAGGGCGAGGCTTCCTACTGGTGGGAAGTCACTAATGCTGAAAGACCAGTGGAGACATGGGAGGACTTTAGGGCAAGGTTTGAGACTAAATTTCTCTCAGATGCGGAAAGAAGTTTGCAGTTGGAAAAATTCTTATTTCTTAAGCAAGGGGACAAGACAGTCAGAGAGTATGTGAATCAGTTCGATGTGCTGGCTAGGTTTGGGCTTGACCTAGTCAACACCCCGCACAAGAAGGCTCTCCGTTTCGTCAAAGGGTTGAATGAGCCATTACACAGTTTGGCCATGACCCATATACCCATGGGAGCCACGTATGAAAGATTGGTGCAAATGGCATTGCTGAATGAAGAGGATAAGGGCAAGAAGGAGACAAAGGCAGAAAGCTCTCAAGGGGAGAAAGAGGGTTTGCAGCCTAAGAAGACAGACTTTAAGAAGGGCGGGAAAGGCAACAAAGAGAAGAGGAAGTGTAATTTCTGTGGCAAAGTGGGGCACTTAGTAAAGGACTGCCGGAAAAAGAAGGCCAAGGAGAATGGTGGGTGCTTTTCTTGCGGTGAGACAGGCCACAGGGCGAAGGACTGCCCAAAGAAACGAGGACAGGGGCAGAGGGCTGGATCCACCCCAGGGGCACAGGTTCATGTGCTGGAAGCGCCACCTCTGCAACAGCGAGGTATAAATACTTCTGTAGAAAGTGTAGTTTATCTTTATGATCACCCCGTTCGCACTTTATTTGATTCTGGCGCATCACACTCCTTTATCTCGTCTGCTTTAGTAGAATCTCTGCACCTAAAAACTAGTATGGTAGAGGACCCCTTAATTGTTTCAAACCCAATTGGGGGCCCAGCTCATTTGTCTATGATCTGTTTGGAATTGAAAATTTCTATCCTAAGTGTAGAATTTCAATGTAGTGCCTTTGTTTTGGGCTTTTCGGGTTATGGTTTGATTTTGGGTATGGATTTGCTATCCAGTAATGGGGCCATCCTTGATTGTGAGAGAAGGGTTGTTAGGCTCCTAACCCAGCTCGGTAATACTTTGGAAATTGCTTGTAATCCCTCGTATGCGGTTATGCTTAGTTATCTTGAATCGCTAGATGCCTCTGTTGAAAATTTGCAATCAGTTAGAGTAGTCCGGGAATATCCGGATGTCTTTGAAGAGGTGAAGGGCTTGCCTCCGAAGCGGGAAATAGACTTCTGCATATATCTTGTAGATAATGCAAAGCCCGTTGCGTTACCCGTTAGACACATGGCTCCACGGGAAAGGAAAGAGCTCAGTAAACAGATTAAAGAGCTTCTAGAAAAGGGGTTCATTAGGAGGAGCATTTCAGAATGGGGCGCTCCAGTGGTGTTCGCTACGAAGGCGGATGGTTCACTCCGTCTATGTGTTGACTATAGGGAGCTCAACAAGCTAACGAAAAAGAATAGGCACCCTCTCCCTAGAATTGACGATTTGTTTGACCAGCTTGTAGGGGCGTCTGTTTTCTCCCAACTCGATTTAGCAACCGGTTTTCATCAGCTAAGGGTGGCTGAAGATAGCATCGATAAAACGGCGTTCAAAACCCCAGACGGCTTCTTTGAATGGCTTGTCATGCCTTTCGGCTTGACAAATGCACCTGCTTACTTCGTGGACCTAATGAGTAGGGTATTTAGAGACTTCCTCAACAAATTCGTAGTGGTCTTCGTAGATGATATCCTTATCTTCTCAAAGAGTGAAGAGGAACATGCTCAGCACTTAAGGGCAATCATGGAAACTTTGCGAGTCCATCAACTAAAAGCCAAATTCTCCAAATGCCACTTTTGGAGAGAAGAGGTGAGGTTCCTTGGGCACATAGTATCCAAACAAGGGTTAGCAGTGGACCCTGCTAAGGTAGTGGCGGTACAGGACTGGAAGACACCAAGGAATGCAACTGAGGTCCGAAGCTTTCTAGGACTAGCAGGTTTCTGTCGAAAATTCATAAGGGATTTTGCGAAAATCTCAGCTCCGCTCACGAAGTTGACATTTGTTTATTTTCAAGAGATAATTCATTTATGTGGAATACCTTCTAGTAAGTGAACAAGATCCAAGATTCACTAGTGAATTTTGGAGAGCTTGCATGGAACCATGAGTACGCAGTTAGGCTTGAGCCAAGTATACTAGAAGGAGAATAAGTGAAAGAGGAACGAGAAATAGGTTCCAACTCATATTTTGGAAACAAGAATTAAGAAGCTACGAAATTGTGAAGTTAACGACGGACAAAGCATAATGGAGTTAAGCTCAAGAAATGTGACTTAGAAGATTGAAGACTAGATTCGTGCATAATATCTCTTCTTAAGAATATATCCTTGATCCCTCTCTTCCTGTAGAGCTTACTTGCATGGTATCTTTTCTGTATATCCTCTCGGTCCCATTCTCAATCCAATTTCTGTTGCAAACCACATAGGGAATATGACTCATCTGTTAGTAACACATGTTGGGGCTCGAGGGTGTTCATTGGTTTGACTAAAGTTTTTGGGTTTTATAGGATACAGATTGGTCTTAGGAAGGGACTCCCTTGTGACCTAAAAGGAGTCCATCATGCTTAGTTTCCTAGAATCATATATGGTGGTTGGGTTGAGTAACTCTTTGGGTGTCAGTCTGATGTTGATTTCGGTCTTCGGGGCTGATGCTTAGAGAGTTCTCCTAATCAATATATATGTGGCATAGGTTTTCAGTTTTGACATTGCCTAATGGGCACAAAGTTTTTACTTGCTTCATTCGACTATACCTTTAGATAGGAACAATTGCGAAAATGGCCTATAGATTAGAGCTACCCGAGAAGTTGGCCGGAGTCCACAACGTTTTTCACGTTTCACATCTCCGAAAATGTCTGCATGAGTCTGCTGAAGTGGTAGAGCCAAATATACTCGAAGAGGCCGAAGTGGAACGCGAAGCAACCATAAGAAAAGTTCCAACCCGCATATTAGGAACGGAAGTGAAGAAGCTACGCAACCGCGAAGTCAAGCTCGTCAAAGTTCAGTGGAGCGACGCCGAGGGAGACGCGACTTAGGAAACTGAAGCTAGAATACGCACTGCCTACCCTTTTCTGTTCGAGGGTACATCCTTGATCTTTCTTTTTCCTTAAGTTGCACTTTTATCTATCTTTTTAGGTATATTTCCTCGACCTTATCTTTTAGGTAGAATCTTTTTGGATGGAAACATGTAGTTGAAACATGTTATGTATGATGGTTGCAAGTGGTTGCAAGTGGTTGCTAGTGGTTGCTCGTGGTTGCATATACACACACAATCTAGGTTTTAGATCAGCTCAGTCACTTCATATTGCATATGCATATATGTTTGCATTCGTATATGGTTGAACATTAATGTGTTGTCATGTGGATGTTGCATTTGTATTGAATGATTGTGCACTCATGTAGAATCAAAATAGGAAAATTTGCATACATAATGGATTCATGGCACTTACATAATTCGCATTAAGGAGGTCAACTGAATCAGTAGACCGCCTGATTTTGCATTAGATAAGTTCATGTACACACACACTCCGCATATGATCATGAAGCATTAGAAGTCTTTTAAGGACAATGGATGCTCGTGCTTGATGGATGAGTAGATGGATGATTGGATGTTAGGATATGCATTCCTCCTAACTTGAAGATTTCGGGGACGAAATCCTTTTAAGTGGGGGAGAATGTAACACCCCGCAAATTCTATAACTATGAAATTAACAAATTAAAGTATAATTAATTTCAAATCAAATAACTAAGGGAAACGGGATACGCCATTGCGTTCGTCTCGGAAAAATACGCGAAATAGAGTCCGAGTTTTCGAAAAACGGAGTCCGTATGAAGAAGATATGGCCTTCGGAAGTTTCTGAATTAAATTTAAAATTCAAACAGAATAAAACAGTTTAAAAAATTAAAAGTGGGGCCCAATGGGCCAGGGCGGAAGAACACCCGCCTCACGCACCCAGGTCGACTGGGCTGTCGACCTGGTCTAACCAGGTCGACAGGGCTGTCGACAGGGCTGTCGACAGGGGTGTCGACCTGGTCCAGACCAGGTCGAACCCAGTCTAACCCGGCTGGCCTATTCTCTGTTGGTCGATTTTCTGTGGTCTGCTTTGTCATTAGGGCTAGGTGGCAAGCTCTAATTGGTCTCTCCTTAGGATGAATGGCTACGATCAATCCACGCAACATCAATGGTTCTAATCAGTTCATTACCCCTATAAAAACAACCCTAGACTAACCCTAATCTATTCATTCAAAAATAAGAACAAAGCCGCCATGTTGCTGAGGAACGACTAGGGGTAGCCACCAAATTGGTGAGAAGATTAGGAGGAAAATTCTAAAGCCTAAAGCAATTCAAACAAAGCAAATCAACGCCCACGTCAAAAGGAGTCGCATCTCTAAATTCCTAAATTAGAGAATTCGCCGCAACGATTGTAAGTAGAGTATTACTTTGGTATGAACAAATGATTGTGTAGATATGTATACTTGATTTGTGGCGATAAAGTAATTCATATTTGTGCGTTGGAATATTGTATACGTTTGGATATTCTTGAATTATGTTATTCATGTTATAAAGAACTACATGCGGTAGTTCTATGCAAGTATACGTTTGGAATATTTCGCAAATTATGTAATCCATGTTGAAGCTACATGTATGTAGTTGATTTAAATTCATGCAAGTTTGGGGCTTTGCTACTATGCCATCATAATGTGTATTTTTTATACAAACGTCATTTTTATGAAGTAATTGGAATAGGTTTGGGTTATCATAATCCATATGAAATTATGTTGAAAATTGGGCATCATGTATTAAGCCATGCTTTTGTACTAGAAAACCTATTTGCAAACTTATGAATATGGCTAGGCTATGAATGATATTTGGCATAATTGAAATCCATGATTAAGTCTATCTTGTTTACAAGAATTATATGATGACATATGTGGTACATAGCTAGGTTAGATTCAAAAATCCCTTTTTGCAAGTTTACATGACTAAAGTAAAAATCATGATTTCATGTTAGAAACATTTATGCCATGGTTATGTGAACAAATTTAATTATACTTTAGTATTAGTCACAAAAGTAGACACCTTTGTAAGCATGTAGTAGTCTTATGAACATGATTTGCTTATGTTCGACATTATGCCTAAATAAAAATATACGTTCATGTTGTAGTTATGACTATGTGATTTTACATGCTTTGATTCATGTCACCTATGTTTTATGACCAAAGAATATGTTACCACTATGCAAGTACACCAGTTTCTATTTTGTATTTCCAACGTCATATTGCAAGTTCATGTGCTCACATTCCCCTTTTTGGTGTATGTAATCACGCTTTAAGCCTCCCCTTTTCGCATGGCTAAATTGGGCTTTAAAAGGCTAAGCCCAATATATATATAATAAACGGACGTGTAAAATGGGGGAAAATAACGTTGGGTTAAAATTACTAATGAATAAAAATATAAAATAGAAGGGCCCAAATTCAAGTATGGGTTGGGCCCATGATTGGTGTAACCTTTGCACCATTAACTTAATAATTGGCCGCAAATATTTACATATAAGAAAATAAAGAAGAAAGACAAAATATGTAAATGTAGAACATACGATGTGTTTAACCCGAGGTTTGATTGAGTTGTGATGTAAACCTGCCCGGAACCACCCGGCTGTCCAGTAGTCACAACAATACCTATCCAATGTGGGAGGTTAAACATGGAGCTCAACAAGGACCCGAGGTTAGACTGAGTTGTGGCGTAAGACTGCCCGGAACCAACCGGCAACAGGCAGCCACAACAATACCTGTCTAATGTGAAAGGTCAGGGCCTTAATAAGACAATTAAGGCTGAGTCAGGATTGCTAGGATTAAGTGAACTAAAGACTTAATCAAAATGGAACATGCTAAACTAAACGGACTGGTGGGGGTTAGGTTAGAAAACACTTAACCAACTTAGCATGTTGGCTAGAGATAGAAAACCTAGTAACGGGGGACCCTTTTCAGCAGTAACCCTAGAAGGTGTATCAGGGTACCCTGAAACTAGGCAGGGTGGGGCACGATTACTGGGCTGATTGTAAGAGGTCAAATCGACGGCGGTGGTGTAACAGTGTAGGTTCTAACGGGGTGCGGGCGTGCACACACTCCGGCGCAGAAAAATAAGGTACTGGACACCAGTAGCATACCTGTGCACTCTAAGGTTGTGTCGGGCCGCCACTATGGGACTTGATACACCCCATGGTGGGACCAGCATAGGTAACTACAACATCGGGGGCCGTAAGACACATGTAACTATGCGAGTAGGAGCCGATCATCATGGAATGGATCACATCACCCTGATTATGGGGTGCCAGTTGGGAACTAGTTTATATGGGTTCAGAGATTAACATGGGGTACGATAGTATATTCGACCCTAGACAACTTAACCAAGTTTATAGTTCTTGCACACTTCTTGTTTATACTTATCATACCCAGTTCTTTATTCATAGACAAAATAGTATTAGACTTACTAAGGCTTTATGTCTGACTCTACTTTTCTTTCGTCTTCTTTTCTTCCGTTTCCCCCCCCCCCCCCAGGTCCACAGGGAGGGAACACAGCAGCTTGACCAACCTTAACATCCAGCTTGAAGAAGAGAAATGTATTGCTTGGACTTTTTCGCTTTGAACTATGGCTTTGGACAATCCACTATGGGGCTTTTGCAGTTTATCTATGTTTTATTTATGCTTCTTTAAATAATGTAATCAAGACAGATTATGAAAGTGTTATGTTATGTTTTTGGAAAAGATGTAAGACAATCATGGTGATGTTTTGTAACACGTATTTGCTTTTATGAAATAAAAGTTTGTTGTTTTTCCGCTGTTTACAAATATGTGTTCTTATATCTGTCTTGTATATCTGTGAACTTATACTTATAAACCTCCACCAAAATTAGGGCATTCCCTTTGAGAGTGACCCTAACGGAGGTGGGATGTTTCACAGATAAACTAAGGTGTCATGATAAATTACGATGTCAAGATAAAACAAGGTATCACATCGTCAGGTTTCTATCAAGTATAATATCCCCAAGATATCTGTCACATATAACGCCCCGTGATATCTATCCTGTATTTTAGCTCTGCACCTACCGTACTAGTATCCCCACCGTGTCATGTGTTAACCAAGAATGACCCTCACTCAAAAGTCATGTAATGGTCCATGTAAACCTAATATATCGCATATATAGGTTACTCAACTTGTATGTTTTATTCCATGTAAATGTTCAGTCCCTTGCCGTAGACCATACGGGCTTTCCCATGAGATTCTATATTACTTTAACATAGTTCCATGATCCTTAAGATCGGTTTGGACTGTTACCCTAAATCTAGATAGGGTCTTCCAACATGAATTACTGTTTGTACAACTAGGACTTATGCTACCTAGGGCTGCTAGGGATTATGCTTACCTATTGCACGTTTTCGTATCTCGGTTTGGGTTCAACCACCTAGGGCCACTAGGGATTACGCTAACCGTCAACCGCGCCCTTTTTCCCACGCATTCATCGTGAATCGCTTTTCCATGACTGTATGCACATGTATCACATCGTGCCATCCGAGTCCTGTCACAGGGCAAATCAAGAAATACAGGACTCGGTCGGGAGCTTTCGATTTATCTGCCGATGCAGATGCTAAGGTCTGTTTTTCTTATACGTGGCTATGGTCCCACGAGACCACTCCCTCAACTAGTGAAAGACAAGACAGGATAAATCCTGTATGAGAACACAACACTGGCCAACCCACATCCAAGCCTTACCGCAACCATAATTAGATAGCAATTATGGTATTTTGGGTGTTCTCTGCCTTTTCGTACGTACACGCTTGACCAAAGATGGTAGGTAGCCTGACGAAATGCTATCTAGGGTACGATCGTGTATCGTCGACTATCCCCTATCCATTCCCGTCTTTAGGTCGCTCGTATAACAACCAAGGCATACTCTTGGTTCTTCTAACGCAGACCCTAACCTCTCATGAGCCTAGTATAATCACCTGGCAGCTCATAGAGGGATACCAAGAATATCCTCACGTTCCCTGAAGCCGCTGCTTCGTTACCCAGTTCGCTGGAGCCTTTATCTAAATCAGATACTTGCTCCTACTCGTATACTTAAACGATGACCTACCGTATCAGGTTACTCATCTATCTATGAACTGGTCAAAATTTCCTTGACTAAGAATCATTACTTAGTTATTCTTCAACTAAGGTTTACCACTTATCATTGTTCCCGTTATCCTTGTTAACTACGGTTATCTACCTAATCCTCAGAACTAGGGTTTACATAATGGATTAAGTGTCACTTAAGTTCATGACTTAACCCGTCAACAACTCCTGTCAAAATTGGCTACGTATCCAAGTTCAAGGCTTAACCCTACAAACCATGCTCAAGTTGGTTAAGTATATTAAGCAATTCACGACTTAACCTCGTCCAATTATCATTCTAGATTGGTTAAGTATATATTAACTTGACCCTATCAATTTACTTAGTCAAATCGGTCAAGTGTATTCAAGCGATTCGTGACTTAGCCTTATCATGTTTTCACGTTATATTGGTTAAGTATTGGTTAACTTAACCACAATAAATTAACGAGTTAGATTGGATAGGTATAGGTCACTTAACCACATCAATTCATCATGTTTAGATTAGTTAAGTGTTTAACTTAACCCCATTAAACTACCAAGTGGGATTAATTAAGTCTAGGCTAACTTAACCCCATCCGATTTCCATGTTTAGACTAGTTGAGTCTAATCTTAACCCCATTCGTTAACCGTATTTTTCGGTTAAGCGTCATTAAGAAAACTTACTTAACCTTACCAAGTTATCGCGTTGGATTGATTAAGTGTTGGTTAACTTAACCCCATCCACTAGTCATATAAAAATGGTTAAGTGTCATTAGGCAAATCAAGTTACTTAACCTACCCAACCTTGTCATGTTTTGTTAAGTATCATTAGCCTAATCAAATTACTTAACCCATTTGTCCATGTCATATTTGGTTAAGAGTCATTAATCAAATTAACTTAACCCTATCATGTGGCATTAATTACTTAATGCACCTTCACCTCTCACATTAGACTTTGTTGTGGTTACTAGTTAAGCCGGTCGGTTCCGGGTAGCTTTACACCACAACTTGGTCTAACCTCGGGTTCAAGCACAACATGACCAACTTCTCACATTGGGTCCTATTGTTTGCAACTACTAGTTAGGCCGGTCGGTTCCGGGTAGTTTTACATTGCAAATTCAACCCAACCTCGAGTTGGCCACACTTATATTATCTAAGTGTCATGTCCATCATGTTTCCCAAAACATGTTACAAGTTTTCAAGCATTTGGGTAGACCTAACTTAATAGGTAAATTCCCAAAGGGTAGACCTAACTTAATAGGTAAATTCCCAAGCTTATGTTTTTATGCATACTTACATGTCAACTTCCATGTTATATTTCAAGTCATGTTTTCAAGTTGTATTTTCATGTCATTAGAAATTTCCCATAACATAACCCAACGCTTTTAAACTCGCATATACGTTCGCGACAACGTAATGGATTAAAAGAAGAGACTTGGCAAAGGCATGACAAAAATGGATATTAAGCCACAAGTTAATCATGGTGGCAAATGAGGCACAAATGTGTTCATTAACTTGCATGTTACATTCTTAAGCCTCAAAACATGCATACCAAACTTGGCACATAAGCAAATCATGGTGACAAAAGATATTGAATGATGACTAGTAACTCGCATATATCATCATATAAGGGTTATGACTTCATATGCAAGTTGACATAAAGGTTATGAGGGTTCTCATGTTGCCTAATGCAACATTTCAACATAAAGGTTGTAGCTTTTAGCTCACAAGATCAAGATAATGACTTCATAAACTTGCATGACATGATAGCATGTATCATACTCAATGATCAAACCCAAACTTGCAACATGAACATTTAACTTCATAGTTAATATCTAAGAGTAGGGAAAGGGCTTACATTGCTATGAAGGCACAAAAGATATGACAAAGCCCTTATGCAATCAAATAGACCCAAAATGCAAGCTCTAACATAAAAACCCTTGAGCCAAAATGATCAAAACCCTTGCTTTATGATGCAAAGGTAGAAAGTTGACTTGAATGCAAGCTAATGACACTCATACAAGCTTGAAAACACTTGTATGCATGGAAAATCTCTCATAGAAACCATTTAGAAATTTTATGAAGAGAGTGGAGGCCATGAGAGGTAAAATTTTGCCATAGTTTAGTTGCATGAATGAATAATGAGGATTTAGGATAGGTTAGGGTCTTATTTATAGATTAGGCAAGTGTTTTAGGCCATAGGATTAAACCTAGATTCAATCCAAGCCATCAAAGCATGTCTTGGGGAAGAAGTCAAGTGTAGGAACCATCTAGGGCCTTTAGATTAAAGATGAACCATGAGAACCATCCAAATGAAAAATCTGCATTTGCGCGAATCGGCCCACGGGTTGACAGCCAAACACCCTGGATTAACCCCTAGTCGACCCAGCGAGCTCGGGTCGACCTCAAAAATCGGCCGGTTCGGTTATTCCCCTCTCCCAATTCGCTGTTTTGAACATTTTTGCATATTTATTTATTTAATTTTCAATTATATATATATATATATCAATATATATATATTTCTCTGTGCAACCCATTTCACTTAATTAAGTATACTTTAATTTGGGAATTTTTCGTGAAACTTCGCGAGGCCATATCTTGGTCATACGGACTCCGATTTTCGAAAACTCGGACTCTATTTCGCGTATTTTTCCGAGACGAACGCAATGGCATAGCCTGTTTCCCTTGATTCAGATTTTACAGTTTAATTCTACCTCCATTTATGTTATAATAGGTTATTGAAAATACGGGTTGTTACATTCTCCCCACCTTTTAGGATTTCGTCCCCGAAATCTCCAAGTTAGGAAGAACATATCCTACCATCCATCATCCATCTACTCAAAACATCATCCACAAGCAACCATTGTCCTTCGATGATTTCTAATGCTGTATGAATATATGCAAAACGTGTGTGTACATGTTCCTTAGCTAATGCTAATGATCAGGCCTGAATAATCTTTCTAATGCAAAATATGTATAGTGCCATGAATCCAACATGTATGCAAATAGTCCTAGTCATATAGATACTATATGCGTGCACAATCATTCATTCATATGCAACAACCGCATGATAATACATTCGATTTCATCCATAAACAAGTATAAATACTCGTGCATATGCAATATGAAATGTGACCGAGTCGAGCTAGTATCTAATGTGTATTCGCGCATCCACGAGCAACCACTTGCAACCATATCAATCATAACATGTTTCAAATACATGTTTACATCTATAGGGTTCTACCTAGAATTCCCTGAAACAGGGTCGAGAAGATAAACAGGACAAACTCCTTACAGGGTTTGTAACGGAGAATAGGACCGAGAGGATGTCCACAAAAGATAGCCTACAAGTAAGCTCTACAGAAAACAGGGATCAAGGATATACTCCCAAAAAGAGATATCATGCGCGTATCTAGTCTTTGACCATCAAAGTCGTCTTTTAACTTCGCGATTTTGTAGCTTCTTATTCCTGTTTCCATAACATGAGCTGGAACTCATTTCTTCGTCGCCTCTCGTTCCACTTGCACTTATCCTTTTCCTAGAATACTTGACGCAAACATGACTGCGTACTCATGATCTCATGCAAGCTTTCCAAAATTCACTAGTGAATCTTGGATCTCGTTTATATACTATAAGGCATTCCATGTAGAAGAACTTTCTCTTGAAAGTAAACAGATGTCAATCAGGTTATCATGCGCACTTACTAGGGTGATCTCTATAACCCATGCATAAATGAAGTAAACCATCCGTCTTATTGGCGAACACCACTCGATCGGGCTTCAAATTTCCAATAAAGGCATCAAGGGATTCTAAGTAACTAGTCATGACAGAACCTCAAAAAGGTTACCCGATACTTCGAGGGCATTACCAAGGCTAGTCAAAAGGTCTAACTACCCTCCTATCAAAACCGAGAGTGGCACCTCCTACTTGATAACCACTTCATCCCTATAATCCATCCATAGCTTATAAACATAAGCATTATTTCCAAACTCAACACTTGGCATAGACATTCCCAAATCCAAACAAGTCATGTATAAATGGACTGATTCTCCAATAGGACTTTGAGACAAAAATGGGATTCTCTATTACGCTAGTACTTAAGGTGCAGAGACTCAACTATCGAAGCAGACATAAATGATACGAACAACGGAGTCCTAACGGGATGATAGAAAAGAAAAGCTAAACCTTTAACAAGATCGTTACCCTCTTTCCGAGGTACTCTAGAAATGAGAGCATACTACTGCCCTCCCGATGATCTTGTCCTTGTCCCATAATACTTAACTATCCGCCCCGTTTTACCATGCCAAAGGTACTCTCTCGTCATGGGTTTCATTGTTCATCTTTCTCCCTCCTTTGAGGACTAAGCCATACCAACAAGTTGCTCATCCTTAAGCTCGTATCCTTTATCCTTCTTTCTCACGATCCTTTCTTATAACGCGGCCACTGGTCTCTCGAGAACCACCTCCATCGTATGGAAAGCACTTTCGTAGGTAGAAAAGACTAGTCGCAGTTAAAACTACTGTGACTACAGATGGAGGAAAGAAAGGAAAAGAGACTCAATTAAGGAAACAAGGATAGTGCTAATGGCCTTTGGGGAATAGCCTTTTTCTTTTAAAAGAAAATTTTCTTGAAAAATGCTTCTTTGTAAACGGTTTTTTTTCAAATAGTTTTCAGAAGGTCTTTAAAAACTTCTGCCCAGTCTGGTAACCTTCTGCTCTGATACCACGTGTAACACCCTGCCTCCGCTAGGGTCACTCGCAAAGGAATGCACTAGCTTTAGAGGGGCATTATTGGTAAAATGCACAGAAATATCACAAGACAGAACATATAAAATAGCGGAAGTAAAATCAAACTTTCATAACATGAATAAATAAGGTCTAAAGCCTTTTACATCAGAGTACATCAAAACCTGTCTTGCAATAGTAAAGAAGCATAAAGACATTTTCATAAATTATTCCCCAAGTAAAAATAGTAAAGTAGCCATTAGCCAAGAAAAGTCCAAGCCATCCATGATGACCTTCAAGCAGAAGAAGTCTGAACTAAACAACAGTATTTCCTCCCTGTAACCTGGGGGGGAAACGGAAGAAAAGAGGCGAAACAAAACGGGTGAGTCAAAAAGACTGAGTAAGCCCTATCTACTTTTAGCATAAAAACTAGTAAAGTTAACTGACATGAGAAACTGAGATGAACATAAGCATGATAACAAGATAGATAAGCTAAATCAAAATAACAGGATGAACTACTGAACTCAGATAAACTAAGGTGTCATGATAAATTACGATGTCAAGATAAAACAAGGTATCACATCGTCAGGTTTCTATCAAGTATAATATCCCCAAGATATCTGTCACATATAACGCCCCGTGATATCTATCCTGTATTTTAGCTCTGCACCTACCGTACTAGTATCCCCACCATGTCATGTGTTAACCAAGAATGACCCTCACTCAAAAGTCGTGTAATGGTCCATGTCAACCTAATATATCGCATATATAGGTTACTTAACTTGTATGTTTTATTCCATGTAAATGTTCAGTCCCTTGCCGTAGACCATACGGGCTTTCCCATGAGATTCTGTATTACTTTAACATAGTTCCATGATCCTTAAGATCGGTTTGGACTGTTACCCTAAACCTAGCTAGGGTCTTCCAACATGAATTACTGTTTGTACAACTAGGACTTATGCTACCTAGGGCTGCTAGGGATTATGCTTACCTATTGCACGTTTTCGTATCTCGGTTTGGGTTCAACCACCTAGGGCCACTAGGGATTACACTAACCGCCAACCGCGCCCTTTTTCCACGCATTCATCGTGAATCGCTTTTCCATGACTGTATGCACATGTATCACATCATGCCATCCGAGTCCTGTCACAGGGCAAATCAAGAAATACAGGACTCGGTCGGGAGCTTTCGATTTATCTGCCGATGCAGATGCTAAGGTCTGTTTTTCTTATACGTGACTATGGTCCCACGAGACCACTCCCTCAACTAGTGAAAGACAAGACAGGATAAATCCTGTATGAGAACACAACACTGGCCAACCCACATCCAAGCCTTACCGCAATCATAATTAGATAGCAATTATGGTCTTTTGGGTGTTCTCTGCCTTTCCGTACGTACACGCTTGACCAAAGATGGTAGGTAGCCTGACGAAATGCTATCTAGGGTACGATCGTGTATCGTCGACTATCCCCTATCCATCCCCGTCTTTAGGTCGCTCGTATAGCAACCAAGGCATACTCTTGGTTCTTCTAACGCAGACCTTAACCTCTCATGAGCCTAGTATAATCACCTGGCAGCTCATAGAGGGATACCAAGAATATCCTCACGTTCCCCGAAGCCGCTGCTTCGTTACCCAGTTCGCTGGAGCCTTTATCTAAATCAGATACTCGCTCCTACTCGTATACTTAAACGATGACCTACCGTATCAGGTTACTCATCTATCTATGAACTGGTCTAAATTTCCTTGACTAAGAATCATTACTTAGTTATTCTTCAACTAAGGTTTACCACTTATCATTGTTCCCGTTATCCTTGTTAACTATGGTTATCCACCTAATCCTCAGAACTAGGGTTTACATAATGGATTAAGTGTCACTTAAGTTCATGACTTAACCCGTCTACAAATCCTGTCAAAATTGGCTAAGTATCCAAGTTCAAGGCTTAACCCTACAAACCATGCTCAAGTTGGTTAAGTATATTAAGCAATTCACAACTCAACCTCGTCCAATTATCATTCTAGATTGGTTAAGTATATATTAACTTGACCCTATCAATTTACTTAGTCAAATCGGTCAAGTGTATTCAAGCGATTCGTGACTTAGCCTTATCATGTTTTCACGTTATATTGGTTAACTATTGGTTAACTTAACCACAATAAATTAACGAGCTAGATTGGATAAGTATAGGTCACTTAACCACATCAATTCATCATGTTTAGATTAGTTAAGTGTTTAACTTAACCCCATTAAACTACCAAGTGGGATTAATTAAGTCTAGGCTAACTTAACCCCATCCGATTTCCATGTTTAGACTAGTTGAGTCTAATCTTAACCCCATTCGTTAACCGTATTTTTCGGTTAAGCGTCATTAAGAAAACTTACTTAACCTTACCAAGTTATCGCGTTGGATTGATTAAGTGTTGGTTAACTTAACCCCATCCACTAGTCATATAAAAATGGTTAAGTGTCATTAGGCAAATCAAGTTACTTAACCTACCCAACCTTGTCATGTTTTGTTAAGTATCATTAGCCTAATCAAATTACTTAACCCATTTGTCCATGTCATATTTGGTTAAGAGTCATTAATCAAATTAACTTAACCCTATCATGTGGCATTAATTACTTAATGCACCTTCACCTCTCACATTAGACTTTGTTGTGGTTACTAGTTAAGCCGGTCGGTTCCGGGTAGCTTTACACCACAACTTGGTCTAACCTCGGGTTCAAGCACAACATGACCAACTTCTCACATTGGGTCCTATTGTTTGCAACTACTAGTTAGGCCGGTCGGTTCCGGGTAGTTTTACGTTGCAAATTCAACCCAACCTCGAGTTGGCCACACTTATATTATCTAAGTGTCATGTCCATCATGTTTCCCAAAACATGTTACAAGTTTTCAAGCATTTGGGTAGACCTAACTTAATAGGTAAATTCCCAAAGGGTAGACCTAACTTAATAGGTAAATTCCCAAGCTTATGTTTTTATGCATACTTACATGTCAACTTCCATGTTATATTTCAAGTCATGTTTTCAAGTTGTATTTTCATGTCATTAGAAATTTCCCATAACATAACCCAACGCTTTTAAACTCGCATAAACGTTCGCGACAACGTAATGGATTAAAAGAAGAGACTTGGCAAAGGCATGACAAAAATGGATATTAAGCCACAAGTTAATCATGGTGGCAAATGAGGCACAAATGTGTTCATTAACTTGCATGTTACATTCTTAAGCCTCAAAACATGCATAAAACCAAACTTGGCACATAAGCGAATCATGGTGACAAAAGATATGGAATGATGACTAGTAACTCGCATATATCATCATATAAGGGTTATGACTTCATATGCAAGTTGACATAAAGGTTATGAGGGTTCTCATGTTGCCTAATGCAACATTTCAACATAAAGGTTGTAGCTTTTAGCTCACAAGATCAAGATAATGACTTCATAAACTTGCATGACATGATAGCATGTATCATACTCAATGATCAAACCCAAACTTGCAACATGAACATTTAACTTCATAGTTAATATCTAAGAGTAGGGAAAGGGCTTACAATGCTATGAAGGCACAAAAGATATGACAAAGCCCTTATGCAATCAAATAGACCCAAAATGCAAGCTCTAACATAAAAACCCTTGAGCCAAAATGATCAAAACCCTTGCTTTATGATGCAAAGATAGAAACTTGACTTGAATGCAAGCTAATGACACTCATACAAGCTTGAAAACACTTGTATGCATGGAAAATCTCTCATAGAAACCATTTAGAAATTTTATGAAGAGAGTGGAGGCCATGAGAGGTAAAATTTTGCCACAGTTTAGTTGCATGAATGAATAATGAGGATTTAGGATAGGTTAGGGTCTTATTTATAGAATAGGCAAGTGTTTTAGGCCATAGGATTAAACCTAGATTCAATCCAAGCCATCAAAGCATGTCTTGGGGAAGAAGTCAAGTGTAGGAACCATATAGGGCCTTTAGATTAAAGATGAACCATGAGAACCATCCAAACGCAAAATCTGCATTTGAGCGAATCGGCCCACGGGTTGACAGCCAAACACCCTGGATTAACCTCTAGTCGACCCTGCGAGCTCGGGTCGACCTCAAAAATCGGCCGGTTCGGTTATTCCCCTCTCCCAATTCGCTGTTTTGAACATTTTTGCATATTTATTTATTTAGTTTTCAATTATATATATATATATATCAATATATATATATATATATATATATATATTTCTCTGCGCAACCCATTTCACTTAATTAAGTATACTTTAATTTGGGAATATTTCGTGAAACTTCGCGAGGCCATATCTTGGTCATACGGACTCCGATTTTCGAAAACTCGGACTCTATTTCAAGTATTTTTCCGAGACGAACGCAATGGCATAGCCCGTTTCCCTTGATTCAGATTTTACAGTTTAATTCTGCCTCCATTTATGTTATAACAGGTTATTGAAAATACGGGTTGTTACAGTACCTGAGACACGGGCTAGAGCGTCTCGAATTCGGTAAGGACTATCTTTTGCCTTGGTTCAGGACAGAAATCCAATTCCCAAATACGACATCGTGCGGTTTTGATTGTGTATATATATATATATATATATATATATATATATATATATATATATATATATATGGCGACATGATATATGGTACCCATGCCGTCTATGATTGATAGTTATGATTTGAAATTGTTTTCAAAACATATTAACACTAGCAATAATATCAAATGCCTTTGTTTTATTCGTATCAAGCATATTTTGACCGTTATAAGGTAAAAACTCTATCCTCCGGTTTGCGTTGCATTGTGTGATGGGAACTGAGTCTTATAACAGCTTCATTTTTATAAAAAGCATAGCGATGTTTAAATTTGTTTTAAAGCACTGGCAATCCAATTGAGTAAACCCGTTCCACGAAAGTGGCGTGGTCCTGTGATTTGCCAAATTATATATGTGTTGAGTAGATTTCTCATACCAGTCCCATAACTGACTCGTAGCTTGTTTCACTTTCAAACTCGGGTGCCCCCCCCCCTTTTCTACACGGGCAACCTTGTATTCAGGTTTAGCTGATTCTTTCTGGATAGCTGGAGCTGAAGATGGATTCTATTATTTATCCCTTTTTATGCTGTTCAGCTCCTATAGTACATGTTTTGTTTATTTCCGCTGTAGACATTTATGTATAGCTGAACTGTATTTGTACTAAGTATGATCCTGTATACTGTGTATCTCTGATGATTACTTTTATCCAGTACTGTTTTGTTCATTATCTGGTGTATTTACTTAATTTTGTTCTGCTATTATCTGTTTCTGTGTTATATTCCAAAGATAACCCTTGTCTCCGTCAGAACGGGATTTGGGGTCGTCTCAACGTGGTATTAGAGCTTTGGTTAAGCTTAGCTCTGGAATATAACATTGCAACGAACTCGTCAGAAATAGAACCAGTAGTGTTCTAGGACAGGTAACTCTATACAGATAGGATCATTAATATCCTAGTATGAGTAAAGCAGAATGAAATTGCACCTCGATAGACACATTTACATTTGAAGTATATGTTTCTATGTTTTAAAATTATCTTTTCTGTGACCTGACACTTGATCTGCCATTTGCAGAAGTACTAGAAAAATGAGTGTCAGAAACAGGAGAAATACAGAACCCGATCTAGAGGCTCTATTTAAGAGATATCGATATCTGGGTGGAGCACAATTCTCGGGCAATGAATCTATTATTCAAACTCAAGCTTGGGTGAGCTCTACAGAAAGAATATTTGAGCGTTTCCAGCTGAGAGACGACCAGAAAAGATTAGTAGCATCTTGGGCGCTCAATGGAGAAGCTTTAATATGGTGGGAAACAATCATAAAAGATAATCCAGAAGGTGATATCACCTGGGATAGATTCAAAGTGATTTTCCTAGAAAGGTTTACTCCTCCTGAAGCAACGGAACGATTATGTGATGAATTTTCTTATCTAATACAAGGTGATATGACCATCCCAGAACATAATAAGAAATTCAACGAACTTGCTCACTTTGCTCCTCATCTGATTCAAGAGCCAAAGAGGAAAAATCTGAGATTTATTCATGGCCTGCAAAGGAGATATCAGAATAGTGTACTGAGGAATGTAAAACTTCCTTTCTCTGAAATGATTTATATTGCTTATCAGTATGAAGATCTCCATAAGAAAGGAATGTTGCGTGACGAAGAAGAAGTCTGTTGTAGTGACAAAGAAGAGTCGGGAACTAATATTCCTGAAGCCAGTAAGAAGCCCAATGCCAAGAGGAAAAGGGCCAGATCTGGGAAAGAACCCGTAACGACCACCATATGCAGTAACTGCCATCAAAAGGGGCATTTGTCAATAAACTGCGGACCCTTGAAGAAGCGATTAAAAGGTGGGCTTCAATCCAAGAAGAATTTTCAAGGGAAGAAAAGGTGTAATCAATGCCATCGGTTTGGTCATGTAAAACAAGAGTGCCGGCTGTTAAAAACAACCAAAGAAGCCCAGGTAAATGAAGTAGCAGAAACTTCTGAGCCCTCAGCTAGTCAAGAAAGGGCCGATGTTTTAGAAGGCACGCTAACTGTCAAAAACATTCCAGTCAAAGTACTGTTTGACACATGCGCGTCACGAAGTTTCATTGCTAAAGATGCAGCTAAGAAACTGGATTTGAATTTGAAAAAGCTCAAGGAACCAATGACTGTCCAGAATCCGGTTGGGGGTTCCATTGATCTCAGTTGGATTTGTGGAGTGCCGGTTTCTTTCTCTCGTTATCGGTTTCCTACCATCGCGGTCGTCATGAATTTTAAAGAGTTTGATCTTATCTTGGGGTTAGACTGGTTGACCAAATATGAAGCTGAAGTTAAATGCGCCGACAGAGTCGTAAAGGCCAAGATTAAATCAGGTGATTATATAACCATTCCCTGTGAAGGTCAAAATACTAATAGAAAAGACTTCTGGGCAGCTTTGAATGTTTCTCCATCCCAAATAGAAAATGTCCCTGAAATCACAGAGAATATTCACGATCTAGTGAAAGATATTCCTGTCGTCAAGAACTATGCGGATGTGTTCGAAGAAGTTGTTCGCTTACCTCCGCAGAGAGAAATAGATTTCAAAATTGCTTTGGTTCCCAATGCAAGGCCGGTAGTTCACGCTATTCGAAGAATGTCCTTGAAAGAGAAAGAGGAATTAGACAATCAAACACGACAGCTGGTATGGAAGGGTCTGATCAGACCTAGTTTCTCTGATTGGGGAGCAGCAGTGGTGTTTGTCCCAAAATCTGACGGTACTCTACGCCTATGTGTGGATTATCGTGATTTGAACAAGCAGACCATAAAGAATAAATATCCATTGCCGCGAATAGATGATTTGTTGGATCGATTAAATGGCGCACAAATATTAGCAAGGATGGACCTAGCTACAGGCTTCCATCAACTTCGAATTGCCGAAGAGTGTGTTCCAATGACAACGTTCAGAGGCCCCGACTTATTCTACGAGTGGTTAGTGATGCCATTAGACTTATGTAACGCTCCTGCTTACTTCGTTGATTCGATGAATAGGGTATTCAGTGGGGTTTTGAATAAATTTGTTCTGGTTTTCATTGACGATATTCTAATCTTCTCTAAATCAAAGGCTGAACATGAAAAACATTTGGAACAAGTGTTGGAAATTCTCAGATGGAATGTATTAAAAGCCAAATTTTCCAAATGTATCTTCTGGCAAGATGAAGTAAAATTTCTGGGCCACGTTGTATCGAAGGAAGGAATTGCTGTGGATCCAAGCAAAATCACAGCTATTCAGAACTGGAAACAGCCTAGCACCCCCACTGAAGTCCGCAGTTTTCTCGGATTGGCTAGCTATTACCGGAAGTTCGTTAAAAACTTTTCGAAGATATCTGGTCATTTAACGAAGCTTACGAAGAAGCACTCTAAGTTCAAATGGACTCCAGAAAGTGAGGAGGCTTTTGAAGAGCTAAAGTTGAGATTAACAACAGCTCCTGTGTTAACCATCATCAATGGCAACCAGGATTTAAAAGTATGGACTGATGCTTCTAGAGAAGGCCTTGGCACAGTGTTAATGCAGAGGGGCCAAGTGGTTGCTTATGCTAGCCGTCAACTGAAGCCGCACGAAAAGAACTACGTAACTCATGATCTTGAGTTATTGGCTATTGTGTTCGCTTTGAAAATCTGGAGGCACTATCTTCTGGGTGAGAGATTTGAACTGTTTACAGATCACCGGTCATTAAAGTATCTGTTCACTCAGAAGGAGCTGAATCTGAGGCAGCAACGTTGGCTGGAGTTTCTTGCAGCATATGATTTTGAAATTCTATACACTCCAGGGAAAGCCAATGTCGTGGCCGATGCGTTAAGCCGAAAGAATGAGATGATCGCCAGTTTTATTATCACGACTTCATTGATAGATAAAATATCTGCTCTTCAAAAGGATGATCACTTCGTTCAGAAGATCAGAGGGATAATTCAGAAAGGCGAGCCCTCGAGTTTTCAAGTTGATAATGAGGAGATTCTAAGGCTGAAAGGTCGAATCTGTGTCCCTAACATTCCTGAGCTTCGAAAGGAAGTACTGGATGAATGCCACAAGTCGAAACTTAGTATCAATCCGGGAGTAAGCAAAATTTATAATGACATCAAACGCACTTTCTGGTGGAAGTCGATGAAGAGGGACATTTCTTTATATGTTAGTCGATGCCCTACTTGCCAGCTAGTCAAAAGCGACCAACAGAAATTGGCTGGATTATTACAACCGCTGGAAGTTCCGGGTTGGAAGTGGGAACATATTTCTATGGATTTCATTGATGGTCTGCCCAGAACCAGAAAAGGAAATGACAGTATTTAGGTGATCGTAGATCGCTTCACGAAGACCGCCCATTTCATACCTGTCATATCAAATAGAACTGCTCAGAGTCTGGCGCATATTTACTTCAAGGAAATAGTTAGACTGCATGGAGTGCCGCTCAGTATCGTCAGTGATAGAGATACAATATTCACTAGTAAATTCTGGGAAGCATTTCAAGTCGAACTGGGAACGAAGTTGAACTTGAGCACCGCTTATCATCCTCAGACAGACGGTCAGACTGAGAGGGTGAATCGTATTTTAAAAGATCTATTGCGGGCTTGTGTTATAGATTTCGGTGGATCATAGGAATACCATCTGCATTTGGCTGAATTCTCTTATAATAACAGCTACCAAGCAAGCCTGACAATGTCACCATTCGAAGCATTGTATGGTAAACCGTGCCGATCTCCTGCTTGTTGGGTCGAGCCAGGAAACAGACTTGTGTTGGGTCCAGATATGATTCGAGAAGCCGCCGATAAAGTCGATTTTATTAAGAAGCAATTACTCGCCGCTCAAAGCCGACAAAAGAGCTATGCCGATAGGAGAAGAAGAGATATATCCTTTGCTGTTGGCGACTATGTATATTTGAAAGTATCGCCGATGAGAGGAGTGATCCTGTTCGGTAAAACTGGAAAGTTGGCGCCCAAATTCATTGGTCCGTTTCCTATTCTGGAACGGATCGGAACTCTCACTTGTAGGGTTAAATTGCCTGATTGGTTGCCTGGAGTTCATGATGTATTTCATATATCTCAACTTCGAAAGCACTTTCATGATCCATACTTAATCGTGGATGAAGCATCTCAACAGGATATTGAAATTACTCCAGAATTAGCTGTGAGGCGAGAGCCGCTAAAGATTATCGGCAAAGAAACCAAAGAGCTGAGGAACAAGAAGGTTCACTTAGTCAAAGTGCAATGGAGTGGAGATCCGCGAGATTGTACCTGGGAAACTGAGGAGAGCATTCAGAAAGCCTACCCCAGGTGCCGAATAGATATCTCTGATTGACTCCGGTGCAAGGTACATTTACCATACTTTGCATTACCATTTAATTCTCTATTCTGTTGCTATTTTCTTTCCATGGAAGTGAACTTTTAAATTCTATGGTCTGAATGATTTTTAAAAAAAGAGTATGGAAGTTGATCCGTATATTTTTGATGGGTTAAAACGATTGGATTGTTGGTTGTGTTGTGTGATTGAAGATTTATCAAACCACTTTCGACTTTGTTCCTTTTCGGGGATGAAAAATTTTAAGTGGGGGAGATTGTAACGACCCAGAAAATCTGAACCAATTTAAAATTTTTAAATTGGCTAAAATAATGGATTTTAAATATCTAAAATAAATATTTTAAATAATAGCAATGAAAACTGAGTTTGAATCGACAATTGAAAACGAATATAATTAATTATAATTATAAACAAGGCCTGAAATGGCGCTGCAGTTTCAAAAATTGAATTCAAACTTTGTCGGACTGTACCGGGTGCAAAACAAAACGGATTTTAGTAAAACCAAAAATATTTAAATCTGTTAGTGAATACCTTTCTAACGAATCTGAAAAATCGAATTTTCATAGCGGAAAGCAAAAGTTATGGCCGAATGAATTTTCAAAAGTGTCGCTATGGATTTTATATAGCCCGTGAAATTGGCCATTTTGCATACGACCTCGGAATTCAATGATACAACTTTTGTTGGATCCGGGATGTGAAGTTATTGCTATGTTTCAAATTTCATAATTTTTGAAGCTAGTATGTGAGCGCGGCAAAGGAAAATGTGTTTTGGTCAATTACAGTTAAATTGGATCGACCAGAAATGGGCCTTTTTGCAAATGGTCTCAGAATTCGACGAAACTAGTTTTGTTGGGACCGTATCGTCAAAACATAGCTAGATTTATTTTTCTGGAATTTTCCGAATCAGTTGGTGGCCCTGGTAAATTGAAATGTACGTTCAAATTAAATATTGAATGTTATATATTTTAATTTGAAGGAAAACTGGTTGAAACAGTCAAATGGGCCTACGAAACATAACCCATTGTGTTCGGAATGGGGGTAAAACGCTAGGGACGACAGTTGTTGGGTTTGGATAGGAGTTCGGTTGAGGAAGGGGGTATTTTTGGGATTTTTAAAAATATATAAAAAAAAATGGGCCAATCAGATTAATTCTATTTCCCCTTTCAAACCCTCGCCGCCTCTCAGCTTTGAACGGCGATGAAAGCTCCGACCTTTCCCTCCTCCTAACTCCAAATTCGTGCAGCAAAATCCCATGGCTCTTCAGGGTTTTTTGTAGAGGTTCTCGTGAGCTCCACATCCGTGCCAGACTCCCCCTCTGCCATGGAGGATACCTCGAGAACAGCGCCCAGGAACTCGCGCCGTACCACCCCGATTTGCTCCGTCGTGGCTAGTTCGAGCTCGACAAAAGGGGGACCCTCTGGAGCGCCTTTCGGAGCTGAACGACGTGGAGTGGCCTGATCTTGGCCAAGATTCCCCGATTGAACAGAAATTCGAAACCTAGTTTCGAATCAATAAACTAAGGTGCGATTTATATTTTATAAACTGTTTTCAACTTTTAAAAGTGTCGCAAATTCATGTTATCAAATAAAAATCATATCTTTTTCGTTCATTAACTAAATTCGATGAAACAGGAAACATCGTGACCGTGAGGACGTCTTCTACATTTTAGAAGAGACCGCATATTTTTCTGAGCCTTCTTCTATTTTTGGCGGAGTGGAACCCAATGTGAGATTTCTGATTTATAAACGATATGGAAAACGACGATGTATAAATTATATAGTCGATGTATGAGTTATATAAGCATTGTACACCTCATGTATAAGCGTTGTATAAGTTGTATGTTCGATGTATAAGTTATATATGCGTATAAAAATTATATATGTGTTGAAATAAAAGTGAATTGCTATATATAAATATAAATATAAATATAAATATATATATATATATATACGCCCCTCATCCACAAACCATGGACGATATTTATTGATTGTGATTGGTGTGAAAATTGATTGATAGCGAATGATTGTTTGGGATTGTTTGTGGTTGATATTGATTGATTGTGGTTGAAAAATACCCGTTTGTGGTTGAAAAATATTTGGTTGAAACCACATAGGATTAGTTTGTGGAAATGAAATAAATATATACATGCCGCCTGCGTGCGAACTAGATGCATGATCCCCATTGTCAAAAACCACGAGGTTTTAAGGTAGAGCGAGGAGCCGTACTAGGGACGGTCCCGGTTTTAACTACCCTGCCGTTATACTGCCAAAATTTTGAATAATATTCATGTGTTTGAATTATTTTCATTTGCTGAAACTATATTTATTCATTGAAATAGAAAACCTTCATGTGTTGAATCGATATTCATTCGTTGATTAGAAATTCATGTGTTGAATGGTATTCGTGTTTTAAATATAAAAATCACATTTTTATCTATATATAGAAACTATAGAAAACCTTCATGTGTTGAATCGATATTCATTCGTTGATTAGAAATTCATGTGTTGAATGGTATTCATATTTTGAAAGAAATTGTTTTATAAGGAAAATCCTATTTTTATCACCTACATAAACTATATAAAATAATAGTGTTCTGAAATGAATTGTTTTACAATAAAAATCACATTTTTATTATATACATGAATTGTTGAAATGTGAAGTGTTAAAGATAGCAACTCGTTCAAATAAACATATATGAGTTGAAATATTCATTAATTAACTAATGATATGATTTTTTTCCTATACATGCAACATTAGAATGAATGGTGTTTTTAAACCAAAAGGAATCAAATATGAAGTTGAATAGAAAATGATAAATGATAAGAACTGTATATATGTACATGCATATTTATTGAACATGATATAGCAAAGGGGCTAGAGAAGAGGAATAAAATTTTGTGCCCGACAAATAGGTACACATTTACTGTTTTGTTTGGGTGATGATTTTATGAGCCTGTTGGCTAGCCGCTTGGCTTTTTCTTTTTCTTTTCGACATGAGACGCCCGTGTGGCTATTTGGGAATTTTCCCAGCCCCTCCCGTACAAAGGAGGTCGAAGACCGGAGATCTTCACCTCGTTTAGATGGTAACCGAGGTCCTGATTGGGAGGCATCCTAAAATATGGATAATGAGTGGTGATCGTTCAGACGTACGTGGTGATCGAAGGGTTTGCGAGGTATTTAGTGCCTCCGGTTTCATTCTGACCCAAAACGGACTTGTAAATGGACTGTGTGTCTGACATTGGATTTTATTCTGTGTTGATTGATCTCTATTAAATATACATCTGTTTGGCGGCGGAGAATTTATTCTTTTGCTTAACGCCCTTCTCTGAAACGCACGAGCTCAGAGGTTGTATATCGATGGACATCAGTCGCATGGCATGAATTGCCTGTGTGGCATGCTAAGATGCAGTGATCAGGGCTTCTGTTGAAAAGCAAAGTCTTGTGGTGATGATCAAAACACCGCCTGTGTGGCGTAGCTTTGTGTATAACATGAAATCGCGAGCCTCACACCCCGGTATGAACCAGAAACGGGAGCAGGACCTCGGGGGAACGTGTGTTTTCTTTCTAGCTAGGGTGGTGTCAGTGACCTACCAGCCCTGACATTTATATACTTTTCACCTATGTGGTTGTTGCTGTTGCGAGGCGCCTCGGTTTGATCGGACGATCCGGGTCCGATGGAGTCATTCGTTGGCTCATTTACACCCCAAAGGGTGGAGAAATGCATTGTCCAGGCATTATAATCCACTTCGTGTGGACCGGCCTTGACGATCCAGGGTATGGTCGCGGCTGTGCCTGAGACACGGGCTAGAGCGTCTCGAATTCGGTAAGGACTATCTTTTGCCTTGGTTCAGGACAGAAATCCAATTCCCAAATACGACATCATGCTGTTTTGATTGTATATATATATATATATATATGGCGACATGATATATGGTACCCATGCCGTCTATGATTGATAGTTATGATTTGAAATTGTTTTCTAAACATATTAACACTAGCAATAATATCAAATGCCTTTGTTTTATTCGTATCAAGCATATTTTGACCGTTATAAGGTAAAAACTCTATCCTCCGGTTTGCGTTACATTGTGTGATGGGAACTGAGTCTTATAACGGTTTCATTTTTATAAAAAGCATAGCGATGTTTAAAAGAAAGATTTGTTTTAAAGCACTGGCAATCCAATGGATTAAACTCGTTCCACGAAAGTGGCATGGTCCTGTGATTTGCCAAATTATATAATTGTTGAGTAGATTTCTCATACCAGTCCCATGACTGATTCGTAGTTTGTTTCACTTTCAAACTCGGGTGCCCCCCCCTTTTCTACACGGGCAGCCTTGTATTCAGGTTTAGCTGATTCTTTCTGGATAGCTGGAGCTGAAGATGGATTCTATTATTTATCCATTTTTATGCTGTTCAGCTCCTATAGTACATATTTTGTTTATTTCCGCTGTAGACATTTATGTATAGCTGAACTGTATTTGTACTAAGTATGATCCTGTATACTGTGTAACTCTAATGATTACTTTTATCCAATACTGTTTTGTTCATTATCTGGTGTATTTACTTAATTTTTTTATGCTATTATCTGTTTCTGTGTTATATTCCAAAGATAACCCTTGTCTCCGTCAGAACGGGATTTGGGGTCGTCTCACAGACGTACTTGGAGATCGATGGATATGCGGGGTACTAGGTGCCTCCGGTTTCGTCCAGACCCAGAACAAACTAGTAAATGGACTGTGTGTCTGACATTGGATTTTAGTCTGTGTGGTTGATTTCTATTAAATATATATCTGTTTGGCGGCGGAGAATTTATTCTCTTGCTTAACGCCCTTCTCTGAGACGCACGAGCTCAGAGGTTATATATTGATGGATATCAAACGCATGGAGTGAATTGCCTGTTTGGCATGCCTAAGTGGCAATTGATCAAGGCTTCTGTTAAAAAGCAAGGTCTTGCGGTGATGATCAAAGCACAGCCTGTGTGGCATAGCTTTGTGTAACATTGATTCGCGAGCCTCACACCCCGGGTGGTGAACCAAAAACGGGAGAGGTCCTCAGGGAGGACATGCGTTTCCTTCTAGCTAGAAGTGGCGTCAGTGGTTTTACACGCCCTGACGAGTTTGACTTATGTGGTTGTTGCTGTTGTGAGGTGCCTCGGTTTGATCGGACGATCCGGGTCCGATGGAGTCATTCGTTGGCTCATTTACGCCCTATAGGGCGAGGAAACGCAGTGTTCAGCATTTTAAACCACATCGGTGGACCGGCCCTGACGATCCAAGTGGCTTGACAGAGTACTTTTCCTGAGGCTCGGGCTAGAGAGTCTCGAAGTCGGTGAGGACTATCTTTTGCCTCGGTTCGCAGATGGAAATCCAACTTCCAAATACGTGACATTTGCGGTTTTGATTTGTAGAGCCTAGTATTGGCGACATAGTAGCATGGGATGCTATGCCGTCTATGATTGATACTTATGATTTGAAGTTGTTTTATACACTATACACTTATTATAGTATCAAATGAATTGTTTTAAACGTATCAAGCATTCTTTGGCTATTATAAGGTAAAAACCCTATCCCCCGGCTTGCGTTGCATTGTGTGATAGGACCTGGGTCTTATAATAGCTCCATTTTTCTTTATTTAGCATTGCGCTGTTGTTTTATGCACTGGTATTCTTGGGAGGAAACCCGTTCCGTGTTATACGGCGTGGTCCCTTGATTTACCTAACTTTAAAATATAGATTAATAACTGTTTTAGTTCTCACACCAGTCCCATGACTGATCTGGAGTTTATTGTTTTAACCTAAACCCTGGGTGCCCTTATTTTGACATGGGCAGCTAGTAGTTTTGGTTTTGCAGATTTATATTCATAGGACCCTGATGTACAGCTGGAACGATATCCGGAAAGCTTTGTAACCGTATATCTTCTTCAGTTGTATTTTATATTAGTTTCCGCTGCTATGTAATTTATTGTAATCTCTGATATTTTGTAATGTATAATATTCATTTATACTCTGTAAATTCTTGTATTCTGATGAATTTTTGTAATATACAATGAAATGTTCTTCCGTCTGCGTTCTATTTTGTTGTGTTCTCAAAACAATCAGGCATTTCGAACGGTCTTGATCGGTTTAGCGACTGATTCGGATCGAGCGAAATTCCCGGTCGTTACATCGTGGTATCAGAGCTTTGGTTTACAAAGCTCAGAGAACATGACACATTAGAACCATACGAAAGAATTCATCAGATATTGGATTAGTAATATCCAATGAGAATGACTCGTTAGATATGGGATCGGTAGTATCCTAGAACGAGTGTGAAGATTAAAATTTTAAAATAAAAATGAAAACAAATTTTTTTTTGAAATTTAAATCCATTTATACGTATTTGAATATTTATTTATATTGATGTGGACAATCCAGTAAATATAGATTTTGCATATACGTCTGATCCGCGTGTATTCGAAGTTTTAATATACTGGATGGATATAGAATTACACTCTAATCGCCCGGAGAGGATTTTGATGATGGAGCTCCATCATTAGAATTTATGTTTGAGTGACGAAAGTGAGATATCTATATATTTCCATTAGACTGGTATGAGAACCAAAATTAGATAGGGCCTATTGTTGTGATTTGGCATCAAAAATGTGATTTTTGACTATATACCAAAGTTATGAATTTGAAATGATAATTCACTAATTGATTGATGGTTGTGTTGTTTGATTAATTAGAAATTGAACCTTTATCCAAATGGAACCAAATGGTGAATTGTATGAAAATTGGTCGCATTTGCATGCATATACATGTACTTATATTGAACAGGTCATAGCAAGGAGGCTAGAGCAGAAGAATAAAATTGTTTGCCCGACAAATTAGTACATGTTTACCATAATTTACTGTTTTGTTTGGGTGATGATGATTTTGTGAGACGATTGGCTAGCGGCTTGGCTTTTTCTTTTTCTTTTGGATTGAAGAAGGCCATGGAAGGCTATATGAAATATCCCGAAGTCCCCGGTGCAGGGGAGGTTATGGCGAAATTTTTCGAAAATTTAGGGTGTTAGCCAATTTTTTGAAAAATTTGAAAAGTTCTTAGAAACTGAAAAGTTGAAGAACTTACGCCATAGAGAAAATAATGAAAGTTGATTTGATTTGTTAAACAACTTTCGGCTTCGTTCCTTTTCGGGGACGAAAAGTTTTAAGTGGGGAAGATTGTAATAACCCAGAAATCTAAGCCAATTTAAAATTTTTATTTTGGCAATTTTAGTGAATTTTGATTATTTAAAATGAATTATTTTAAATATAAACGACGAGAAATTTATTTTGAATAGAATTAGAACGTATATATTATATAGACCATCGTTAGAATATAAATATTTTTTTTAAATTATAAAAGGAATTGAAAATGGCGCGGTAGTTCGATAATTCGATTTCAAAGTTCAAATGAATGTACAGGATTCAAAATAAACCGGAATTTAGCAAAACCAAAATATTAGAATCTAATTGAGAATATCTTTCCAATGAATCCGAAAAATCGAAATTTCATAGCGGGAATCAAAAGTTATGGCCAAATGAATTTTCAGAATAGTCGCTATGGAATTCTGGCCCTTAAAAATGGAAATTTGGCAAACGACCTCGGATTTCGACTGTGACAAAAAGGAATTTCGCTCGGTCTGAACCAGTCGCTAAACCGACCCAGGCCGCTCGAAACGCCCTATCGTTGAGAACACGACAAAATATAACGCATACAAAAGAACATTTCACTGTATATTACAACAATGCATCAGATTACAAGAATATACAGAGTATAAATAAATATTACACAGAAATATCAGAGATTTAAATTACATTTAAATACATAGCAGCGGAAAATAATACAATACACAACTAGAAGTAGATATACGGATACAAAGCTTTCCGGATATCGTTCCAGCTGTAAACCAGGATCCTGTGAATATAAATCTGCAAAAACCAAAACTACTAGCTGCCCATGTCAAAATAAGGGCACCCAGAGTTTAGGTTAAAACAATAAACTCCAGGTCAGTCATGTGACTGGTGTGAGAACTAAAATAGTTATTATTCTTTATTTTAAAAGTTAGGTAAATCAAGGGACCACGCCGTATAACACGGAACGGGTTTCCTCCCAAGAATACCAGTGCATAAAACAACAGCACAATGCTAAATAAAGAAAAATGAAGCTGTTATAAGACCCAGGTCCTATCACACAATGCAACGCAAGCCGGGGGATAGGGTTTTCCCTTATAACAGCCAAAGAATGCTTGATACGTTTAAAACAAATCATTTGATACTATTATAAGTGCATAGTGTATAAAACAACTTCAAATCATAAGTATCAATCATAGGCGGCATGGGTACCATATATCATGTCGCCATACTAGGTTATACCATCAAAATCGCAAAGTCACGTATTTGGAAATTGGATTTCCATCTATGAACCGAGGCAAAAGATAGTCCTCACCGTCTTCGAGACTGTCTAGCCCGAGCCTCAGGGTCAGAGCGCATCGACCCTTGGATCCTCAGGGCCGGTCCACCGATGTGGATTAAACTTAAACCCTGAACATGCGTTTCCCCGCCCTATGGGGCGTAAATGAGCCAACTAAATGACTCCATCGGTTCGAGAACGACCGATCAATCCGAGGCGCCTCGCAACAGCAACAACCACATAAGTCAAACTCGTCAGGGCGTGTAAAACCACTGACGCCACTTCTAGCTAGAAAGAAACGCATGCCCTCCCTGACGTCCTCTCCCGTTTTTGGTTCATACCGGGTGTGAAACTCGCGAAGCAAACGTTACACAAAGCTACGCCACAAAGGCCTTGCTTTGATCATCACCACAAGACTTTGCTTTTCAACAGAAGCCTCGATCAATTGCCACTTAGGCATGCCACACAGGCAATTCACTCCATGCGTTTGATACCCATCAATATATAATCCCTGAGCTCGTACGTCTCATAGAAGGGCGTTAAGAAAGAGAATAAATTCTCCGCCGCCAAACAGATATATATTTAATAGAGATCAATCACACGGACTAAAATCCAATGTCAGACACACAGTCCATTTACAAGTCCGTTCTGGGTCTGAACGAAACCGGAGGCACCTAGTACCCCGCATATCCATCGATCTCCAAGTACGTCTGGACGATCAACAACTGTTTCCATCTTCTTGGGTGTACAGCCCAATCAAGATCATCAGTAATTACCCAAACGACGTGAAGACCTCCGGTCTTCGACCATCGTCTTCATCTTCGACTTATCGTCGTATCAGTTATTCAGAATGGGATAAACCCGGTCTTTCCGAATAACTCGCGTATATTTTAAATAAGTGTTACACAAACACAACATACGCCTCATTCCAATTCATCAGTCACTAACTGTAAATTAATCAAGAGAATAACCTCCCAAATATTAACCCCGAAGGCCGAAACCAACATCAGATCAATATCCAGAAAACCATTCTGCTTAGCTAACCGACAGTTAGTTTCTAGATTTCACATTCATAGGGAAAGGTTCCCATTAATTTTATCCAAGGTAAATTCCTTGAATTTATTCTTTAATCTACTTTTGAATATCAATTAAAACTAGTCGGGATTAACGAACTTTACCGAAGTAATCATTTGTTTTAATTTCCCTATCCCAACCTATTCATCCCATGAAGTAAAACTGGTAATACTTCATATCTAACACCACAGTGTTATCGGTAAATTCAATTACCATTTCACGTTCAAATCTAATTAAAGATTTAACTATCGCCTGGAGCAAAACTGGTGATACTCCATTTTCGATCATTTCAATCTAATTAAAGATTCATTAAAACTCCACTTAGTTTTAATCTTCGACTGGGTTAAAGAATCAGTGTCATTTAAAACACAGTTCACGATAAACCCAAAATCACATTCATTAATTATCGGGTTAAAGAACGAGTGTTATTTAAAACACTATCCACGATAAACCCAAAAATCAATATCAATTCAATTCCAATTAAATATCATTTAATTGGTACACTTCATTAAATCTAAATAAAAAGATTTAATCTTTTCTCAACTGGGTTCAAGAACAGTGTTAGTGAAGACACCATTCACGAAAAACCCAAATCACATTTGATATTCAATACAAAGCTCTGAATAGAAAATATATCGGCTTATATTCAATATCAAATTCTACGATTAACAAATGTCGTATTGGAAATAACGATATAAATATATATCTTTCAAATTTCCATAACAACATCTGTATAATCACGAATTCCAACATCGAAATATTCCGAAGACAATTTCGATTCAAATCCACTCCAATGCAATCATTGGAAATTCTGGTTATTTTTAGAACCCTTTTCAAATTCAATTTATTTATTTAAAAATAAATAGAATTATATTTCTAGTTCAAAACTAGTTCATTTCGATAAAAATCTATTTTTATCTTTTCAAATATGGAGTTTTTCATCCCAAATCTTCACAAATCATTTCTTATGATTTTACACAAATTATTACTATTTTTAATAATTTTATCAAGGCATGTACAGTCGATTTCCATCAATGGCCATCGAACTGCACTTCAGCGACCTTTTTCAAATTTGATTTGGACATAATTCCAAATCCAACCGTTAGATTTCAAATTTCTAACATTCATTAGAAAGCTCTTTTCGATACGAACCCAACGGTTCCGGTTTTAGGAGAATCCGACGGTCGGATCTCTCGTAATGTCCGTTTGAAATAAATGGTCGAAATTCACGAACTGCCGCGGCGCGGCGCGTTCTATTCAGGCCATTATATTATATATATATAATATATAATATATATTTCGTCGATTTCTATTTAAAACGAATTATATAAATAGTTTTAAATTCGTCTCAAAAGCAATTTCAACTTCCATTTCAATTCAAATCAAAATTGAATTCTTCTTTATAAATTCGTTTTAAAATTCATTTCTATTCAATTCAAATTTCAATTCAATTTGAATTCATTTCAATTCGTTTTAAATTCAATTCGAATTCGAAGTCGTTTTCAATTCAATTCATTTCGAAATCGTTTTCAATTCAATTCATTTCGAAATCGTTTTCAATTCAATTCATTTCGAAATCGTTTTCAATTCAATTCATTTCGAAATCGTTTTCAATTCAATTCATTTCGAAATCGTTTTCAATTCAATTCATTTCGAAATCGTTTTCAATTCAATTCATTTCGAAATATTCGATTTCAAAATTACTTCTCCATATTCATTTTAAAATGAATAAAATCGATATAAATATCGATCACGTCAAAATGGCGTCAATCAAATTAACACGACTTCATATATTGATATTTTCAAATATTCCATTTCGAATATTTCTATTTCAAATATTTCTATTTCTAAACTGGAATGAGGCCCAATCAATTACCATATAAAATTAATTATATGGATTTTCATACAACACATGTATATAATAGCATTGAAAAATGATCAACCATCAACCAAAGTGCACTACACTGTATAAGCATCAAATAAAGATATCTAACGATTATAACAGCCTATCAATCAATCGATTGACATATTTAATCAATCAGGATGAGTGAACTTCAATTTCATCCCAACACCCGTGTGGGGTTTCAAACAATCAAACGCATATTTTATTTGTGCATTTGGGCGTTGTGTAAAATTTATCGACCCAATCAATGTCCTTCAAATAGGTGTACATAAACAAACCGTCTGGTTTGTAAATGAATATTTATTTATTCACATTCACGTTAAAAATTATATTTTTAACGACAAAACATTTTATTCCAACATATGAATTTCTATTCAGTTCATTCTTTAAATAAAATGATATCTTTATTTTTCTAACTTATTTTAGAAAATTTCGGCGGCATAACGGCACGATACTAGAAACGGGACGAGGCCTAGCCTTATCCCCAGTCTAGTGAAGGCCCACGCCATTCACACATCAATCAAATTCACCAAACAACCAATTCAAATCAAGTCATCAAATTAATTTATGCAACCAAACAAACAAGTCCATGGTCTATGGACGATTGTGTCGGGTGCTACTAAGCACCGTCTGCATCCTAGTATATATATATAACTAGGAAAGAAATTGAAAGGTGAGAAATTCTCACCGAAAGCTATCCCAACTTCACGACACTCCTATTTTAGAGATCTTCGTCGTCCTCGCCCTTCTTAACTTTAGTTGCCCGTATTCACTACATATGTAAAAATCGAATTTTTACTTCGCTATTCAATATATAAAAATCGAATTTTTACTATGCTATTCAATATATAAAAATCATATTTTTACTTCGATGTTCAATATAAAAAAAAAAAAAATCTCGCCTTTTCTAATTTAAAAATCTCGCCTTGTCAATTTAAAGATTTCGCCCTTTCAAAAATAAAGTTTTCGCCTTTTCAATTATAAAGTTTTCGCCTTTTCAATTATAAAGTTTTCGCCTTTTCAATTATAAAGTTTTCGCCTTTTCAATTATAAGGTTTTCGCCTTTTCAATTGTAAAGTTTTCGCCTTCTCAATTATAAAGTTTTCGCCTTTTCAATTATATCATTATAAAAATCACATTTTTATTTTTCTACCTAAATAAAGATGATATTTTTAATATTCTCCATTATATTTTCAAAAGTGAAGTCTTTATATTTTCAAATCATATGTTTTCAATATTTTCTAAACATCGCTACTTATATTTTCCCAAATCTCATTTTAATATTTTTCAAACAATGGATATTTATATATTTTGAATTATGCTAATCTTTCTAAACAAAGTATGTTTATATTTTTCCCTACCTCAAAAACAAAGTTTATTTTACTTATAAAAACAATGCTAACTTTATATTGATTAAAACAAATGTTATTTATTTTCAAAAAAAAACTGATTAAACTAAACTAAATATTTAAATTCAATTAAAACAAAAAGGAAAAAACTTACAGTGCATCGCTGGGGGGGGGGGGGGTCTGGTGGGTCTTGGGGTGATGGCAACGTCGGCGGTCGTCGAACGGAGGAGGGGGGGTTTCTTCTCGCGATCGATCGAACTGGGGGGGGGGGGTCTGCCTTCGTCGCGCGGTCTTGGAGTGAGGGAGGGCGGCCACGCCTGTGGCGCCATGGCGCAGCGTGAGGGGGAGGCGGCGGTGGCCCACCCCCAGGCGGCGCGGCGCGTTAGTTAGGGCACGAAGCCCCTTTCTTTTTTTTTCTTTTGAAAAGTGAACTGAAATTATCGGGGGGGGGGGGGGGGGGGCTGGTAGTTAAGGGGAGAAAGGGTTTTCTTTTTTTTTTATTTAATTATTTAATTTGGCCAAAAAGTTGACTTTCACATATGACCTCGAAACGAGGCCCACCGCCTGTCGTCCGTAGCGTTTTACCCCCATTCCGAACACAATGGGATATGTATCGTAGGTTGATTCGATTGTCCTGATCAGTTTCCGTTGAATTTACATTTAAATCACTATATTGAATTTTAAACGTACATTTCAAATTACCGGGGTCACATACTAACTAGAAAAATTCCAGAAAAATATTTTCTAGCTTCGTATTGACGATACGGTTCTAACAAAACTAGTTTCGTTGAATTCTGAGACCGTTGGAAAAATGGCCATTTTCCAGTCGATTAAAATCAACTGAAATGGTCAAAACACGTTTTCCTTTGCCACGCTCACATACTGATTCGAAAAATTATGAAAATTGGAACCTAGCAATAATTTAACATCACGGACCCAACAAAACTGGTTTCGTCGAAATCCGAGGTCGTTTGCAAAATTTCCATTTTTAAGGGCCTGAATTCCATAGCGACTATTCAGAATTTTCAACCGAACATATCTTTTGATTCCCGCTATGAAATCTCGATCTTTCGGATTTGTTGGAAAGATATTCACTATTAGATTCCATTATTTTTGGTTTCACTAAAATCCGGATTGTTTTGCACCCGGTACATTCAATTGAAGTTTGAAATCGAATTATCGAACTACCGCGCCGTTTTCAATTCCTTTTATAATTATATATAAATATTTATATTCTAACGACGACGCGTATAACATATACGCTCGAATTATATTCTAAATGAATTTTTCGTCGATATTATTTAAAATAATCTATTTTAAATAATCAAAATTCGCTAAAATTGCCAAAATAAAAATTTTAAACTGGCCCAGATTTTCCGGGTTATTACAATCTCCCCCACTTAAAACTTTTCGTCCCCGAAAAGGAACAAAGTCGAAAGTGGTTTGATTATTCAACTGTACGCTCGATCTGGCTTCCATTCTCCAACTTTTCAGTTTCTGAGAATTTTCAAAATTTCAAAAATTTGGCTAACTCCCTAAATTTTCGAAAAATTTCGCCATAACCTCCCCTGCACCGGGAGCATCGGGGAATTTCAAATAGCTTCCCCGGTCCTTCTAATCTCAAAAAGAAAAAGAAAAAGCCAAGCGGCTAGCCAATCGGCTCATAAAATCATCATCACCCAAACAAAACAGTAAATTATGTAGCAAACATGTACCTATTTGTTGGGCAAACAAATTTTATTCTCTGCTCTAGCCTCCTTGCTATGACCTGTTCAATGTAAGTATATGTATATGCAAGCAAATGCGACCAATTTTCAATACAATTCAATATTTGATTCAATTAGGCTAATGGTTCAAAATTATCAAACAAATAAACAAATAACACAAACATCAATCAATTAGTTGATTAGCTTTTTAAATTCATAACTTTGATACATAGTCTAAAAAATTAGATTTTTGATGCCAAATCACAACAATAGGCCCTATCTAATTTTGGTTCTCACACCAGTCTAATGGAAATATATAGAAATCCCACCTTCGAAACACGAACATAAGTTCTGATGATGATCGATCAATCATCAGAACCATCTCCGGGTGTCTAGAGTGTAATTCTATATCTATCCAGTATATTAAAATTTCAAATACACGTGGATCAGACGTATACGCAAAATCTATATATACTGGATTGTCCACATCAATATAAATAAATAACCAAATACGAATAATTGATTTAAATTTTCAAAACAAAAATTGTTTTCATTTTCAAAAATATACTCTTCACACTCGTTCTAGGATACTACTGATCCTATCTCTAACGAGTCATTCTCATTGGATATTACTAATCCAATATCTGATGAATTCTTTCGTATGGTTCTAATGTGCCTTGTTCTCTAGCTTTGTAAACCAAAGCTCTGATACCAAATGTGATGAAAAGGAATTTCGCTCGGTCCGAACCAGTCGCTAAACCGACCCAGGCCGCTCGAAACGCCCTATCGTTGAGAACACGACAAAATATAACGCATACAAAAGAACATTTCACTGTATATTACAACAATGCATCAGATTACAAGAATATACAGAGTATAAATAAATATTACACAGAAATATCAGAGATTTAAATTACATTTAAATACATAGCAGCGGAAAATAATACAATACACAACTAGAAGTAGATATACGGATATAAAGCTTTCCGGATATCGTTCCAGCTGTAAACCAGGATCCTGTGAATATAAATCTGCAAAAACCAAAACTACTAGCTGCCCATGTCAAAATAAGGGCACCCAGAGTTTAGGTTAAAACAATAAACTCCAGGTCAGTCATGTGACTGGTGTGAGAACTAAAATAGTTATTATTCTTTATTTTAAAAGTTAGGTAAATCAAGGGACCACGCCGTATAACACGGAACGGGTTTCCTCCCAAGAATACCAGTGCATAAAACAACAGCGCAATGCTAAATAAAGAAAAATGAAGCTGTTATAAGACCCAGGTCCTATCACACAATGCAACGCAAGCCGGGGGATAGGGTTTTCCCTTATAACAGCCAAAGAATGCTTGATACGTTTAAAATAAATCATTTGATACTATTATAAGTGCATAGTGTATAAAACAACTTCAAATCATAAGTATCAATCATAGGCGGCATGGGTACCATATATCATGTCGCCATACTAGGTTATACCATTAAAATCGCAAAGTCACGTATTTGGAAATTGGATTTCCATCTATGAACCGAGGCAAAAGATAGTCCTCACCGTCTTCGAGGCTGTCTAGCCCGAGCCTCAGGGTCAGAGCGCATCGACCCTTGGATCCTCAGGGCCGGTCCACCGATGTGGATTAAACTTAAACCCTGGACATGCGTTTCCCCGCCCTATGGGGCGTAAATGAGCCAACTAAATGACTCCATCGGTTCGAGAACGACCGATCAATCCGAGGCGCCTCGCAACAGCAACAACCACATAAGTCAAACTCGTCAGGGCGTGTAAAACCACTGACGCCACTTCTAGCTAGAAAGAAACGCATGCCCTCCCTGACGTCCTCTCCCGTTTTTGGTTCATACCGGGTGTGAAACTCGCGAAGCAAACGTTACACAAAGCTACGCCACAAAGGCCTTGCTTTGATCATTACCACAAGACTTTGCTTTTCAACAGAAGCCTCGATCAATTGCCACTTAGGCATGCCACACAGGCAATTCACTCCATGCGTTTGATACCCATTAATATATAACCCCTGAGCTCGTACGTCTCAGAGAAGGGCGTTAAGCAAGAGAATAAATTCTCCGCCGCCAAACAGATATATATTTAATAGAGATCAATCACACGGACTAAAATCCAATGTCAGACACACAGTCCATTTACAAGTCCGTTCTGGGTCTGAACGAAACCGGAGGCACCTAGTACCCCGCATATCCATCGATCTCCAAGTACGTCTGGACGATCACCAACTGTTTCCATCTTCTTGGGTGTACAGCCCAATCAAGATCATCAGTAATTACCCAAACGACGTGAAGACCTCCGGTGTTCGACCATCGTCTTCATCTTCGACTTATCGTCGTATCAGTTATTCAGAATGGGATAAACCCGGTCTTTCTGAATAACTCGCGTATATTTTAAATAAGTGTTACACAAACACAACATACGCCTCATTCCAATTCATCAGTCACTAACTGTAAATTAATCAAGAGAATAACCTCCCAAATATTAACCCCGAAGGCCGAAACCAACATCAGATCAATATCCAGAAAACCATTCTGCTTAGCTAACCGACAGTTAGTTTCTAGATTTCACATTCATAGGGAAAGGTTCCCATTAATTTTATCCAAGATAAATTCCTTGAATTTATTCTTTAATCTACTTTTGAATATCAATTAAAACTAGTCGGGATTAACGAACTTTACCGAAGTAATCATTTGTTTTAATTTCCCCATCCCAACCTATTCATCCCATGAAGTAAAACTGGTAATACTTCATATCTAACACCACAGTGTTATCGTTAAATTCAATTACCATTTCACGTTCAAATCTAATTAAAGATTTAACTATCGCCTGGAGCAAAACTGGTGATACTCCATTTTCGATTATTTCAATCTAATTAAAGATTCATTAAAACTCCACTTAGTTTTAATCTTCGACTGGGTTAAAGAATCAGTGTCATTTACAACACAGTTCACGATAAGCCCAAAATCACACTCATTAATTATCGGGTTAAAGAATGAGTGTTATTTAAAACACTGTCCACGATAAACCCAAAAATCAATATCAATTCAATTCCAATTAAATATCATTTAATTGGTACACTTCATTAAATCTAAATAAAAAGATTTAATCTTTTCTCAACTGGGTTCAAGAACAGTGTTAGTGAAGACACCATTCATGACAAACCCAAATCACATTTGATATTCAATACAAAGCTCTGAATAGAAAATATATCAGCTTATATTCAATATCAAATTCTACGATTAACAGATGTCGTATTGGAAATAACGATATAAATATATATCTTTCAAATTTCCATAACAACATCTGTATAATCACGAATTCCAACATCGAAATATTCCGAAGACAATTTCGATTCAAATCTACTCCAATGCAATCATTGGAAATTCTGGTTATTTTTAGAACCCTTTTCAAATTCAATTTATTTATTTAAAAATAAACAGAATTATATTTCTAGTTCAAAACTAGTTCATTTCGATAAAAATCTATTTTTATCTTTTCAAATATGGAGTTTTTCATCCCAAATCTTCACAAATCATTTCTTATGATTTTACACAAATTATTACTATTTTTAATAATTTTATCAAGGCCTGTACAGTCGATTTCCATCAATGGCCATCGAACTGCACTTCAGCAACCTTTTTCAAATTTGATTTGGACATAATTCCAAATCCAACCATTAGATTTCAAATTTCTAACATTCATTAGAAAGCTCTTTTCGATACGAACCCAACGGTTCCGGGTTTAGGAGAATCCGACGGTCGGATCTCCCGTAATGTCCGTTTGAAATAAATGGTCGAAATTCACGAACTGCCGCGGCGCGGCGCGTTCTATTCAGGCCATTATATTATATATATAATATATATATAATATATATTTCGTCGATTTCTATTTAAAACGAATTATTTAAATAGTTTTAAATTCGTCTCAAAAGCAATTTCAACTTCCATTTCAATTCAAATCAAAATTGAATTCTTCTTTATAAATTCGTTTTAAAATTCATTTCTATTCAATTCAAATTTCAATTCAATTTGAATTCATTTCAATTCGTTTTAAATTCAATTCGAATTCGAAGTCGTTTTCAATTCAATTCATTTCGAAATCGTTTTCAATTCAATTCATTTCGAAATCGTTTTCAATTCAATTCATTTCGAAATCGTTTTCAATTCAATTCATTTCGAAATCGTTTTCAATTCAATTCATTTCGAAATATCCGATTTCAAAATTAGTTCTCCATATTCATTTTAAAATGAATAAAATCGATATAAATATCGATCACGTCAAAATGGCGTCAATCAAATCAACACGGCTTCATATATTGATATTTTCAAATATTCCATTTCGAATATTTCTATTTCAAATATTTCTATTTCTAAACTGGAATGAGGCCCAATCTATTACCATATAAAATTAATTATATGGATTTTCATACAACACATGTATATAATAGCATTGAAAAATGATCAACCATCAACCAAAGTGCACTACACTGTATAAGCATCAAATAAAGATATCTAACGCTTATAACAGCCTGTCAATCAATCGATCGACATATTTAATCAATCAGGATGAGTGAACTTCAATTTCATCCCAACACCCGTGTGGGGTTTCAAACAATCAAACGCATATTTTATTTGTGCAGTTGGGCGATGTGTAAAATTTATCGACCCAATCAATGTCCTTCAAATAGGTGTACATAAACAAACCGTCTGGTTTGTAAATGAATATTTATTTATTCACATTCACGTTAAAAATTATATTTTTAATGACAAAACATTTTATTCCAACATATGAATTTCTATTCAGTTCATTCTTTAAATAAAATGATATCTTTATTTTTCTAACTTATTTTAGAAAATTTCGGCGGCATAACGGCACGATACTAGAAACGGGACGAGGCCTAGCCTTATCCCCAGTCTAGTGAAGGCCCACGCCATTCACACATCAATCAAATTCACCAAACAACCAATTCAAATCAAGTCATCAAATTAATTTATGCAACCAAACAAACAAGTCCATGGTCTGTGGACGATTGTGTCGGGTGCTACTAAGCACCGTCTGCATCCTAGTATATATATATATAACTAGGAAAGAAATTGAAAGGTGAGAAATTCTCACCGAAAGCTATCCCAACTTCACGACACTCCTATTTTAGAGATCTTCGTCGTCCTCGCCCTTCTTCACTTTAGTTGCCCGTATTCACTACATATGTAAAAATCGAATTTTTACTTCGCTATTCAATATATAAAAATCAAATTTTTACTATGCTATTCAATATATAAAAATCATATTTTTACTTCGATGTTCAATATAAAAAAAAAATCTCGCCTTTTCTAATTTAAAAATCTCGCCTTGTCAATTTAAAGATTTCGCCCTTTCAAAAATAAAGTTTTCGCCTTTTCAATTATAAAGTTTTCGCCTTTTCAATTATAAAGTTTTCGCCTTTTCAATTATAAAGTTTTCGCCTTTTCAATTATAAAGTTTTCGCCTTTTCAATTATAAAGTTTTCGCCTTTTCAATTATATCATTATAAAAATCACATTTTTATTTTTCTACCTAAATAAAGATGATATTTTTAATATTCTCCATTATATTTTCAAAAGTGAAGTCTTTATATTTTCAAAGCATATGTTTTCAATATTTTCTAAACATCGCTACTTATATTTTCCCAAATCTCATTTTAATATTTTTCAAACAATGGATATTTATATATTTTGAATTATGCTAATCTTTCTAAACAAAGTATGTTTATATTTTTCCCTACCTCAAAAACAAAGTTTATTTTACTTATAAAAACAATGCTAACTTTATATTGATTAAAACAAATGTTATTTATTTTCAAAAAAAACTGATTAAACTAAACTAAATATTTAAATTCAATTAAAACAAAAAGGAAAAAACTTACAGTGCATCGCTGGGGGGGGTCTGGTGGGTCTTGGGGTGCTGGAGTGAGGGAGGGCGGCCACGCCTGTGGCGCGATGGCGCAGCGTGAGGGGGAGGCGGCGGTGGCCCACCCCCAGGCGGCGCGGCGCGTTAGTTAGGGCACGAAGCCCCTTTTTTTTCTTTTGAAAAGTGAACTGAAATTATCGGGGGGGGGGGGGGGGGGCTGGTAGTTAAGGGGAGAAAGGTTTTTTTTTTAATTTAATTTGGCCAAAAAGTTGACTTTCACATATGACCTCGAAACGAGGCCCACCGCCTGTCGTCCATAGCGTTTTACCCCCATTCCGAACACAATGGGATATGTATCGTAGGTTGATTCGATTGTCCTGATCAGTTTCCGTTGAATTTGCATTTAAATCACTATATTGAATTTTAAACGTACATTTCAAATTACCGAGGTCACATACTAACTAGAAAAATTCCAGAAAAATATTTTCTAACTTCGTATTGACGATACGGTCCTAACAAAACTAGTTTCGTTGAATTCTGAGACCGTTGGAAAAATGGCCATTTTCCAGTCGATTAAAATCAACTAAAATGGTCAAAACACGTTTTCCTTTGCCACGTCACATACTGATTCGAAAAATTATGAAAATTGGAACCTAGCAATAATTTAACATCACGGACCCAACAAAACTGGTTTCGTCGAAATCCGAGGTCGTTTGCAAAATTTCCATTTTTAAGGGCCTGAATTCCATAGCGACTATTCAGAATTTTCAACCGAACATATCTTTTGATTCCCGCTATGAAATCTCGATCTTTCGGATTCGTTGGAAAGATATTCACTATTTGATTCCATTATTTTTGGTTTCACTAAAATCCGGATTGTTTTGCACCCGGTATATTCAATTGAAGTTTGAAATCGAATTATCGAACTACCGCGCCGTTTTCAATTCCTTTTATAATTATATATAAATATTTATATTCTAACGACGACGCGTATAACATATACGCTCGAATTATATTCTAAATGAATTTTTCATCGATATTATTTAAAATAATCTATTTTAAATAATCAAAATTCGCTAAAATTGCCAAAATAAAAATTTTAAACTGGCCCAGATTTTCCGGGTTATTACATCAACGAAACCACTTTTGTTGGATCCGGGATGTCAAATTATTGCTAGGTTTCGAATTTCGTAATTTTTCGATTCAATATGTGAGCGTGGCAAAGGAAAACGCGTTTGACCAGTTTCAATTGATTTTAATCGACTAGAAAATGGCCATTTTTCAAACGGTCTCAAAATTCGACGAAATTAGATTTGTTAGGACCGTATTGTCAATACGAAGCTAGAAAATATTTTTCTGGAATTTTTCGAGTTAGTATGTGGCCCCTGTAAATTGAAATGCGCGTTAAAATTCAATATATAGACTTATATGTTGATTTTGACGGAAACTGATCGAAACGATCGAATCAGCTTACGATACATATCCCATTGTGTTCGGAATGGGGGTAGTTAGCTATGAACGACAGGCAGTGGGCCTTGTTTAGAGGTCAAATGAAAAAGTCAACTTTTTGAAATTAAATAATTAAATAAAAAAAAACTCTCTTCCCTCTCTCCCCTTATTTCCTCTAAGCCCCCCCTCCCCATCGTCGATGCCCACCGCCGCCAAGGGGAGCCTCGCCTTTGCCGCCCCTTCTCCTCCTCTACCTCCGCTCCCCGTCTCTCTTACCCCCCTCCCTTTCAGCCAATCGATCCCCTCTCCTCCTCCCTCTGCAAGGAACCGCGACCCCCCTCCTCCGCACCTTCCTCTCCTCCTTTCCCGTCTGATTCGCAAGCCCACAGCCCCCCCCCCCCCTCCGTCGCAGTGCAACAAACCCCTTCCTTCCTTAAAACAAAGTGAGCCTCTTTATTTTTATTTATGGTATTTTATTTTTGTTTTATTTCTTTTTATTTATTTATAGATAAAGCAATTTCAAAGTAATAAAAATGGAATTTTTATATTTTGAATGTGTGAACGAGGTGATTTTTTTACGAATATTATGCATTGAAAAGACAGGGTTTTCAACGATAAAAAGGTTGAATTTTTATTAAGTATAAAGCTTTGAATTTTCATATGAAGTAAAAATATGATTTTTATATATTGAATAGCGAAGTAAAAATATGATTTTCTATATTGAATAGCGAAGTAAAAATTCGATTTTTATATATTGAATAGCGAAGTAAAAATATGATTTTTATATATTGAATAGAGAAGTAAAAATTTGATTTTTATATATGTAGTGAATATGGAGGATGAAAGTGATGAAAGAAGGAACGGTGAAGATTTCTACATAAGAAGAGTCGAGGCATTTGGATTAGCTAGTCGGTGAGAACTTCTCACCTTCAATTTAATTTTTCTAGTTAAAATATACACTAGGATGCAGACGGTGTTTAGTAGCACCCGACACCCGTCGTCCACAGACCATGGACGGCTTGTATGCTTGTTTGTTTGATTTTGATGTGTAGTTGATTGTGTGATGTGAAATGAAATAAAATATTTTATAGTGAAAAATATTAGATAGTTAAAAATAGAATTTTTAACGTGTATATGAAATGAATATTTATAAACAAATCGACGATTTGTTTATTTACACTGATTTGACTGATATTGATTGGGACGATAAATTTTACACATCGCCCAACTGCACAAATAAAATCTGTGTTTGATTGTTTGAAACCCCACATGGGTATTGGGATGATATATGACGTACACTAATCCCAATAATTAGTTGTATGTCGATCGATTGATTGACAGACTGTTATAAGCGTTGAATATTTATATTTGATGCTTATACAGTATAGAATGCACTTTGGATGATGGTTGATTATTCGTCGTTGATATATACATTCGTTGTATGGAAGTCCATAGAAATAAAATATATGGTAATTGATTGGGCCTCATTCCAGTTTTGAACAGAAATGTTTGAATAGAAATATTTGAAAAGGAATATTTGAAATAGAATATTTGAAAATAGAAATATATGAAGCCGTGTTGATTAGATTGACGCCATTTTGACGTGAATGATATTTATATCGATTTTACTCATTTTTCAATGAATATTGAAATAGATTTGAAATTCGAATTACATTGAATAGATTTGAAATTGAAATAGATTTGCAATTCGAATTAAATTGAATAGATTTGAAATTGAAATAGATTTGAAATTCGAAATAAATTGAAATGATGGGAAATTCGAATTAAATTGAAATTGAATTGAAATTGAATTGAAATCGATTTGGAATGAATTTAAAACGAATTTATATTGGAATATTCAATTTTGATTTGAAATTGAGTATGAAGTTGAAACCGTTTTGAAAATGAATTTAAAACGATTTATAAAGCACGTTGTGAATTGAAATCGACGAAGGAAATATTATATATATTATATATATAATATACTGGCCTGAATAGAACGCGCCGCGCCGCGGCCGTTCGTGAATTTCGACCATTGACTTCGAATGGATATTACGGGAGATCCGACCGTCGGATTCTCCTAAAACCAGAACCGTTGGGTTCGTATCGAAAAGAGCTTTCTAATGAATATTAGAGATCTGAAATCTGACGGTTGGATTTGTAATTATGTCCAAATCAAATTTGGAAAAGGTCGCTATAAGTGCAGTTCGATGGCCGTTTATGGAAATCGACTGTACGGGCCTTGATAAAATTATTAAAAATAGGAATAATTTGTGTAAAATAATAAGAAGTGATTTGGGAAGAGTTGGGATGAAAAACTCCATATTTGAAATGATAAAAATATATTTTTATCGAAATGAACTAGTTTTGAACTAGAATAATAATTTATTTATTTTTAAAATAAATAAATTGGATTTGAAATGGTTTTGAAAATAACCAGAATTTCCAATAATTGCATTGGAATGGATTTGAATCAAAATTGTCTTCGGAATATTTCGACGTGGGATTTCGTGATTATACAGATATTGTTGTGGAAATTTGAAAGATATATATATATATATATATTGTTATTTCCAATACGATATTTGTTGGTCGTAGAATTTGATATTGAATATAAGCCGATATATTTTCTATTCAGAGCCTTGTATTTAATATCAAATGTGATTTGGGTTTATCGTTGATGGTGTCTTCATTAACACTGTTCTTAAGCCCAGTTGAGAAAAAGATTAAGTCTTTTTATTTAGATTTAATGAAGTGTACCAATTAAATAATATTTAATTGGAATTGGATTGGTATTGATTTTTGGGTTTATCGTGAACAGTGTTTTAAATAACACTTGTTCTTTAACGCGATAATTAATAGAATGTGATTTTGGGTTTATCGTGAACCGTGTTTTAAATGACATTGGCTTTTTAACCCAGTTAAAGACAGGATATTGATTTCTGTAAAGATTAAAACTAAGTGGAGTTTTAATGAATCTTTAATTAGATTGAAATGGTCGAGAATGGAGTATCACCAGTTTTCCTCCAGGCGATAGTTAAATCTTTAATTAGATTTGAACGTGAAATGGTGATTGAATTTACCGATAACACCGTGGTGTTAGATATGAAGTATTACCAGTTTTACGTCATGGGATGAATAGGTTGGGATTGGGAAATAAATGATTACCCCGGTGTGGTTCGCTAATCTCGACTAGTTTGAATTGATATTCAAAAAGGAGATTAAAGAATAAATTTAAAGAATTTATCTTTGATAAAATTAATGGGAACCTTTCCCAAAATATAAGAATATTTGAATAAAAGAATATTCTAAATTGGAATGAAGCGTATGTTGTGTTTGTGTAACACTTGTTTATTATATACGTGAGTTATTCAGAAAGACCGGGTTTATCTCATTCTGAATAACTGATTCAACGTGGTGTCGAAGGTGAAGACGGTGGTTGAAGATTGGATGTCTTTACGTCGTTTGGATAATTATTGATGATCTTGATTGGGCCATACACCCAAAAGGAGGGAATCAGTTAGTGGTCGTCCATACGTACTTGGAGATCGATGGATATGCGGGGTAATAGGTGCCTCCGGTTTCGTTCAGACCCAGAATGAACTAGTAAATGGACTATGTGTCTGACATTGGATTTTAGTCTGTGTGGTTGATTTCTATTAAATATATATCTGTTTGGTGGCGGAGAATTTATTCTCTTGCTTAACGCCCTTCTCTGAGACGCACGAGCTCAGAGGTTATATATTGATGGATATCAAACGCATGGAGTGAATTGCCTGTGCGGCATGCCTAAGTGGCAATTGATCAAGGCTTCTGTTGAAAAGCAAGGTTTTGTGGTGATGATCAATGAACAACATGTGTGGCATAGCTTTGTGTAACGTTGATTCGCGAGCCTCACACCCCGTGTGGTGAACCAAAAACGGGAGAGGACCTCAGGGAGGACATGCGTTTCCTTCTAGCTAGAAGTGGGGTCAGTGGTTTTACACGCCCTGACGAGTTTGACTTATGTGGTTGTTGCTGTTGCGAGGCGCCTCGGTTTGATCGGACGATATGGGTCCGATGGAGTAATTCGTTGGCTCATTTACGCCCCATAGGGCGGGGAAAACGCAGTGTTCAGGCATTTTAATCCACATCGGTGGATCGGCCCTGACGATCCAAGTGGCTTGTTGAGTACTTGTCCTGAGGCTCGGGCTAGAGAGTCTCGAAGTCGGTGAGGACTATCTTTTGCCTCGGTTCGCAGATGGAAATCCAACTTCCAAATACGTGACATTTGCGGTTTTGATTTGTAGAGCCTAGTATTGGCGACATAGTAGCATGGGATGCTATGCCGTCTATGATTGATACTTATGATTTGAAGTTGTTTTATACACTATACACTTATTATAGTATCAAATGAATTGTTTTAAACGTATCAAGCATTCTTTGGCTATTATAAGGTAAAAACCCTATCCCCCGGCTTGCGTTGCATTGTGTGATAGGACCTGGGTCTTATAATAGCTCCATTTTTCTTTATTTAGCATTGCGCTGTTGTTTTATGCACTGGTATTCTTGGGAGGAAACCCGTTCCGTGTTATACGGCGTGGTTCCTTGATTTACCTAAGTTTAAAATAAAGATTATTAACTGTTTTAGTTCTCACACCAGTCCCATGACTGACCTGGAGTTTATTGTTTTAACCTAAACTCTGGGAGCCCTTATTTTGACACGGGCAGCTAGTAGTTTTGGTTTTGTAGATTTATATTCACAGGACCCTGATGTACAGCTGGAACGATATCCGGAAAGCTTTGTATCCGTATATCTTCTTCAGTTGTATTTTGTATTATTTTCCGCTGCTATGTAACTTATTGTAATCTCTGATATTTTTTAATGTATAATATTCATTTATACTCCGCAAATTCTTGTATTCTGATGAATTGTTGTAATATACAATGAAATGTTCTTCCGTCTGCATTCTATTTTGTCGTGTTCTCAAAACAATCAGGCGTTTCAAACGGTCTTGATCGGTTTAGCGACTGATTCGGATCGAGCGGAATTCCCGGTCGTTACAGAGAGAGTAGTAGCTAAGTCCTATCTGTCTCATATCCATTGATTGCACCAATTAAATAGATATGTAATATAATTTATTGGCATTTTGAATTCCATCTATTATAATTTTTAAGTTATTTTACAATCCTTAAAATAAAGCGTGAATAAAACTGAGCACTATTATTATACTTACAATAATAAGTAGATTCATTTATTGAAAATGGTTTTAGTTTAGTTTCTAACAAATGACGTCCCACATTATAATGAATTAATTAACGAACATTATATATTATTATTTGTTTCGTTTTTTATTTTATAAATTTTACAGGTTCAACAAGTTTCTCAATTTGTAAATATGAAGGAGATTGTAAAATGAGTCCTGGAGTGGTTAACAGCACTCCCAAAACCATGTACAAAGCACTGGTTCCATCTTAATAATAATAAAAAGGTTTAAAATATTTTCTAATTTATTTTTCCATTATGATAATATTGCAGAAAAACTTGTAAAATTGTACAGTTTAGATTTCAGACCCCTGATAGTTTAGAAAATGGATTACCATTTGATATTTTTAATATGGATTATTGTATATTGTTTCTTTTTTATATTGGCTTTCATCAATTAATCACATGAATGGCGACTAATCCAGCTAAAGCTGAAGCATCGTCCTTTTTTACATGAGATGCGTGCTTGAGAAAGAAAGGAGAAACTTGAATATAAGTCGCACACAATTAAGATGAAAAAAGCACATCTGTTATGTGGGATCACATGTGCAAAGTCTTGTTTAAACACCTCCATTGAAGAATAATACCCTTCACTTAATTCAATATTTCGTTATAAATTGCTATGCAAAAAAATAGCAAATTTTAAGCTAACAGATAAAAATTAATAATATATTAATGAATTAAAATAAACATCTATATAAAATTCATATTGTTACTCCTAATAGTGAATTGCTTTGCTGTGCTACTTGGTATTTCGCAGACCTACCAGAATTATTTAGTAAGAGTTTGGCCTAGTAGTTTATATCGATGGACAGAAGAGAAAGCATTATACAAATGGCCCATTACTAAAAGTCTAAAATGATCAACATGTATGAGTGCAGTGATAAGAAATGCAATACAATATGTCCTTGTACAGTGTACATTTGAGTGGCATGCACCTACCTGTATAGAACCATTATAAACAAATTAAATTAAATTGTATCTAAGTATTCTTGTCTCATGTGTACATCGGTTCAGTGATAGATACAAAGTAAAAGGATAAACAAATACAAATGTTTTGTTTACTGATTAATACCAAGCAAAAGACCAATAAAATATATATTAGGCAAGTTAGGGTGATTTGCAGGTATCCATTCACCTACAAGAAGTGAGTTATTCTTCTCTCATGTGTACATTGGTTCAGTCATAGAGAAATTTGATTTTCACTCGTTTATTCATCCTACCATGGATCTCTCTTGCCATTTTAAAGAATAAAATTATCGTCTACTTGTGTTTTGTCTAATTAGCTTAGAAATCAGAGCACCCTTATCACAATGAGATCACTGTCACTCTATTTTCTGTGATTGGCTATATGGAAAATAGTAACCTAAAAAAGCACGAATCTGATCATGAGATGCTAAAAATGTTACATGCATGAATTTTTGTTGGTTTTAAGTTTGATCTGCTTGATATTCACTAAGGGAAATTAATAGTACTCCTAATAAATTATACATTTGTTGCATGTAATTTTTTCTTTCATTAGATTGTTGTCTGTTTGAATGAGCATACTAGCTACATTTTATGTTACATTTTCCTAACTAATTGCTTATTTGATCTGCTTTTGCAAGCAACTTCAGTTTTCATCTATAAGTATATTAATGTTCAAATGGTTAATATTTTCTTTTAAGTCAAGAAATAGATTTTATTTCAATTTCATATTTTGCAGAAAAATAGTTTTCTTCGGCTACTGTCAGTGGTTATTAGCCATCAAGGATATATTTGAACGAAAGAAATCTTAAGCGAAGTTACTGTCATTTTAACCGAGGAAATGGTCATGATAGCAACAACTGTCGAGCGCTTCAGTGTAGAATTAATTGCTTCCTAAGGCAAGGAAAACATAGTTAGCCTATCAAGAGAAAATGAATCATGAGAGCTAGTAAAGGGTAATCTTCATATGGATCCAAAAATGGAATTGTCTTCTTCCTGGTTAACTTGATAAGTTTGTTGTTAGTAGATTCAATTTTGGTCAGTTTTCCTTAAGCACAACTCAAATCGGGTCAGTCTTCCGTAACAAAGCTCAATGAAGTTAGACTCGAATAATTGACTTTTGGTTGGTCAACCTTTGAGCACGATTAAATCATTATCGGTTTATCTTGACAATGATTGACTTCTTATCTGCTTAACTCGGGAAGTTAACCATAAGCAAAATCAATTTTAGTCTATTTTCCTTGTCAAAGATTGACTTCTTTTCATTTTTCCTTCATCAAGGCGTGGCAATCATGAGATGTACTCTAAAAGTTCTCCAAATTCACTTTTTGGAAATTTTAAATGAATACTTAGAATGGAATTTAAATTTACTTAATTATATACGTGTAGAAGTTTGAATTTAAATTCTGAATATTAAAACAGCAGTTAAAATTTTGATGTTAAATTAAATCGATTCAATCTAAGTTACCAACCAAAATAATTTAGTGTCCTATAAATCATATTAGCATCAGTACATAATTTTAAAATTTGATTTCTTTGTATAATTTGAGTAAAATTGATGTCAAAACAGATTGTGCATGATTACAGTTTGATATTATAAAACAAAATTTCATACTTCGAAAGGAATTCAAATTTAACTCAGTTGAATGGATGAATTTTATTTTATAATTATTATGTACAACGTGGATAAAAAGGATTAGTTTATTGTGAATTCTTTGCGTAAGGGTATTTTTGCTCAAATTTAATATTAAGGTCCGTGAACGGATAAAAATGTGGATTGGTACTGTTGCTCAATTTTCTTGCAGGAAACACGGGTCAAACTACTTCTTAGTTTGTGTTTTGGTCCGGATGATTTGGACGACTAACGACACTTGCTTGTCCTCCATGCCTGTCTCTATATCTATGTAGTTTCAACTATCGGCATCTTGGCCATATACTCAAAGCACGTTAACAACGAAAACTCCTCTTTTGACACCAACAAATGCGTAAGCCACCCAAGTACAATACATCGTCAAAAAACAAGAACAAATAATGGGTTGATGCATGTATGGCAATCCATAAGTAACTGAAAATATTTTGGAGCATACTAGATTTTTCTTCAACAAGGCGTGGTATCCACTTATTTCAAAATAGAAATTTAATAAAACTGAAAATATAATAATAAACCATATTTACACTTTTTCAAACAATTACAATAGTAACTACTTGGTTAGCAAATCAACCATTAAGTGATACTAGTTCTTAGAACTAAAAGTGGTCCCTTTTGTTGAATAATATATGTGTGCAGTTCTTAGATGTAATAGTGACCAGAAGTCCCTAGTAGCTGCTATTTCTCAACTACTGCAGCTTTCAAATAAAGGTTGTGTGCTGCAGTCACTCACAAACCCTGAACAGCTATTCAAATTGTATCCTCAAATCGGAAATCGGAAAGTTCTCAGCTCATACCAGTATGAGTAATTATATTAATTATTGGTCAGTTTGTATGATTGACGGTTTATTATGTTATGGCATAATGTAATCATGATCATAAACTGGGAATGATGGCTGTTAGTTAAGTGATTGCGTATTACTTATTAATATTATTATATATATAATCTTATTTTACTGAGTGTGTGTGCACTGGTAAGTGGTAACGATATATTTGATGAATTCATAGTGTTGGTGACTGTGTAATTTTTTTTGGTGTTGAAACTTTTGTGGAGATAGGAAACAAAATTGCTGAGTAGTACATGACGATGAAATAGAATAGTCATGCTCACATCTACACCAATCTGTACTTCTTGCATAAAAATCTTGGTTCTGGATGCTAGAACTAAGCCTAAATTGTTCATAATTTTTTTTACTGCACATACCATTATAAATTAAGACTTAGCAGACCACATAAGCTACCATATATTCGTACTACATGTCTTGCATTTAACACAGAATTTCACATTTTTAAAAGCATTAATAATGGCTACTCAAAGATATGTATATTGACCAAATATCCATGCACTACTAGATCAATCTGATAATCATGGCTACTCAAAGATATTTTGTAGGTGATACAATGATGTACTATGACGACCCCAAAACCCGTACTGCGGTGTTAAGGGTAATCTTTGGAATATAACACAGAAACATATAATAGCAGAACAGAAATAAGTAAATACACCAGATAATGCACAATAGAATATACTGGATAAACGTAATCATCAGAGTTACACAGTATACAGGATCATACTTAGTACAAATATAGTTCAGCTATACATAAATGTGTACAGCGGAAAACAAAACATAATGTACAATAGGAGCTGAACAGCATAAAAAGCGATAAATGATAGAATCCATCTTCAGCTCCAGCTATCCAGAAAAAGCCTGCTAAACCTGAACACAAGGCTGCCCGTGTAGAAAAAGGGGCACCCGAGTTTGAAAGTGAAACAAACTACGAGTCAGTCATGGGACTGGTATGAGAAATCTACTTAACACATTTAATATGGCTAATCATAGGACCACGCCACTTTCGTGGAATGGATTTACTCTACTGGATTGCCAGTGCTTTAAAACCAACGATTCTTTTAAACATCGCAATGCTTTTTATAAAAATGAAGCCATTATAAGACTCAGTTCCCATCACACAATGCAACGCAAACCGGAGGATAGAGTTTTACCTTATAATGACCAAAATATGCTTGATATGAATAAAACAAAAGAATTTGATATTATTGCAAGTGTTTATATGTTTCAAAAACAATTTCAATCATAACTATCAATCATAGACGGCATGGGTACCATATATCATGTCGCCACATATATATATATATATATATATATATATATATATATATATATATATACACAATCAAAACCGCACAATCACGTATTTGGAAATTGGATTTCCGACATGAACCAAGGCAAAAGACAGTCGTTACCGACTTCGAGACTCTTTAGCCCGAGCCTCAGGACCCATACTCAGGTGGGTCCTTGGAGCGACAGGGCCGGTCCACCGATGTGGATTAAAATTCCGGAACGCTACGTTTCCCCGCCCTTTGGGGCGTAAATGAGCCAACAAATGACTCTATCGGTCCCGGATCGACCGATATAACCGAGGCGCCTCGCAACAACAACAACAACAACATAGGTGAAAATAATATAAATGTCAGCCAGTTCAAGCACCGACACCACCTCTAAATAGAAAGAAACGCATGTCCGCCCTGAGGTCCTCTCCCGTTTCTGGTTCATACCAGGGTGTGAGGCTCGCGAATTCACGTTATACACAAAGCTACACCACACAGGCGGTGCTTTGATCATCAACCACAAGACTTTGCTTTTCAACAGAAGCCCTGATCACTACATCTTAGCATGCCACACAGGAAATTCACACCATACAACTGATGGCTATCAATCACACAGAATGAATTCCAATGTCAGACACACATTCCATTTGCAAGTCCGTCCTGGGCCTGAACGAAACTGGAGGCACTATATACCTTGCATATCCATCGATCTCCACGTACATCTGGACGATCACCACTCGTTATCCATATTTCAGGATGCCTCCCAATCAAGACATCAGTTACCATCCAAATGAGGTAAAGATCTCCGGTCTTCGACCACCGTCTTCATCTTCGATTTCTTATCGTCGATTCAGTTATTCAGAATGGGATAAACCCGGTCTTTCTGAGCAACTCACGTATCTAATAAACAAGTGCAACATAAACACACATACACCTTATTTCAATTCATTAGTCACTAACCGTAAATCAGTAAGAGAAAGATTTCCCATATATTAACCCTGAAGGCCGAAACCAACATCAGATCAAAACCCAGGAAACCATTCGACTTAGCCAACCTTCAGTTAGTTCCTAAATTTCACATCCATATCGTTTATAATATTTTATAACGATTTATCGCTATTTTTATTTATTTTAAAATAGCCAATTTATTCAAACGACGCTTCGGGCCATAACGCGGCCGTGGCGCTGTTTTTCTTCAGATTTGATTTACACATTTCTGAAAATCTAACCGTTAGATCTACACAAAATTTACATCATTAGAAAGATCTTTTCAAAGCGAATCCAACGGTTTCAGTTTTGGGAAAATCCGACGGTCGAGCTCCCGGTAAAATCGTTTGAAGTTTCGATTTCAAAATACGAACTGCAGCGTCGTTATTCGTTTTATTTTAATTATATTTATATATATATAATCGATTCTGGCGCTGTTTTCTTCAGATTTGAATAAAACATTCCAGACAATCCAACCGTTGGATCTTTACAAAGTTGGTGTCGTTGGAAAGATATTTCCAAAGCGAACCCAACGGTTTCGGTTTCGGGAAGATCCGATGGTCGGATCTCCCGCACTAATCATTTGAAATCACGGTTTCAAAACACGAACTGCAGCTTTGTTATTCGATATATTTTAATTATATTTATATATATATATATATATATATAAATATAATCGATTCTTCGATTTCAAAACTATATGTTTTTCATACATTTGATAAAAATGATATTTTTATCCAACAAACGTTCACTTCGACACTTCACTATTTTTAACAATTCATGTATATAGTAAAAATGTGATTTTTATTGCAAAAAATTTTATTTCAAAAAACAACTATTTTATATAGTTCATATAGATGATAAAAATAGGATTTTTATTATAAAACAATTTATTTCAAACACGAATACCATTCAACACATGAATTTCTATTCGACAAATGAATTTCTATTCAACACATGAATGTTTTCTATAGTTGTATATATATAGTAAAAATGTGATTTTTATTGCAAAACAATTTATTGCAAAACACTACTATTTTATATAGTTCATATAGATGATAAAAATAGGATTTTTATTATAAAACAATTTATTTCAAACACGAATACCATTCAACACATGAATTTCTATTCAACGAATGAATCTCTATTCAACACATGAACGGTTTCAACATATGAAAATAATTTCAACAAATGAAAATAATTCTAACACATGAATATTTCAGAAAATTTTGGCAGCATAACGGCAGGGTAGTTAAAACCGGGGCCGTCCCTAGTACGGCTCCTCACTCTACCTTAAAGCCTCGCAAATTTTGACAAGGAGGATTTCATGCATCTAGTTCGCACGCAGGCGGCATGTATATTATTTTCATTTCCACAAACTAATCCTATGTGGTTTCAACCAAATAATTCTCAACCACAAATGGGTATTTTTCAACCATAATCAATCAATTTCAACCACAAACAATTCTAATCAACCATTCGTAATCAACCAATTTTCACACCAATCACAACCAATAAATATCGCCCATGGTTTGTAGACGAGGGGGGTATATATATATATATATTTATATTAGCATTTCACTTCTATTTCAACACATATATAATTTTTACAATGCATATATAACTTATGTATCGAACGTACAACTTATACAACGCTTATACAAGAGGTGTACAACGCTTATATAACTCATACATCGATTATATAATTTATACGTCGTCGTTTTCCTTATCGTTTATAATTTAGAAATCTCACATTGGGTTCCACTCCACCAAAAATAGCAGAAGGCTCAGAAAAATATGCGGTCTCTTCTAGAATGTAGAAGACGTCCACACGAGTCCACTGTCTCTTGTTTCACTGAATTTCATCAAGAAACGAAAAAGATATGATTTTTACAGTGAAATCAAAAACCATAGCGCTTTAAAGTGCTATAATATAGTTGAAATTAAAATAGTCGTACCTCTCAGTTTTGGGTTCGAAACTAGGTTTCAAATTTTCTCGCAATCCGTGCAACTATATGTCGATTGGCCTATGCAGCGTCGAAGGGGGTCGAAAGCCGCTCCAGGGGATGGTAGTCGCGGCGAACTCGAACCAGGGAGGAGGGCACAGCGGTGCTCAAAAGTTGTCAACTTCGACGAGTTGTAACTCGAAGGGTATGAAGCGAGAGGGGGTGTGGCTGCTATGGATTTAAAGAGGAAGGATAGTTCTTCAAAAAGCACCAAAGGAGCAAGGGCGAACGATGCACGGAATCACCGCAATATGGTCGGGAAGGTTTGAATACTGGCCGCCGTCGAGATCGGGGAGAGAGAAAATCGGAGGGGGGGGGGGAGATCTGATGTGGACCTATCTTTTTTTTATAAAGTTTTAAAAATCCAAAAATACCCCCTGTCCCCTACGAACTCCAATCCAAACCCAACGACTATCATTCCTAGCATTTTACCCCCATTCCGAACACAATGGGATATGTTTCGTAGGCCCATTCGACTGTTTCAGTCAGTTTTCCTTTAAATTAAAATATAAAACATTCAATAATCGATTTGAACGTACATTTCAATTTGCCAGGGACAAAAACTAATTCGAAAAATTCCACAAAAATAAATCTAGCTATGTTTTGACGATACGGTCCCAACAAAACTAGTTTCGTCGAATTCTGAGACCGTTTGAAAAATGGCCCATTTCTGGTCGATCCAATTTAACTACAATTGACCAAAATACATTTTCCTTTGCCACGCTCACATATTAACTTCAAAAATTATGATATTTGAAACCTAGCAATAATTTGACTTCCCGGATCCAACAATAGTGGTTTCGTCGAATTCTGAGGTCGTTTGCAAAATGGCTATTTTCCCGGGCTATATGAACTCTATAGAGACCTTTCTGAAAATTCATTTGGCCATAACTTTTGCTTCCCGCTATGAAACTTCGATATTCGTTAGAAAGATATTCACTAATAGATTTAAATATTTTTGGTTTCACTCAAATCCGTTTTGTTTTGCACCCGGTATAGTCAGTCAAAGTTTGAATTCAAATTTTGAAACTACCGCGCCATAAAAGGCCTTGTTTATTTTTCAAAGTAATTATATTTATTTTCAATGTCGATTCAAACTTACTTTTCATCGTTATTATTTAAAATATTTATTTTAAATATTTAAAATCCACTAAAATAGCCAATTTAAGAAAAATTAAATTGGTTCAGATTTTCCGGGTTGTTACAATCTCCCCCACTTAAAACTTTTCGTCCCCGAAAAGGAACAAAGTCGAAAGTGGTTTGATTAATCAACACTACGTTCAATCTGGCTTCCATTCTCCAACTTTTCAGTTTCTGAGAATTTTCAAATTCTTCAAAAATTTGGCTAACACCCGGGAATTTTCGAAAAATTACGCCATAACCTCCTTTGTACGGGGAGGGGTTTGGAAATTTATTGGGCCATATTAGGTACCCAATAAATCCTATAAAGCATAAACATATTTATAGTGATATATTCTGGTGTTTACAGGGGAGCGTGTATAGATAATAACTCCAGAGAATAAATTCTCGTCACCCTGTCAAAGCCTGAGAGAGTGTGTATTTTTAATTGCTCCAGAGAATAATTTCTCGTCATCTCGTCCTGTGTGGGAAATAAATAATCCATGTGCCGTATCTAATAACTAGAGATACGTGATTATTGTCAACTCCAAACCCGTGTGGGGTTTTTATTAATCTGGCAATTTACCGTTACATTTTATATGGTCCATATCAGTCATCAGTTCAACCTGTAATATATAGTCATCGCCATACAAGCCTCTCGCTCATATGGTAAATCTTCCACCTCGTCACACAAGCTCCAAATGCTTATGTGGTATATGCTGAAGTATGTCTATCTTCGAGAAGTATTCCATGTAGCGTAGTTCAATATTAATTGTTACTATCCTATGGCAACGTTTATTATTACACACAGAATAACCAGCACTCCGCATCCAATGGCATTCACAGGAGTTGATATAATAATAAAATTGTGCATCCAACTCATTAAGGTTTACCTATTTGTCGGGCATGCAAATAAAATCTTTGCTCAACAGCTAATCCATTTACCTGTTCAAACATATAGAATGCACATGTATATATTTCTATCTATTTTTATACCAGTTCAATGTGTGATTTAATCGAATAAATTCTACCATTCATTCTCTTATTAATTAAATTAACTATCGTTTTAATAAATTAATCAAATCTACTATTATACAACACAAACAACAATCAAATTGTTTTTAACTTTTCAAATATATACCTTTTTAAGTGTTCAAAAATTATATTTCTAAAACCAGACTATATATATAATCACAAATACGTTATTTATAAACATATAACTCTCCACTCGTTCTGGGGCACTTATGACCCCATCTCTAACGAGTTATTCCGTTTCTGCTGTACTCATACTAGGATATTGCTGATCCTATCTGTAATAAGTTATTCGTCCAAGAACACTACTGGTTCTATCTCTGACGAGTTTGTTAATGTGTTATATACCAGAGCTAAGCTTAACCAAAGCTCTAATACCACGTTGTGACAAAACCCGTACTACGGTGTTAAGGGTAATCTTTGGAGTATAACACAGAAACAGATAATAGCAGAATAGAAATAAGTAAATACACCAGATAATGCACAATAGAATATACTAGATAAACGTAATCATCAGAGTTACACAGTATACAGGATCATACTTAGTACAAATACAGTTCAGCTATACATAAATGTCTACAGCGGAAAACAAAACTTAATGTACAATAGGAGCTGAACAGCATAAAAAGAGATAAATGATAGAATCCATCTTCAACTCCAGCTATCCAGAAAATGCCTGCTAAACCTGAACACAAGGCTGCTCGTGTAGAAAAAGGGGCACCCGAGTTTGAAAGTGAAACAAACTACGAGTCAGTCATGGGACTGGTATGAGAAGTCTACTTAACACATTTAATATGGCTAATCACAGGACCACACAACTTTCATGGAACGGGTTTACTCCATTGGATTGCCAGTGCTTTAAAACCAACAATTCTTTTAAACATCGCAATGCTTTTTATAAAAATTAAGCCATTATAAGACTCGGTTCCCATCACACAATGCAACGCAAACCGGAGGATAGAGTTTTACCTTATAATGGCCAAAATATGCTTGATACGAATAAAACAAAAGAATTTGATATTATTGCTAGTGTTTATATGTTTCAAAAACAATTTCAATCATAACTATCAATCATAGACGGCATGGTTACCATATATCATGTCGCCATATATATATACACACAATCAAAACCGCACAATCACGTATTTGGAAATTGGATTTCCGACATGAACCAAGGCAAAAGATAGTCCTTACCGACTTCGAGACTCTCTAGCCCGAGCCTCAGGACCCAGACTCAGGTGGGCCCTTGGAGCGACATGGCCGGTCCACCGATGTGGATTAAAATTCCTGAACACTACGTTTCCCCGCCCTTTGGGGCGTAAATGAGCCAACGAATGACTCTATCGGTCCCGGATCGACCGATATAACGGAGGCGCCTTGCAACAGCATCAACCACAAAGGTGAAAATAATATAAATGTCAGCCAGTTCAAGCACCGACACCACCTCTAACTAGAAAGAAACGCATGTCCTCCCTGAATTCCTCTCCCGTTTCTGGTTCATACTAGGGTGTGAGGCTCGCGAATTCACGTTATACACAAAGCTACGCCACACAGGCGGTGCTTTGATCATCAACCACAAGACTTTACTTTTCAACAGAAGCCCTGATCACTGCATCTTAGCATGCCACACAGGCAATTCACACCATGCAACCGATGATTATCAATCACACAGAATGAATTCCAATGTCAGACACACATTCCATTTGCATGTTCGTCCTGGGCCTGAACGAAACCGGAGGCACTATATACCTCGCATATCCATCGATCTCCGCATACGTCTAGACGATCACCACTCATTATCCATATTTCGGGATGCCTTCCAATCAGGACATCAGTTACCATCCAAACGAGGTGAAGATCTCCGGTCTTCGACCACCGTCTTCATCTTCGATTTCTTATCGTCGATTCAGTTATTCAGAATGGGATAAACCCGGTCTTTCTGAGCAACTCAAGTATATAATAAACAAGTGCAACACAAACACACATATGCCTTATTTCAATTCATTAGTCACTAACCGTAAATCAGTAAGAGAAAGATTTCCCAAATATTAACCCCGAAGGACGAAACCAACATCAGATCAAAACCCAGGAAACCATTCGACTTGGCCAACCTTCAGTTAGTTCCTAAATTTCACATCCATATCGTTTATAATATTTTATAATGATTTATCGCTATTTTTATTTAATTTAAAATAGCCAATTTATTCAAACGACGCTTCGGGCCATAACGCGGCCGTGGTGGTGTTTTTCTTCAGATTTGATTCACACATATCTAAAATCTAACCGTTGGATCTTCATAAAATTTACATCATTAGAAAGATCTTTTCAAAATGAATCCAACAGTTTCAGTTTTGGGAAAATTCGATGGTCGGAGCTCCCGGTACAATCGTTTGAAGATTCGATTTCAAAATACGAACTGCAGCGTCGTTATTCGTTTTATTTTGATTATATATATATATATATATATATATATATATATATATATATATATAGTCGATTCTGGCGCTGTTTTTCTTCAGATTTGAATAAAACATTCCAGACAATCCAACCGTTGGATCTTTACAAAGTTGGTGTCGTTGGAAAGATATTTCCAAAGCGAACCCAACGGTTTTGGTTTTGGGAAGATCCGATGGTCGGATCTCCCGCACTAATCATTTGAAATCACGGTTTCAAAACACGAACTGCAGCTTCGTTATTCGATATATTTTAATTATATTTTTATATATATATATAAATATAATCGATTCTTCGATTTCAAAACTATATGTTTTTCATACATTTGATAAAATTGATATTTTCATTCAGCAGACGTTCACTTCGACACTTCACTATTTTTAACAATTCATGTATATAGTAAAAATGTGATTTTTATTGCAAAACAATTTATTTCAAAACACTACTATTTTATATAGTTCATATAGATAATAAAAATAGAATTTTTATTATAAAACAATTTATTTCAAACACGAATACCATTCAACACATGAATTTCTATTCAACGAATGAATTTCTATTCAACACATGAATATTTTCTATAGTTGTATATATATAATTAAAATGTGATTTTTATTGCAAAACAATTTATTTCAAAACACTACAATTTTATATAGTTCATATAGATGATAAAAATAGGATTTTTATTATAAAACAATTTATTTCAAACACGAATACCATTCAACACATGAATTTCTATTCAACAAATGAATCCCTATTCAACACATGAACGGTTTCAACATATGAAAATAATTTCAACAAATGAAAATAATTCTAACACATGAATATTTCAGAAAATTTCGGCAGCATAACGGCAGGGTAGTTAAAACCGGGTTCATCCCTAGTACGGCTCCTCGCTCTACCTTAAAGCCTCGCAGCATTTGACAATGGGGATTTCATGCATCTAGTTTGCACGCATGCGGCATGTATATTTTTTTCATTTCCACAAACTAATCCTATGTGGTTTCAACCAAATAATTCTCAACCACAAATGGGTATTTTTCAACCACAATCAATCAATTTCAACCACAAACAATTCTAATCAACCATTCGTAATCAACCAATTTTCACACCAATCAAAACCAATAAATATCGTCCATGGTTTGTGGACGAGGGGCGTGTGTATATATATATATATATATATATAAGCATTTCACTTCTATTTCAACACATATATAATTTTTACAACGCATATGTAACTTATATATCGAACGTACAACTTATACAATGCTTATACAAGAGGTGTACAACGCTTATATAACTCATACATCGACTATATAATTTATACATCGTCATTTTCCATATTGTTTATAAATTAGAAATCTCACATTGGGTTCCACTCCACCAAAAATAACAGAAGGCTCAGAAAAATATGTGGTCTCTTCTAGAATGTAGAAGACGTCCACACGAGTCCACTGTCTCTTGTTTCACTGAATTTCGTCAAGAAACGAAAAAGATATGATTTATACGGTGAAATCAAAAACCGTAGCGCTTTAAAGTGCTATAATATAGTTGAAATTAAAATAGTCGTACCTCTCAGTTTTGGGTTCGAAACAAGGTTTCAAATTTTATCGCAATCCATGCAACTATATGTCGATCGGCCTGCGCAGCGTCGAAGGGGTCGAAAGCCGCTCCAGGGGATGGTAGCCGCGGCGAACTCGAACCAGGGAGGAGGGCACAGCAGCATTCACAAGTCGTCAACTTCGACGAGGTGTAACTCGATGGGTATGAAGCGAGAGGGGGGTGTGGCTGCTATGGATTTAAAGAGGAAGGAGAGTTCTTCAAAAAGCTCCAATGGAGCAAGGGCTAACGATGCACGGAATCGCCGGAATATGGTCGCGAAGGTTTGAATACTGGCCGCCGTCGAGATCGGGGAGAGAGAAAATCGGGGGGGGGGGGGGGGGGAGATCTGATGTGGACCTATCTTTTTTTATTTATTTATGAAGTTTTAAAAATAAAAAAAAAACCTGCCCCCTGCGAACTCCAATCCAAACCCAACGACTATCGTCCCTAGCGTTTTACCCCCATTCCGAACACAATGGGATATGTTTCGTAGGCCCATTAGACTATTTCAGTCAGTTTTCCTTCAAATTAAAATTTAAAACATTCAATATTCGATTTGAACGTACATTTCAATTTACCAGGGCCACAAACTGATTCGAAAATTTCCAGAAAAATAAATCTAGCTATGTTTTGACGATATGGTCCCAACAAAACTAGTTTCGTCGAATTTTGAGACCGTTTGATAAATGGCCCATTTCTGGTCGATCCAATTTAACTACAATTGACCAAAACACGTTTTCCTTTGCAACGCTCACATATTAACTTCAAAAATTATGAAATTTGAAACCAAGCAATAATTTGACATCCCAGATCCAACAAAAGTGGTTTCATCGAATTATGAGGTCGTTTGAAAAATGGCCATTTTCCCGGGCTATATGAACTCTATAGCGACCTTTCTAAAAATTCATTTGGCCATAACTTTTGCTTCCCGCAATGAAACTTCGATTTTTCAGATTTGTTAGAAAGATATTCACTAACAGATTTAAATATTTTTGGTTTCACTCAAATCCGTTTTGTTTTGCACCCGGTATAGTCAGTCAAATTTTGAAACTACTGCGCCATTTCAGGCCTTGTTTATTTTTCAAAGTATTTATATTTATTTTCAATGTCGATTCAAACTTACTTTTCATCGTTATTATTTAAAATTTTATTTTAAATATTTAAAATCCACTAAAATAGCCAATTTTAAAAAAATTAAATTGGTTCAGATTTTCTGGGTCGTTACATGTACCAAACAATGTAAAATAAAATTACTTGTTAATATTATTATAAGTTTAGCTTTCATACCATGCTATCACTATATACACAGTTAACAGAATTCAAACTTTTATACTTGTTCTATCTGCATCAAAACATAACATATACAACTTTACCCTATTAAATCCTCCGAATTCAAATTTTAATAAGACTGCATTTGTATGAGCTCGTATGAGTTGGGAGAGTTAACTGTATTAAACACAAACTCTTCACATCTTAATCATTACCAGAATTCTCACTTTAATCATGTATTCCATTATTATCATATAGTTACCTTTTAGCTTAGGTTTTTTGGACCATGTTAGTTTTTTTTCCTCTTATGATGGTGTCTTAATGAATGCACTTAACCACCGAACATTTTGCATGATGACATTCGGGTTCAAGTAACCTTGTACTCCAAGTTACCTATGGAGCATCAAGTGTTTCAACGGTAGGACTAATCGGTCTGTTTGGATTGTTCTATCTATGTGTGTATAACAAAAGTTCAAATGAGCTTTCATGCATTTTGATAAGTGTTTTAGTAGTTTTCTTTAGCATTTTTATTTTCTGCTTCCAGCAAATGACTCCTGTACATTTAAACTGTATAAAGCAGATATGCTAGCATTCGGTGTCTTGTGGGTTTGCGGAACGATCCAAATGTCAATTCTAGGTAGGTGCATTGAGAAACAATCCTACCATGTGAACAAGAGCTATTTTGTTCGTATACCTCAGGAAACATGTTATATGGATCCAATTTGACTTCTTTACTGGTTGGGGAGTTTGTGCTTCTCTGGCTAAAATATGGTAAATAATGTGTCAAGTTATACAGCTTCTGATTAATAAATATCCCCAATAAATTGGATATTATGTAGATGTGTGATATGTATGGCAATTAATTTGCTAAATTGTATGCAAAAGATAACCTTGCAGGAATACTTGATTTCTAAATCTGTGTTGAAAGACACCTATTTTATTTGAATTTGGTTTACCTGTTCTACTTAAGCTTGCTTAGGCCGTGTGAATGTTTAGATTTATTTGCCTATTATGAATTTTGATTGTGATGGAATAATGAGTATTCTCTAGAATAAGAAACACCAAATAATGAAACTCACAACTTCTTATGTGATGACTTTTTCATGTCAGCAAGAAAGACTCATTTAGTGATTTGTTAAATGAGATTATCATATTAGTTAATTCTAAGAAAAATAATCTTATGGACCAATATCACGTAAATTTCATATTAACAAAAACACCTGACCTATGCTGGAAAAAGTTCCATGTAAACATTACTATGGTGGCTTTCAGGTGTCAGATGATGCTATAGAACTACGCTTCCTCATTAGTGGCGTTGCGTGTGACTAGCATGAACTTTTTTTTAAAACATTAATTATCAGTGCTTGGATTATTCTGTAATAATATCAAGTTAAGGTTTTGTATTTGTATATTTGCTCATTTACTGTTACTATATTGTTTGATATGGATTCTATCTGGTCCCTAACAAAAATGGATCTGCCAATGCACACTATTTGTGGTTGAATATGTTTTTATTTTTAATCATATAGTTGGGAGAGTTAACTATATTGTGGTTTTCTACAGGCACAATTAAAGTTGGGCGGACTAGTGGTAGGATTGAAGTTAATTTGGTAGATGATTGCAGTTATTTTGCAACTCACATGATTAGTAGTGTTTGTGTTAAGACTGAATTTAGAAGAAATATGTTGAATGTTGTTTTAAAACTTATTATGCATGTTAACGACGGTGTATAACGCTTGGTATTATAAATTTGTTATGTACGCTATTTTAAATTTTGGTATGTTTTACATGCCATTTGTTGTTTTAATGTTGTTATTATGTACGTAGCCAACACTAGTACTGAATATTTGTTTGTGTATATTTGATATGAAATATAGGTCTTTTTATAGTAACCATACTAATTGTAGTTTCTAACAGTTATAACCGTTATAATTTTGGTACCAGCAACATTTAAAACCGTTAGCAAGTAAAATAATATAACGGCTATAATCATTAGTAAACGAACAAATATAACATTTATTACCGTTATTAAATAAAATATCATAATGGTTATAACCGTTACTACACAGGATAATATCACGTTTATAACTGTTACAATGTCCGTGAGTGTTTATAACGGTTATGACCGTGACAATATGCGTGATAAAAATCACCAATGCCTATTGGGTAAACGGTTATAACCGTGAGTAATGTGATTCCTCACGGTTATAAGCGTGAAAAATGGGCTTTTCTGGTGTTGTGTGATTTTCTTAACTCCATTGGGTCTAAGAACGGTATTATTAAAGATACAATTCACGACAACCCAAAATCACATTCCATTAATTATGGAATCTTCACGGAAAAACAAATCAATATATAATCGATATCAAATTCCATATCTGACCAATAACATAAATGGAATAACGGCAATGCCTCTTAAATTCCTTATGCATTAACAGTCTTCCTCCATAGAAGTTCACTTCGATTATTAGCAAATCGAATTCCATTCAATTCCAATTTAATATATTAAATTGGAAAACGTTACCTTGGAAAATTCCAGTTAAATCTAAATAAAAAGATTTATAAATCCCATATCACATTTCACTGTAAATCGGTTTAAAGAACGAATGTCGTTAAAAACACAGTTCACAATAAACCCTATTCACGTTAGTCTCTAACCGTAAATTATTAAGAGAATAATCCCCTAAGTATTAACCCCGAAGGCCGAAACCAACATCAGATCAATACCCAGGAAACCATTCAACTTAACTAATCTCTAGTTAGTTTCTAATTTTCTTAACTCCATTCAGTTCAAGAACAGTATTATTAAAGATACCATTCAAGACGAACCCAAAATCCAATTTGATATTAAATACAAGGCTCTAAATAGAAAATATATCGGCTTACTTTCAATATCAAATTCTGAAAACAACAGATATCGTATTGGAATAACGAAATATATATCTTCCAAATTCCTCCACAATATTCGTATAATCACGAAATCCAATATCGAAATATTCTGAAGATAATTTCGATTCAAATTCATTCCAATTCATATATTGGAAATCCCGGTTATTTTTAAAGCCATTTCAAATCCAATTTATTTATTTTAAAAATATTGAATTTATTATTCTATTTCAAAACTAGTTCATTTCGGTAAAAAACTATTTTTATCTTTTCAAATATGGAATTTTTCATCCCAATTCTTTCCAAATCATTTATTATGGTTTTATACAAATTATTGATATTTTTAATGATTTTATCAAGGCCTGTACAGTCGATTTCCACAAACGGCCATCGAACTGCACTTACAACGACCTTTTTCAAATTTGATTTGGACATAATTCCAAATCCAACCATTAGATTTCAAATCTCCAATATTCGTTAGAAAGCTCTTTTCGATACGAACCCAACGGTTTCGATTTTAGGAGAATCCGATGGTCGGATCTCCCGAAATGTCCATTTGAAGCCAATGGTCAAAATTCGCGAACTGCCGCAGTGCGGCGCGTTCTATTCAGGCCATTATATAATATATACAATATATATAATATATATCTCGTCGATTTCCATTTAAAACGTATTTTATAAATTGTTTTAAATTCGTTATCAAAACGATTTCAACTTCATATTCAATTTCAAATCAAAATTGAATATTCCATATCATCGATATATAAATGATAATATTTTCAAAGCATTAGATTTTGAAATCAATTATTTTTCGATATTCATTATAAAAATGAATAAAATTGATACAAATATTGTTCCCGTCAAAATGGCGTTAATCTAATCAACACGGCTTTATATATTTAAATATATTCGTGTCCATCCCAATTCGGACATCAAAATCAGATTTTGATCTTTTACTGAATATTATTTTAAAATAATCGTTATTTTAAAATATTCATTCTTTCTGAACTGGAATCAGACACAGTCAATTACTATATAATGTGACTATATGGATTTCATACACCACATGTACTCAACAACAATCAAACACAGTCAACCATCATCCAGAGTGCATTCTACACTGCATAGCCATTAAATATAAATAGTTAATGCTTATAACAGCCTGTCAATCAATCGATCGACATACAGCTAATTATTGGGATTAGTGTATGTCATATATCATCCCAATACCCGTGTGGGGTTTCAATCAACAAATAATGAATTTTATTGGTGCAATTGGGCGATGTGTAAAATTTATCATCCCAATCAATATCAGTCAAATGTGTGTACATAAACAAATCATTTGATTTGTTTACGAATATTTATTTTATTCATATACCCGTTAAAAATTATATTTTTTAACTATAAAATATTTTATTCCATTCCACATCACACAATCCACTTTTACATCAAAATCAAACAAACAAACAAGTCGTCCATGGTCTGTGGACGATGGGTGTCGGGTGCTGCTAAGCACCGTCTGCATCCTAGTATATATTTTAACTAGAAAATAAATTAAAGTGAGAAGTTCTCACCTTGGGGTTCCACTCCGACATGCTTTAACGGATGATGGTTTGGATTCTATTCCAAATTCCAACACAATCTTATTTACGCTGTTCATAGATAAAAATCACATTTTTATTTCAATGCTAAAAACTATATTTTTTTACTTTGCTAAAAATTACATTTTTACTTCACTAAAAATTATATTTTTACTTCGCTAAAAATTATATTTTTACTTCAAAACCATACATGTAAAAATCGCATCTTTAACACGATGTTTACATTATAAAGATAATATTTTTATTTCGATGTTCATGCAATAAAAATCATATTTTATTGGAAATATCAAAGAAAACTGGAAACAATCGCTGCATGAGAATCTAGTTAGTTGGAAAAAGATGACAGACAAGTTTAGCATTAAAACTGTTTATCATGCCATTGTTAAGATTGATGAACTACCTAATTGGAGGTGGAGAAAGAGAACATGGAAGCAAGATAACTCGATGGTTGAAAATTTGTTATACTGGAAAGTTTTTCAAGGATGCTTATCAACGACGGATATGCTTATGACTAGAGGCCTTGCAGTCAATAATACATGCCAGTTATGTAACAATATGCCTGAAACTTTGGACTACCTCTACTTTCACTGCTCTTTTATTCAGAGAATTTGGAACTACATAAAAAGGCAACTTCGAATGAACTGTATGTCAAATTCCAGCATAAATGAATGGGAATGCATATTTATAAGCACTGGATGCAAGGATAAAAAGAAAAGGAGTGTCAATTTGATAGTCAAGAAATTTATTGCATGTGTTTGGAGAGAAAGAAACATTGTAGTCTTTAATCCTGCTCTCAAGAAAAGTGCGGCTGCTTTCAACGATTGGACACTGCATGAAATCAGAAATGAACTTGGAGATGTAAAATTTTCTATTGAGCCGGGGATTCTACAGCAATTTGCTTATTAGTCTCGGGTCTTTTGTGTTTTGTGTTGTTTTTTGTTGTTTTCCTTTTTTGTTTTTCCTGTCGTTGAAGTATTGTTTCTATGTCTTCTTCATTTTGGTTCGCCAAAGTGGTCTGTATTTTCTCTTCATACTTCAATAAAAAGGTCGGGGCCTTTAACCCCGTCGGCCATGCCAAAAAAAAATCATATTTTTATTATCTCTATAATATAAAAATCATATTTCTATTATCTCTATAATATAAAAATCATATTTTTATAAAGCCACTTCACATATAAAAATCCAGTTTTTACATCACTACTTCATATATGAAGATCACATCTTTATCATGCCATTCGTATAATGAAAATCTAACCTTTACTATATTAAAAATCAAATCTTTTTGGCTTTTAAAAATTAATTTTTTTTCTTTATAATGAAAAATCATACTTTTAATTAATAAAAATCGCATTTTCATTAGCTAAAATCATATATAAAAATCTGGATTTATAACGATGTTATTTAAATTAAATTTAACTAAAAATGAATAATTAAAAATCACTTTCTTCTTCTGGCCGACTGGAGGTGGAGGAGAGGTGCTAAGGGCGGCATTGGGTCTAGAAGGCGGCGGCTAGGGTTCAGGTGGCGGCTAGGGTTCGGGCTTTAGGTCTCGGGGGGGCACGTCGGTTCAACTCAGAAGAGAGGGCGGAGTGGAGAGAGGAAGGGTGTGGCGGAGGGGGAAGGGGAGGTAGAGGCGGCGGTCCACGACGTGGGAGGGGGGGCGAGCGCGATTGGAGGCGTCGTGGTTTTTTCTTTTTTTATCGATCTGAATGAAGGAGGAAGGGAGAGAGAATGTTGAGGGGTGAGGTGTTTATATAATTAATTTATTTTAATTTTCAATAAAAAGTTGACTTTTCTTTTGAACTCCAAATGAGGCCCAACGACTGTCGTCCCTAGCGTATTACCCCATTCCTAACATAATAAGCCAGTTCGGCTGTTTCGATCAGTTTTCGCTAAAATCAAAATATAAATCAATATATTGAATTTGAACGCACATTTCAATTTACCAGGGCCACATACTAACTTCAAAAATTCCCAAAAAATAAATCAAAATATATTTTGACAATACGGTTCTAACAAAACTAATTTCATTAAATATGGAGACCGTTTGAAAAATGGCCATTTTCTGATCGACCCAAATTGACTAAAACTGACAAAACACGTTTTCTTTTTCCACGCTCACATATTGATCCCAAAAATTATGAAAATTGGAATCTAGCAATAATTCACATCCCGGATCCAACAAAAGTGGTTTCATCGAAAACAGAGGTTGTTTGCAAAATGGTTATTTTTACGGGCTATATTTTCGATAGCGATTATCCTGAATTTTCAAATAGCCATAACTTTTGATTCCCGCTATGAAATTTCAAATTTTCAGGTTCGTTAAAAAGATATTTATAAATAGATTCAAATATTTTTGGTTTTACTAAAATCCGGTTTATTTTGAATCATGTACATTCATTTGAAATTTGATATCGAATTTTCAAACTACCGCACCATTTCTAATTCCTTTTATAATTAAAATAAATATTTATATTTTAACGACGGTATATATACACACACGTTCTAATTCTATTCAAAATAATTTTCTTGTCATTATTATTTAAAATAATTCACTTTAAATATCCAAAATTCATTAAAATTGCAAAATAAAATTTTTAAATTGGTTCGGATTTTCCGGGTTGTTACTGTAACACCTGTATTTTCTGTGAACATAAGAATAACAAATCGGAGAATAATTAAATTATAACAGAATAATTAAGTGAAACGGTTTAATCCATTGCGTCTGTCTCGAAATTCTGCTTGTAATCGAGTCCAAGTTTGCGTAAATCGGACTCCGTATGAAGAAGATATGGCCTTCAGAAGTTTCAATTAAAACCAGCCCGGAATTCAAAATTCAGATTTCGAAATTCAAAACAGAAACCCGGTCTGGGCGAAAAAATTCCCGACCAGGACCCAGGTCGACACTAGGGTCGACCTGGAGGTCGATCTGGGTAAACAGGTCGACACTAGGGTCGACCTTAGGGTCGACCTCCCCCCTATTTCCAGATCCGTGGACAGTTGCATTTTTCTGTATTTAAACGCCCGTTCTGACCAGATTCGTGACCGCTATGCTATTTAAACACCCATAAACCTAGCTTTCTCTCCACACAATTTCATTCTGCCTATACTATGCTTCTATTCTAATTAAAAGTAAAAATGGCGTCGCTACTCTGCTAGAATCAAAACTAGAACTAGTGCATCTTCTTCCAATCTGAATAGAGTTAAAAGAGAACAAATATTTTCTAATCTAATCGATAGTCTACGCCAACGGAGCAATATTCAGTGTCAGAATACAAATCCCAGAAATCAAGATTTACCTTTTCAATCATGAGTACAGTTATTTTCAGATATAAAGTTTAATAATTATCTTGACATTTTTGTGAATCTGGATCTGAGGTTATGCATACTTTTCTGTGGATCTATCTTGATTTTGACTGTTCTGTATCTGTTCCCTCTTTTCTTCCTTTTTGTGTATAGCCGGGCTACAACGAGCCGGCTCCAAATCTCATAAGAGATTAACGCACAAACACTAAATTTTGGGACAAATAATGGATAATGCATAATTGGACATGACTGATCTTTGACTGATTTGAGAAATGGACATATGTTCTAAATTAGATCTGTGTATACTCTGTAATTTGGAAGAAGAGAAATCATTGTATGATAACATATGACTTGAAACTTGGGGGACATAATGCATACTAAAAATTAAGATCTGATTTTGAGATATTATAATTTAAAGATCTAGACTTTTGGGTAAATTTTATGTAACGATTCATGACTTGAAAAAGGAATATGTGACTTAGGCGTAGAGACCTATATTATAATAGGATAACTATCAATGTGAATATGCCTAAAAGTAGATTTTTGGATATTTAGCATTAAAGGCTATAATTTGGCATAATTCATATGGTATATCATGATTTGGGCTTTTAGAGAATATTCTGTACTGTGCAAAGTTTAACTAAAAATTTGGGCATATGTTGTATTATGAATTATGACCATGATTTAGGCATGTAAGTTTGGCTTAATTTATGATTAGGCAAAATATGTAAGTAGAATTTTAAAAATCTGTTATCTGCTAAATCTATTGAATTGCCTAATCTGCTAAATCTGTTATCTGCTAAATCTGTTGAATTCCTTAATCTGCTAAATCTTTTATCTGCTAAATCTGTTGAATTACCTAATCTGCTAAATCTGTTATCTGCTAAATTTGTTGAATCGCCTAACCTACTAGATCTGTTATCTGTTGAATTGGCTAATCTGTTGAAAGCTGAATAATTGTAATTTGGGTATGAAAATTCGTAGGCTCGATATAAGATTGAGTAAAACATGGAAATTTGGTTAGTCTACTGTAACCTGTAAAGAAGTTTAATCTGTTAAATGGATATAATTAGTCTGATATCTGTATAATCTGTATTGGAATGAATTGGCTATGACACGAGGTTAGACTCCGTTTGCGGTAGAAGCCTGCTAGGAGCTGTAATAACCCGGAAATATAGGCCAATTTAAATTTTTTATTTTTGCAATTTTAGCGAATTTTGATTATTTAAAATGAATTATTTTAAATAATATTGACAAGAAATTTATTTTGAATAGAATTCGAATGTATATATTCGTCTGAATTGACGATAGAATATAAATAATTATTTATAATTATAAAAGGAATTGAAAATGGCGCGGTAGTTCGATAATTCGATTTCAAACTTCAAATGAATGTACCGGGTGCAAAACAAACCAGATTTTAGTGAAACCAAAAATAATGGGATCAATTTGAGAATATCTTTCCAACGAATCCGAAAAATTGAAATTTCATAGCTGGAATCAAAAGATATGTCTAGTTGAAAATTCTGAATTGTCGCTATGGAATTCAGGCCCTTAAAAATGGAAATTTTGCAAACGACCTCGGATTTCGACGAAACCACTTTTGTTGGGTCCGCGATGTCAAATTATTGCTAGGTTTCAAATTTCATAATTTTTCAATTCAATATGTAAGCGTGGCAAAGGAAAACGCGTTTGACCAGTTTCAGTTGATTTTAATCGACTGGAAAATGGTCATTTTTCAAACGGTCTCAGAATTTGACAAAACTAGTTTTGTTAGGACCATATCGTCAATACGAAGCTAGAAAATATTTTTATGGAATTTTTCTAGTTAGTATGTGGCCCCGTTAAATTGAAATGTGCATTTAAAATTCAGTATAATGATTTAAATGTAAATACAACGGAAACTTATCGAACCGATCGAATCAGCTTACGATACATATCACATTGTGTTCGGAATGGGGGTAATTAGCTAGGGACAACAGTCGTTGGGTCTCGTTTAGAGTGCAAATGTAATGTCAACTCTCATGGAATAAAATATTAATAAATTATAATATATATATATATATTTATAAAACCTAATTCATTCCCTATCGTTCCCAAATCGATCTGAAAAGAAGAAAAAAACCCGCCACCCCCCCGGCGATCGACGACGGCCTTCTCCTCCCCTCCTCTACGCGACGGCGCTCCCCTTCCATCGCGAACCCGCCACCCTCAAACCCCCAACGCGACGCCCCATTCGAGTTCAGCCACGCTCCGCCCACTGGAGCACCGCGCCTCCTCCACTCCTTTCCTCCTCCACCGCAGTTCATCCACCTCGAGCGCCTCCCCCTTTCCTTCAGTTCACCGACACACAGACCACCCCCAAAAACAGAGCACATTGAGTCATTTTCTTTTGTATCTCCTTTTATATTAGAGTACTGGGTTTTAATCCGATTTTTATTATATAAACAAGCCTAGTTTTATTTTCAGAAATTTATTTAAAACCTTAATTAAAAATATGATTTTTATATATTGAATAGCAAAGTAAAAATTCGATTTTTATATATTGAATAGCAAAGTAAATATACGATTTTCATATAGAAGTAGTGATGAAAATTCTACTTTTACATTATAGAAGTGTTAAAAATATGACCTTTATATAGTAGAAGATATAAAAATACTATTTTTATATAAGTATTATATTGAAAATAAAATTTCTATATAATAGAGAATATAAAAATATAATCTTTATATTTGAAAAGGCAAAATCTATATATAGAGAATAGTGTGATAAAAATAGAATTTTTATCTATATAGTAGCGGTGTAAAAATAGAATTTTATCCATATGAAGTAAAAATAAAAATATAATCTTTTATATTGTAGAAGTAATAAAAATATAATCTTTTATACTGTAGAAGTAATAAAAATATGATTTTTATTATATATACGTTAAAGTGGAAAAGTGATTTTTATAGCGAAGTAAAAAATTTGATTTTTATATATTGAATAGCGAATTAAAAATTCGATTTTTATATATTGAATATCAAAGTAAAAAATTCGATTTTTATATATTGGATAGCGAAGTAAAAATGTGATTTTTATATATGTAGTGAATTTGGGCAACGAAAGTATCAGACGGCGAAGATTTCCTACATAAGAAGAGTCGTGGGATTGGATTAGTAATTCTGTGAGAACTTCTCACTTTTAATTTTATTTCTAGTTGAAATATATACTAGGATGAAGACGGTGTTTAGTAGCACCCGACACCCGTCGTCCACAGACCATGTACGGCTTGTATGCTTGGTTGTTTGATTTTGATGTGTAGTTGATTGTGTGATGTGATGTGAAATAAAATAAAATATTTATATAGTTGAAAATATTTTATAGTTAAAAATAGAATTTTTAACGTGTATATAAAATGAAATAAAAATAAACAAATTGGACGATTTGTTTATATACACACATTTGACTGATATTGATTGGGACGATAAATTTTACACATCGCCCAACTGCACAAATAAAATCTGTGTTTGATTGTTTGAAACCCAATACGGGTATCGGGATGATATTTGACATACACTAATCCCGATTGTTTAGTTGTATGTCGATCGATCGATTGACAGACTGTTATAAGCGTTGAATATATATTTGATGCTTATACAGTGTAGAATGCACCTTGGATGATGGTTGATTATTCATCGTTGTTATTGTATACATGTGTTGTAGAAAATCCATATAATTAACATTATATGGTAATTGATTGGGCCTCATTCCAGTTTTGAAATAGAAATATTTGAAAAAGAAATATTTGAATAGAAATATTTGAAATAGAAATATTTGAAAATAGAAACATATGAAGCCGTGTTGATTAGATTGACGCCATTTTGACGTGAACGATATTTATATCAATTTTATTCATTTTATAATGAATGTTGAAAGTGATTTCAAAATCTGACATTTGGAAAAGAAACGAATTCGAATTGAATTGAATAAGAAATGAATTCGAACTGAATTGAATTGAATAGGAAACGAATTCGAATTGAATTGAATAGAAAACGAATTCGAATTGAATTGAATAGAAAAAGAATTCGAATTGAATTGAATAGAAAACGAATTCGAATTGAATTGAATAGAAAACGAATTTGATTTGAAATGAATTTAAAACGAATTTACATTGGAATATTCAATTTAGATTTGAAATTGAATATGAAGTTGAAACCATTTTGAAAATGAATTTAAAACAATTTATAAAATACGTTTTAAAAGGAAATCGACGAAGTATATATTATATATAATATAATGGCCTGAATAGAACACGCCGCGCCACGGCAGTTCGCGAATTTTGACCATTGGCTTCGAATGGATATTGCGGTAGATCCGACCGTCGGATTCTCCTAAAACAGGAACCGTTGGGTTCGTATCGAAAAGATCTTTCTAACGAATATTAGAAATTTGAAATCTAACGGTTGGATTTGGAATTATGTCCAAATCAAATTTGGAAAAGGACGCTATAAGTGCAGTTCGATGGCCGTTGATGGAAATTGACTGTACGGGCCTTGATAAAATTATTAAAAATAGTAATATTTTGTGTAAAATCATAAGAAATGATTTGGGAAAAATCGGGATGAAAAACTCCATTTTGAAAAGATAAAAATAGATTTTTATCGAAATGAACTAGTTTTGAACTAGAATTATAATTCTATTTATTTTTAAATAAAAAAATTGAATTTGAAATGGTTTTGAAAATAACCAGAATTTCCAATGATTGCATTGGAATGGATTTGAATCGAAATTGTCTTCGTAATATTTCGATGTTGGATTTCGTGATTATACAGATGTTGTTATGGAAACTTGAAAGATATCGATATATATATCGTTATTTCCAATACGATATCTGTTGGTCGTAGAATTTGATATTGAATATAAGCCGATATATTTTCTATTCAGAGCCTTGTATTTGATATCAAATGTGATTTGGGTTTGTCGTGAATGGTGTCTTTATTAACACTGTTCTTGAACCCAGTTGAGAAAAGATTAAATCTTTTTATTTAGATTTAAATAAGTGTACCAATTAAATAATATTTAATTGGAATTGAACTGGTATTGATTTTTGGGTTTATTGTGAACAGTGTTTTAAATAACACTTGTTCTTTAACCCGATAATTAATGAATGTGATTTTGGGTTTATCGTGAACCGTGTTTTAAAATGACACTGATTCTTTAACCCAGTTAAAGATTAAAACTAAGTGGAGTTTTAATGAATCTTTAATTAGATTGAAAAGATTGAGAATGGAGTATCACCAGTTTTGCTCCAGGCGATAGTTAAATCTTTAATTAGATTTGAACATGAAATGGTAATTGAATTTACCGATAACACTATGGTGTTAGATATGAAGTATTACTAGTTTTACTTCATGGGATGAATAGGTTGGGATTGGGAAATAAAATAAATGATTACTTCGGTGTGGTTCTCTAATCCCGACTAGTTTGAATTGATATTCAAAGGAGATTAAAGAATAAATTTAAAGAATTTATCTTGGATAAAGTAAATGGGAACTTTTCCCAAAGTATAGGAATATTTGAATAAAAGAATATTCTGAATTGGAATGAGGCGTATGTTGTGTTTGTGTAACACTTTTATAATATATACGCGAGTTATTCAGAAAGACCGGGTTTATCCCATTCTGAATAACTGATTCGATGTGGTGTCGAAGTTGAAGACGGTGGTTGAAGACCGGAGGTCTTCATGTCGTTTGGTTAATTACTGATGGTCTTGATTGGGCTGTACACCCAAGAAGATGGAAACAGTTGGTGATCGTCTAGACGTACTTGGTGATCGATGGATATGCGGGGTACTAGGTGCCTCCGGTTTCGTTCAGACCCATAACGGACTTGTAAATGGACTATATGTCTGACATTGGATTTTAGTCTGTATGATTGATTTCTACTAAATATATATCTGTTTGGCGGCGGAGAATTTATTCTCTTTCTTAACGCCCTTCTCTGAGACGTACGAGCTCAGGGGTTATATACAGATGGATATCTAACGCATAGAGTGAATTGCCTATGTGGCATGCCTAAGTGGCAAATGATCAAGGCTTCTGTTGAAAAGCAAAGTCTTGTGGTTGATGATCAAAGCACCGCCTGTGTGGCATAGCTTTGTGTAACGTGAATTCGCGAGCCTCACACCCCGGTTGTGAACCAAAAACGGGAGGGGACCTCAGGGAGGACATGCGTTTCCTTCTAGCTAGGTTGGTGTCAGTGACCTACCAGCCCTGACATTTGTATACTTTTCACCTGTGTGGTTGTTGCTGTTGCGAGGCGCCTCGGTTTGATCGGACGATCCGGGTCCGATGGAGTCATTTGTTGGCTCATTGACACCCCAAAGGGTGGGGAAACGCAGTGTTCAGGAAATTTAATCCACATCGGTGGACCGACCCTGACGATCCAAGGGTCACTCGAGCTCTGATCCTGAGACACGGGCTAGAGCATCTCGAGTCGGTTGAGGACTATCTTTTGCCTCGGTTCATGGATGGAAATCCAATTTCCAAATACGCGACATTTGTGGTTTTATTTGTAGACCTATATATGGCGACTGTAACACCCCGTAATTCTGTGACATTAAGATTCTCAAATTAAAGTATAATTAATTTTTAAAAGAAAAATTAAAAGAAAAAGATCCATGCAGTTGTTTAATTTAAGTATTGTAACTAACATGAAAAAGAGAAGTAAGGAGAGAACAATAATTATTATTGTTCTAAGACTTGTTAACAAAAGCCTCTGTAGCTCAGTTGGTTAAGGCATTGGATTTGTAGCATGGAGGTCGGGGGTTCGAACCCCGGCGGCGGCATAATTTTTTTATCTTTGTTTTAGAGAGGGCCAACTGAACATGCAAATATATGTACGTATACAAATTCAAAATTTGAAAGGATAAGAACGTACATATAAGGAAATAAAGAATATATATATATACATATGAGAATATAAATATATATATATATGCAAAAATATATGTATACGAAAGATAAAATTCAAGATAAGGCTACAGTCAATGAAATATGGCAACATCATTTGAATTTTGAAAATAAAATGAAAGTTGTGCGTATATATATACGCGTAAAATGGTCGTTAGAGGAATTGTATACATATAAGAATATTTCATGTGAATAAAACAGTTAAATAAATTCCAGAAATTCAAAAGTTTGAAAATCAAACTTTTACGCCAAAATAGCTTGTGGGACCCAATGCTGACTCAGCACTGCGTGTATGATAAGGTTTGGCTAGATTCATCTACGTACCTGGACTATTTTCTTAACTAGGTTCAATGCTGACTCAGCGCTGCGTGTACGATAAGGTCTTGAGCAGCTATATAAACAGCCCTAGTCTTCATTCTCTTTGCACCAATTCTCTTCTATCCTTATGCTGCTAAGATTCATGGCTTCTTCCCCTCTTCTAAATTTTCTTAAATAAATAAAATAAAATATGATTCAAGACGAGGAGATGCTGCTAAAAGACTTTTAAGGAGGGATTCAAATCAAAGTTTCAAGTGAAGAATTCAAAGGCTAGCTCAAACAAGTTTCAAGCAACGACGCACGAATCATAGCCACGCTTTCCTTCTTTTCTAGATCTATTTTCTGTAAGTTGGTTATTTCTAGATCTGAATATTTTGTTTTATTTGTGACATGAAATTAAAGGAATAAAGGAATATGCCAAGTCTCTCTCTCTCTTCGAATCTGTGTTTATACTCTTGGACTGAATTAAGAACTGTTATGATTCGAGGACAAATAAGACTGTAACCGTGACTATGACTATAGAACTGTGGCCTTTGAAAGCATATGCCTTTGGACTATGACATAAGCCTTTGATTTTGGGACAAATAAACATTGCATATGACAATGACTTATGACTATGGGAATTATTTTCCCTTTTGGACTACGAACATCGCATATGACTATGGACATTTCCTATGACTGTGACTGTGACTACAAGGATTATTTCCTTGACTAGGCCTATACCTTTGATTTGGACATAAACTATTACTTATGACATAATGAGGACAACTGTGATTTTAAAACCAATGATTTATGATTAGGAAAATATTGCTTTAGTTTTGTGATTGAGAAGTTGGGTCTAAACCCAATTATTTATTTTACCTGTTCCTTGGTTTTTCTTTGGTTTTAAGACAGTGGGAATTTACCTATTAAGTTAGGTCTACCCACGTTCTTGAACCTATTTTGCCCATTCTTTGGTTTTAAGATAGTGGGAATTTACCTATTTAGTTAGGTCTACCCATATTCTTGAACCTACATTGTTATCCAAACCTTTTTATGCCAATTATTCCTTCTTGTCATTTTGATTCATTCCCTTTTTATCTACGAATCTAGATTTATTTATAATCTAGGTTGAATCACGATTATTCGAACGGTGGGAATGCGATTTGGGGAAAAACATGGAAATGAATATGAACGTAATTGTAAACTTGGAAATTGGCATAATTTGGAATATGTATTATGACATGCATATTAAAATGAAAACGGGGAAATTGACATGGATTAGGGAATATGTGATTTTGACATATTAAATTTAGCGTTAGTAAGTAAGCTAAATTTTAGGCATAAAATGTAAACTAGAAAAATAATTCTAGTTTTGCCATAAATTGTGAATTAGGATGTTAAACCAAGATTGGGTTAATTAAGGTTGATTTGGAATAAGTATATTAGCACAATTTTGAATTTATTCATAATTGTGAGCAATTGTCATGTTTAGAATAAATTAAGGTTAGCGACACTAAATTTGGTATAATTTACATACCAAAAAGTATAAATATGATAAATAAGAGAGAACGGGCCATAATAATAAATGTGACAATGTACATTAAAAGAGTAGTAATGAAATAAGTAAATTAGGAGTAATTTACTTATAGAATTCGTCATAAATGTTAAATTGTTCATTTACCACAAAATATGTAACTTGGTTAAGTTTTGGCCATAAATTATAAACTAGGATATTTAATCTAGTTTCGGCAATGAAATAGGAAATGGCCTAAACTGCATGTTGGGTTAGGACTTGGGCCTAGAATATAAGTATACTAGTAGGCTTGACAAATAAATATAGGCCAAATTTGTCTAAAAAGGGGAAATGGGCTTTTGAAATAAATTGTTAACAATTTATAAACAAAAGAAAAGTATTTTGATAACATCCCTTTTTATAACACATAGACCAGAAGGTTCTAGGGTGACAGAGAGGATAGTGTCTAGGCTTGGGTTTGGAAAATACAAGTTTCCTGCCCTCCCTGGCTATCCCTAACTGATCCGAAGGACGGGATGGTTGTTTTCGAAACCATATTTGGAAATTAATCAAAAACCCTTTGAACTTAGAAAACATGAATATGCCTAACCCGAGGTTAGACTGAGTTGCGGTGTAAACCTGCCCGGAACCGACCGGCACATCCAGTAACCGCAGCAATATCTGTCTAATGTGAGAGGTTGCGGCTTTAATTTATTAATTAAAGCTAGAACAAGAATGGGAGAGTTAAGTCCATAGGAACACTTAACCAACCTAACACGGTTAAGCTAGAATGGGAAGGTTAAGGAACATTTAACCAACTTAGCACAGTTAAAGCTAGAATGGGAGGGTTAAGTCCATGGGAATACTTAGCCAAATTAACATGTTAATTAGACTAGAGATTGGGGTTAAGTAATACACTTAGCCAAATTAATATGTTAACTGGACTAGACCATAGGGTTAAGTAAACTTGAACGCTTAACCATCATAATATGATAAATGAATAGGGTTAAGTAAAAAGCATGAAGGGATAACACTTAACCAGTGTAATAGGATAAGGGAAGAGGGTTAAGATAGCTTGAATCGACTAAATACACTTAACCAACCCAACCTGGCGAGAAAGATAACTAAGTAGTAGACCTCAGTTGAAAAAGGGACTAAGTAGTAAAACTTAGTCAAGAAAACAAGGAATTTGGAAACTAAGTGGTAAACCTTAGTTAGTAGAACTAAGTAGTAATTCTTAGTATAACACGAAGGAGCAGACATCCATCGGTTTTAAGAAGGCTCCAACGAATTGGGTTACGAAGCCCGAGGCTTCGAGGGGACGTGAGGGTACTCTTGGTATCCCTCTGTGAGGCTGCAGATGATCATCCTGTGCTCACAGAGGTTAAGGTCTGCGTTAGAAGAACCGAGGGTATGCCTTGGTTGCAATATATATGTGGCAACCTAAAGACTAGGATGGACCAGCGTGATTCGGCGAGAAGACGGTAGCCCTGTGATAGCAACTCGTCGTCTACCATCCATCTTGAGTCAATCGAGATACGTGAAGCGGAAAGGCGGAGAACTCCAAAAGACCATATACTTGCTATCTAGTTATGGTTGCGGATGGCCATAGGATAGTGGGGCACCGGGGGCCGGCGTATAGTTCTCATTTTACAAGGTGTGCCTTTCATTAGCTGAGGGAGGGGTCAAGTGGGACCATAGCCACTGGAGTAAAAACAGACCTTAGCATCTGCATCGGCAGATATCTGAAAGCTCCCGACCGAGTTCTGTATTCCTTGATTTGCCCTGTCACAGGACTCGGATCGCACATTACAGGACATGTGCATCTAGACAAGCGATAACGATTCACGATACATACGTGGGGAAGCCTAGGAACATATACCACTCTAGGTAGTGTGTCCTAGACTTGGGGGCATTGTTCGACAGGTAGCGTAATCCCTAGTTGGACTAGGTGGCATAAACCCTGAACTCGAAAAGCGTTCAGCAGATAGCGTTAAATCTAGAAAGCAGTGGATAGAAAACCCTAGATTAGATCTAGGTAACAACTAATAAATGGATGCCTGAAGGTGATGGAAAATACAGGGATTGGGATCACGTTATCGTTACTAGTTGAAACACTAGTTAGGCGGTGCAGAGATATAGAAACCAGTATAACAAGTAAATAGCGAAGCAGCGAAAGAATTAGAGCGTATCCAGTTTATCTTAGCATATCTTGTGACTACCTTGTCTAATCTTGTTGACCCTATCGTCATGGTGTAATCTTGTATTCAGTTAATTCATGTCGTTTTGTTTTCCATGTTCACATGCTAGAAGTTACTGAACTTACTCAGGCTTTATGTCTGACTCTGTTTTTCTTTCGTCTTCTTTCTTCCGTTCTCCCCCCCAGGTTGTTAAGGAGGAAATAGGATAGCTCAGATTTGTTTTGGGATGATTTCTCTTTCCAAGCTTGGAGAATCTTGGATGCATCGGCTTTGGATTGCTATGGCTGGCTTTTGTTACATTGGGGAATATAAATGTATTTTATGCTTCTTTATTTTGTAAAGACAGTTGATACTCTGATATTGTAAAGGAACCTTGTACAAATTATTTTGTCAATAAAGCAAAGTTTTATTTTCCGCTGTTTAATGTTTGTCTGTCTTGTAATTTATCTGCATCTTTTACCCATAATGCTCCACAGAACTTAGTGCATTCCCTTTGTGAGTGACACTAACGGATGTGGGGTGTTACACGTGGTATCAGAGCTGTAGGTTACCGGATCAGATAAAAGATTTGAAAAATTATTTTCAAAAGGTTTTTAAAGAAGCATTTTTAAAAGAAAGGATTTGTTTTAAAGGTGTATTCCCCAAAGCCATACGCATTGTCTTCTCTTCCTCTGTTTAAATTCTTGTCTCCTTCTTTCTTAAGTCTCTGGGGCTCCTGGCTTTCTGGGAGGTAACCTCATCGAAGGGCAAAGTAGTGCCCGGCTTCCATCCATAGCCGTAGTTGTTTCATCTACAGGCAGTTTTCTTTCGAAGCTTATAGGGTTTTCCGGACGATGGAGGCGGTTTTCGAGAGATTTGTCAACATGACTACACACGGAAGGGGATGAGGAGTTTGGCTAAGGAGCACAACCCAAGGATAAGGAATTCATGGATAGGGACTTGGCTCACCAAGGAGGAAGGAGTTATAAAGCGTAAGACAAGAGGAAGTAGCTTTTCTATGATATAATAGGGTATATAATTAAGGACAAGAGCAAGAACAAGGAACAAGATTTTCATAAGGGCAAGAACCTACTTTCGCCACCAAGCGTACCTAGGAGAAAGGTAGTAAAAGTTCTCTTAGAAGAGTCTAGTTTTGCTATTCGTACTATTTCCTTTGGATTTATCGCTTCGCATTTGTTCGTATCCACTTCCATAGTTGAGTCTCTGCACCATAGTACTTGTATAGTAGAAAGGTCCCACTAGAGTTTCAAATCCAATTAGTGGTCCGACCAGTTTATCTTTGGTTAGTAGGGATTTGAGAATAGCTATTGAGTCTGCTTATATCATCTCACGTAGATCGTTTAAATTCAAAGGAGATATTCCTTGGGTGCTTGTCTGATATTGGTTTAGGCCTTTGGGGCTTGTACTTGAGGAATGTCGAGTTCGACTATGATGGTTTGCGTGAGAGATGAATAGTTGTGACAGGCGCTCTAAAAAGCGCGTAGTGATCTTTCAACCCTTATAGTTATGGCATGGTGGATAAGGGAGAGACCTCTAATCATACACTTGGTACCGTGATTGACATCTATTTATTTTGGAAATGGAGGTTAGAAACTTCACAATCGTGAAGATAAATTGGTTAAGATACAGTGGAGTAAAGCTCAAGAAGGCTAGATACTAGCAACATGCCCTTTTTCCTTAAGGGTGCATCCTTGATTTCTCTGTTTAGGGGCTTTACGCGTAGTTGTTTCTCTCTTTCCAAAGTATATCCTCTAGGTCGTATCTGCGATCCTTAGGTAGAAGCCAATGGATGTAAACATGTATTTGAAACATGTTATGGTTGAATGGTTGCAAGTGGTTGCAAATGGTTGCTCATGGATGCATACGTATTAGGCACTAGATCAAGTTCGGACGCTCTCATATTGCATTTACTTATATGCATTTGTTTATAAGTTGAACCTGATATGATATCATATGGACGTTGCATATGGATGAATGGCTGTGCACGCATGTAGTATTTACATGACTAGGGATGTTTGCATGCATGATTGGACGCATGGCACTAACATGATTTGCATTAAGGAGGTCAACTGAATCAGTAGACCGCCTGATTTTGCATTAGATAGAGACATATACACACACTATGCATATGAACATGAAAGCATTAGAAATCTTTTAAGGACAATGAATGCCTGTGATTGAATGGTTGAGTAGATGGGTGATTGGATGGTAGGACACATTCTTCCTAACTTGAAGATTTCGGGGACGAAATCCTTTTAAGTGGGGGAGAATGTAACACCCCGTAATTCTGTGACATTAAGATTCTCAAATTAAAGTATAATTAATTTTTAAAAGAAAAATTAAAAGAAAAAGATCCATGCAGTTGTTTAATTTAAGTATTGTAACTAACATGAAAAAGAGAAGTAAGGAGAGAACAATAATTATTATTGTTCTAAGACTTGTTAACAAAAGCCTCTGTAGCTCAGTTGGTTAAGGCATTGGATTTGTAGCATGGAGGTCGGGGGTTCGAACCCCGGCGGCGGCATAATTTTTTTATCTTTGTTTTAGAGAGGGCCAACTGAACATGCAAATATATGTACGTATACAAATTCAAAATTTGAAAGGATAAGAACGTACATATATGGAAATAAAGAATATATATATATACATATGAGAATATAAATATATATATATATATATATGCAAAAATATATGTATACGAAAGATAAAATTCAAGATAAGGCTACAGTCAATGAAATATGGCAACATCATTTGAATTTTGAAAATAAAATGAAAGTTGTGCGTATATATATACGTGTAAAATGGTCGTTAGAGGAATTGTATACATATAAGAATATTTCATGTGAATAAAACAGTTAAATAAATTCCAGAAATTCAAAAGTTTGAAAATCAAACTTTTACGCCAAAATAGCTTGTGGGACCCAATGCTGACTTAGCACTGCGTGTATGATAAGGTTTGGCTAGATTCATCTACGTACCTGGACTATTTTCTTAACTAGGTTCAATGCTGACTCAGCGCTGCGTGTACGATAAGGTCTTGAGCAGCTATATAAACAGCCCTAGTCTTCATTCTCTTTGCACCAATTCTCTTCTATCCTTATGCTGCTAAGATTCATGGCTTCTTCCCCTCTTCTAAATTTTCTTAAATAAATAAAATAAAATATGATTCAAGACGAGGAGATGCTGCTAAAAGACTTTTAAGGAGGGATTCAAATCAAAGTTTCAAGTGAAGAATTCAAAGGCTAGCTCAAACAAGTTTCAAGCAACGACGCACGAATCATAGCCACGCTTTCCTTCTTTTCTAGATCTATTTTCTGTAAGTTGGTTATTTCTAGATCTGAATATTTTGTTTTATTTGTGACATGAAATTAAAGGAATAAAGGAATATGCCAATTCTCTCTCTCTCTCTCTTCTCGAATCTGTGTTTATACTCTTGGACTGAATTAAGAACTGTTCTGATTCGAGGACAAATAAGACTGTAACCGTGACTATGACTATAGAACTGTGGCCTTTGAAAGCATATGCCTTTGGACTATGACATAAGCCTTTGATTTTGGGACAAATAAACATTGCATATGACAATGACTTATGACTATGGGAATTATTTTCCCTTTTGGACTACGAACATCGCATATGACTATGGACATTTCCTATGACTGTGACTGTGACTACAAGGATTATTTCCTTGACTAGGCCTATACCTTTGATTTGGACATAAACTATTACTTATGACATAATGAGGACAACTGTGATTTTAAAACCAATGATTTATGATTAGGAAAATATTGCTTTAGTTTTGTGATTGAGAAGTTGGGTCTAAACCCAATTATTTATTTTACCTGTTCCTTGGTTTTTCTTTGGTTTTAAGACAGTGGGAATTTACCTATTAAGTTAGGTCTACCCACGTTCTTGAACCTATTTTGCCCATTCTTTGGTTTTAAGATAGTGGGAATTTACCTATTTAGTTAGGTCTACCCATATTCTTGAACCTACATTGTTATCCAAACCTTTTTATGCCAATTATTCCTTCTTGTCATTTTGATTCATTCCCTTTTTATCTACGAATCTAGATTTATTTATAATCTAGGTTGAATCACGATTATTCGAACGGTGGGAATGCGATTTGGGGAAAAACATGGAAATGAATATGAACGTAATTGTAAACTTGGAAATTGGCATAATTTGGAATATGTATTATGACATGCATATTAAAATGAAAACGGGGAAATTGACATGGATTGGGGAATATGTGATTTTGACATATTAAATTTAGTGTTAGTAAGTAAGCTAAATTTTAGGCATAAAATGTAAACTAGAAAAATAATTCTAGTTTTGCCATAAATTGTGAATTAGGATGTTAAACCAAGATTGGGTTAATTAAGGTTGATTTGGAATAAGTATATTAGCACAATTTTGAATTTATTCATAATTGTGAGCAATTGTCATGTTTAGAATAAATTATGGTTAGCGACACTAAATTTGGTATAATTTACATACCAAAAAGTATAAATATGATAAATAAGAGAGAACGGGCCATAATAATAAATGTGACAATGTACATTAAAAGAGTAGTAATGAAATAAGTAAATTAGGAGTAATTTACTTATAAAATTCGTCATAAATGTTAAATTGTTCATTTACCACAAAATATGTAACTTGGTTAAGTTTTGGCCATAAATTATAAACTAGGATATTTAATCTAGTTTCGGCAATGAAATAGGAAATGGCCTAAACTGCATGTTGGGTTAGGACTTGGGCCTAGAATATAAGTATACTAGTAGGCTTGACAAATAAATATAGGCCAAATTTGTCTAAAAAGGGGAAATGGGCTTTTGAAATAAATTGTTAACAATTTATAAACAAAAGAAAAGTATTTTGATAACATCCCTTTTTATAACACATAGACCAGAAGGTTCTAGGGTGACAGAGAGGATAGTGTCTAGGCTTGGGTTTGGAAAATACAAGTTTCCTGCCCTCCCTGGCTATCCCTAACTGATCCGAAGGACGGGATGGTTGTTTTCAAAACCAGATTTGGAAATTAATCAAAAACCCTTTGAACTTAGAAAACATGAATATGCCTAACCCGAGGTTAGACTGAGTTGCGGTGTAAACCTGCCCGGAACCGACCGGCACATCCAGTAACCGCAGCAATATCTGTCTAATGTGAGAGGTTGCGGCTTTAATTTATTAATTAAAGCTAGAACAAGAATGGGAGAGTTAAGTCCATAGGAACACTTAACTAACCTAACACGGTTAAGCTAGAATGGGAAGGTTAAGGAACATTTAACCAACTTAGCACAGTTAAAGCTAGAATGGGAGGGTTAAGTCCATGGGAATACTTAGCCAAATTAACATGTTTATTAGACTAGAGGTTGGGGTTAAGTAATACACTTAGCCAAATTAATATGTTAACTGGACTAGACCATAGGGTTAAGTAAACTTGAACGCTTAACCATCAGAATATGATAAATGAATAGGGTTAAGTAAAAAGCATGAAGGGATAACACTTAACCAGTGTAATAGGATAAGGGAAGAGGGTTAAGATAGCTTGAATCGACTAAATACACTTAACCAACCCAACCTGGCGAGAAAGATAACTAAGTAGTAGACCTCAGTTGAAAAAGGTACTAAGTAATAAAACTTAGTTAAGAAAACAAGGAATTTGGAAACTAAGTGGTAAACCTTAGTTAGTAGAACTAAGTAGTAATTCTTAGTATAACACGAAGGAGCAGACATCCATCTGGTTTTAAGAAGGCTCCAACGAATTGGGTTACGAAGCCCGAGGCTTCGAGGGGACGTGAGGGTACTCTTGGTATCCCTCTGTGAGGCTGCAGATGATCATCCTGGGCTCACAGAGGTTAAGGTCTGCGTTAGAAGAACCGAGGGTATGCCTTGATTGCAATATATATGTGGCAACCCAAAGACTAGGATGGACCTGCGTGATTCGGCGAGAAGACGGTAGCCCTGTGATAGCAACTCGTCGTCTACCATCCATCTTGAGTCAATCGAGATACGTGAAGCGGAAAGGCGGAGAACTCCAAAAGACCATATACTTGCTATCTAGTTATGGTTGCGGATGGCCATAGGATAGTGGGGCACCGGGGGCCGGCGTATAGTTCTCATTTTACAAGGTGTGCCTTTCATTAGCTGAGGGAGGGGTCAAGTGGGACCATAGCCACTGGAGTAAAAACAGACCTTTGCATCTGCATCGGCAGATATCTGAAAGCTCCCGACCGAGTTCTGTATTCCTTGATTTGTCCTGTCACAGGACTCGGATCGCACATTACAGGACATGTGCATCTAGACAAGCGATAACAATTCACGATACATACGTGGGGAAGCCTAGGAACATATACCACTCTAGGTAGTGTGTCCTAGACTTGGGGGCATTGTTCGACAGGTAGCGTAATCCCTAGTTGGACTAGGTGGCATAAACCCTGAACTCGAAAAGCGTTCAGCAGATAGCGTTAAATCTAGAAAGCAGTGGATAGAAAACCCTAGATTAGATCTAGGTAACAACTAATAAATGGATGCCTGAAGGTGATGGAAAATACAGGGATTGGGATCACGTTATCGTTACTAGTTGAAGCACTAGTTAGGCGGTGCAGAGATATAGAAACCAGTATAACAAGTAAATAGCGAAGCAGCGAAAGAATTAGAGCGTATCCAGTTTATCTTAGCATATCTTGTGACTACCTTGTCTAATCTTGTTGACCCTATCGTCATGGTGTAATCTTGTATTCAGTTAATTCATGTCGTTTTGTTTTCCATGTTCACATGCTAGAAGTTACTGAACTTACTCAGGCTTTATGTCTGACTCTGTTTTTCTTTCGTCTTCTTTCTTCCGTTCTCCCCCCCAGGTTGTTAAGGAGGAAATAGGATAGCTCAGATTTGTTTTGGGATGATTTCTCTTTCCAAGCTTGGAGAATCTTGGATGCATCGGCTTTGGATTGCTATGGCTGGCTTTTGTTACATTGGGGAATATAAATGTATTTTATGCTTCTTTATTTTGTAAAGACAGTTGATACTCTGATATTGTAAAGGAACCTTGTACAAATTATTTTGTCAATAAAGCAAAGTTTTATTTTCCGCTGTTTAATGTTTGTCTGTCTTGTAATTTATCTGCATCTTTTACCCATAATGCTCCACAGAACTTAGTGCATTCCCTTTGTGAGTGACACTAATGGATGTGGGGTGTTACAGCGACATAGTGGCATGGGATGCTCATGTCGCCTATGATTGATACTTATGATTCGAAAATTGTTTTATACACTATACACTGATAATAGTATCAAATGATTTGTTTTAGACGTACTAAGCATGTTTGGCTATTATAAGGGAAAACCCTATCCCCCAGCTTGCGTTGCATTCTGTGATAGGACCTGGGTCTTATAATAGCTTCATTTTTCCAAAAAGCATCGCGCTATTTTGTTATATGCGCTGGTATTCTTGGGAGGAAACCCGTTCCGTGTTATACGGCGTGGTCCCTTGATATATCTGATGTAAAGTAAAGTTTTAAATAACTGTTTAGTTCTCACACCAGTCACCTGACTGACCTGTAGTTTATTGTTTTAACCTAAACTCTGGGTGCCCTTATTTTCGACACGGGTAGCTAGTAGTTTTGGTTTTGCAGATTTATATTCACAGGATCCTGGTTTACAGCTGGAATGATATCCGGAAAGCTTCGTATCCGTATATCTCTTCTAGTTGTGTATTGTATTATTTTTCCGCTGCGATGTATTTAAATGTAATTTAAATCTCTGATATTTTTGTGTAATATTTATTCATACTCTGTATATTCTTGTAATCTGATGGATTGTTGTAATATACAATGAAATGTTCTTCCGTCTGCGTTCTATTTTGTCGTGTTCTCAAAACAATCAGGCGTTTCGAACGGTCTAGATCGGTTTAGCGACTGATTCGGATCGAGCGAAATTCCCGTTTGTCACATTTGTTATCAGAGCTTTGGTTTACAAAGCTAGAGAACAAGGCACATTATAACCATACGAAAGAATTCATCAGATATTGGATTAGTAATATCCAATGGGAATGACTCGTTAGAGAAGGGATCAGTAGTATCCTAGAACGAGTGTGAAGAGTATATTTTTAAAATGAAAACAATTTTGTTTTGAAAATTTAAATCAACTATTTGTATTTGATTATTTATTTCAAATTGATTTGGACAATCCGATATATAAAGATTTTGCATATATGTCCTGTAAACGTGTATTCGAAGTTTTAATGTATTGGATAGTTATAGAATCATACTCTAGTTGCCCGGGGATAATTCTGGTGGCGGGGCACCATCGCCTGTATTTATTTTCGAGTTTTGAAAGTGAGATTTCTATATTTCCATTAGACTGGTGTGAGAACCGAAACTAGATAGGATACATTATTGTTGTGATTTGACACCAAAAATGTGATTTTTGACTATATATCAAAGCTATGAATTTGAAATGATAATTCACTAAATGATTGATGGTTGTGTTGTTTGATTATTGTTTGAATAATTAAACATTGAACCTTTAACCAAATTGGTTAAATATTGAACTGTATTGAAAATTTATCGCATTTGCTTGCATATATATGTACTTACATTGAACAGGTCATAGCAAAGAGGCTAGAGCAGAAGAATAAAATTGTTTGCCCGACAAATAGGTACATGTTTAACATAATTTACTGTTTTGTTTGGGTGATGATGATTTTATGAGCGGATTGGCTAGCCGCTTGGCTTTTTCTTTTTCTTTTTGAGATCAGAAGGCCTATATGGCAATTTCGGGAATTTCCCGTGCTTCCGGTGCATGGGAGGTTATGGAGATTTTTTTCGAAAATTTAGGGTGTTAGCCAAATTTTTGAAAAATTTGAAAAGTTCTTAGAAACTGAAAATTTGAAGAACTTAAGCCATAACGAAAGTTGAGTTGATTTGTGAAACAACTTTCGACTTCGTTCCTTTTCGGAGACGAAAAGTTTTAAGTGGGGGAGATTGTAACAACCCGGAAATCTGGGCCAATTTTAAATTTTTATTTTGGCAATTTTAGCGAATTTTGATTATTTAAAATGAATTATTTTAAATAATATCGACGAGAAATTTATTTTGAATAGAATTCGAGCGTATATATTAATCTGAATCGACGATAGAATATAAATAATTATTTATAATTATAAAAAGGAATTGAAAATGGCGCGGTAGTTCGATAATTCGATTTCAAACTTCAAATGAACGTACTGGGTGCAAAACAAACCGGATTTTAGTGAAACCAAAAATAATGGGATCTATTTGAGAATATCTTTCCAACGAATCCGAAAAATTGAAATTTCATAGCGGGAATCAAAAGATATGTCTAGTTGAAAATTCTGAATAGTTGCTATGGAATTCAGGCCCTTAAAAATGGAAATTTTGCAAACGACCTCGGATTTCGACGAAACCACTTTTGTTGGGTCCGCGATGTCAAATTATTTCTAGGTTTCAAATTTCATGATTTTTCAATTCAATATGTAAGCGTGGCAAAGGAAAACGCGTTTGACTAGTTTTAGTTGATTTTAATCGATTGGAAAATGGTCATTTTTCAAACGGTCTCAGAATTTGACGAAACTAGTTTTGTTAGGACCGTATCGTCAATACGAAGCTAGAAAATATTTTTCTGGAATTTTTCGAGTTAGTATGTGGCCCCGGTAAATTGAAATGTGCCTTTAAAATTCAGTATAATGATTTAAATGTAAATACAACGAAAACTGATCGAAACGATCGAATCAGCTTACGATACATATCCCATTGTGTTCGGAATGGGGGTAATTAGCTAGGGATGACAGTCGTTGGGTCTCGTTTAGAGTGCAAATGTAAAGTCAACTCTCATGGAATAAAATATTAATAAATTATATAATATATATATATTTATAAAACCTAATTCATTCCCTATCGTTCCCAAATCGATCTGAAAAGAAAAAAACCCCGCCACCCCCCCGGCGATCGACTATGGCCTTCTCCTCCCCTCCTCCGCGCGACGGCGCTCCCCTTCCATCGCGATCCCGCCACCCTCAAACCCCCAACGCGACGCCCCGTTCGAGTTCAGCCACGCTCCGCCCACTGGAGCACCGCGCCTCCTCCACTCCTTTCCTCCTCCACTGCAGTTCAGCCACCTCGAGCGCCTCCCCCTTTCCTTCAGTTCACCGACGCACAGACCACCCCCAAAAACCGAGCACAGTGAGTCATTTTCTTTTGTGTCTCCTTTTATGTTAGAGTACTGGGTTTTAATCCGATTTTTATTATATAAACAAGCCTAGTTTTATTTTCAGAAATTTATTTAAAACCTTAATTAAAAATATGATTTTTATATATTGAATAGCAAAGTAAAAAATTCGATTTTTATATATTGAATAGCAAAGTAAATATACGATTTTCATATAGAAGTAGTGATGAAAATTCTACTTTTACATTATAGAAGTGTTAAAAATATGACCTTTATATAGTAGAAGATATAAGAATACTATTTTTATATAAGTAGTGTATTGAAAATAAAATTTCTATATAACAGAGAATATAAAAATATAATCTTTATATTTGAAAAGGCGAAATCTATATATAGAGAATAGTGTGATAAAAATAGAATTTTTATCTATATAGTAACGGTGTAAAAATAGAATTTTATCCATATGAAGTAAAAATAAAAATATAATCTTTTATATTGTAGAAGTAATAAAAATATAAACTTTTATATTGTAGAAGTAATAAACATATGATTTTTATTATATATACGTTAAAGTGGAAAAGTGATTTTTATAGCGAAGTAAAAATTCGATTTTTATATATTGAATAGCGAAGTAAAAATTCGATTTTTATATATTGAATAGCAAAGTAAAAATTCGATTTTTATATATTGGATAGCGAAGTAAAAAATGTGATTTTTATATATGTAGTGAATACGGGCGACGAAAGTGTCAGACGGCGAAGATTTCCTACATAAGAAGAGTCGTGGGATTGGATTAGCAATTCTGTGAGAACTTCTCACTTTTAATTTTTTTCTAGTTGAAATATATACTAGGATGCAGACGGTGTTTAGTAGCACCCAACACCCGTCGTCCACAGGCCATGGACGGCTTGTATGCTTGGTTGTTTGATTTTGATGTGTAGTTGATTGTGTGATGTGATGTGAAATAAAATAAAATATTTATATAGTTGAAAATATTTTATAGTTAAAAATAGAATTTTTAACGTGTATATGAAATGAAATAAAAATAAACAAATCGGACGATTTGTTTATATACACACATTTGACTGATATTGATTGGGACGATAAATTTTACACATCGCCCAACTGCACAAATAAAATCTGTGTTTGATTGTTTGAAACCCCATACGGGTATCGGGATGATATTTGACGTACACTAATCCCGATTGTTTAGTTGTATGTCGATCGATTGATTGACAGACTGTTATAAGCGTTGAATATTTATATTTGATGCTTATACAGTGTAGAATGCACCTTGGATGATGGTTGATTATTCATCGTTGTTATTGTATACATGTGTTGTAGAAAATCCATATAATTAACATTATATGGTAATTGATTTGGCCTCATTCCAGTTTTGAAATAGAAATATTTGAAAAAGAAATATTTGAATAGAAATATTTGAAATATAAATATTTGAAAATAGAAACATATGAAGCTGTGTTGATTAGATTGACGCAATTTTGACGTGAACGATATTTATATCGATTTTATTCATTTTATAATGAATATTGAAAGTGATTTCAAAATCTGACATTTTGAAAAGAAACGAATTCGAATTGAATTGAATTGAATAAGAAACGAATTCGAATTGAATTGAATTGAATAGGAAACGAATTCGAATTGAATTGAATAGAAAACAAATTCGAATTGAATTGAATAGAAAACGAATTCGAATTGAATTGAATAGAAAACGAATTCAAATTGAATTGAACAGAAAACGTATTTGATTTGAAATGAATTTAAAACGAATTTATATTGGAATATTCAGTTTAGATTTGAAACTGAATATGAAGTTGAAACCGTTTTGAAAATGAATTTAAAACGATTTATAAAATACGTTTTAAAAGGAAATCGACGAAGTATATATTATATATATTATTTATAATATAATGGCCTGAATAGAACGCGCCGCGCCGCGGCAGTTCGCGAATTTCGACCACTGGCTTCGAATGGATATTGCGGGAGATTCCACCGTCGGATTCTCCTAAAACAGGAACCGTTGGGTTCGTATCGAAAAGAGCTTTCTAAAAGAATATTCGAAATTTGAAATCTAACGGTTGGATTTGGAATTATGTCCAAATCAAATTTGGAAAAGGTCGCTATAAGTGCAGTTCGATGGCCGTTGATGGAAATCGACTGTACGGGCCTTGATAAAATTATTGAAAATAGTAATAATTTGTGTAAAATCATAAGAAATGATTTGGGAAAAATCAGGATGAAAAACTCCATATTTGAAAAGATAAAAATAAATTTTTATCGAAACAAACTAGTTTTGAACTAGAATTATAATTCTATTTATTTTTAAATAAATAAATTGAATTTGAAATGGTTTTGAAAATAACCAGAATTTCCAATGATTGCATTGGAATGGATTTGAATCGAAATTGTCTTCTTAATATTTCGATTTTGGATTTCGTGATTATACAGATGTTGTTATGGAAATTTGAAAGATATAGATATATATATATATCGTTATTTCCAATACGATATCTGTTGGTCGTAGAATTTGATATTGAATATAAGCCGATATATTTTCTATTCAGAGCCTTGTATTTAATATCAAATGTGATTTGGGTTTGTCGTGAATGGTGTCTTTATTAACACTGTTCTTGAACCCAGTTGAGAAAAGATTAAATCTTTTTATTTAGATTTAATGAAGTGTACCAATTAAATAATATTTAATTGGAATTGAACTGGTATTGCTTTTGGGTTTATTGTGAACAGTGTTTTAAATAACACTTGTTCTTTAACCCGATAATTAATGAATGTGATTTTGGGTTTATCGTGAACCGTGTTTTAAAATGAAACTGATTCTATAACCCAGTTAAAGATTAAAACTAAGTGGAGTTTTAATGAATCTTTAATTAGATTAAAAAGATCGAGAATGGAGTATCACCAGTTTTGCTCCAGGCGATAGTTAAATCTTTGATTAGATTTGAACGTGAAATGGTAATTGAATTTACCGATAACACTGTGGTGTTAGATATGAAGTATTACCAGTTTTACTTCATGGGATGAATAGGTTGGGATTGGGAAATAAAATAAATGATTACTTCGGTGTGGTTCGCTAATCCCGACTAGTTTGAATTGATATTCAAAGGAGATTAAAGAATAAATTTAAAGAATTTATCTTGGATAAAATAAATGGGAACTTTTCCCAAAGTATAGGAATATTTGAATAAAAGAATATTCTGAATTGGAATGAGGCGTATGTTGTGTTTGTGTAACACTTTTATAATATATACGCGAGTTATTCAGAAAGACCGGGTTTATCCCATTCCGAATAACTGATTCGACGTGGTGTCGAAGATGAAGACGGTGGTTGAAGACCGGAGGTCTTCACGTCGTTTGGATAATTACTGATGGTCTTGATTGGGCTGTACACCCAAGAAGATGGAAACAGTTGGTGATCGTCCAGACGTACTTGGAGATCGATGGATATGCGGGGTACTAGGTGCCTCCGGTTTCTTTCAGACCCAGAACGGACTTGTAAATGGACTGTGTGTCTGACATTGGATTTTAGCCTGTGTGATTTATGTCTACTAAATATATATCTGTTTGGCGGCGGAGAATTTATTCTCTTGCTTAACGCCCTTCTCTGAGACGTACGAGCTCAGGGGTTATATACAGATGGATATCAAACGCATAGAGTGAATTGCCTGTGTGGCATGCCTAAGTGGCAAATGATCAAGGCTTCTGTTGAAAAACAATGTCTTGTGGTTGATGATCAAAGCACCGCCTGTGTGGCATAGCTTTGTGTAACGTGAATTCGCGAGCCACACACCCCGGTTGTGAACCAGAAACGGGAGAGGACCTCAGGGAGGGCATGCGTTTCCTTCGAGCTAGGGTGCTGTCAGTGACCTACCAGCCCTGACATTTGTATACTTTTCACCTGTGTAGTTGTTGCTATTGCGAGGCACCTCGGTTTGATCGGAAGATCCGGGTCCGATGGAGTCATTTTTGCTCATTGACACCCCAAAGGGTGGGGAAACGCAGTGTTCAGGAATTTTAATCCACATCGGTCGACCGGCCCTGACGATCCAAGGGTCACTCGAGCTCTGATCCTGAGACACGGGCTAGAACGTCTCGAATCGGTTGAGGACTATCTTTTGCCTCGGTTCATAGATGGAAATCCAATTTCCAAATACGTGACATTTTCGGTTTTATTTGTAGACCTATATATGGCGACATAGTGGCATGGGACGCTCATGTCGCCTATGATTGATACTTATGATTCGAAAATTGTTTTATACACTATACACTGGTAATAGTATCAAATGATTTGTTTTAAACGTACTAAGCATGTTTGGCTATTATAAGGGAAAACCCTATCCCTCGGCTTGCGTTGCATTGTGTGATAGGACCTGGGTCTTATAATAGCTTCATTTTTCCAAAAAGCATCGCGCTGTTTTGTTATATGCACTGGTATTCTTGGGAGGAAACCCGTTCCGTGTTATACGGCATGGTCCCTTGATATATCTGATGTAAAGTAAAGTTTTAAATAGCTGTTTTAGTTCTCACACCAGTCACATGACTGACCTGAAGTTTATTGTTTTAACCTAAACTCTAGGTGCCCTTATTTTTTACACGGGCAGCTAGTAGTTTTGGTTTTGCAGATTTATATTCACAGGATCCTGGTTTACAGCTGGAATGATATCTGGAAAGCTTTGTATCCATATATCTCTTCTAGTTGTGTATTGTATTATTTTTCCGCTGCGATGTATTTAAATGTAATTTAAATCTCTGATATTTTTGTGTAATATTTATTCATACTCTGTATATTCTTGTAATCTGATGGATTGTTGTAATATACAATGAAATGTTCTTCCGTCTGCGTTCTATTTTGTCGTGTTCTCAAAACAATTAGGCGTTTTGAACGGTCTAGATCGGTTTAGCGACTGATTCGGATCGAGCGAAATTCCCGGTTGTCACAGGAGCCAACCGGCTTAACCAGCAATCGCAAACTGTCAGTTTAATGTGAGAGGTCGTAGGCATAATTAAAATATGCTTAGACACAAGGTTAGGTCTGGCTTGTGGCAGAAGTCTGCCCGGAACCGCCCGGCACATCCACCGACCACAAGCTACCGACCTAATGTGAGAGGTCTATGTATTAACATTTAATTAATGCAAATTTAAGAGAAATGTGGTGTCTAAAAACGTGTTGGGTGGATAGGGTTAAACCAACTGGACTGATGAATCTAATAAACCCGTTTCGTGAATTTGTAGGACCAATACAAAGTTAAAAAATCTGTAAGTTTGTTAAATCTGTACATCTGATCTATTAATCTGAAAACTTGTTAACTTGATTGTCTGATCTGTGAACTAGTAATCTGAACTCTGTCTGAAATCTGTAAACAAGTTAATCTGAAATCTGTTATTTTGGGGACAAAAGGTTAGGAGGGGAATTACTTGTGTCATCTATTGTGAGGAACCCATATTAGTCAGTAACCCTTTCTGGTGTCAAAACTTTACCCCACGCTATGTAGGGGTCCGGGCACGCTTACTGAACTAATTATAAGCGGTTCATTCTGTTAATGGCGAGGGGTGTTGATGGTGCGTTCCGACCGGGTCATGTGCGTGCATGGATCCGGTCTGCTCTGAGGATGTAAGACACCGTGACATCTGTAAATAGGTCTATGCCAATAGGTTGCCACTTTAGGGAGTGATACACCCTAATGTGGGGCCGACGCAGGGTATTTATGTATTAGGGAGCCGATCGCTTGGGGGAAGGACTTAGGGTACACTTAGTCCTGTCTGTTTCTGTTGGTACCGTCTGGTTCTGTTGGGTGTTACACTTGGTATCAGAGCTAAAGTTACCAGATTTGATAAAAAGTTTTTTAAAACTATTTTCAAAAAGGTTTAAAAAGGAAGTATTTTCAAAAGTAGAGTTTATTTTGAAAAACATAATCCAAAAAGCCATATGCCTATCTTTATATCCTTTGTTTTGAATCTTTCCTTTTCTTTCGTTTCAGCATGTCTGGGGATCTTAACGTTCCGGAGGGCATACCGATACCTAGTTGGTTTAGGAGGTACCAAGAAGCTGGGGCTAATGATGCGGGCCCAGCAAACGTCTCTCCTCCCCCAGCTGCAGCGGTTCCTCCTCCTCCGCGCGTGAATACTTTCCCGAAGATATGTAGTGACTTTCGAGCCATGGGTGGGAAGAACTTTAATGGAACTGAATCCTTCGTGGAGGCAAGGAACTGGCTCAAATAAACTAATGATTTGTTCGTTATCTTCGAGGTGGACTATAGGCAGAAGATACAGTTGGTTGTATGGTTGCTTAAGGACGAAGCTTCTTTTTAGTGGGAAGTCACAAATGGAGGGCGTCCGTAGAGACGTGGATGGATTTCAGGCATAGGTTCGAGATGAAATTTCTCTAACGAGCGGAAGAGAGTCTATACGTAGAGAGGTTCTTGGCATTGAAGCGGGAGAATTTATCAATGAGAGAGTACGTTAACAAGTTTAATCAGTTGGCGAGATTCGGCTTAGATTTGGTAAATACACCGCATAAGAAGGCACTAAGGTTTGCTAAAGGTTTGAATGAGCCACTACACGGATTGGCAATGTCCCACATTCCCTCTACCTTCAAGAAATTATTTGACATGGCATTGATGCGTGAAGAGGAAACCAAAAGTGAGAAGAAAGAAGGAAAGCTTGAAGGACCACAGAACAAGAAGGTGGGGCCCAAAAAGGAAACACAAAAGAAGGATGAGAAGTCTGAAGATAAGAAGGAGAAGAAGTGCTTTACTTGTGGAAGCTCGACCCATCTGAACAAGGATTACAGAAAGAGGAAGGGCACTTGCTTCAACTATGGAGAAATGGGGCACTTCACTAGGGACTGCCTAAAGAAATGAGGACAAGGGCAGAGGGCAGGACCAACTTCTGGAGGTCAGGCGAATACCCTCGAGGCTCGTGGATAGGATAGAAATAGGAAAACTTTCTGTAGAAGGTTTAATTTCCTTATCTGATTGTGGAGTTAAAACTCTTTCTAATTCTAGCATTTTGATTATGTAATTGAAACTTTGTACTTTAATACTAGTTTTGTTTCTGACTTCGCTATAGTCTCAAACCCCATGAGGGTTACGACTCATCTGTTTGTGATAAGTTGGTGTTTGAAGGTATCTGTGTTGGGCGTTAATTTGACTATGACGCATACATTCTGGGTTTTTATCATGCTTAGTTTCCTAAGAATCATTTGGTAATCTGATCTATGCTAGTACTCTGTAAGTATCTGAATATTTCTGAAAAGGATAGGGTTTTTTACTCAAAGCGTGAAGTAGATTTCCTGTTGGACATTTGTTTATGGGAGTGATTCTCTGGGTGTCAATCTAATGTTGATTTTGGTCTTCGAGGTTGGTAGTTAGGGCTTATTCTCTTAAATCGATGCCTAATAGGAACAAAGCTTTTGTTTTAATTATACTTGCTTCTGTCACTCAGTTGTATCATATCGATCGAATCTTCGACCTTTAGGTAGAAACTAATAGGTGTAAACATGTGTTTGAGACATGTTATGTTTGATGGTTGCAAGTGGATGCAAGTGGTTGCTAGTGGTTGCTCATGGATGCATATACACACACTAGGCACTAGATCGGCTCAAAAACACTCTCATACTGCATATGGATGTGAGTGCATTTTTAAAATTTTTATGGATGCGAAATGGTTGACTCAGCACATGGATGTTGCATATGAATGAACATTTGTGCACTCATATAGAAATGATATGTATCAAATAGGAAAATTGCATACATGTTGGACCCATTACACTGACACAATTCGCATTAAGGAGGTCAACTGAATCAGTGGACCGCCTGATCTTTGCATTAGATAAGGAACATATACACACACTTTTGCAAATGTCCATACAACATTAGAAGTTTTTAAGGACAATGGATGCTTGTGGATGATGGTTGAGTAGATGGGTGATTGGATGGTAGGACACATTCTTCCTAACTTGAAGATTTCGGGGACGAAATCCTTTAAGGAGGGAAGAATGTAACACCCCGTATTTTCTATGAACATAAGAATAAAAAATCAGAGAATAATTAAATTGTAACAAAATAATTAAGGGAAACGGGTTACGCCATTGCGTTCGTCTCAAAATTCTGCTTGGAATAGAGTTCAAGTTTGCATAAATCAGACTCCGTATGGAGAAGATATGGCATTCAGAAGTTTCAATAAAAACCAGCCCGGAATTCCAAAATTAGATTTTGAAATTCAAAACAGACACCCGGGCTGGGCGGGAAAATTCCCGCCCAGGACCCAGGTCGACACTAGGGTCGACCTGGCGGTCGACCTGGGTAAACAGGTCGACACTAGCGTCGACCTCCCCCCAATTTCTAGATCCGTGGACAGATGCATTTTTCTGTATTTAGACGCCCGTTCTGACCAGATTCGTGACCCCTATGCTATTTAAACATCCGCAAACCTAGCTTTCTCTCCACACAATTTCATTCTGCCTATACTCTGCTTTTATTCTAATTAAAAATAAAAATGGCGTCGCTACTCTGCTAGAATCAAAACTAGAACTAGTGCATCTTCTTCCAATCTGAATAGAGTTAAAAGAGAACAACTATTTTCTAATCTAATCGATAGTCTACGCCAAAGGAGTGCTATTCAGTGTCAGAATACAGATCCCAGAAATCAAGATTTACCTTTTCAATCGTGAGTACAGTTATTTTCAGATATAAATTTTAATAATTGTCTTGACATTTTTGTGAATCTGGATCTGAGGTTATGCAATCTTTTCTTTGGATCTATCTTGATTTTGACTGTTCTGTATCTGTTCCCTCTTTTCTTCCTTTTTGTTTATAGCCAGGCTACCATGAGCCTACGCCAAATCTCAAAAGAGATTAACACACGAACGCTCAATTTTGGAACAAATAATGGATAATGCATAACTGGACATGACTGATCTTTGATTGATTTGAGAAATGGACATATGTTGTAAATTAGATCTAGATCTGTGTATACTCTGTAATTTGGAAGAAGAGAAATCATTGTATGATAACATATGACTTGAAACTTGGGGGACATAATGCATACTAAAAATTAAGATCTGATTTTGAGATGTTATAATTTAAAGATCTAGACTTTTGGGTAAATTTTATGTAACGATTCATGACTTGAAAAAGGAATATGTGACTTAGGCGTAGAGTCCTATATTATAATAGGATAACTATCATTGTGAATATGCCTAAAAGTAGATTTTTGGATATTTGGCATTAAAGGCTATAATTTGGCATAATTCATATGGTATATCATGATTTGGGCTTTCAGAGAATATTCTGTACTGTGCAAAGTTTAACTAAAAATTTGGGCATATGTTGTATTATGAATTATGACCATGATTTAGGCATGTAAGTTTAGGCTTAATTTATGATTAGGTAAGATATGTAAATAGAATTTTAGAAATCTGTTATCTGCTAAATCTGTTGAATTGCCTAATCTGCTAAATCTGTTATCTACTAAATCTGTTGAATTGCCTAATCTGCTAAATCTGTTATCAGCTAAATCTGTTGAATCGCCTAATATGCTAGATCTATTATCTGTTGAATTGCCTAATCTGTTGAAAGCTGAATAATTGTAATTTGGGTATGAAAATTCGTAGACTCGATCTAAGATTGAGTAAAACATGGAAATTTGGTTAGTCTGCTGTAACCTATAAAGAAGTTTAATCTGTTAAATGGATATAATTAGTCTGATATCTGTATAATCTGTATTGGAATGAATTGGATATGACACGAGGTTAGACTCCGTTTGCGGAAGAAGCCTGCCTGGAACCAACCGGCTTAACCAGCAACCGCAAACTGTCAGTCTAATGTGAGAGGTCATAGGCATAATTAAAATATGCTTAGACACGAGGTTAGGTCTGGCTTGTGGCAGAATTCTACCCGGAACCGCCCAGCATATCCAGCGGCCACAAGCTACCGACCTAATGTGAGAGGTCTATGCATTAATATTTAATTAATGCAAATTTAAGATAAATGTGGTGTCTAAAAACGTGTTGGGTGGATAGGGTTATACCAACTGGACTGATGAATCTAATAAACCCGTTTCGTGAATCTGTAGGCCCAATACAAAGTTAAACAATCTGTAAGTCTGCTAAATTCGTACATCTGATATGTTAATCTGAAAACTTGTTAACTTGATTGTCTGGTCTATGAACTAGTAATCTGAACTCTATCTGAAATTTGTAAACAAGTTAATCTGAAATCTGTTAGTTTGGGGACACAAGGTTAGGAGGGGAGTTACTTGTGTCATATGTTGTGTGGAACCCATATTAGTCAGTAACCCTTTCTGGTATCAAAACTTTACCCAATGCTATGTAGGGGTCCGGGCACGCTTACTAAACTAATTATAAGCGGTTCATTTTGATAATGGCGAGGGGTGTTGATGGTGCGTTCCAACCGGGTCATGTGCGTGCATGGATCCGGTTTGCTCTGAGGATGTAAGACACTGTGACATCTGTAAATAAGACTATGCCAATAGGTTGCCACTTTAGGGAGTAATACACCCTGCTGTGGGGCCGACATAGGGTATTTATGTATTAGGGAGCCAATCGCTTGGGGGTAGGACTTAGGGTACACTTAGTCCTGTCTGTTTCTGTGGGAATCGTCTGTTTCTGTTGTGTGTTATAGTTATAATCTCCCCCACTTAAAATCTTTTCGTCCTCAAAACGGAACAGAGCTGAAAGTTGTTTTACAAACAGCCAAACGTCCTGCACGGGAGCACCGGGAAAATCTTGAAATTGCCATACAGGCCTCTCCAATCCAAAAAGAAAAAGAAACATCCAAGCGGCCAGCCAATCGGCTCATAAGATCATCAAAAACCCCAAGAAATACAATAAACATGTACCTATTTGTTGGGCAAACAATTTTATTTCTCTGCTCTAGCCTCTTTGCAATGACCTGTTCAATGGATACACATGTATATGCATGCAATTTCAAACAATTTTCAATACTGTTCAATATTTAATAAAATTTGGCCTAAATTTACCTTGCTTTCACATAAGGGTTTAAATTAATAATCACACTACACAATCATCAATCAATTAGTTGATTATCTTTTCAAATTCATAACTTTGATACATAGTCCAAAAATCAGATTTTTGAAGCCAAATTACAACAATAAGCCCTATCTAGTTTTGGTTCTCACACCAGTCAATTGGAAATATATAGACATCCCACTATCGCACCCGAACATAAATACTGATGATGATGCCTCATCATTAGAATCATCTCCGGGCAACTAGAGCGTTATTCTATATCTATCCTGTATATTTGGGACCCCGCATACACGCTAGCTAAGCGTATATGCAAAATCTTTATATATTGGATTGTCCATATCAATACAAATAAAATATTAAAATACGTTGAATAAGGTTTAAATTTTCAAAACAAATATTGTTTTCATTTTAAAAATATACTCTTCACACTTGTTCTAGGATCTTACTGATCCAATATCTAACGAGTCATTCTTATTGGATATTACTAATCCAATCTCTGATGAATTCTTTTGTACGGTTCTAATGCGTCTTGTTCTCGAGCTCTGTAAACCAAAGCTTTGATACCACTGTAAGGACCCGTACTTCCTCGGTCTCCGAGGAGAAGAGGAAGCACGGATTGCCTTGAGAACAACACCCATCAGAACATGAACAGAAGAACATTTTATTGCTTAATACAACAATTTCATAAAAATAGAAGAATATATAGAGTATGAACAAATATTATACATTTGATAAACATCAGAGACTAAATAATTTACAATGCAGCGGAAAATAATAAAAAACACAACTGAAATGGATAAACGGATACAGAGCTTTCCGAATATCATTCCAGCTATAAACCAAGATCTTGTGAATATAAATCTGCAAAACCAAAACTACTATCTACCCATGTGGAAAATAGGGGCACCCAGAGTTTAGGTTAAAACAATAAACTCCAGGTTAGTCATGTGACTGGTGTGAGAACTAAAACAGTTATTTAAAACTTTACTTCAAAATTAGATATATCAAGGGACCACGCCGTATAACACGGAATGGGTTTCCTCCCAAGAATACCAGTGCATATAACAAAATAGCGCAATGCTTTTTGGAAAAATGAAGCTATTATAAGACCCAGGTCCTATCACACAATGCAATGCAAGCCGGGGGATAGGGTTTTCCTTATAATAGCCAAACATGCTTGGTACGTTAAAACAAATCATTTGATACTATTATAAGTGCATAGTGTATAAAACAACTTCAAATATAAATGTATCAATCCTAGACGGCATGGGTACCATATATCATGTCGCCAATACTAGGCACTACAATCAAAATCGCAATTGTCACGTATTGGAAGTTGGATTTCCATCTGTGAACCAAGGCAAGGGATCGTCCTAGCCCGCTTCGAGACTGTTTAGCCCGAGCCTCAGGCAAGCACGCAGGCAAGCCTTGGATCGTCAGGGCCGGTCCACACGGAGTGGATTAATAATACCTTAAACGATATGTTAGCCTGCCCTATGGGGCATAAATGAGCCAAATGACTCCATCATTCCCGGATCGACCGATATAACCGAGGCGCCTCGCAATCCATCATCTACATAAGTAAAATTCCAGGGCGTGTAAAACTCAAAACACCACCCTTAACTAGAAACCAGCATATATCCATTTCCCTGAGGTCCTCCCGTTTTTGGTTCACACCGGGATGTGAGGCTTGCGAATTAACGCTACATAAAGCTACGCTATATTAAAGTCGTGCTTTGATCATCAACCACAAGACTTTTGTAATGGCCCGAATTTCCATACTCTTTGAGTCGATTAATAACACCACACGTCCAACCCAAATTGCATAGAAATACGAATCATTATTAGAAAGAAGTTAGAGGATGAGAAATAGAAAGAAAAAAAATACTAGAATAGAAGAAAACGAAGATCACAAACTCACAGCGAAACGAATAAAATATATTAGATGACATAAACTTTAAAATATAATTCAGTAACTTTATATACATACCATCATCAGAGCACAACAGCTATTTCTAGAACAGTTATAAACTCCTGTTTCCAAATACAACATAGTACACAGCGGAAAATATGATAGTCTATAACTAACTGATGAAGCCTCTTGCTTCAATCTCCTCCAAGTGGATCTGTAAAATCTCGACTACTTGATTGCACATACAAATTTGGGCACCCAAGAGTTTAGGGAAAACGAACAAAATAAACTCTAGGTCAGTCATGGGACTGGTGTGAGTATTTCCAACCATTTCTTTAACTTTCAAAATCCTTTCGAAAGAAATGATAATCGTAAGACCGATCCACACATAAATATGGATGGTTTTTACCTTACGATAACCAAAAATATTTTTAATATCAAATCCAGTGATATTTTGATATGTCTACATCAAATAAATAGAATCTAGCAGAACGCTTGCATCTTACGCTCCATATATAATATAAAATCGAAAACCGCAGGGCGCTTATTGGAGATTGGATTTCCAACATGACAAGGTATGGAACCACCTGCCGATAGTGTATCTCTAGAGGCAAATACACTGGGTTCAACAAGAACATCTTGCAACCCGGCCCACACATGACCGACCACTCATTTCGCTTGAGTGTATCGAATGTATATCACCAACGGTTGGGATCAACAACCGTTTTCCGAAAGGGACAACATCGATAGATTTAAGAAGAAAATTGAATTTCTCTAGATAGGTGATTATACATCCTAATGGGAGCGACCCACATAGCCATGCTGTCTGCCCGATTTTTGTCAATTCCCGGTTGTGAGGCTTGAGGTTTGAATTATCTTTTAGAACATCTGGCCACCATTCACTTTGAATGTCACATCGTCAGATACATCGGAAATCACTAATTGATTCTCACAAAAATAATCAGATTGTTAGGCTAAAGAAGTTTCCCATCTTTGCCACTAACTTCGTACGTTTGAAGGAATCAACGTACGTAATCCCTTTGGAAATACTCTATTAGACACTCGTCCTTACAAGTTGTCCTGGGTCTGGACAAACCGAAGACACCATTCTATTAACCCATCTTAGGAAATTTTTACCTAGGATTAACAGAACAGCCCTTGCACTTACTCCGTTTTCAATTAATTTCAGCATAAGTTGATATGTACGCTTTTACCAATATAGAGAGGTTTTCAGATATTAAATCTGATTCCGGTCTCTCCATATTGACAAAGTAGATATAAAATAAATCAAAATTTTGATAGTCGATGATTTAACTATCAAAGAAAACGCCCTTACAATCATCGGTCCTATTTCCGATTGGAAATCCTACCGATCAAGCATCAAACAACACTGGCCCCTTTTGATTTAATTTCTTATTAAATTATTATTTCCAATTCCTGTTATCTCATCTTTCGTATCCTTTCAAAGTTCTATTTTTCTCTCTTGATTGTTGGGAAAACATTTCCAATATCCTAATTTCTTTATTCAAGAAAATATATCTTATTCCAGTTAGAAAACATTTCAAAATCCTTTAAATTAACACGATGTTACAAAACATCATTATTATAGCTCTAACCAGTAATCACTTATTAACTAAACATCTTGCTAACCCATCTTCACTATCGAACCTTAAACATTCCTCCATCAATCATGAAGTCAATCAAGTTGGGGTATAATTACCTCTCAGACCTTAATTGAACAACATTCTCAACTTTGAAATAGTCACAACTCACAACTTCAAACAAAACATTACTTACGCGACTTTCAGATTCAATCTAAGAACACACTTCTTTTACGGAAAACACCGATTATAACGGTAGCGTTATAATCGCTGCCTCCAAATATTTGATTTATAAAACATTATTTTTAACAACAGCGTTACAATCACTGTCTAGAATTATAGAGTATTTATTATAACAATAGCGTTAAGATCGCTGCTTAGATTTACAAAACATTTATTATAACAGCGTTAAAATCGCTGTTTAGATTTACAAAACATTTACAATAACAGCGTTATTATCGCTGCTTATACATTTATTATAACGATAACGTTATAATTGTTGTTTCCAAGTATTTGGTTTATAAAAATATAACTTTTACTTATTAATTTCAATAAATAAATTAATAAGTAAATAAATAAATAATTACATTTGATTCAAACGAAAAGTAAAAATAACTACTTCCCTAAATTTGATATAATCAAATTCCAATAAATAACTCTCGTTCGAATACACTATATTCGATTAATACTCCGAACTTCGAAATAAATCTTATCATTCCAGGTTAACTCTATTTCCCTTATGATTATTTCCATTCGCAAAACATTTTCTTCCAATCGTTATTCATTTTCAAATATCTGTATCTTTCCTTAATAGGAATCTGGATTTGTTTAGTAATTCTAATTTAAAATAAATCTTAAACTATTCAAAACATGGAATTGTATTTCAAAAGCTATAAATATTGAAATATTCACTTCTTAATATATTTCTTTTAAATTATAGTTTTATACTAAATAGAATTCAAATATCCTTCCTGAACTAAACCATTATAATAAAATTCGACCTAATCAAAGTATAATTATAAATCCCTTGGATTTATTTCAATTTGTTTTATATTCCGAACTTTGGAACATAATCCAACGTTTCCTTTCGAAAACGAATTTCCATTTCCCTTATCATTCAAATTTCTATTTGAATTCACATTTTCAACCCAGATTTCTTTTATAAATGCTTTCATTTGCAAAATATATGCTCTAAATAATTATTCACTTTAATCGTGAATAATATTTCTTTTTACATAATTAAAACCCTATTCCATTTATAAATTCTATTACAATTGTTTATAAAAAATCTGATTATTAATTCCAAACATTTATAATCTCACTTATAATTTCCTTTATAATTTGCTAAGTCCAAATCTCATTTCAGATATTGGTTTCAAAATTGATTTCCACCTTTTCATATAAATTCAAATTTGCGTTTATATTTCAATTTATCCAACGATAAATAATTCACTTAATTTATAAACCCGTTTAATATTTACTTCTTGTTTTAAGTAAACAAGTTTTTTTTACCTTTTTAACTCCATTCAAGATTACACTTCAATTTTTGGAAAAATATATTTCCTTTTTAACCACAAATTTCATTTTCTATATTCGAAAATATTTTATGGTATTTAAATACCAAAATTCTAGGGCCAGGGGATTCAACACAGCATAATCAACCACAGTATATATCATAGTAAATAACCAACAATAATATAAATGTCGAGGAATCCAGTTGGATCCCTCCAACCTATTTTCCTGCATCCACGGATGTTAGTTAACATTAATTTCACCTAAATATGAGATATCATAGTAAACAGAATTATTAAACGATCAATGATATGACTATATCGACCAATTCAACCAATTTATCAACCATTCAGCCAAACAACCATCACACAGTATAAAATTATTATGAATAAATTTAAAACTCGTTTATATAAAAATATAAATGAGGTAGAGTTAGTGAATTTACTCACAATGTTTTGCAGTTGACCGATCTGCTATTGTTTCGTTTTAAAATCAAACACGCGTTTGATTTTATCATGAAATTCCATTAGCTTCGTTCTCAACCACCTCAGTTCCATATCATAGATCTTATTGCTACGATCCCAGTGTAACTTGCTTCGTCTGATTCTGTTAACGCATAGGATAAATATACAATTTTAAATTTGGTATATGATTCAAACAAATTAAAGTGTCATTGGCTTACTTTAAATTTCTAATTAATCACCTTATCCCATGTTTGTAGTCGTTAATTCTTCGCCAAAGCCCATTTGAGCTTCTCATTACCTCCCTAGTTGCCATACACAGAATTGCCACCCAGATTATTCTATAAAATCAAGATTAAGCCTTTGGTTACTATCCAAGTCACAGCCTCTTGCTTCTTCGCATTTGCTTCATTCAATTGACGCCATCCAACACCCTAAACCGACGACGGACTGCATCCCCTCATTGCTTGCAGACGTGCACCAATGTCCTCTTTTCATGTACATTTCCATACTTAATACACTGTATGCCGGACCACATGCAATTGCCTTGGGAAATTCCAACATGACGTGTTACTTGAGGGACACAGTAGACTTACAGTAATTAGCCTAGTAAGTAGATTTGTGGTCAAATATCAGTAGGCTTAGCCGTTTCTTTGTACGTGCAAGCATTAAGAATTGTACTGCTAATTAGCAACACCTCCCTTTTTCTTCAACATATTTCAACCTCAAATCACCTACAGCCATCACCACTTCCTTCTCCTCATTAGCTTAATTTAATAACATGTTAAGCTACACCAACAACTGCTAAGACTTCGACTTCTCCCATTCAATAATGAAACCCGTCTTCAAGCCAAAATCACCCTACGACATCCTTCTTCTCATGTGGATCGTTGTTGTTCATCAATTCCGCCCCTCTCATCCATCCGCTCTCCCTTTTTATACCCTTTTTCAAAAATACAACTACACCAGCTTCTTCCCCATTGATAACTTTATCCCTCCATCACCACTTCATTGCACACGATCCCCCCTTTACACGCACTCACGCTCCTCCTCTAACACACATTAACACGGTACTTACACCCTATAATCCCCAATCCATCAACACAGTCCATCACCATTCCTTCATCTCCACCTAGTGCCTTCATCGCTCCGCCAAAACAAATCCAAGAATTTCGATGAACTCCACTTCTCATCATCCTCCTCATCGTCACCCCATTGCTGCACTCAGACTATCACTGGTGACTGCAACTTCGACTAGCACGCGGTCCCTTCCCTTATAGACAACGACTCTTTTCCGCCCATCATTTACCCAAAAATACCCCGAGATGCTACATCACACACAGAAGCTAGAAACGACCATTAATCGATACACAATCTCTTCGTTTTACATGCGAATTCGAGCTTAGGGTTTGCTGTTATTTTCCAGCAATAGGAAGTTAGTTCGATTCGAACGAAACCAACATGAGGAGGAAGCTAATCGAATAAGAAAGGCAACTAGTCTAATGATTTTGGAATTCACTGAAGTTTTGATTAAATATGATTTTGTATTTTTTTTATATTTTCTAGTTTGATTTATTTTTCTGTGTTCCGAAACAAAAAGGAAGAAGAAAGGTAAGAACGGTATTTAAAGGAGGAACAGCGTGAGGGGCACGACATCGATGTCTTGGCACTCACGGATGTTTAACTTGACTTGCACAACACGAGTCAAATTTTTGCTTGGCTAGCATGGAATCAATTTACTTGGGCTTTACGAAAAAAATTGCCTTGGCATTCACGGTAACAATAATGTAGTTTGGTAGACGCATTGTTGAATGGAAACAAAGTTTTAATTATATTTGATAACATTCTTTAGGTTAGTTTAATCATATATGTATATATATGTTGCTTTTAAATTCTAATGTAGTATTTTTATATTGAATGGTGCAACTTTTATGTAATGATCATGCAAAAATAATATAAATATTTATTTGGTACCCCGCTACAAGGATCTCGTTCACTTACATACTGCTATAGACAAAAATAAAAATACTACCATGTCGAGCGAGGTGCCATGATCCCAAAAATATAATAATATCGATAGTTTAACTTATATAATGAAATCCAAAAATATTGATATATGGTGCAAAATACTCCAAATAAAAAGTAGCTTATTTTACGAATTAAAAATTACAGTAAAATTCTAAAAATTAAATTATCACTGCGTCTCAAAGGGCTTGTCCAAATTCAAGACTGATATTTAAATATATTAAATAAACTGTTATGGCTTATACACGACTCCACAGCGACTTTCTGAAAATTTGATTTGCACATATCTTACAATCTATAAGACGAAATCTCAATTTTTCACTTTCATTAGAAAAATATAGTCAAATAGATCCTAACGTTTCTTGTTTCATCGAATTCTGACTTATATTGGATTCGGTATATTCAATTGAAGTTTAAATCATAAATTACGAACTACCGCGACTATTTCACGCTCGTTTTAAATTATATTATAAATTATACATTTAAATATCATTTTCATTAAATAAATTCCTTATAAATTCCCATATATAATTCAAATAAAATATTTAAAACAAATTTAAATACTCAGAATTCAACGGCTGAAAAATCCGGGTCATTACAACTTTGCTTTTCAACAGAAGCCTTGATCATTTGCATCTCAGCATGCCACACAGGCAATTCACGCTATGCAACCGATGTATATCAATCACACAGAATGAAATCCGATTTCAGACACACATCCATTTACAAGTTCATTCTGGGTTTGAACGAAACCGAAGGCACCTTATTCCTCTCCCATATGTCCAATACAGGGGAGAGGCCCTCGCATATCCGTCGATCTCCAAGTACGTCTGGACGATCACCACTTATTACCTCGCCTTGGGTGTACATCCCAATCAAGACATCAGTAATCATCAAACGATGTGAAGACCTCTAGTCTTCAACCACCTTCTTCGTCCTCGACACATCGTCGAATCAGTTATTCAGAATGGGATAAACCCGATCTTTCTGAATAACTTGCGTATATAATAAACAAGTGCTATAAAAACACAACATACGCCTCATTCCAATCCAGAATATTTCTTTATCCAAATATTCATATACTTTGGAAAAGGTTCCCATTAATTTTATCAAAGATAAATTCTATAAATTTATTCTTTAATCTTCCTTTGGATATCATTTCAATCTAATTAAAGATGCATTAACACTCCACTTGGTTTTAATCTTCCCAAAAATCAATATTAACGATTTTTTAACTTGGGAAACCATATCCTGTCTTTAACTGGGTTAAAGAACCAATGTCATTTAAAACACGGTTCACGATAAACCCAAAATCACATTCCATTCTATCAGCTTTTAACCGTAAATTATCAAGTGAACAATTCTCTACGTATTAACCCCGAAGGCCGAAACCAACATCAGATCAATACCCAGAAAACCATTCAACATAACTAACCTCCAGCTAGTTTCTGATTTTCTTAACTCCATTGGGTCTAAGAACGGTATACCATTCACGACAACCCAAAATCACATTCCATTAATTATGGAATCTTCACGGAAAAACTTAATCAATATATAATTGATATCAATTTCCATATCTGAACAATAATATAAATGGAATGATGGCAACGCCTCTTAAATTCCATATGTATTAACAATCCTACTTTACCTTCATCCAAATCGCATTTCAACGCAGATCCCTCCTGCATTCTAAACTGAAAAGCCCCCATTTTTCTTCTCTTCTTCTACCGAACCAGCACCATACTTCTACCAACCATTAAATAATTTAATCAATGGCGTTGAATGTTATAATTTACTTCCTTACAACATTTTCTTCGAAGCCCTAACTTCTTCAATTACTGGCAATGATTATTATGAACTTTGGAAATAAAAAATTGCCATCCTCCTTCAGGTAATTTTAGGTCATTTGCATCCATTGTTTCAATTATGACCCTTTTCTTTTTATATTTCACTCAAAATTAGAAGTGTCTGACCTCAAACTGAAGAAAAGATAGTTTTATGAATCATTTTCTGGAACCAATTTCGTTACCCTTTTTTGAAATCATACACACTTTTAGCAATCATTCTCTTACTATCCATCTATTTTATTATTTGGAGTTTACTTCGAAGTTTGAAATCATAGGCACCTGGCTATGGAAGACTGAAATGAATATACTGTTATGTAACGATGGTCGGAACAAAGTCCCCCTTCATTGCACGTATATGAGCTGGCACACAACTCCCATATAACAAAAGGAATCCCTTATGTTACGTGCCTACCAGTCATATTTGTACACAATTCCTTCAACATATTCCGTGATGTGGGACTATTATATCCAAACTATCATTACTCCTTATCAACCTGTGAGACAATCCTAACAGTCTCCCCCTTGACTCGCATCCTACGAGTATCTTTTGAGAGCACTGCCTTGCCTGCATGGGCCAGTCTGAATCTTCGGCTCCGGTACCACTGTTATGTAAGGACGGTCGGAACAAAGTCCTTCTTCCTTGCACGCATATGAGCTGACACACAACTCCCATATAACAAAAGGAATCCCTTATGTTACGTGCCTACCAGCTCATATTTGTATATAATTCCTTCAATATATTCCGTGATGTTGGACTATTGTATCCAAACTATCATTCCTCCTTAACAACATGCGAGACAATCCTAACATACATGAATAAGTCTAATCAGTTGCATTATTTTGGAAGCTGCCCCCATCGTTGGTACGAACATTTACAGTTCCAAGGAATGCATATGCATGAGGTCCTTATTCTAAATTTATTTTATATAAACGGATTGATTTTAAGGCCAAAAAATATATATTAAAATGCAAAGTTGATATTGCTATATTTGGTTGTCAAAGCATGCAAACTGACATTTCTAATTCCTGAGATGATTTTATATCCTAATTTGTTTGTTCACTTCATTTTAAAAAAAAATAGATATCTTACTCTTATGATGGTTTATTTACATTTTTTTAAGTGAATGGGATACAAGTGATCTGTTAAATGGTTTTCATCCTCGATCATACAAATTTGAATTGTAATAGCATAAACCTATTTATTAAATCCAAATGCTATAATATCTAAAAAGTCAAATATTTCATCTAGCTCGCTAATGGTTATGCTATTTGCATTATATCTCATTATAAACCATTCTGAAATAATTTAAGTCTAATATCAGATTAGATTACACGTAATGCCAACAATCTCATTTCTATCATCCTTTGCATAAAAAAATTCATAGTCTTAACTATCAGGGCAGTTTGTATTTAAACAGTTCTCGATCGTGAATACTGAGTATTGCTGAATCTCCCTTGCATAGAAAACCTCAGCCTCTTACACCGGTATGTAGACCTGGAGGTATTGCAGCTACACTGTACCGGTAGTCTGTATCGTACGTTCGTATAGAATAGGAGACATAAATTGTGGAAACGAATTTAATACATATATCTTAATTGCATCATTTATTGTTCTGCCTCTATATTTTGAAATCATTTTTTTCTTTAATATCATAAATATATTCTTCGGAGCATGCATTCAAATATCCTTGAGATTTAATTTGTTAAAGGGATCATTGTTTCTTTAAACGATAAAATTTTATAACCTGAAGAACTTTAACAAAGTTTATATCATATATTTTTGTTTGATATGTTAGCAGAACAAAAATTAGTGTTATATTTGCATGTAATAATTAAAGGCTATTAGTAGAGTTTTTTGCATAAGTTACTCAATATCTTTTTTTTATTTAAAAACATTAGCAGCTTCAATTCTATTCAAATTTGAAGTTCGATTGCAACGAATTTCTTCTTGGACCTCTTGACATAGAAGAACATGTGAGGGATATGAACATGCCATGGATAATCAACTCCAGGTAATTGTATTTAAATTTTATCACATGTTCTGTGGGCTGCCAAAAAGAATCTGATCTAATCTTATAGCTCAGATCAATATAACTCTGTGCAACACATTCCATAAAACACAGTGCTATTTTTAATTCTCAGTACAAGGACAAGTAAATTAAGAACTCTTTTATATATGCCTCCATTTATTCTCAATTAAATTAATAAAAAAGCAATGATAAGGGTTTCTAAAGAGAATGAACATTCAACATTTTCGATTATGACATGACAAGAGCTAATACCTTCTTATGCCCAGAAAATACCAGGAGTGTGCAAGGTTATTTATTACAATGTTGCATTAATTTTATATACTATTGAAAAAAAGGAAATATACATTTCAACATATTTGGGCACATGTTATCCCAGACTTGCAAATGCATTGAACTTTTGTGGTTAAAAAAAAAATTCTTTTGGCTTTACTTTCTAAATTGTTTTCCCATATCTATTTTGTCATACACAGCTTCATTGATTTTTGTCAAGAAAAAAATAATCAAGCACAAAACTTATGAAAAATGCGAGCAAGTTGCTTATATAAACATATATAGTTCCTCTTTGGTACACCATTTTCTGTGCCAAATAGGATTGAAAATGTACAAAATATGCGCTATTCATTATGGTAAATTGTGCTATTAACTATATTTATTTGGATTACTAATCTACTAAGTCTGAATTTTCTATATATGTCTGAATCAATTTGTTGTGTTCATTGGCTTCCACTACAGTTTGAATAATCTATTGCTTAGGATCCCCTTGCTTAGTATGATTATATATTTCTCGTATTAGATAACATATATAATAGATCTTCATATGAACATTAATTTTTTATCTTGTTGATCATCGCTTTCCTATGAATTAGAAAAGCGCGAATTTTGAAATAAAATACTGCAAGCACACAGATCGTGCAGTATGTAGGTTGAATCACAGAGAGGTAAATTAAATTAAATTATTTATAAAATTTCTTGGGCGAGTTAGACAAATCTTCGAGGTTGGTTTTAAAAGAAAACAAAATTGAAACTGCAATTAAACTATTATTGAATTGAATCAGATCTGAATCTAATCAAATCTGTATTCAATCCAATTAACCTAAGGAAGCAGTAAAAAGAACAAAAATTGAAATTGCATAAATTAAAATAACAAATAGGAAATAAAATTAGGATTACCGCTGAATCTTATCAGACGGTTAATCACTAATGAAAAAGACAAATAGTGTTCTACCAAATCTAATTGTGTAGACAACACTAATTGCTAAGAATATAAAAAAATGTAGAAAAGAGAAGAAGAAGACTTTATTAATTCTAGGATGATTCTTTACAATGAGATTACATGGATATTTATAAGAGATAGATAGCCAACCTAAAACCCTAATCCAATCTATGCATATATAGGCCAATTAATTAGCAAATATTCCTCCCATATTAATTAGCAATTTATTCCTCCTATATTAATTAGCAATTTATTCCTCCCATATTAATTAGCAATTTATTCCTCTCATCTCTTCCTTGTTTGGCGTGTGACTAATTGAAGGGAGATAAGATTTCAGGAGATTTCTTCTACCAAAGATGAGCATATATTAAACTCCAAAAGAAACACAATGCGAAGTCTTCATCTGCAGATCTTCATATGTATATACACAGCATTTTGATCTTTATTTTCTATTTTTATGGCTACATGTGGCTTAGTTGGCATATCTGTAAGGTGACAAAATAACACATAAGTAATATTTATTTATATACAAAAGATAAGATATAAGAGCATAAAATAAACACATTTCTATGTTAATCAAACACTCCCACACTTATCTTTTACTCGTCCTCAAGTAAAATAAAAATGAAAAACTAAACTAGATAGGTCACACTTTCGTAGGAAACACAATTGCATTGAGCGTATGCAACAAGCTGTTAAACCTCTAGGTGTCCCTAGTAGGACGAGTGGTGTCTCGTGAGGGTTTTCAGCAGATACTACCCACAAAATCCAAATGCAGTATGATATGGTTCTAATGCAACTAATGAATGAAACAGACATATGCAAATGAAAATAAAAATGAAAACATGACTTATTTTAGGAAAATGGTACAACAAATTAAGTTAACAATTTCTAATCAGTTGATTTTATTTTAGATATCTCAACTTGTCATAAATTTTCAACATAAATCAAGTTTTCAATGTTAAACTCTAGTTTGGCCAGTTGGTTCGGTTGATAACATAGTGCAGCCATGAAATAAATTCTTAGTTTGCTTGTCATAGTTTGCAAAGTGATATTATTATTTCCTCGTGTATGGAGAGTCAAATCAATAAGATCAAGAAGTGTTTGGGCATCATCGCTTATTCTCCATCTCTATAAAAATTGATATTTATTATTAATTACATACACCTAACTAAAAAGACCAAGGTATACCACCCATACACTGCCTTTCGGACTAATGGAGAGTTGGGACAAAGCTTGGCGGATTATGCAGACCGGCGCTGACTTTGTCAACAACATGTCGGTAATCCTTAGGTGTCCAATCTCATAAAATGAGACCAGGATATTCCGATGCTGACTTTGCCAACAACACGTCAGATAGAGCTTGGCGGGTTTGCACACCAACGCTCGATATACAAGCAATGTTGGATACCCTTGGATTGCTATTATTATTATTTTGAAAATATAAGAACAAGAGAGAGTTACACAAATTCAGCTTAACACCACTTAGTTTCAAAGATTTGAAAAGCCAATATAAGTATTTTAAGTCCTCCACTCATTTAAACAAAGACTACAATATAGAATAGACTTCATGGCCATCACCTAAGAATCTTCCTATGTACCAATTACACTATTATCCCTCAAAATTCAACTTTTCATTATATTTCATATTCGATCTAATGTTGAGAGAAAAAAGTACTATCAACTGACTAATAATTGTTAACTTATTTTGTTGTATCAATCTAAAAAGAGTCGTATTTTCCAAAAAAAAATATGGTATGTTACTACGATCTTAAATGCATGGTGGTCCTACATGAAAAGAAAGAAAAAAAGTTTAAAGAAAAAAAGGATGTAATGCAGACTCCCCCCGCACTAGAACTAAACAGTGTCCACACTGTAAACATGTTTCCTAAATTTGAAAGATCGTACCCAAAGGTGAATGAGGTGCAAAATTATTTGTAGAATGAAATGCAGCCTAACTATATGTAAAAATGGATCATATGTATAATGATATATGTGTTTGCAGTGCATACGATGCAAAGAATACACCAACTTTTTCCCCCGCACTTGGTTCTAGCTCGATGAATCCCATTCCCACTATGTCTAGGCATGTTTTCTAATAAGCAAAGTTTTTGAAAACCATCTCATCTTTATACCTAGATTTATAGTTCAGTAGACAAATATCCAGGGTCGTCCTAATATGAAGTTTTTCAATCAAGCTAACATTCCGAAAATAATTCATGTGCTCAACAAATTTATCAGTGTAATTGTCCAAAAATTTGTGATCGTATATAAACCCAGTTGCAATCGTGAAATTTAAATTCTGAGTGTTATTCAAGACTATGTGATCACATTTCTCAACTTTATTAATTGACAATGTATTTTCGACAACTCATCCTCATTTGGCAACTCATCCTCATTCAATCCAAAAAATTCATGTTCATTAAAATCCTTCTCCAAATTTGAATTGCAAAATTCAACATTTGTTTTCTGTCCAATTTCTAGAATTTCAAGTTTCTCGCAATTTGAAAGATCAAAATCTGAGCTTAAATCTTTTTCCTAAAAAGAGTTGAAGTCTAAATCATTTACTGAATTGTGAACAACTTCATTTAAATGGTTATTCTCAATTTCCAAAGTTGTTATCTGCAAATTTTCACTATTAGTAAAGAACGGATTATTTTCTGATTCATCGCTTGTTTTAATTTGATTTTGTTGCTCTCGTTGTTCTTTCAAAGATGTCATTAAAGAGAGAAGTTCATCCATCCTTTTATTTAGCCTTTCTTCCCTCTCATCAAAATGACATTCTTCCGAATTGTTGATTTGAGAGCTCTCATTTTGGATTTCTTGCCTCTCGAAATTATAGTCCACATCAATTTCACAATCAAAATTATTTCCAATGTGGTGGTTGTTTGAATTTTCAGAAAAATGACAATGATATTGGAAATCATTTTGATCATAAAAATTATGTTCCTGACAAAAACTGTTAAAATTTGAGTGATTTTGGTTATTTTCAAGATGTTCATATGGGCTATAATTTTGAAAATTTTGGTTTACAACCCTATATTGATGTGGATCAAAGCTACATTGGGATTCAAAGCCATTTTGATGTGGATGTGGCCCATAATCGAAATTGTTGAAATTTAGTTGAAATCGCAATTTCGATCATGTCCATGATTTTGAAAATGTTGGTCATTTGGAAAATTTTGAAAATTGTTGGCATTGGGCTCACGATATTTTGGAAAATCTTGCCTCATGAGTTGTAATACATACTTATACTCTTTGTGACGACCCAAACTTCCCCGTTAAGGAAAGCATGGATTGCTTTGAGAACAATACACAACAGAACACAAACTGAAGAACATTTTATAGCTGATTACAACAATTACATCAGAGTACAAGAATGTAACAGAGTATGAATACTTATTACAAAAATAGAAATACAATAATATCAGAGTTTTAAATTACATTTAAATAGCAGCGGGAAAAAAAATACAAATATACAACCGAGAGGAATACACGGATATAGAGCTTTTCGAATATCGCTTCAACTGTAGACCAGGATCCAGTAAATATATCTGCAAAAGGCTACTCGACTGCCCATGTGGAAAATATGGGCACCCGAGTTTGCCAGTTAAACAAACTACAGGTCAGTCATGGGACTAGTATGAGAAATCTTAATTAAACTTATCTAATAATAAGGCTAATCACAGGACCACGCCGCTAACGCGGAACGGGTTTACTCCATTGGATTGCCAGTGCATAACATAAGGTAAATCGTTAAACAACGCAATGCTTTTTAGAAAAATGAAACCATTATAAGACCAAAGTCCCATCACACAATGCAATGCAAACCGGAGGATAGGGTTTTACCTTATAATGGTCAAGAGATGCTTGATACGATAAAACGGATTTGATATTAGTGAGTATATGTTTTTAAAAACCATTTCAATCATAATATATCAATCATAGACGGCATGGGTACCATATATCATGTTGCCATACTAGTTCTACAATCAAAACCGCAAGGTCGTATCGAAAGTTGGATTTCCATCATGAGTCGAGGCTACGGGCAAGCTCCTCTTCGATTCGAGACACTCTAGCAAATGCCTCAGGATCACACCTATGGGCAACCCTTGGATCTTCAAGGCCGGTCCCCGCCTATTGGCAGTGGATTAATTATGCTTGAACACACGCTTCCCGGTCCCTTTGGACCTCCATATGACAACTAACGGCCTATAAATCCGAGGCGCCTCAAAATCCATGATCCACATAAGTAAAATGTCAGCCAGTTTAAGCACTAACACCACTCCTAGCTAGAAAGAAACGTCTGCACTCCCTGCAGTCCTAATCCCGTTTTTGACTCATACCGGGGTGTGAGGCTCGCGAAGTCACGCTATACACAAAGCTATGCCGTAATAGGCTATACTTTGATCATCCCACAAGGCCCTGATTTTCAACAAAAGTCTTGATCAATTTCATCTTGGCTTGCCACATTGACAATTCACGCCGTGCGATCAATCACTATTAATATATACCAGGGTGTTAAGTAGAGAATAAATTCTCCACCACCAATCAGATATACATTAATAAAAATCAATTTAATTCACATGGAACGAAATCTAATGTCAGACACGCATCCATTTACAAGTCCGTTCTGGGTCTGAACGAAACCAGAGATACCTGAGACGCCCTCGCATATCCGGACAATCAACAATATGTATGGACGGCTACCACTGAAGCCCTTTCAAGGTAGCTACTTCCATCATGGGTCTTAGTAGCAACACATCCATTTTATTTGAAGATTGTCGGTCTTCAACCACCGTCTTCATCTTCGACTCTTCATCGTCGTAGTAATTATTCGGAATGGGTTAGACCCGGTCTTTCCGAATAATTCACATATTTTTATAATTAAAAATCAAGTACTATAAAAGCACATCCAATGTCTCATTCCAATTCAGAATATTCTTTTAAACAAAATATGCACATTATCTTATCAAGGATAAATTCTTCAAATTTATCTTAAATCTTTCTTTTAAAGATTTATTAAAACCCAATTTGGTTTTAAATATCAAAAATTATTCTTTAATGATTATTTAAATTTAAGAAATTAATCTTATCTTTAACTGGGTTAAAGAACTAATGTCATTTAAAACATAGCTCACGGTAAACCCGAAATCATCTTCCATAAAGTATGGAATCTTCACATAAAACAAATCAATATATAATCGTTATAAATTTCTGTATCCGACCAATAATATAAATGGAATAACGGCAAAGCCTCTTAAATTCCATATGTAGTATCAGTCTTCTTTTACAGAAGCTTATCTTGGTTACTAGTAATTCGAATTCCATTCAGTTCTAATTTAATATACTAAATTGGAAAACTTTACTTTTGGAAAATTTCCATTTAAATCTTAATAAAAGATTTATAAATTCCAAATCATATTTTCACTGTCAGTTGAGTTAAAGAACACATGTCCCTTAAAAACACAGTTCACAATAAACCCAACTCACATTTCATCTTATTCCAATTACTAAATATAATTGAAACTTTAATAATCTAAATTAAAAGATTATTCTTTTCATACGGGGTTTAAGAACAGTGTTATTTAAGACACTATTCACGACAAGCCCAAAATCCAATTTATTTAATTTCAATTAAATATTAGCAAATTGGAAAACTTCATTAAATCTAAATTTAATGATTTATTCTAGCTAATAACTAGTTCATTTCAATAAAAATATATTTTCCTAAAATATATTCTTTTTCTAAAATATATTCTTTTTTCTAAAATATTCTTTTTCTAAGAATATCCTTCATTGGAATTTGACTCACTCAACAACCATATATTGCATATAATCAATAATCATGATAAATAATTATCACACATCCAAATAATCAACCAGAGTGGATTCTACACTAAATATTGAGACTAGTGTAGATCAAATATCATCCCAACACTCGTGTGGGGTTTCACCCAACAAACAAATGATAAATTATTTGTGCACTTGGGCGATGTGTGAAAATTATCGTTCCAATCACATAAACAAGTCGGATGACTTATAAATGGTAGTGTAATATTCAGTTTTGAATATACTAACAATATATTTAACACATCAACTATTTCAACATCACAGACATATGTTTCAATTCTTTTTATTGTGAACAAATGACAATAAAGATCTAGTCTTTTATTTCCATTCTTTTTATTGTTGACAAGTGACAATAAAAGTCTTAACTTTTATTTCAATCCTTTATTCTGTTAACGAATGACAATAAAATCATAACTCTTATTTATTGACCAAAAGGAGGTATAGTTTTGGTCTCATTCATTTTTAAATGACAAAATGAATGTTTTACTCCATTCTCTTTTAAAAGGACAAAATGTCTCTTTTATTATAATTCTTTTAAAGTGAAAAAAATTGTAATTTTGTCTAATTCCTTTTAATGCAACAATATATGATAATTTTGTCTAATCTTTTCAATGTAAACAAAAATGTTATTTTGTCTAATCTTTTCAATGTAACAAAATATGGTGATTTTGTCTAATCTTTTCAATGTAACAAAATATGGTGATTTTGTCTAATCTTTTCAATGTAACAAAATATGGTGATTTTGTCTAATCTTTTCAATGTAACAAAATATGTATTTTTACTTCACTCTATTTAAATGATAAAAAGAATGTTTTTATTTCATTCTTTATATTTGACAAAAATGAATATTTTTGTCATTCTTTTATCTCTGACCAAAAATGCATAATTTTATCATTCTTTTACATTTGACAAAAATGTATATTTTTCGTTCATTTCTTTACATTTGATAAAAATGTATATATTTGTCTAATTCTTTTAATGTAAACAAAATAATGATTTTGTTGATTTCTTTTAAATGTACAAAACCAAAAATGTTAATTTTTTCCTTTACAATCTAATTAACCAAAATGTTAATTTTGTTACTTATAATCTAAGTAACAAAATGTTAATTTTATCCTTCTTCACTAATCAAATTTTGACAAAAATTGTGTTTCTTTTTCACTAATCAAATTTTGACAAAAATTGTCATTTTATTCACTAATAAATTTTCCGATGTTTTGTGTCAAAATATAAGAACTCTATTATGAACTAAATCAATACAGATCTGACCAAACACATACATCACAGTCATCATCATCAACAAGCAACAATTATAATAACATACATCACAGATCTGAATTTAAATAATCGTACATACTTGAAATTTTAAATGAGGAGAGATAATTAAATTTTAATTATTTAAAAAAAAAATAGAAATCTCACCAAACAATTCAGATCTGAAATTTTCCTTGAATTTTGATTCGCTCTGTTTCAGTCCTAGTCTGTACCATCGCGAAGATCTGATCCATACGAGTCCAACGCTTTCAGTTTCATCAAATTTTGATTTGATACGAAAAAGTTATGGCCTTTTAAAACTTTAATTACAAAATTGGATACTTAAATTATAACTAAAATAAATTACATGTAATAATCCGGAAATCCGAGCCAATTTAAAATTTTTATTTTGGCAATTTTAGCGAATTTTGAATATTTAAAATGAATTATTTTAAATAATAACGACGAGAAAATTATTTTGAATAGAATTCGAACGTATATATTTATATAGCTCGACGTTAGAATATAAATATTTATTTATAATTATAAAAGGAATTGAAAATGGCGAGGTAGTTCGATAATTCGATTTCAAATTTCAATTGAATGTACCGGGTGTAAAGTAAACCGGATTTTAGTGAAACCAAAAATATTTGAATCTAATTGAGAATATCTTTCTAATAAATCCGAAAAATTGAAATTTCATAGCGGGGATAAAAATTTATGTCTAGTTGAAAATTCAGAATAGTGGCAATGGAATTTCGACCCTTGAAAATGGCCATTTTGCAAACGACCTCGGATTTCGACGAAACCACTTTTGTTGGATCCGCGATGTCAAATAATTGTTAGGTTTCAATTTTCATAATTTTTGAATTCAATATGTGAGCGTGGTAAAGGAAAACGTGTTTGGCCAGTTTCAATTGATTTTAATCAACTGGAAAATAGCCATTTTTCAAACGGTCTCAGAATTTGATGAAATTAGTTTTGTTAGGACCGTATCGTCAGTGCGAAGCTAGAAATAATTTTTCTGGAATTTTTAGAGTTAGTGTGTGGCCCCGGTAAATTGAAATGTGCGTTCAAATTCAATATATAGAGTTATATTTGGATTTTGAAGAAAACTGATTGAATCGGTCGAATTGGCCTACGATACATGTCCCATTGTGTTCGAAGTGGGGGTAATTAGCTAGGGGCGACAGTCGTTGGGTCTCGTTTTGGGTTCAAAATAAAAAGTTGTTTTTAAGGGTAATTAAATATAATAAATAAAATAAATAAAAAAGGTCAACCCTCTTTTCACTTTAACCCCCCAGTTATTTTCTTCGATCAAACCCGATGCCACCCTCAAATCAAAAATGGCAACGCACTCCTCGACCGCTCCACCGCCCAACCTCCGGCTGGCCACCCTAACCGACGTCGCTCTCTTCCGCGCAACCCCCTCCTTCTCAGACGATCCCGCTTCTCCCTCTCCTATACCGCGAACCCCCAAATTAGCAACTCTGGCGCGCCTCCCACCTCGAGCCCTTGCTTCGCCGCCACAGTCTAGACCCGACGCCGACCGCCTGACGCTCCACCTCCGACGCAGCGAGCACAACCTCTCTCCTCCCACTTTGATTCACAGTGAGTTTTATATTTTTTAGGTCATAAAAAAAACTGATTTTTATGAGTGATAAAAACTGATTTTTTTATGTGTAATAAAAATTGATTTGTTTTATTTAATATATGTAAAGCGAGATGAGAAGGTTAGATTTTATTTATAAAAAGAATAGATTTTTACTATCTAAAGTTTGGATTTTTATTTATACGAAGTTTAGACTTTTGAAAATATAAAGATGAGATTTTTAGCAATATAAAAATATGATTTTTATATTTTTAGCATAATAAAAATATGGTTTTTATTTATGTAGAGCATTAAAAATATGATTTTTATAGTAGAGAGATAATAAAAATATGATTTTTATTATGTATGGAGAATCAAAATATGATCTTTATTATATGTGTAGAATAATAATATGATTTTTATATAGGGGAAAGCGGTATTAAAATATAATTTTTATTTGAATAACAAGATAAATATATAAATTTTATCATATGAAGTGATATAGGGAAAAATTCGATTTTTATATATAAGAAAGCGAGATGAAAATACGATTTATATATATAGATTTGAAATAAAAATATAATCTTTTCTATACATGAAGCATTATAAAAATGTGATTTTTAACATAAAACCGCGTGTAACAGATCTCGTTGGAATCACGGCGAAGAAGTTCTACATAAGAAGAGTCATGGCGTTTGGTTTAGCTTCTAGGTGAGAACTCATCACCTTTAATTTAAATTTCTAGTTAAAAATATATACTAGGATGCAGACGGTGTTTAGTAGCACCCGACACCCGTCGTCCACAGACCACGGACGGCTTGTATGCTTGTTTGTTTGATTTTGATGTGTAGTTGATTGTGTGACGTGATGTGAAATGAAATCAAATAAAATATTTATGTAGTTAAAAATATTTTATAGTTGAAAATAAAAATTTTAACGTGTATATAAAATAAATATTTATAAACAAATTGGAGATTTGTTTATATACACTGATTTGATTGATATTGATTGGGACGATAAATTTTACACATCGCCCGACTGCACAAATAAAATATGTGTTTGTTGATTTGAAACCCCACACGGATATTGGGGTGATATATGACATACACTAATCCCAATAATTAGTTGTATGTCGATCAATTGATTGACAGACTGTTATTAGCGTTAAATATTTATATTTGATGCTTAAACAGTGTAGAATGCACTTTGGATGATGGTTGATTATTCGTCATTGTTGATATATACATGCGTTGTATGGAAATCCATAGAAATAAAATCTATGGTAATTGATTGGGCTTCATTCCAGTTTTGAAATAGAAATATTTGAAATATTTGAAATAGAAATATTTGAAAGAAAAAAAAGAAATATTTGAAATAGAATATTCGAAAATAGAAATATATGAAGCCGTGTTGATTAGATTGACGCCATTTTGACGTGAACAATATTTATATCGATTTTATTCATTTTACAATGAATATCGAAAGTGATTTCAAAATCTGATATTTTGAAAAGAATTAGAATTCGAATTGAAATTGAAAAGAATTAGAATTCGAATTGAAATCGAAAAGAAATGAATTCGAATTGAAATTGAATAGAAATGAATTCGAATTGAAATTGAATAGAAATGAATTCGAATTTAAATTGAATAGAAATGAATTCGAATTGAAATTGAATAGAAATGAATGCGAATTGAAATTGAATAGAAATGAATTCGAATTGAAATTGAATGGAATTGAAAACGAACTGAAATTGAATTAAAAATCAATTTGAATTGAAATCAATTTGAAATGAATTTAAATCGAATTTATAAGGAAAAATTCAATTTTGATTTCAATTTGAAAAGAAGTTGAAATCGTTTTGAAAACGAATTTAAAACAATTTATAAAATACGTTTTAAAAGGAAATCGACGAAATATATATATTATATATATATAATGGCCTGAATAGAACGCGCCGCGCCACGGTAGTTCGCGAATTTCGACCATTGACTTCGAATGGATATTACGGGAGATCTGACCGTCGGATTCTCCTAAAACCGGAACCGTTGGGTTCGTATCGAAAAGAGCTTTCTAACGAATATTAGAGATTTGAAATCTAACAGTTGGATTTGGAATTATGTCCAAATCAAATTTGGAAAAGGTCGTTGTAAGTGCAGTTCGATGGCCGTTGATGGAAATCGACTGTATGGGCCTTGCTAAAATTATTAAAAATAGTAATAATTTGTGTAAAATCATAAGAAATGATTTGGGAAGAATTGGGATGAAAAACTCCATAGTTGAAAAGATAAAAGTAGATTTTTATCGAAATGAACTAGTTTTGAACTGGAATTATAATTCTATTTATTTTTGAAATAAATAAATTGAATTGAAATGGTTTTGAGAACAACCAGGATTTCCAATAATTGAATTGGAATGGATTTGAATCGAAATCATCTTCGGAATAGTTCGATGTTGGATTTCGTGATTATACAGATTTTGTTATGGAAATTTAAAAGATATATATATATCGTTATTTCCAATACGATATTTGTTGGTCGTAGAATTTGATATTGAATATAAGCCGATATATTTTCTATTCAGAGCCTTGTATTTATTATCAAATGTGATTTGGGTTTGTCATGAATGGTGTCTTCATTAACACTTTTCTTAAGCCCAGTTGAGAAAAAAATTAAATCTTTTTATTTAGATTTAAATGAAGTGTACCAATTAAATAATATTTAATTGGAATTGAATTGGTATTGATTTTTGGGTTTATCGTGAACAGTGTTTTAAATAACACTTGTTCTTTAACCCGATAATTAATGGAATGTGATTTTGGGTTGTCGTGAACGGTATCTTCAATAATATTGTTCTTAAACCCAAAGGAGTTAAGAAAATCAGAAACTAACTGGAGATTAGTTAAGTTGAATGGTTTCTGGGGTATTGATCTGATGTTGGTTTCGGCCTTCGGGGTTAATACTTAGAGAATTGCTCACTTGCTAATTTACGGTTAGGGACTGATTGAAATGTGATGTGATTTTGGGGTTTATCGTGAACCGTGTTTTAAATGAGACTGATTCTTTAACCCAGTCACAGATTAAAACTAAGTGGAGTTTTAATGAATCTTTAATTTGATTGAAAAGATCGAGAATGGAGTATCACCAGTTTTGCTCCAAGTGATAGTTAAATCTTTAATTAGATTTGAACGTGAAATGGTAATTGAATTTACCGATAACACCGTGGTGTTAGATATGAAGTATGACCAGTTTTACTTCACGGGATGAATAGGTTGGGATTGGGAAATTAAAATAAATGATTACTTCGGTGTGGTTCGCTAATCCCAACTAGTTTGAATTGATATTCAAAAGAAGATTAAAGAATAAATTTAAAATAAATTATCTTTGATAAAATTAATGGGAACCTTTCCCTGAGAATGTAAAATTTAGAAACTAACTATAGGTTAGCTAGGAAGAATGGTTTCCTAGGTATTGATCTGATGTTGGTTTCGGCCTTCGGGGTTAATATTTGGGGAATTATTCTCTTGCTAATTTACGGTTAGTGACTGATGAATTGGAATGAGGTGTATGTTGCGTTTGTGTAACACTTGTTTATTATATACGCAAGTTATTCAGAAAGACAGGGTTTATCCCATTCTGAATAACTGATTCGACATGGTGTCGAAGAGGAAGACGGTGGTTGAAGACCGGAGGTCTACACGTCGTTTGGGTGATTACTGATGATCTTGATTCGGTTGTACACCCAAGAGGAGGGAATCAGTTGGTGATCGTCCAGGCGTACTTGGAGATCGATGGATATGTGAGGTACAAGGTGCCTCCGGTTTCGTTCAGACCCAGAACGAACTTGTAAATGGACTGTGTGTCTGACATTGGATTTTAGTCTGTGTGATTGATTTCTATTAAATATATATCTGTTTGGCGGCGGAGAATTTATTCTCTTGCTTAACGCCCTTCTCTGAGACGTACGAGCTCAGGGGTTATATATTGATGGATATCAATCGCATGGAGTGAATTGCCTGTGTGGCATGCCTAAGTGGCAAATAATCAAGGCTTCTGTTGAAAAGAAAAGTCTTGTGGTTGATGATCAAAGCACGGCCTGTGTGGCATAGCTTTGTGTAACGTTGATTCGCGAGCCTCACACCCCGGTGGTGAACCAAAAATGGGAGAGGACCTCAGGGGGGACATACGTTTCTTTCTAGCTAGAAGTGGCGTCAGTGGTTTTACACGCCCTGACGAGTTTGACTTATATGGTTGTTGCTATTGCGAGGAGCCTCGGATATACCGGTGACTATGTGAAGCCGATGGAGTCATTTGTTGGTTCATTTACGCCCCAAAGGGTGGGGAAACGTAGTGTTCAGGCATCATAATCCACATTGGTGGACCGACCCTGACGATTCAAGGGGCAGTTGCGGCTATTCCTGAGACTCGGGCTAGACAGTCTTGAATCGGTAGAGGATTATCTTTTGCCTCGGTTCACAGACGGAAATCCAATTTCCAAATACGTGACATTTGCGGTTTTGATTGTAGAGCATAGTATGGCGACATGATATATGGTACCCATGCCGTCTATGATTAATATTTATGATTTGAAGTTGTTTTATACACTATGCACTTATAATAGTATCAAATGATTTGTTTTAAACGTACTAAGCATGTTTGGCTATTATAAGGGAAAACCCTATCCCCCGGCTTGCGTTGCATTGTGTGATAGGACCTGGGTCTTATAATAGCTTCATTTTTCCAAAAAACATTGCGTTGTTTTGTTATATGCACTGGTATTCTTAGGAGGAAACCCGTTCCGTGTTATACGGCGTGGTCCCTTGATATATCTGATTTAAAGTAAAGTTTTAAATAACTGTTTTAGTTCTCACATCAGTCACATGACTGACCTGGAGTTTATTGTTTTAACCTAAACTCTAGGTGCCCTTAATTTGAAACGGGCAGCTAGTAGTTTTGTTTTTGCAGATTTATATTCACAGGATCCTGGTTTACAGCTGGAATGATATCCGGAAAGCTTTGTATCCGTATATCTCCTTCAGTTGTGTATTGTATTATTTTCCGCTGCTATGTAATGTATTGTAATCTCTGATATCTTATCGAATGTATATTATTTGTTTCTACTCTGTATATTCTTGTATTCTGATGAAACTGTTGTAATTAACAATGAAATGTTCTTCCGTCTGCATTCTATTTTGTCGTGTTCTCAAAACAATCAGGCGTTTCGAATGTTCTTGATCAGTTTAGCGACTGATTCGGAATGAGCGGAATTCCCGGTCGTTACAACGTGGTATCAGAGCTTTGGTTTACAAAGCTCAGAGAAAAAGACACATTAGAACCATACGAAAGAATTCATCAGATATTGGATTAGTAATATCCAATGGGAATGACTCGTTAGAGATGGGATTAGTAGTATCCTAGAACGGGTGTGAAGAGTATATTTTTAAAGTGAAAACAAGTTTTTTTTTGAAAATTTAAATCAATTATATGTATTTGATAATTTATTTTATATTGATTTGGACTATCCAGTATATAAAGATTTTGCGTATACGTCTGATCCGCGTGTATTCAAAGTTTTAATATATTTGGTAGATATAGAATCACACTCTGGTCGCCCGGGCATGATTCTACTGATGACGTACGGCATTAGTAGTCTGTTTTCGAGAAACTGGGATATCTATATATTTCCATTAGACTGGTGTGAGAACCAAAATTAGATAGGGCTTATTGTTGTGATTTGGCACCAAAAATGTGATTTTTGACTATGTATCAAAATTATGAATTCTAAAAGCTAATCAACTAATTGATTGCTAGTTGTGTTGTTTGATTATTGTTTGAATTAATTAAATGTTGAACCGTTTAGCCAAATTGAACCAAATAGTGAATTGTATGAAAATTGGTCGCATTTGCATGCATATACATGTACTTATATTGAACAGGTCATAGCAAGGAGGCTAGAGCAGAAGAATAAAATTGTTTGCCCAACAAATAGGTACATGTTTACCATAATTTACTGTTTTGTTTGGGTGATGATGATTTTATGAGCCGATTGGCTAGCCACTTGGCTTTTTCTTTTGGATTGAAGAAGGACATGGAAGGCTATATGAAATATCCCGAAGTCCCCGGTGCAGGGGAGGTTACGGCGAAATTTTTCGAAAATTAAGGGTTTTAGCCAAATTTTTGAAAAATTTGAAAAGTTCTTAGAAACTGAAAAGTTGAAGAACTTAAGCCATAGTGAAAATATTGAAAGTTGAGTTGATTAGTCAAACAACTTTCGGCTTCGCTCCTTTTCGGGGACGAAAAGTTTTAAGTGGGGGAGATTGTAATAACCCGGAAATCCGAGTCAATTTAAAATTTTTATTTTGGCAATTTTAGCGAATATTGAATATTTAAAATGAATTATTTTAAATAATAACGACGAGAAATTTATTTTGAATATAATTCGAACGTATATATTTATATAGCTCGAAATTAGATTATAAATATTTATTTATAATTATAAAAGGAATTGAAAATGGCGCGGTAGTTCGATAATTCGATTTCAAATTTCAATTGAATGTACCGGGTGCAAAATAAACCGGATTTTAGTGAAACCAAAAATATTTGAATCTAATTGAGAATATCTTTTCGAAGAATCCGAAAAACTGAAATTTCATAGCGGGGATAAAAAGTTATGTCCAGTTGAAAATTCAGAATAGTGGCTATGGAATTTCGGCCCTTGAAAATGGCCATTTTGCAAATGACCTCGGATTTCGATGAAACCACTTTTGTTGGATCTGCGATGTCAAATAATTGCTAGGTTTCAATTTTCATAATTTTTTAATTCAATATGTGAGCGTGGTAAAGGAAAACGTGTTTGGCCAGTTTCAGTTGATTTTAATCGACTGGAAAATAGCCATTTTTTAAACACTCTCAGAATTTGATGAAATTAGTTTAGTTAGGACCGTATCGTCAATGCGAAGCTAGAAATAAATTTTCTGGAATTTTTAGAGTTAGTGTGTGGCCCCGGTAAATTGAAATGTGCGTTCAAATTCAATATATAAAGTTATATTTGGATTTTGAAGAAAACTGATTGAATCGGTTGAATTGGCCTATGATACATGTCCCATTGTGTTCATAATGCACGTTATTAGCTAGGGGCGACAGTCGTTGGGTCTCGTTTCGGGTTCGAAATAAAAAGTTGTTTTTAAGGGTAATTAAATATAATAAATAAAATAAATAAAAAAAGGTCAACCCTCTTTTCACTTTAACCCCCAGTTATTTTCTTCGATCAAACCCGATGCCACCCTCAAATCAAAAATGGCGACGCCCTCCTCGACCGCTCCACCGCCCAAACTCCGGCTGGCCACCCTAACCGCCGCCGCTCTCTTCCGCGCAACCCCCTCCTTCTCAGACGATCCCGCTTCTCCCTCTCCTATACCGCGGACCCCCAAATCAGCAACTCCGGCGTGCCTCCCACCTCGAGTCCTTGCTCTGCCGCCACAGTCTAGACCCGACGCCGACAGCCTGAAGCCCGACGCTCCACCTTCGACGCAGCGAGCTCAGCCTCTCTCCTCCCACTTCGATTCACAGTGAGTTTTATATTTTTTTAGGTCATAAAAAAAACTGATTTTTATGAGTGATAAAAACTGATTTTTTTTGTGTTATAAAAACTGATTTGTTTTATTTAATATTTGTAAAGCGAGATGAGAAGGTTAGATTTTATTTATAAAAAGATTAGATTTTTACTAATCTAAACTTTGGATTTTTAATTATATGAAGTTTAGACTTTTAAAAATATAAAGATGAGATTTTTAGCAATATAAAAATATGATTTTTATATTATTAGCATAATAAAAATATGGTTTTTATTTATGTAGTGAATTACAAATACGATTTTTATAGTAGAGAGATAATAAAAATATGATTTTTATTATGTATGGAGAATCAAAATATAATCTTTATTATATGTGTAGAATAATAATATGATTTTAAGATAGAGGGAAAGCGATATGAAAATATAATTTTTATTTGAATTACAAGATAAAAATATAAATTTTATCATATGAAGTAATATAGGGAAAAATTCGATTTTTATATATAAGAAAGCGAGATAAAAATACGATTTATAAATATAAATATATATATATATATATATTTGAAATAAAAATATAATCTTTTCTATACATTAAGCGTTATAAAAATGTGATTTTTAACGTAAAACCGCGTGTAACAGATCTCGTTGGAATCACGGCGAAGAAGTTCTACATAAGAAGAGTCATGGCGTTTGGTTTAGCTTCTAGGTGAGAACTCCACACCTTTAATTTAAATTTCTAGATAAAAATATATACTAGGATGCAGACGGTGTTTAGTAGCACCCGACACCCGTCGTCCACAGACCATGGACGACTTGTATGCTTGTTTGTTTGATTTTGATGTGTAGTTGATTGTATGATGTGATGTGAAATGAAATAAAATAAAATATTTATATAGTTAAAAATATTTTATAGTTGAAAATAAAATTTTTAACGTGTATATAAAATAAATATTTATAAACAAATCAGAGATTTGTTTATATACACTGATTTGATTGAAATTGATTGGGACGATAAATTTTACACATCGCCCAACTGCACAAATAAAATATGTGTTTGTCGATTTGAAACCCCACTAGGGTATTAGGATGATATATGACATACACTAATCCCAATAATTAGTTGTATGTCGATCGATTGATTGACAGACTGTTATAAGCGTTAAATATTTATATTTGATGCTTATACAGTGTAGAATGCACTTTGGATGATGGTTGATTATTCGTCATTGTTGATATATACATGCGTTGTATGGAAATCCATAGAAATAAAATCTATGGTAATTGATTGGGCTTCATTCCAGTTTTGAAATAGAAATATTTGAAAAATAGAAATATTTGAAATAGAAATATTTGAAATAAAAAGAAATATTTGAAATAGAATATTCGAAAATAGAAATATATGAAGCTGTGTTGATTAGATTGACGCCATTTTGATGTGAACGATATTTATATCGATTTTATTCATTTTACAATGAATATCGAAAGTGATTTCAAAATCTGATATTTTGAAAAGAATTAGAATTAGAATTGAAATTGAAAAGAATTAGAACTCGAATTGAAATTGAATAGAAATGAATTCGAATTGAAATTGAATAGAAATGAATTCGAATTGAAATTGAATAGAAATGAATTCGAATTGAAATTGAATAGAAATGAATTCGAATTGAAATTGAATAGAAATGAATTCAAATTGAAATTGAATGGAATTGAAAACGAACTGAAATTGAATTAAAAATCGATTTAAATTGAAATCAATTTGAAATGAATTTAAATCGAATTTATAAGGAAAAATACAATTTTGATTTGAATTCGAAAAGAAGTTGGAATCGTTTTGAAAACGAATTTAAAATGATTTATAAAATACGTTCTAAAAGGATATATTATATATATATATAATGGCCTGAATAGAACGCGTCGCGCCGCGATAGTTCGCGAATTTCGACCATTGACTTCGATTGGATATTACGGGAGATCCGACCGTCGGATTCTCCTAAAACCGGAACTGTTGCGTTCGTATCGAAAAGAGCTTTCTAACGAGTATTAGAGATTTGAAATCTAACGGTTGGATTTGGAATTATGTCCAAATCAAATTTGGAAAAGGTCGCTGTAAGTGCAGTTCGATGGCCGTTGATGGAAATCGACTGTATGGGCCTTGGTAAAATTATTAAAAATAGTAATAATATGTGTAAAATCATAAGAAATGATTTGGGAAGAATTGGGATGAAAAACTCCATATTTGAAAAGATAAAAGTAGATTTTTATCGAAATGAACTAGTTTTGAACTAGAATTATAATTCTATTTATTTTTGAAATAAATAAATTGAATTGAAATGGTTTTGATAATAACCAGGATTTCCAATAATTGAATTGGAATGGATTTGAATCGAAATCATCTTCGGAATTGTTCGATGTTTGATTTCGTGATTATACAGATTTTGTTATGGAAATTTGAAAGATATATATATATATATATATATATATATATATATATATCGTTACTTCCAATACGATATTTGTTGGTCGTAGAATTTGATATTGAATATAAGCCGATATATTTTCTATTCAGAGCCTTGTATTTAATATCAAATGTGATTTGGGTTTGTCATGAATGGTGTCTTCATTAACACTGTTCTTAAGCCCAGTTGAGAAAAAGATTAAATCTTTTTATTTAGATTTAAATGAAGTGTACCAATTAATTATTTAATTGGAATTGAATTGGTATTGATTTTTGGGTTTATCGTGAACAGTGTTATAAATAACACTTGTTCTTTAACCCGATAATTAATGGAATGTGATTTTGGGTTGTCGTGAACGGTATCTTCAATAATATTGTTCTTAAACCCAAAGGAGTTAAGAAAATCAGAAACTAACTGGAGATTAGTTAAGTTGAATGGTTTCTGGGGTATTGATCTGATGTTGGTTTCGGCCTTCGGGGTTAATACTTAGAGAATTGCTCACTTGCTAATTTACGGTTAGGGACTGATTGAAATGTGATGTGATTTTGGGGTTTATCGTGAACCGTGTTTTAAATGAGACTGATTCTTTAACCCAGTCACAGATTAAAACTAAGTGGAGTTTTAATGAATCTTTAATTTGATTGAAAAGATCGAGAATGGAGTATCACCAGTTTTGCTCCAGGCGATAGTTAAATCTTTAATTAGATTTGAACGTGAAATGGTAATTGTATTTACTGATAACACCGTGGTGTTAGATATAAAGTATGACCAGTTTTACTTCATAGGATGAATAGGTTGGGATTGGGAAATTAAAATAAATGATTACTTCGGTGTGGTTCGCTAATCCCGACTAGTTTGAATTGATATTCAAAAGAAGATTAAAGAATAATTTTAAAAGAATTTATCTTCGATAAAATTAATGGGAACCTTTCCCTGAGAATGTGAAATTTAGAAACTAACTGTAGGTTAGCTTGGAAGAATGGTTTCCTAGGTATTGATCTGATGTTGGTATCGGCCTTCGGGGTTAATATTTGGGGAATTATTCTCTTGCTAATTTACGGTTAGTGACTGTTGATTTGGAATGAGGCGTATGTTGTGTTTGTGTAACACTTGTTTATTATATACGCGAGTTATTCAAAAAGACCGGGTTTATCCCATTCTGAATAACCGATTCGACGTGGTGTCGAAGAGGAAGACGGTGGTTGAAGACCGAAGGTCTACACGTCTTTTGGGTGATTACTGATGATCTTGATTGGGTTGTACACCCAAGAGGGGGGAATCAGTTGGTGATCGTCCAGGCGTACTTGGAGATCGATGGATATGCGAGGTACAAGGTGCCTCCGGTTTCGTTCAGACCCAGAACGAACTTGTAAATGGACTGTGTGTCTGACATTGGATTTTAGACTTTGTGGTTGATTTCTATTAAATATATATCTGTTTGGTGGCAGAGAATTTATTCTCTTGCTTAACGTCCTTCTATGAGACGTACGAGCTCAAGGGTTATATATTGATGGATATCAATTGCATGCAGTGAATTGCCTGTGTGGCATGCCTAAGTGGCAAATGATCAAGGCTTCTATTGAAAAGCAAAGTCTTGTGGTTGATGATCAAAGCACAGCCTGTGTGGCATAGCATTCTGTAATGTTGATTCGCGAGCCTCACACCCCGGTGGTGAACCAAAAACGGGAGAGGACCTCAGGGGGGACATGCGTTTCATTCTAGCTAGAAGTGGCGTCAGTGGTTTTACACGCCCTGACGAGTTTGACTTATGTGGTTGTTGCTATTGCGAGGCGCCTCAGATCTATCAGTGACTATGTGAAGCCTATGGAGTCATTTGTTGGCTCATTTATGCCCCAAAGGGCGGGGAAACGTAGTGTTCAGGCATTATAATCCACATCGGTGGACCGACCCTGACGATCCAAGGGGCAGTTGCGGCTGTTCCTAAGACTCGGGCTAGACAGTCTCGAATCGGTAGAGGACTATCTTTTGCCTTGATTCACAGACGGAAATCCAATTTCCAAATACGTGACATTTGCGGTTTTGATTGTAGAGCCTAGTATGGAGACATGATATATGGTACACATGCCGTCTATGATTAATATTTATGATTTGAAGTTGTTTTATACACTATGCACTTATAATAGTAACAAATGATTTGTTTTAAACGTACTAAGCATGTTTGGCTATTAAAAGGGAAAACCCTATCCCCCGCCTTGCGTTGCATTGTGTGATAGGACCTGGGTCTTATAATAGCTTCATTTTTCCAAAAAGCATTGCGCTGTTTTGTTATATGCACTGGTATTCTTAGGAGGAAACCCGTTCCGTGTTATACGGCGTGGTCCCTTGATATATCTGATTTAAAGTAAAGTTTTAAATAACTGTTTTAGTTCTCACATCAGTCACATGACTGACCTGGAGTTTATTGTTTTAACCTAAACTCTAGGTGCCCTTAATTTGAAACGGGCAGCTAGTAGTTTTGTTTTTGCAGATTTATATTCACAGGATCCTGGTTTACAGCTGGAATGATATCCGGAAAGCTTTGTATCCGTATATCTCCTTCAGTTGTGTATTGTATTATTTTCCGCTGCTATGTAATGTATTGTAATCTCTGATATCTTATCGAATGTATATTATTTGTTTTTACTCTGTGTATTCTTGTATTCTGATGAAACTGTTGAAATTAACAATGAAATGTTCTTCCGTCTGCGTTCTATTTTGTCGTGTTCTCAAAACAATCAGGCATTTCAAACGTTCTTGATCGGTTTAGCTACTGATTCGGATCGAGCGGAATTCTCGGTCATTACATTACACCTCTCCATAACGTTTTGACAAGTGTTGTCGCACCCTTCTTCTACTTCTTCGTTATGTACAGGCAACATCGACCTCTAGGAAACCCAATAGCCGATTTCAAGGGTTCCGGTTTGCTCGCTATACGTCGCGCCTGTCTGAGATCGAACACAACCACGTCAGGGCCGCTGACATGCGCTTCCTCCTCGCTGAACCCTGGCGAACTCGATGGGGTCCCCTCGTCTAGAACAGCGTGCGAACGTCATGGTTTTGAGTGCGGAATTCTGGTGTTATACTTCACTAGAAACGATCAAATCCGCATGGAATCGTAGATCTTGGAATCTTCTTTGATTTTGGCCTTGGATTCATATCGTAATTCAATTTGTGGAAGGAGAATTTAGGGGATTAAATCCGAAGCTTTGAGGCCATTAGAATTAGAGATGGCGGCTGTGTATTTCTGAATTAGGGCTAGCGTATAGGAGGTGTATTTATACACGTATTGTTTTATTTATTAATTCTTTTAATTCGTAAAGTTCCTGTTAAATATCCCGAACTCCAAATCAAACTCAACGAATGTCACCCCTAGCAAATAGACCCCATCCCGGACACAATGGAATATGTTTCGTAACCCAATTCGGCTGTTACGATAAGTTTTTCTTTAATTTATAATATAAATCAATTTATATTTAATTTAAACGTACATTTTAAATTACCAAGGCCACATACTGACTCTGAAAATTACAGAAAAATTATTTTTGCTTATATTTTGACGATATCGTCCTAACAAAACTAATTTCGTCGAATTCTGAGACCGTTTGAAAAATGGCCATTTTCTGGTCGATCCGATTTGACTGAATTTTGTTAAAACACATTTTCTTCTGCCACGCTCACATATTAATTCGAAAAATTCTGGAAAATTAAACTTAACAATAATTTGACATTCCGGTTCAAACAAAAGTGCTTTGGTCGAAAACCAAGGTCGTTTGCAAAATGGCTATTTTTAAGGCCTATATATAATATTAAAATATATATAAATTCTACAGCGACTTTTCTAAATTTTGAAGTGGCCATAACTTTCAAATTATAAAGTGAAATTTCAATTTTTCAGATTCATTAGAAAGATATGGTTAAACAGATTTAAATATTTCTTGTTTCGCTCAATTCTGATTTATTTTGAATCCGATACAGTCAGTCAAAGTTCAAGTTTTCAAACTACAGCGCTGTTTTAAACTCCTTTTATAATTAAATTAAATTTATTCGTTTTAACTTTGATTAAAATAAATCTTTCATCGTTATTATTTAAAATAAATTATTTTAAACATTTAAAATCCATTAAAATTTCTAAAATAAAAAATTTAAATTGGCCCCAAAATTCCGGGTTGTTACACTATTCAAGAGGACGTCTACTCCGATTAGTATCCCACATTTCTCTCAATGATTTTTTTTTGAATTAGACGTTTTAAAGAAGTCACGGCAAGACAAAAATTATTCTCACTTCAAAATAGTATAAAATACTAAGCTGCGCTCTATTAATTAACTGACTCAATTAGAAGGAGGAAGAGGGTCTTATGGCCTTTCACGTATAGTAAAAATACTAAGGGATACGACCAATGTTTCATGGGTAGTATGCAACCTCTTTTGCTAATAGTTCAATAAATTGAACTACTATATATCCGCAATCCAATTATATGAGACAATCAACTTCACAAAGCATCACTTTTCAATTATATTATTTTGCAATGTCTATTTTTATTGTTAAAAACAATGAGAATGAAGATTTCGGTTATGAAGATATCAACCAACAACAACAATCAGAAAATAACAACTGTAGTAATTTAAAATATTGTACATGCAAGCCGCTGCCTTGCAGAAGATTTATACACACAATTTCTATATTTTTTTCTTTGCAGCAAAGCACCTGTAGAGTTTAGAAAATATTACAGCAGTGTATGGCAATTTATCCAAAAAAATTGAGTATTATTAATGTTTGAAATCCATTATTTGCAAATCCGCTGACCTTTGAATCCTTTTTCGTTGCTTGAATATGTTCCTTCCTTTGGCCTTTGATTTGTATTGATATTTCACCTCTTCTTCTTCTTTTTTGAGAGAGAGAGAAAGGTAGCAAAATCAACAAAGAAATAAAAGAGAGAAAGGAAAAATAAAAAAACTAAATAGAAGAAAAACTAATCAAAAAGAAAATTAACTAGCTAGAATAAATTAGAATGATCAAACTAAACTAAATGCAAAAAGCTATAGTTCAACAAAAATAAAAACCTAAGATTAACAGCCTAACGCAAGCCTATTTTTGATTTGGAAACAAAACACTTTAACCAAACAAAAATTCTTGAAATCAGGAACACTTAACCAACAGTACGATAATAGGAAACAAATTACACTCCTGATTAAGAAGAAAACTAGAGCCCGCACTTAACACGGTAAACCAAACAAACGCACCCAAAACAACCGCAATTTAAACACCCAAAATTAAATTTCCTCTGATTACTCCAAGCTTAAAAAAAACATGTTTAATGAGGAAAGTTTCAGAAGTTGAATTTGATCCCACAAATCGAGTCAGAATTTTCTGCACGCCCCTCTTCCCTCTATTATTTCCTTTTTTTTTGAAAATCGAGTTAGGATCTGAGGTGGGACTTGTTCTTTGTCACTGGGTTTGTGAATATGGTTTTGGGCGAACTGGGAGTTGTGGTACGAATTTGATTTTTGGCAAAGGGGTTTGAGAAGCTGGTTGATGCGATTTGGAGAAAGGCTGTTTCAGAAAGTGTTGCTAATAAGATAGCCTATGGAGGATGATTTGCTAATGGAAAGGGGATGGCAGAAGATGAATGTTGTAGGTTGTAATGTCGGAGCTGTTTTTGGCTTTTGACATCGTATGGGTTGCGAAGTGAAAGGAGTTGGCAATAGTGGTGTGGATGAACAAAATTGTTTGGTTTGGACTGATGATATTGTGAAGTTGAGATCTTTTGGTATGTGTTGCGGTTGAATTTTTGGAGAAGAAGATTACGGGATGGCAGAATTGTATGGGATGGAGATTAGTAGAAGGCATGAAATCAAACAGGGAAAAAAAATTGCAAAAGAAGAAACTTTTTATGATTTTTTTTTTAATGCTGTAAAAAAAGAGAATAGGAAAGAAACAAATAAAAAAATAGAAAGAGAGATTGCAGGAAGTGAAAGAGAGTTGTAATTGGAAAGAAATCAATAAAAATAAATGTAAGTTTTTTTTTTTGGTTAGAAAATCAGCACAAGAAGAAAGGGAATGTAACGTATTGAAATTTTGAAAGGCAATAAAGAAAGGAATTGAAAATAAAAGGCAAGTTTTTTTTTTTTTTTTTTGGAAATTTGTAGAAAAAGGAAAGGAAAAAAAGTGTAAAAGGAAAAAATTGAAAAAGTGTGGGGGTATTGAGTATGGTGCTGAAGGAGTGAAGGTAAGATGAGTGACTGATTTGGTGAAAGAGTGGTGGGGATGGTTTGAATTTGTTGATGATCAGAAGATGTTTGCAGCAACAAGAGAAGGAAATTTGTTGCTTTTACAGAAAAAAATGTACTGAAAACAGAGAAGGGGATAGAGAAAGAAAAGGAAGGAAATTGTAATCAAAGAAAGATCTGTACAAAAAAATGGAAAAGAGATTGAAATAGGGAAAGCAATAAAAGAGAAGACACAAAAAGATTTTTTTTTATTGTTGTAAAATTAGAAGGAAGAGAAAAAAATGAAAAAAAAAACCTGAAAAGGGGAAAGAAATAAATGAAAAGAAAAGAAAAAAAACAAGAAAATTTGGCAACTATTTTTTTTTCTTGTTTAGAAGATTAAAGTATCAGTAGATAATACCAAATCAACTAATTAAATATATTTTTATATATACAAAAAAACAAAAGGAAATAAAATAAAATAAAAAACTAACATGAATCAGAAATTAAATAAATAATAAAATTTAATCGTTACCTCCACGGCAACGGCGCCAAAAAATTAATCGTCGCTTTCCTACGAATTAGAAAAGCGCGAATTTTGAAATAAAATGCTGCAAGCGCACAGATTGTGCAGTATGCAGGTCGAATCACAAGGAGGTAAATTAAATTAAATTATATATAAAATTTCTTGGGCGAGTTAGACAAATCTTCGAGGTTGGTTTTGAAAGCAAACGAAATTGAAAATGCAATTAAACTATTATTGAATTGATTCAGATCTGAATCTAATCAAATCTGTATTCAATCTAATTGACCTAAGGAAGCAGTAAAAAGAACATAAATTGAAATTGCAGAAACTAAAATAACAAACAGGAAATAAAATTAGGATTACCGCTGAATCTAATCAGACGGTTAAGCACTAATGAAAAATAAATGAAAAAGACAAATAGTGTTCTACCAAATCTGATTGTGTAGATAACACTAATTGCTAAGAAAATAAAAAAAATGCAGAAAAGAGAAGAAGAAGACTATTAATTCTAGGATGATTCTTTACAATGAGATTACATGGATATTTATAAGAGATAGATAGCCAACCTAAAACCCTAATCCAGTCTATGCATATATAGGCCAATTAATTAGCAATTATTCCTCCCATATTAATTAGCAATTTATTTCTCCCATATTAATTAGTAATTTATTCCTTCCATATTAATTAGAAATTTATTCCTCCCATCTCTTCCTTGTTTGGCATGTGACTGATTGAAGGGAGATAAGATTTCAGGAGATTTCTTCTACCAAAGATGAGCATATATTAAACTCCAAAAGAAACACAATGCGAAGTCTTCATCTGCAGATCTTCATATGTATATACACAACATTTTGATCTTTATTTTCTGTTTTTATGGTTGCGTGTGGCTTAGTTGGCATATCTGTAAAAATGACAAATTAACACACAAGTAATATTTATTTATATACAAAAGATAAGATATAAGAGCATAAAATAGACACATTTCTATGTTAATCACTTGCTAAACCCAATCTTATATAATATTTCAAAAAAGTCTTTGAATTTTCACTGATATAATTAACTTTGATACTTTAATGAGCACTTAGATATTGTGGTGTATTTTTTTGTAGACCCTACTTATATTTAAGTTCAACATTTATGTGAATATAAGTTGGTTGAAAGACTGATTGGTTTAGATAAGATAAGCAATTCTATTTGGACTGAATATTGCAAGATATTTATGTTCAATTAGAAATCAAAAGTACTGTAAATATTCTGTAATGATTCAGATGAAGGGTTTATGTATTGAAAAAAAAGACAATCCAGTTTTTTGAAGAAAAGTTATCTAATAGTAGATTCATTTGTTTAGTGTAGTCGCTCAATCGTGAGATTGATGTGCTGATTTTGATAGTTAATGATACCAAACCAGAAATAAGCTTCAAACTTTTTTTTCCACATTATTTTGCATTCAATCTCTTAGTTTTACTACATGTAGATATATTAGACTTATTAGATGAAAATATCTTTTTCCTTCTTTTAAATTGACATTGAAACCTTGCATCTTCAATCATGTTATAGTTCATAAAAAATATGATATTTAATTTATAACATTTTCTTTAATCAATTATGAAGCATAACTGTTTTCAGGGAAGACATTTTTGTTATAAAAAATTCATATGTGAAAGATCTTAAACTTCATTATATAGAAGAGATTATGAACCAAAATAATTTTTTAGGTAAACCATTTCAAAGTGGTGATTTGATTGTGCTAGAATATAAATTATACTTTTAATATGAATTTGTAATAATTTTAGCCGGTTTTGGTTTTGAAAATGTTTAGGAAGATTTCCAACTAAAGAGGATTAGGAATTGGGTATCTAAAAGTAATTTGCTTTTATGAGGTAGTTGTATGATTATTTATGTTAAGTTAGCTGGAATATGAGTTAATGAACAAACAAATACTCTATGAGTGCTCTACCATCTTTGCATTGTAGGCTTAAATACAACTTCTCTTACAATTGATATTTCTCTTCCTATTAATCTTAAAGTTATGTTATATTCTCTATAACAATGCACAATCCAAATATGTTTTCATGTGTGAATTTGTTTGTTCCCCTAATCTTATATATTTAGAATCATCCATAGCTTTAATGATGTGAATTACAACCTTTTGATGAAAATAGAAATAATCATTGAATTCTCTTATTGATTGTGCAAATTGCTCACTATTTTGCTTTGTTAATACTACATGAAAAAGAGGAGCGACTACAAGAAACCATGAATAAATGTAATTAGTAATTTATTATCAATTGAGAGGTAACGATTGCATATTTATGGCAATAACCTTGAGTTAAATTGAAATTAAAAATAAATTGAATTATGTATAAGAAATAAAATTTTGAACAAAAAAATGACATACATTCAATCATTTAGATGTATCATGCTATTTTGGCAACCGTCTATAAGTAAATAGGTTGCCGAATTCTTTCGCAAAAAAGGTGAATGATAATAACGAACAATTTATTTTTTCATTCATTAATAATTTGGGAATAAGGATGTCCTACGATAGTTACAAATTGTAAACAATTTGTAATTGAATCTTAATACATATTTTTGTTTACAAAATAATTAATTATTGTTGCAACTATTAATATATTAAATTAAACAATGAAATAGCGTATAATTGGATGTAGAAATTTTTATGGTGCTTAATCTAATATAGGAAATTGAATATATAAAAATTTGCTTTTTCGTTGTCTAACCTTATTGGTTTATAATATTTTCTCCAATTTAGATACTTGGCAAGTGTGATATGTTTTCATTACATTCATAATCAGTTTAGTTTATTTAAGGTTAAGTAAAAAAAAGTTATACTAGTATAACCGCATAACGGTGGGAAAACCGACTTTGTAATATATCTTGATTTACTTTCCATATAATGAAAAAGATACATTTCCATGTTGTTGTTTTTTATATATGGACATATTGAAAATTTAACCCAAGTACCCTACCATTTGTTCATTCATAATTAATATTTATGACTAATTTGCGCATGGAATTTAAAAGTGATAAGAGAAAATAAGCATCATGATTTTGGCATTAAAGGCAAGGCTATAAGGTTGCAATTAATGTGAAATAACTTTACACATGAAATGAATGTTCCTGGGCAACTTCTTGCATGACATATATGGATATAAATAAGGTAAACAATTATCATGCCCCATTAGGAAAAATGTTGAGATTTATAAAATTAAACAGATAGCTACTCCTGAGTTCCACCTATTTTCTTTGAAGTAATAACAAATTATGTAATCAAAATATTTTTTCCTATTACAGATAGATATCATATCATTCTTAATAAAAACCCACATAATAATTATTTAGTATCTTATATTGTCATTTTTTCATCTTCTTTTTCTTCCCTTTTTCCAACCTTAAAAACACAATTATCCATAAGTAGAAATTCGTTATACCAAATTGAATAAAATTTAACAAAACAGGCTTTACTTCTTACAATAATTTTTTAAATTTTTCAAAAATTCTCAATTTTAATAGAATTGCTTAAATTTTAGAAGAAAAATATCAATATATTTAAATTACAATGATTATTTTTAATGTTGCCATAATTGAAATGTAACAACCCGCATTCTACGCATCGCAGGATCGTAGAACATTTATTTTTTTCACATACGAAGTCGTATGGTCATGTAACTTTGGGAGACAACTATTAGGGCCACTTCCCATGTTCATGATTTTTCCCGATTTTTAAATGACCATTTTGCCCCTAGTTGGTACTGTTTTGACCATAACTTTTGTCTAGAAAGGAATTTTAACTTGAAACCACTTCCATTAGATTCGTTTAATGGTTTACAATTCCGTAGAGTAGTCACATTAGCCAAACGGACTCACCGTTTGGGAGATATGGCTGAAACAAGTTTCAGATAGTGAAAAACAGCTTAATTGGGCTTAACCGGGTGATTAACAGCTAGGCCCAATGGGGAATTTCGGGATTAGAGTTATGAGGAGGCTGAAACCAGTTAGAGAACGATCTTATTTTCATTTTTCAGCCACCACTTTCATTCTTGAAACCCTAACAATGGCCTCCAACACCCAAATTAACTTCTAATCACTTTCTAATTAAGTTTTGGCTTAATCTACATCAAATTAAGGAGAGAAAACACCAAAGCAAGGTTGGAGCTGTTGAGTTGCATTGGGAACAGCGCCCAAACAGTAGAGTTTCGGTTCTAAAGGTTTTATTTGTGGCTAAGGTGAGTGATTAGCATTGTTTTGACACTAATTACAGTTAATTAAGGGGTAATTAGTGAAGATTAGCGAATTTATACACTAATAAATTCTGGAAAAATATATATAAATTCGAAAATAATGTTTTAGACCTCTATTAGAAATTTAGTTTGATTTGGTTAAGTTTTACTAATCATACCATTAGTTTTGCCTAAACATGCTTATGGGAAAATATGGGATTTTGGCTATGTTTGATCTATTTTAACCTATCAAGTTATTGTTTTGATGTTTGTGGTTGATGTTACATGTTGCTATGACTATATGGCATTATTTGTGATTGTCTAGAAGTGTTAGATTAGTCAAAAACGTCGTCGAGTGGCGTAAACAGTCGCTGGAAGAAGTTGTAGGAAGTTGGTCGACCCGGATCGGATCGGAGGAAGGAGCCCAGAACCGAACCGCCCTCCAAGCAGTGTATCCACGAGACGATCTGAAAATTTGGAAGCATCTTCTCCGACCCGACCCGCATGGCCACCTCCGAACCGAAACGATGCATGGCAATTGGACTTGATGATGACCGACCCGACCGCCAGGAGGTGATGATGACCGACTCGATCCGCCAGGAGTTGATGATGACCGACCCGAACCGCCACAAGATGAGGACCCCGACCTGATCCGATGGGGGTAGCTCAACCGATCCGAACCGAGATGCTTGGGCTTGAGACGTGAATCACGACCCGACTTTGAAGTATAGACTGAAGTGAAGCACCGATCCAGAGAAGACCAATAACCCGAGATGCAAAGGTAGTCCAAATGGAAGTTAGAGCTCAGGATCCAGTTGGGAACCAATGAGTCGGCTTCATGAGTTGGGCTTTGCTGCGGGACGTGTGCTAAGGAGTTATCGATGTCTGTAACTTTTAATCACTATGTGTAGGGAGTACGTGAACGGATTCAGGGCCACAGTGGCCTAGGTACGACTAAAGGGCTATAGTCTAATGAAGTGGGGTCATTTGTAAAGATTTGGTCATGACTCCATGTGGTAAGTTTGGTAGTAGCAGTAGTTGTACAAGTTGAACTCCGTCACTACTTCGATGGGTCTAGTGATTGACAGTGGTGGACATCGTATACTTTACGCACTGAGTGAGAGATGTGAGGATGGTTGCTATGTTTGATTTGTTTGCCATCATTATGACGTGCACACCCCCACCCCCATTATCTTTACACCATCTGTTCAGTGGCACCTTAGAGTATTGTACGGTATGTAGTGCTAACTCTTTGGTTGCAGGTCCAGGTTCAGGTATGGTTTAGTATACCTGTTATTGTTTTGTTTAGCTGCTTATCGCTCATACCAGACTTTTTGTCTGACCCAGAGTTTTATGTCTCTTCTTATTACTCTGGGTGCTCTCACGAGCAGACTAGAGACAGGTTAGCTGGGTATGCACGGGTAGTTGATCCGGAGACGAGTAGGAGGCTTCCACGTATGATATATATAGTATCCTCCCTGTGTTGTTGAAGATCACTGCTTGGGCATCAGTAGTGCATCTTCTACTTCAGCTTTCATTTGTTTTAGAGACAGAAAATTTGGAAAGTTGTAATAAGTTGTATTTGGATTTTCGTTGCTAAGTTGGTTTATTTTTCAGCTTATGCACTGTCTCACCTGTTTTATGTCAAGATTATGTTATTATTATATTTTGTTCCATGCGCTGTGAGACATTCTACATGGTTCTTGTTAGTTCATTTTCTTCTTTCCTTTCTTTGGCGACCGTTCCGTGCTAGTCGGGCATGTGTATAGCACACCTTCGGAGGAAATGCAGGCTAGTGCGGGGCGGGCCGTCACATTTGGTATCAGAGCTCTAGGTTGCGTAGTTAACCTAGGGAAAGACACCAGGGAGAGATAATACGTATATGAGAGCGCATAGTTATGATTATTTTGGTTTTCAAAAGCTATATTTATATACACTATTAGTATAGCTAAAGGATAAAGTCGCACTGCACTAGCACCACTATGGAGATGGTTAATCGTTTTCTCTTTACAGATTGAACGATGAGCCGATACGTAAGAGGTGCCGGTAGGGGAGCCAATAATGGTAATGTTGCTGACATGAGGACGATGTTTACTGACCTCATGAGGGAGATGCTTAGGGATGTGCCGAGGGCAGCGCCCAATAATGGTAATGGTGGTGGTCCAATAGTGCAGGCGCCTAGGGCCGATTTTGCCAAGCTAAACAAGGATTATACTAGTCTTGGTGGGAAGCCGTTACACGGAACGGAGTCGGCTACGGATGTTCAGGATTGGTTGGATAGCTGCGAGCGTATCTTCGAAGACTTGGGTATCGAGGATGCGATGAAGAGAAGGCTAGCATCCCGTCAGCTGCAAGGACGAGCAATGAATCGGTGGAATGCTATAAAGACAGCTACTCCCGAGGATCAGATTACTTGGGAGCAGTTTAAGGTTCACTTTAGCGAGAAGTTCATTCCAGCTGTCCAGAAGTCAGTGTTGTTTAAGAGATTCTTGGAACTCAAGCAGAATGGCAGAGCTGTCTCGGAGTATATTGCCGAATTCGACACTTTGTCGAAGTTTGGGTTATCTCTTATTGATACTGCCGAGAAGAAGAACGAGAAATTCATAACTGGTTTGGATCAGTACTTGGGGGAAAGGCTTATTAACCACATCGATGAGACGTTTGAATCGATTGTGAGGAAAGCATTGAGGTCAGAAAGTCTCTACCCTAAGCCGAAGACTGAGGTTGCATCTGCATAGGAGCCAAAGCCACAAGCAAGTGGTGGAGGCAAGGGTGGTTCCCAGAATAAGAGAAAGCAGAATCAGACTAAGGATGGCCAGAAGAAAAAGAATAAGCAGGATGTTGAGTGCTTCAGCTGTGGTAAGAAGGGCCATTATGCTAGTAATTGTCGGGCCAAGCCAGAGGATAGGAAGTGCTTCAACTGTGGCCAGGTGGGACATCACAAGGACAAGTGTCCGCAACCCCCTAAAGAAAAGAAAATGGTGAAAGCATATGACCTTAATGCTATTCCTTCTTCGTCGAATGCCCCAACTGCGGCGGAGAAGGGAAAGAATGTTGTTATTCAAGGTATGCTTTTTGTTTATGATGTTCCTGTTAGAGTTTTGTTTGATACCGGAGCTTCCAGTTCTTTCATATCTAGTGACCTGGTAGATAGGTTGGGATTGGAGCTCGAGATTGTCGATAGACCATTAGTAGTGGCGAACCCGATTGGTGGTTCGACTAACCTTAGCATGTTTTGTCGTAATGTGGTCTTATCGAGTCATGGATGCATGTTTGTTTGTGATTGCTTTGTTTTGGGCTTTACTGGGTTTGGCATTATTTTGGGAGTCGATTGGCTCTAAAGATACGGGGTGGTGGTAGACTGGGAGGGCTTTTTGGTGACAACTAGAGCGGATGATGGACAAAGGGTAGTGTTTGGTGGTCTACCTGGTGATGGGGTAATGGCTAGTTTTCTAAATTCCTTCGACATCCCGCATAGTGAGTTGTCAGGTTTGCCCGTGGTTGGCCAGTATCCGGACGTTTTCGAAGAAGTGACCGAGCTTCCACCACACCGAGAGATTGAGTTTCGTATCGATTTAGTGAAAGATGCCAGACCTATAGTGATGCCACTTCGTCGTATGGCACCAAGGGAGCAGCGAGAGCTCGGGGTGCAAGTCAATGATCTTTTGAAGAAGGGATTTATCAGAAGGAGTGTTTCTGAATGGGGAGAACCAGTTGTGTTTGCTACCAAGGCGGATGGTTCCCGAGATGCTTGGGCTTGAGACATGAATCACGACCCGACTTTGAAGTATAGACTGAAGTGAAGCACCGATCCAGAGAAGACCAATAACCCGAGATGCAAAGGTAGTCCAAATGGAAGTTAGAGCTCAGGATCCAGTTGGGAACCAATGAGTTAGCTTCATGAGTTGGGCTTTGCTGCGGGACGTGTGCTAAGGAGTTATCGATGTCTGTAACTTTTAATCACTATGTGTAGGGAGTACGTGAACGGATTCAGGGCCACAGTGGCCTAGGTACGACTAAAGGGCTATAGTCTAATGAAGTGGGGTCATTTGTAAAGATTTGGTCATGACTCCATGTGGTAAGCTTAGTAGTAGCAGTAGTTGTACAAGTTGAACTCCGTCACTACTTCGATGGGTCTAGTGATTGACAGTGGTGGACATCGTATACTTTACGCACTGAGTGAGAGATGTGAGGATGGTTGCTATGTTTGATTTGTTTGCCATCATTATGACGTGCACACCCCCACCCCCATTATCTTTACACCATCTGTTCACTAGCACCTTAGAGTATTGTACGGTATGTAGTGCTAACTCTTTGGTTGCAGGTCCAGGTTCAGGTATGGTTTAGTATACATGTTATTGTTTTGTTTAGATGCTTATCGCTCATACCAAACTTTTTGTCTGACCCAAAGTTTTATGTCTCTTCTTATTACTCTGGGTGCTCTCACGAGCAGACTAGAGACAGGTTAGCTGGGTATGCACGGGTAGCTGATCCGGAGACGAGTAGGAGGCTTCCACGTATGATATATATAGTATCCTCCATGTGTTGTTGAAGATCACTGCTTGGGCATTAGTGGTGCATCTTCTACTTCAGCTTTCATTTGTTTTAGAGACAGAAAATTTGGAAAGTTGTAATAAGCTGTATTTGGATTTCCGCTGCTATGTTGGTTTATTTTTCAGCTTATGCACTGTCTCACCTGTTTTAAGTCAAGATTATGTTATTATTATATTTTGTTCCATGCATTGTGAGAAATTCTACAGGGTTCTTGTTAGTTCATTTTCTTCTTTCCTTTCTTTGGCGACCGTTCCGTGCTAGTCGGGCATGTGTATAGCGCACCTTCGGAGGAAATGCAGGCTAGTGCGGGGCGGGCCGTCACATGAAATTTCAAGTTTCATGATAAAATAATTCATTAACCTTTGAACAAATATATATAATTCGTATCAAATTTTATTACTTTAAAGGTTATTTTATTTACTAATATTTTCTTATTTCCAAAAAATTTATTTTGTTTTAAAATAAATTAATAACTTAAATAAGTAGTAGTTACTAATTAACAATCGATGAATAAGAAATAATAATCAATAATATTATTTTTAATGATTCATAATTAATATGAAATAACTAATATATATATATATATATATATATATATATATATATATATATATATTTGGCAAAAAAGACGGCAAAAACTGGATTATATAGTTATCGTTGCAGATTTTTCAATGAGCATTAATGAATCAGTATAAGTCTTGTATATCGGTCGATTGTATATAAAGTGCATTTAATTAACATTAATGTTAAAACTGGTCAAAATGCATATAAAGAAAGAAAATACAAGAAACTGATATATAAGGCTTGTAATGATTATTCAATAGACATTGTAATTAATGCATCATTTAAAGGAGGACAAAATGGGTATTGTAAAAAACTTCAGACGGACACAAGTTTTCAAAGGCTCGATAGAATTAAGAAAAACTGACAAAGTCGGTTTGATAATAAACCCATGAATTTATGTAATTATATATATTGAATGCATATGATGTTGTAAAAGATCCAACATAAAACCATGATTGATTCTTTTGAAATAAAAACAATTTTCTATTGATGGAAATCCAAATTGTTATATTTTTGTACATTGGGCATGTTCAAATACACAAGTTACCATCTTTAACTTATATTTTTACACTAGATGTTTTAGATTATGAATATTTTATAATTCAGTATAGATTTGTTATTTTCAATTTTATGTTTCAACCTTCACTGGCATTTGTCAATTTAATTTTTTTGTAGTTTGTTATGCAATCTTTCTGTTTCAGTACATGTATTTATATATTTTTTAATTTTTTTCTATTTGATAGATATCGGTTCTTATTATGGACATTATGCAATTTTGCATTTATGGACTATTATTTTTTCAACAGTAACTTGCATTCTTTTGTCAAATACACTTACAATGGATATGCTCTTGATTATGAAATCAAAACAAATAGTTTCAAATTTGTTCTAATAATATCTCAATAACAACTCACTCTTTTGTGAACTATAGCCAAAAGGAAGAGGCAACCCAACGTTGATTAAATTTAACGTTTGGAAGAATTCAACCGATCAACTTTTAACACCGGTTTTATCTTACATGTCAACTCTTTTATCCGAAATTCCATGCATATTCTCATGATAGCTGTAACGACCCAGATTTTAATCGATTTATTTTAAATATTTAGTATGATTTTTAAATATTGGATTAGTAATATAAAAGAATTTTTATATTGAATTACCAATAAGTGATCAATATATGATTTATTTCGTATATATATAATTTTCGAAATACGAGAACTAAAATAATTCAATTTGAATTTATAATGGATTCTGAGTGATTCAAATGGTTAATATGAATTTTAATTGAATTTGAAAGATAATAATAGTAATTTATTTTTAAGGAATTTATTTGTTTTGAATTTAAATCATATTATATCAATGTTATTTTTAATGTTCGAATTAAATTATACAGTCTATTTCGTTGAATTCAAAATAGCATTATAATATTGAAACGTCGGTCGGTACGTTAAAATAGCGGTTCAGAATTTTAAATTAAAGGACCGCGATATAGTTTAGTTTTTAATTAAAGAAAAATCAAATCAAACTTTAACCAGCTGACCTACTTCTTTTAATGCCACCCTATTGCCTTCCTCGAGCCAAAATTTATGTCTTCCTCTGTTCAACATCAAGCAAACATTGAATTTTGATGGATGTACTTCTGTTCCCTTTCAAATCTATATAAACGAACCGAGCTTTCATTCTGAAACCAACATACAGTTCAAGTCTTTCTTCTCGTTCCTTTTTCCAATCAATGACCGCTCCTATCCATTTTTAAACCGAACTCCTCAAAATCAAAATCGAAATCGGTTTGTTTAAGGACTAGAGCTCGTAGGCACTGAGGATGAGAATCGCAATCTAGGGGATCGACTATTTTGTTTGACCTCAGGGTTTCACCGCGAATCATGGTACGAGAGGCTAGTTGTCTCGATGGTACAACCGGGGTTAGGGCTGAGGACCGATGGCGATTCGGATTTAGGGTTTCGAGCCAGGCTCGACTGTTGGGGAAGGTGCGATGTTGGCAAACTCGTGGGATCAGGAGGAGCAGTGTTCGGTGGAGCAGCGTGGAGGTGGTGGTTTGTGTATTCTGGGGATCGCGATTTGCTCCCTGGAGTTCATCGATGTAGTTGTAGCTCGCGGTTCTAGTTCTTAGGATGGGAGTCTCTGTTCGGCAGTGATGTATTGAGAAGAAGAAAGAATTTAACAGGATTAAGGTATTTTTCTTTTTTAGATTTAGTTTTTATTTATTTGAAAAATAAATATGGCAATTAGGAATTTATTATGAGGGATTAGTTATATAAAGAGCAAATAAATTTATTTAATTAGTTTATAGAAAATAAATTAGTTAGTATTGATTCCTTTATTTTTACCACATTAGTTTGATTCAGATTTCAAACTCAAGATAAATAAAAGAAGTTGGATATTTAATTAAAACAATTTGATGATTTAATTAAATGAGAAAATGGATATATATATAAGACATTTATTTATGCGTTAATTGAAATGTTGATCGTTAAATAAATATTCATAGGAGCACGATAAAACTCATTCGAGGCGATTCGAAGCCGTAAGATTTGAATTTCCACGAGACATTCAGCAAAGGAAATCACGGTGAGTAAATCTCACTCGCCTTTTATTTATAATTATTTTTACTTCGTAAAAATAATTGTTGTTGCTTGTTTGGATTTTTCTGCTTGTTTTATATATATTAGTTATTTAGGCTATTATATATATATTGGGTTGATTGATTGGTTAGATTCCCGCAGTCTCATTAGCGGATGCCCGCAGTTTCATAGCGGATGATTACCCTATACGCCCCACGCTATGATTAGTGGATGACCTTCTATACCACGATATTCTGCCACGAAGCAGAATGGGTATTATTTATGTGCTAACATCTGTGGATGCAGGAAAACAGGTTGGAGGAATCCAACTGGATTCCTCAAAAATATATTATCTGTTTGTTTGTTGTTTGTTTGATTCCATATATAATTTTCATATATGACGTGTTAAAAATCAAATGATTGAAAATTGGGTGATTTGATTTTTTTAAATATCACTGGGCCAAGTGTTAATTTATTAAAAATATCGTGGAAGGATATTTGAGATTTAAAAAGGGAAAAAATTCTATTTTTAAATAGAATTTGAATTTTAAATGGAAATAAAAATATAAACTTGTTTTTGAAAAATAAAACAAGTAGTTTCTTTATAAACGAAGTTTATAAATAGTTCTTTTATAACGAAGTTATAAATGAAGTGAAAAGAATTATCATTTGATAATTCAGAAATAGAAATACAAGTGTGAAATTGGAATTTGAAATGAAATTTCAAAATAGGATGTGAAATGAAATTTTTAAATATATAACTCAAATGAAATTTGAGTATAACATTTGAATAGTAGAATTAGAAAAGGAGTTTAAATATTTGAATTTTAAATAAAAGAAAAAGGAGATTGAATATTAGAAATACAATTAGAAGTTCAAATAGAATTTGAATAGACGAAATTAGAATGAAAAATAGAATTTGAATTCAAAGGGATAAAAATAGAATTTGAATTCGAAGGAATTCAAATAAAGAAAATTCAAATAGAGATTTGGATATAGAATTCGAATGAAATTCAAATATAGAAATTTGAATATGGAAGTTCAAATGGAATTTTAAATATAGAGTTTGAATAAGAGATTCAAACAGCATTTGAATAAGAGAGTTCAAAATGGAATTTGAATAAGAGAATTGAAATAGAATTTGAATAAAGAAATTCAAATAGGGATTTTAATATAGAATTTGAAATAAACTTTGAAAATAGGATTTCAAAGTAGAATAGGAAATCCAAATGGTTTGAAATGGAATTTGAATTCAAGGGAATTCAAATGGATTTGAGTGAAGAAATTCAAATGGGATTTAAATAATGGGTTTTAAATAAAGAGGATTCAAATATAAGAATTCAAATAGTATTAGAATGGAGTTTTGGATATTTGAATTTAAAATAGAAATTCAAAATGGAGTTTGATTATTCAAGTATGAATCTCAAATATAACAATTTAAAAGGGAGTTGATTATTGAAATTAATGTGGTATTTAAATTCAAGGAGATTAAAATGTGGTATTTGAAATCAAGGAAATAAAATATGGTATGTGAATTCAAGAGAATTAAGTTTGAATATTAGAATTCAAATGGTGTTGGAAATGAATGTGAATATTAGAATTCAAATGGAGATGGCAAATGAAATTTGAATATAGGAGATTCAAATTGAATTCATATGGAATTTAAACTATGGGATTTGAATATTGAATTCAAATGGAATTGAAACTATGGATTTGAATATATTAAAATATATCAGAATGGAGTTGGATTCATTTTAACGAAAGTTTAAAAGTTTTTATATATAAATTATAAATAAAACGAACTCGCCGCAGTGCTGCAGTTCGTAAATTGGCGATTCGAACTTCAATTCAATATACAGAACTCAATTGAAGTCGAAATTCTTTGAAACAAGAAACGTCAGGACCGATTTGATAATAGCTTTCTAATGAAGGAGAAAAATCTGGATTTCATCGAATAGATTTTGAGTTATGTCAAAAATCAAATTTTCAGAAAAGCAGCGCCAGAACCATTATAAAACCATAACGGTTTGTTTAAATAAACTAAAGGATTTTTAAAGAAAAAAATCCGAAAATTGCCATGAGAAAGATCCAGACTTGAGTTGTAAATTAAATACAAACTCAAGTGGTGTAAATGAGATGATTGTTGAAACAAAAATCAGATTTTTAATTATTGATTAGAATTGACTAATTTAAAGAAAATTAGTTAATGGAATTTTAGAATCGAAATTTTGGGCTTTGAATCAGACAAGGGGTGTGTAAATTCATATTCGAAATCGAATATGAAACTTGAATTAGAAATGACATTCGATTGTTGTATCAACAAATTAATATATATTTGAACGTGATATGTTCAAATAACAAGTGAAATAGGCTAAGAAGCTAATTAAAGAATAAATGGGCGGAACTGAATTCAAACGATTGGTTTGAGTTGAATTGAATTGCAAACAGGTGAACATGTGTAAGCAGGTTTGATATGAAGTATATGAAGATTTAAATTTATGTGCTCGACAAAAAGGTACATGTTTAAATTCATATATGGGATTTTATGCGCCGTATCGGCAAGCCGCTTGGCTTTTTCTTTTCTTTTTGAGATGAGAAGTTACCGGGGAAGCTATTTGAAATTTCCCGATGCTCCCGATACAGGGGAGGTTATGGCGAAATTTTCCGGAAATTTAAGGAGTTAGAATATTTTTAAGATATTTTGATAGTTAGAAATCATTGTATCGACGTATAGAATTCGATAGGTAAGTGAATATAAAAATCGAATATTGTAAACAAAAAGGGAAATCTATAAATTAGAAATAGAAAGCGAACTTTATACATGTTTTAAAAACGAACAATTGGATTGTATAGTGTGTTTATTCGAGGTAAGTGGTATTGTCGTTTTGAAGTTGAGGATGTTTTCAGTTAAGGTCTGAGAGGTAATTTTACCCCAACTTGATTGATTTCATTTTTAATGGATAGATAGCAAGATCCAGTCTCGAAGAGAAGTGTTTGAAAAAGAGTTAGTTGAATAAAATATTTTGGGTTGTTGTAACGATGTTTTACACAACATTCGTTTTAAACCCAAGTGACGGAATTTTGGAAATATAACAAGTAAATATTTCCTGAGTATAATTAAAATAGTCGGGATAGAGATAAGTGATTGGAATTGTTTCCAATTGCAAATAGAGATATTTTCTAATATATAGAAAATAAAAGGAGTTGATATTGGGAAATGCTTTCCAAATAGCGTAAAGGGCCAATATGGTTATTGAAATATTTGGTTAACAAATATTGACAAGGAAATGGAGAAGAGATTTAATTAATGAAATATTAATTAAGGAGCCCAGTGATTTGTTTGATATGTTTGGATGAACACTTGTTTTTATTCGATAGTTAAATCACAGACTATCGAAGTTTTGACCATCGTTGTCAATATGGAGAGACCGGTTGGATTATTATCCGAAGAACCACTCCGTATCGGCATAAGCGTTGCGAACCAAGTATGCTGAATATATTGAAGACGGAGTAAAGTGCAAGGGCTTTTCTATTTATAGAAATTGTGCCTTCGGTTTCGTTCAGTCCCAGAACGAACGTAAATGGACGAATGTCTGACAAAGTATTTCCAATGATCAAATGGGTTGGTCTGTATGAATATATATGGTTGCAACGGATTTATCCCTTAGCATAATATCCAGAATATTTGTGCAAACTCAACTAGTGGTTAACGGATCTGACGATGTGGCATTCAAAGTGATGGTGTCATCAATGAAATGGTAAGTATTCGTAGCCTCAGGCCTCAACAACCGGGAAAGGACAAAAATCGGGCAGGCAGCATGACTATGTGGGTCGCACCCATTAGGATGTATAATCACCTATCTAGAGGTTCATTTAATTTCTTATTCTATTCGATGCTGTCCCAGTCGGGAGATGGTTGCTGATCCCAACCGTTGGTGATATACATTCGATACACTCAAGCGAAATGAGTGGTCGGTCATGTGTGGGCCGGGTTGCAAGATGTTCTTGTTGAACCCAGTGTATTCCTCTCTAGAGATACATTAGCGGAAGGTGGTCCCATACCTTGTCATGTTGGAAATCCAATCTCCAATAAGCGCCATGCGGTTTTTGATTTTATAATATATATATGGAGCGTGAGATGCAAGCGTTCTGCTATTTGGTTATTTATTTGATGTAGGCATTACTATAATATCACTGGATTTTCGTATCAAAGTGTTTTTGGGTTATAGTAAGGTAAAAACCGTCCGTGTTTATGTGTGGGCTGGTCTTACTATTACCTTTTCTTTTGAAAGGATTTTTAAAGTTAAACAAGTGGTTGGAGTTTACTCACACCAGTCCCATGACTGACCCAGAGTTTATTTTGTTTTCCCTAAACTCTTGGGTGCCCAAATTTGTACGGGCAGTCAAGTAGTCGGGATTTTTCAGATTCGTTTGGAGGAGCTGGAAGCAGGAGGCTTCACCAGTTAGCTATAGACTATCATATATTCCGCTGTGTACTATGTTGTATCTGGAAACAGGTGTTTATAACTGTTCCAGAAATGACTGTTGTGCTTTGATGATGGTATGTATATAAAGTTACTGATTTGTATTTCAAGAGTTATATTATGAAATATATTTTATTCGTTCCGCTGTGAGATTCGTGTTTACTTTGATTATGCTCAGTTGTGTTCTTCTTCTTCTATTCTATTAGTTCTATCTTTTCTATCTCACCTTCTAATTTCTTTCTATTAATGATTCGGTATTTTCGATGTCTGAACAGTCAACGCTGGGATTTGTGTTGATTGTCGGAGCCGAAAATCCCGTGGTCGTTACAGTGGTATCAGAGCTTAGGTTGAGCGAATACCTAGGCTTGTGTGGCATGTGCTCATTAGAGATAGGGTCAGTAGTACCCTAGAATGAGTTGAGTGTATAGAATCGAGAGAGCGTATTTGTTAGTTGATATAAAAGTTGTTTTATATTGTGTTGGCTAGTCTGTTGAGTGGTTTATGAATTTTGGTCGAATCGTGGGACGCCACGAAGTCGATAGGAATTTCTAAACACTTGAATAGAGAAATTCGACACAGTATTGTTTTAAAGAGGGTAAATGAAATAATTTTACCCAAATTTCTATTTTGATATAGAAGGAATAATTTTCTGAAATTATTATATTATATGGATGTGTTAATTATTAGGATTATAATCCAATGAGATTATAAAATTGGAATGGTTATTTATAACCAAAACTGATTGACACTGAAAAGTGTTTATTTTATTACTCTTATGCTTTATCTTTTGTAAATAAATAAATGATACTTTGGTTACTTTTGTATGTTTTTACAGGATGTCAAGAAATGCCTCCTCCATTTCAAATTAAAGGCCAACTACAGATAAAAGCTACTTCCTCACATCAATTTCATTTCAATTGCAAAAGAAGTAGTAGCTCACTGGTAAAGGCATAGGAATTGGTGCTAAGAGACCTGAGTTCGAACCCCGTCAAGCTCACTTTTTGCCAAAGAAATGGAGTGCGTTCACACTGGCCCTTTGCTTTGAGAAATATCTGGTTTAGTGTTATGTTATATATATACATACACGTATTCATGTGTATGTATTTATGATGTGCACCAATTAACACTTCAGCAATAGCCATATTCTCATCATGGAATTAAATTCAAAACATTCAATTAGAAGAATTTCTGATTGAATTGTTGCCAAGAAGAAAAACCAATTTTGAAGATTTTATCTGATATTGCCTTTGGAGTCTGATAAGCATCCTTGTTTGGAAGAATTAATTAGATGCAATCTTCTATCAATCAATTAGCCACATGGGAAAATTGAAAGATATGGAAAATATTTACCATGATATGCCCAGATTTTCTCCAATCAAGTTAGTCAAGGAAGGCAAGAAATAGTCATGAATGAGGAGGCCCATTTATTCATAAACCTAATTAGGGTTTTCCCATTCTCATCTATAAATATGTGATTGTAACCATTGTAAATGCATTCATTCTTCTGTACTCTCTTTCAGTCGCAATAAAGCTTTCTTTTCTTTAGTTTCTGCATTTTATTTTCATGGCATATTGTGTTGTCTAGTCAATTAGATTTGCTAGAACACAATTTGCTATTGCTTCTATTTTTCTTACTAGTGCTTGACCGTCTGATTAGATTCAGTGGTAATCCTAGTTTTTATTTTCAGTTGTTGATTTCTTTTCTGCAATTTTATCCCCAGTGTTCTATTTTATTTTAATCATTGAATTTATTACAGATCCGATTAGATTCGAATCTGTAGTGAATTTAATTGCATCTTTTATTCGTAGTTTCAGTTTTTATTTTGCTTTGCGAAAAAAAATCAACCTCCAGCTTCGTCTAACACGCCCAAGAAAAAAAATAATAATAATTTTTAATTAAACCTCCCTGTGTTCGACCTGTATGCTACACGCTTGTATGCTTGCAGAATTTATTACAAATGTCGCGCTTTTCTAATTCATAGACTAGCGTCGATCAAGTTTTTGGCGCCGTTGCCGGGGAGGTAACGATTAAATTTTAGTATTTATTCAATTTCTGATTCGTGTTAGTTTTGTTCTGTTTTTTTTTATTTATTTTGTTTGGATATTGTTTAAATAAAATAAAAATTCTTTAGTAGTTGATTTGGTATTATTTGTTGATACCACAATCTTCCACACAAGGAAAAAAAAAACTTTGCCGTTTTTTTTTTCTTGCCAATTTTCCAATTTGTTCATCTCAACTCTCTTTCGTGTTTTCAACAGATTGCTTTCTTTCTCTGCAAGATTTAAAAAAAAAAAATCTCGTTTACTATTTTTCCTTTCTTTCTTTATTTCCTACCAACTTCTTACATTCTTTCTTCCCTTACAAACTTCACAAAATAAAAATATAAAAATCTTTCTGGAATTTCCTTTTTCCTTCTGCCACTATCATCTCAAACTACACTGGCCACCATACATCTTCACAATTCAACCCCACCAGGTCAACAACTTCAACCCAGTTCCCCAACTTCTCACAAACCTCCCCTTTACCATCATATTCACGCCAGTGACCAAATCACAAATTCCACCATCAACGCAGAATCACCCCTCATCCAATCAAACCTTATTTTCCCCAGTTCACACCAACCTCAAGTTACGATCACTTTCACCACAATACCCACCAAATCCGGTTTTCTATTTACCACCGAATACATCAGCATAGTCACCAAATCATTTTCACAATTCAAGCAAACCAAAAAAAATTGTACGACAACATTTTTCAGACCCTGTCATCAAAAAAACAAAAAACAAAAAAAAAAAACAAAAAAAAAACCATACAGTTATCCGTCCAAGTTCAACAGTCCTCGTACACCTCAAATTCTTCACCACGTTCATAGCAGCACTTCATCCTCTCCATCCTCCCACACACATCCCCATCTTCTGCCCCTACATCATCTTCACGTTAGCATCATAAACCACCTCTAACAGCCATCCTTCCAACGCACAAATCCTAAACCACTTCATCACAATCATTGAATACACCCAAACTTCATCACAGTTCACCCCATCTCACCTGCCTTCATACCCATCAACCCCTTTCTGCACTTCATCCAACCGAATCCACCCTCTAACACTTCAGTTCTTCACACTTCAGCTCTTCAAACAAGCCACCCCCGCAAAGCGTCTGTCTCACGCATCACTCCACAATTCAGTTCGACAGCGAACCCTAAAAAAAAAAAAAAAAAAAAAAAAAAATAACAGTACGCACGAAGCAAAGGCATACCCCTCCCTCAACTGCAATTCACCAAACCACCTGCAGACCCAAAAATCCGAAGAACTCCTTCGCTGATCCGACGCCTCAAACCAAAATCACGCACACCCCCCTTTCTCAGAAACCACCAAAGCTTTAAACTGCAAGCACCAGGAAGCCGAGATCCGAAATCCAATCGCATAGTTCGAACAACCAGCCCTCATTCTTCACCGAACCCGATTTAGTTCCAATTCGAAAAAAAAAGGGGAAGTGGAAGAAGTGTTGCTCGGTTTAGGTTGTTTTGATTGAAGGGTCTGTCAGTTTTATATTTATAAACGTGTGCAACCCTATTGGATTAACCAAGTGCTTGAACCCATTTTTTTTTTCCTTTTGTCTTTCTTCAGGTTTAGTTAATTATTTTCTTTATCTTTTCTTTTTAGCTTAGGCTACTTAGCTTGGTTGGTCTTTAGGTTGATTATTCTAGTTTTTTTTTAATTTAGTTTTTGAATTTATTTTAATTCCGATTCTGTAATTGTTTTATTTCGTTCGATTTCTTTTCTTTAAAAAAAAAAAAATCAAAAACAGGTACAGCTGAAATTTAAAAAAAAAAGGTCTTAAATTTTTTTTTTTTCGGGCTCCTAGCCCAAACCCGTGCCGCAGCGCAGTCAACCAACTAATAGAAGGGGACAACAACAGGAAGCAGCGGACGATTCAAATGGGTTGGAGCGGTTGCACACCAAGTGGGGTGTGAACGCGCTAGCGCTTCCCAAATTCACTGGAGGACTGCCGATCAAGGTGAAAACTTTTAAAACACTACAGGTGCTCTGCTGCAAAGAAAAAAATATATAGACAATTGTTGTAAAAAAAAATTCTGCAGGGGCAGCGGCTTTGAATGTACAATTTTTAATTTCTGCAATTATTTTGTGTGATTGCTGTTATTTCTGCATCTTTTATTCATTCTGTTAAGGGCAATAACCAAATTCACATAAGGTGAGGGATTTCATCACCCTTTCCTTAGCCCATAAATTGCATTTCATCGTAGAATCTGACTAATAATAACGGTTAGACGTTGGACTTAAGGGAGTCACGGGCTCATCTAGGGCTTAATTATATTGTGATAGTTGATTCATTTGGAACAAATTATTTCTTGGTGTCTAGACTACGGCAGAGAAATAACCGTTTATAAATATTACGGTGATTCGTAAATATTATATCGGTTGTTACTCTGAAGGTACTTAAACCTTCGGCTGCATTGCTAGGGTGATTCCTGGTGCACCGATAACTCCTGTCCGTTAACTGGCCGAGAAATCTTTTGATCTAAGTAATCAAACCCATCACTTTATAATTTTGAGTTAAGAGCCAATAAGGACAGAAAACTTCATTGTAGCTAATTTCTGTGCTTGCAGTTAACAACAATGAGTGAAAAAAGTGTTAGCCAACAAAATTCTCCTAGGGGTTCTCGAATCAACCAAAACTTTCCAACCGAATTGGATCAAAATCGAGTGAATCAAAACTTTCAAAACTTTGGGGATCAAAACCAACTAAATCAAAATTTTCAAAACCTCAATATCCAAATGGATAGACCCTTGTCCCTTCGTGATCGATGTTATCCTACTAGGACCGTTCAACCATCTGTCATTGTGTTCCCACCAGCAGAAGGGAACAATTTTGAGCTAAAACATTCTTTTATCCAAGGGGTACCAAAATTTACTGGGTCTGAAAATGCTTATGAATTTCTGAGTGAATTTGAATTGTATGCCTCCACAACAAAAATGCAACAACTATCTAACGAATCGATCAAGCTAAGGCTAATTCCATTTGCACTACTTGAAAGCGCTAAAAGATGGCTTAATTCTCTTCCACGACATTCCATAAGAAGTTGGGATGAATTTGTCACTGCATTCTTGAAAAAGTTTTTCCCTTTTCATAAAACTCTCAAAATTCGAACTGAAATAAACCAATTTTGTCAAAATGAGGGGGAAACTTTTTCAGAATACTTTGAGAGATTCAACCAGCTATTATATAGTTGCCCTCATCATGGAATTCTAAAGGATCACTTATGTCAAGTTGCATATGAAGGGTTAAACTATCAAACTAGAACTCGACTAGAATCAATGTGTGGAGGAGACTTTATGTCTAAAACAGCCGATGAAGCTTGGCGGTTTTTAGAAGATTATTCTGAAAAGGACATGCAGTGGGAATCGATTCGTGTTCCCATTCGTACTTCTACTAGAGGTGTGCATGTCGTGGACCCAAATCAAATTCCCTTAGAAAATCAAACTCCTCAAGTCGGAGAAGGGTTACCCCACTATTACTCTCAGGACCAAGCCAATGCCATAGCTCAAAATAATCCTTACTCATCCACGTACAACCCTGGTTGGAGGAACCACCCAAATTTTTCCTGGTCGAACCCCAATAATTCGGCTAACCCATCTCACGTGCAACCCTTTATTCCCAATCCGAATTACCAAGGTCCACCCCCCAATTCTCAAACCTCTCAAGCTACACCTCAATCCAAACAACCTTATAGGCACCCCAATTTTCAATCATCAAACCAATCATCTCAATCTTCTCAACCGTCACCAGACATTGTGCGTTTAGAAAAAACAAATGGAACAAATGATGAATATGATAAAGGAACAAGCGAAAAATAACGAGAAAGGAAAGTTGCCTAGTCAACCTGAGGTGAATCCAAAATATAACTCTCGTACTATAAATTGTTGTGAGGACGAAAACCATAATCCATTCAACGCTATTACAACCCTTCGATCTAGGAAGAGGATTGATAATAACATGGGCGACCCTGACGAACCTTCGAACTCGACCCAAACCCCTAAACTTGATGATCACCCATTGGCTTCGAATGCCAATTCTTCTAAACCTCAAGTCCCCTTAAATGTTGGCAATCCCAACAGTTCTTCTCCCAGCGTCGGCAAACCCGACCCACCTTCGAAAATTAATGTTGGCAATCCCAACATTTCATCTTCTACACCCCTCCCACCTTCTTCTTCGAATGATGAAACTCATCCCAGAATCGAAAAACCAGTAGCTCCTTTTCCTCATAGACTCAATAATAAGAAGAAAGCTGCAAATTTCGATAAAATCTTGGAAATTTTCAAACAAGTCCGTGTGAACATTCCTCTTTTAGACACCATTGAACAAATTCCTCAATATGCCAAATGTCTTAAGGAATTGTGCACACAAAAACGTGCAACCAATGTCCCAAAAACCGCCTTTCTAACTGCGAATACAAGCTCTGTTCTTTCGAATCTTGCCCCAGTCAAGTATAAAGACCCTGGTTGCCCTACGATTGATTGCAAAATAGGAAACACTCATATCTCTCGTGCCCTACTCGACCTTGGTGCCAGTGTCAACCTTCTCCCTTATACTGTCTATCGTCAACTTGGACTAGGGGAGATTAAACCAACAAACATCACACTTCAACTAGCCGATCGATCTGTCAAAAAACCATTGGGAATTATCGAAGACGTCTTGATACAGATCGAACAGTTTTACTTCCCTGTCGATTTTATAGTTCTAGAAACAGAGCCTGTCTCAAATCTCAACGTTCAAATACCATTGATCTTAGGACGCCCTTTCTTAGCAACCTCTAATGCTGTCATTAATTGTAGGAATGGTCAACTTCGACTTTCCTTCGGGCACCTAACCATTGAGGTAAACATCTTTAATCTCAACAAGCAGCCTAGGGATTTTGAGATTGATGAAATTGACATGATTCAAACCACAGTTGATGAAACCTCTAATGACACTTCTGAAGCTTTAAAAATGTGTCTTAACCATTTCGACTCTGATTTCGATGAACTCGAATACATTTCTGAACTAAACAAAATTCTTGACTCCGACACTTCGTCACCTGAATCTAATCAAGGAATGTTGACCAAAGTTGATACACAAGAACTTCCTAAGTTAGACCTCAAACCCTTGCCAACAGATCTTAAGTACGCATACTTAGACTCTTTAGAAACTCTTCCCATTATCTTGGCTTCTGATCTTACCAAGGACCAAGAAGAAAAACTCTTAGAAATTTTGCGGGAAAATAAAGACGCCTTGGGGTGGGAAATTAGCGATATAAAAGGAATTAGCCCATCAATCGTGGAACATCGCATACATTTAGTTGATGAGGCTAAACCCACCCGTGAGGCTCAAAGGCGATTAAACCCAAACATGAGAGAAGTGGTCAAGGAGGAGATAATCAAATGTCTAGACAATAACATCATCTATCCCATCTCTGATAGTACTTGGGTGAGTCCGATACAAGTTGTACCAAAGAAGTCAGGAGTCACAGTGATCAAAAACGAAAGTAATGAACTCGTCCCAACAAAAATCAAAACCAAATGGCGTGTGTGCATCAACTATCGAAAGCTTAACTCAGCCACTCGAAAAGACCATTTTCCCTTGCCTTTTATTGACCAAATGCTCGAACGCTTAGCGGGACATGAGTACTACTGTTTTCTCGATGGATACTCTGGCTATAACCAAATTCCTGTTGCTTTAGAAGATCAACATAAGACCACCTTTACTTGTCCCTTTGGAACCTTTGCTTATCGTCGCATGCCTTTTGGTCTTTGTAATGCCCCCGCGACTTTCCAAAGGTGTATGATGAGTATTTTCTCTGATATGGTGGAAGAATTCTTGGAAATATTCATGGACGATTTTTCAATATATGGATCATCTTTTTCCCAGTGTCTCACTCATCTAGAACTCGTCCTCAAACGTTGTAAGGAGAAATCACTCGTGCTTAATTGGGAAAAATGCCACTTTATGGTAAAATAGGGGGATAGTTCTAGGTCATGTCGTCTCCAAAGATGGCCTAGAAGTCGATAAATCCAAAATCGATTTGATTGCTAATTTACCTCCTCCTAAGTCTGTCAAAGATGTTCGTTCATTTCTTGGCCATGCGGGATTCTATAGAAGATTCATTAAGGATTTCTCAAAAATTTCAAAACCTCTCTCGAATTTACTTGCCAAAGACGTAAAGTTTGATTTTTCCAATGACTGCAAAACATCTTTTGAAACTTTTAAATCACTCTTGACCACAACTCCCATCATTCAACCTCCTGATTGGACTCAACCCTTTGAACTTATGTGCGACGCTTCTGACTTTGCAATTGGAGCCATCTTGGGTCAGCGAATTGATAAACTCCCTCGAGTCATTTACTACGCTAGCAAAACCTTAAACGAGGCCCAATTGAATTACTCAACTACTGAAAAGGAATTTTTGGCAGTTGTGTTCGCTCTTGAGAAATTCAGGCCATATCTCATAGGATCCAAAGTCATAGTTTACACTGACCATGCTGCCCTACGATATCTGCTTTCTAAAAAGGATGCCAAGGCCCGCTTGATTCGTTGGATCCTTCTTCTTCAAGAATTCGATATAGAAATACGAGATAAAAAGGGTTCTGAAAATGTCGTAGCTGATCATCTCTCTCGAATTGTACACGAAAATGATAACGACACCCTAATCAATGACTACTTTCCTGACGAACAACTCCTTTCGATCTCTAACACCCCTTGGTACGCTAACATTGTGAATTATCTTGTCACACAACAAACACCCGCTGAATGGTCGAAACAAGATAAACAAAGATTTCTCTCAAAAGTTCGAAACTTCTATTGGGATGACCCATATCTTTTCAAATACTGTCCAGACCAAATCATTCGAAGGTGTGTGCCCGATCATGAACACCAAAGTATTCTCTCCTTCTCACATGACCATGCTTGTGGCGGTCATTTTGGTGCAAGAAAAACTGCTGCAAAGGTTTTGCAAAGCGGTTTTTATTGGCCCACACTCCTCCGTGACGCTTTCGAATTTTGCTCTAAATGTGAGCGATGTCAAAGAACGGGTCAAATCTCTAAGCGAAACATGATGCCTCTCAACCCCATTTTAGTGATTGAGTTATTCGATGTTTGGGGCATCGATTTCATGGGACCATTCCCTAATTCATTTGGGAATCTTTACATCTTACATGCGGTAGATTATGTCTCAAAATGGGTTGAAGCCATTCCGACCAAAACCAACGACAACAAGGTTGTTGTCAAATTCCTCAAAGAAAACATCTTTTCACGCTTTGGCACACCTCGAGCTATCATTAGCGATAGTGGCACTCACTTCTGTAATCGTGATTTTGCGTCCTTGCTCAAGAAATACTCAATCACACACAAGCTGTCGACCCCCTACCATCCACAAACGAGTGGGCAAGTAGAAGTTTCCAATAGACAAATCAAACAAATTCTTGAGAAAACCGTGAATTCCAATAGAAAAGATTGGTCCGTAAAACTGATTGATGCACTTTGGGCTTTTCGCACTGCTTATAAAACCAATCTAGGGATGTCACCATATCGATTACTCTTTGGAAAGGCCTGTCACTTACCTCTTGAATTAGAGCATCGTGCTCTTTGGGCCATAAAATTTTTGAACTTTGATTTAGAAAAAGCCGGCTCACATAGGAAGTTACAAATTTCGGAATTAGAGGAATTAAGAAATGAGGCGTATGAAAATGCGAAAATCTACAAAGAAAGAACCAAAGCCCAACACGACAAAAACATACTTCGTAAGGAATTCAACGTGGGTCAAAAAGTTCTTTTATACGACTCTAGACTTCACTTGTTTCCAGGAAAACTCAGATCTCGATGGACTGGACCTTATGTCGTGAAAACAGTATACCCTCATGGAGCGGTTGAAATTGAAAATCCTAGGGATGGAAAAGTCTTCAAAGTAAACGGTCAACGACTGAAACCATTTTTGGAATTCGAGCAATATGACGAAGATGACTCTATCGATCTGCATGATCATCCACCATGAAATCAGGTGGTACACGTTCTTTTTCTTTTATTTTTATTTTTCATTTTTTCATTTTATTTTTGTTTTTCTGCCTTAGACAGTTGGGACACTGTCTCAATCAAGTGTGGGGGGGAGTCTGCATTTCATCCATTTTCATTTTTCTTTGTTTTTATTTCTTTTTATTTTCAGCCATTTAAGTAGGACCATCATACATTTTAGATTGTAGTAACATACCATAATTTTTTTTTTTGGAAAATACGACTCATTTTCAATTGATATAACAAAATAAGTTTACAATTTTTAGCCAGTTGATAGTATTTTTCTCTCTCAACTTAGATCGAATAGGAAATATAATGAAAATTTTAATCTTGAGTGATAATAGTGTAACCAGTACATAGGGAGATTCTTAGGTGATGGCCATGAAATCTATTCTATATTGTAGACTTTGTTTAAATAAGTGGAGGACTTAAAAGACTTATATTGGCTTTTCAAATCTTTAAAACTAAGTTGTGTTAAGTTGAATTCGCATAACTCTCTTTTGTGCTTATATTTTCGATAATAATAATAATAGTATTCCAAGGGTATCCAACATTGCTTGTATATCGAGCGTTGGTGTGCAAACCCGCCAAGCTCTATCCGACACGTTGTTGACAAAGTCAAAGTTGGAATATCTTGGTCTCATTTTATGGGATTGGACACCTAAGGATTACCGACACGTTGTTGACAAAGTCAAAGTCGGCCTGCACAATCCGCCAAGCTCTTTACCCACTCTCCGTTAGTCCGCGAGGCAGTGCATGGGTGGTAAACCTTGGTCTTTTTAGGTGTATGTACTTAATCATAAATCTTAAAATTTTATAGAATAAAGAATAAGCGATGATACCCAAACACTCCTTGACCTTATTGATTTGACTAGCCATATAATAGAAATTAGAATACCACTTTGCAAACTGTGCCAAGCAAACTAAGAATTTATTTCATGGCTGCACTATGTTATCGACCGAACTAACTGGCCAAACTGGAATTTAACATTTGAAAACTTGATTTATATTGAAAATTCGTGACAAGTCGAGGTATCTAAAATAAAATCAACTGGTTAGAAATTATTAACTTAATTTGTTATACCACTTTCCTGAAACAAGTCGTGTTTTCATTTTTTTCGTTTTTATTTGCATATGTCCATTGCACTCATGTAGTTTCATTAGAATCATAGCATACTGCATTTGGATTTTGTGGGTAGTATCCGCTGAAAACCCTCACGAGACACCACTCGTCCTACTAGGGACACCTAGAGGTTTAACGGCTTGTTGCATACGCTCAATGCAATCGTGTTTCCTACGAAAGTGCGACCTATCTAGTTAGTTTTTCATTTTTTTGTTTTACTCGAGGACGAGTAAAAGATAAGTGTGGGGGTATTTGATTGACACTGAAAAGTGTTTATTTTATTACTCTTATGCTTTATCTTTTGTAAATAAATAAATGATACTTTGGTTACTTTTGTATGTTTTTACAGGATGTCAAGAAATGCCTCCTCCATTTCAAATTAAAGGCCAACTACAGATAAAAGCTACTTCCTCACATCAATTTCATTTCAATTGCAAAAGAAGTAGTAGCTCACTGGTAAAGGCATAGGAATTGGTGCTAAGAGACCTGAGTTCGAACCCCGTCAAGCTCACTTTTTGCCAAAGAAATGGAGTGCGTTCACACTGGCCCTTTGCTTTGAGAAATATCTGGTTTAGTGTTATGTTATATATATAAATACACATATTCATGTGTATGTATTTATGATGTGCACCAATTAACACTTCAGCAATAGCCATATTCTCATCATGGAATTAAATTCAAAACATTCAATTAGAAGAATTTCTGATTGAATTGTTGCCAAGAAGAAAAACCAATTTTGAAGATTTTATCTGATATTGCCTTTGGAGTCTGATAAGCATCCTTGTTTGGAAGAATTAATTAGATGCAATCTTCTATCAATCAATTAGCCACATGGGAAAATTGAAAGATATGGAAAATATTTACCATGATATGCCCAGATTTTCTCCAATCAAGTTAGTCAAGGAAGGCAAGAAATAGTCATGAATGAGGAGGCCCATTTATTCATAAACCTAATTAGGGTTTTCCCATTCTCATCTATAAATATGTGATTGTAACCATTGTAAATGCATTCATTCTTCTGTACTCTTTTTCAGTCGCAATAAAGCTTTCTTTTCTTTAGTTTCTGCATTTTATTTTCATGGCATATTGTGTTGTCTAGTCAATTAGATTTGCTAGAACACAATTTGCTATTGCTTCTATTTTTCTTACTAGTGCTTGACCGTCTGATTAGATTCAGCGGTAATCCTAGTTTTTATTTTCAGTTGTTGATTTCTTTTCTGCAATTTTATCCCCAGTTTTCTATTTTATTTTAATCATTGAATTTATTACAGATCCGATTAGATTCGAATCTGTAGTGAATTTAATTGCATCTTTTATTCGTAGTTTTAGTTTTTATTTTGCTTTGCGAAAAAAAATCAACCTCCAGCTTCGTCTAACACGCCCAAGAAAAAAAAATTTAATTAAACCTCCCTGTGTTCGATCTGTATGCTACACGCCTGTATGCTTGCAGAATTTATTACAAATGTCGCGCTTTTCTAATTCCTAGACTAGCGTCGATCAAAAACAGAATTAGTATATGAATTAAATATACAAAGGAGATGAACTAAAATAAAATTCAAACCAGGATTAAAAATTCAAAATCCTGGGAAGTTGAAAAATATTTTTCAAAGTATATTAAAATAATATAGATTTGTTTTAGAAGGATTTGAAAGAAAATCATTTTAGATGAATTTTGAAATAATAAAGCACTGAACTCACTTCAGTGGCTGGGAAATAATTCTGATGATGATTGCAACATCATCAGTGTTCATTTCCGAGTTTCTAAGTGATGGATTGCTACCTTAGAAAGTTTTTGATGGAAATTGTTTTGAAAGAAAACAAGTAGATTGAAAATTCAAATGTTTTGAATTGAGATGAAATTAAATATAAGTATACATTTATGTATTTCAAAGGATTTGAAATAAAAACCCTGGGATTTGGATTCTGGAATTAAAATTTAACTGAAGCAAGTTAAATGGTTCGAGGTGAATAAATTGACTAGAATCAATTTGAAATAAATTGAAATGAATATGAATTAGGATGCATATGAATGGAAACCAAAAGTTTTGATTGAAATTAAAGTCATAGAAATATGAGGAGTTGAGTTTCAACATAAAGGAATTTTGAAAAGTAATGGGTTTGTACCATTTTCCTACTTTAGCAATTTCGAGGACGAAATTATTTTAAGGTGGGAAGAATGTAACGACCCAGATTTTAATCGATTTATTTTAAATATTTAGTATGATTTTTAAATATTGGATTAGTAATATAAAAGAATTTTTATATTGAATTACCAATTAGTGATCAATATATGATTTATTTCGTATATATATAATTTTCGAAATACGAGAACTAAAATAATTCAATTTGAATTTATAATGGATTCTGAGTGATTCAAATGGTTAATATGAATTTTAATTGAATTTGAAAGATAATAATAGTAATTTATTTTTAAGGAATTTATTTGTTTTGAATTTAAATCATATTATATCAATGTTATTTTTAATGTTCGAATTAAATTATACAGTCTATTTCGTTGAATTCAAAATAGCATTATAATATTGAAACGTCGGTCGGTACGTTAAAATAGCGGTTCAGAATTTTAAATTAAAGCACCGCGATATAGTTTAGTTTTTAATTAAAGAAAAATCAAATCAAAATTTAACCAGCCGACCTACTTCTTTTAATGCCACCCTATTGCCTTCCTCGAGCCAAAATTTATGTCTTCCTCTGTTCAACATCAAGCAAACATCGAATTTTGATGGATGTACTTCTGTTCCCTTTCAAATCTATATAAACGAACCGAGCTTTCATTCTGAAACCAACATACAGTTCAAGTCTTTCTTCTCGTTCCTTTTTCCAATCAATGACCGCTCCTATCCATTTTTAAACCGAACTCCTCAAAATCAAAATCAAAATCGGTTTGTTTAAGGACTAGAGCTCGTAGGCACTGAGGATGAGAATCGCAATCTAGGGGATCGACTATTTTGTTTGACCTCAGGGTTTCACCGCGAATCATGGTACGAGAGGCTAGTTGTCTCGATGGTACAACCGGGGTTAGGGCTGAGGACCGATGGCGATTCGGATTTAGGGTTTCGAGCCAGGCTCGACTGTTGGGGAAGGTGCGATGTTGGCAAACTCGTGGGATCAGGAGGAGCAGTGTTCAGTGGAGCAGCGTGGAGGTGGTGGTTTGTGTATTCTGGGGATCGCGATTTGCTCCCTGGAGTTCAACGATGTAGTTGTAGCTCGCGGTTCTAGTTCTTGGGATGGGAGTCTCTGTTCGGCAGTGATGTATTGAGGAAGAAGAAAGAATTTAACAGGATTAAGGTATTTTCTTTTTTAGATTTAGTTTTTATTTATTTGAAAAATAAATATGGCAGTTAGGAATTTATTATGAGGGATTAGTTATATAAAGAGCAAATAAATTTATATAATTAGTTTATAGAAAATAAATTAGTTAGTTTTGATTCCTTTATTTTTACCATATTAGTTTGATTCAGATTTCAAACTCAAGATAAATAAAAGAAGTTGGATATTTAATTAAAACAATTTGATGATTTAATTAAATGAGAAAATGGATATATATATATAAGACATTTATTTATGCGTTAATTGAAATGTTGATCGTTAAATAAATATTCATAGGAGCACGATTAAACTCATTCGAGGCGATTCGAAGCCGTAAGATTTGAATTTCCACGAGACATTCAGCAAAGGAAATCACGGTGAGTAAATCTCACTCGCCTTTTATTTATAATTATTTTTACTTCGTAAAAATAATTGTTGTTGCTTGTTTGGATTTTTCTTCTTGTTTTATATATATTAGTTATTTAGGCTATTATATATATATTGGGTTGATTGATTGGTTGGATTCCCGCAGTCTCATTAGCGGATGCCCGCAGTTTCATAGCGGATGATTACCCTATACGCCCCACGCTATGATTAGTGGATGACCTTCTATACCACGATATTCTGCCACGAAGCAGAATGGGTATTATTTATGTGCTAACATCTGTGGATGCAGGAAAACAGGTTGGAGGAATCCAACTGGATTCCTCAAAAATATATTATCTGTTTGTTTGTTGTTTGTTTGATTCCATATATAATTTTCATATATGACGTGTTAAAAATCAAATGATTGAAAATTGGGTGATTTGATTTTTTTAAATATCACTGGGCCAAGTGTTAATTTATTAAAAATATCGTGGAAGGATATTTGAGATTTAAAAAGGAAAAAAATTCTATTTTTAAATAGAATTTGAATTTTAAATGGAAATAAAAATATAAACTTGTTTTTGAAAAATAAAACAAGTAGTTTCTTTATAAACGAAGTTTATAAATAGTTCTTTTATAACGAAGTTATAAATGAAGTGAAAAGAATTATCATTTGATAATTCAGAAATAGAAATACAAGTGTGAAATTGGAATTTGAAATGAAATTTCAAAATAGGATGTGAAATGAAATTTTTAAATATATAACTCAAATGAAATTTGAGTATAACATTTGAATAGTAGAATTAGAAAAGGAGTTTAAATATTTGAATTTTAAATAAAAGAAAAAGGAGATTGAATATTAGAAATTCAATTAGAAGTTCAAATAGAATTTGAATAGATGAAATTAGAATGAAAAATAGAATTTGAATTCAAAGGGATAAAAATAGAATTTGAATTCGAAGGAATTCAAATAAAGAAAATTCAAATAGAGATTTGGATAAAGAATTCGAATGAAATTCAAATATAGAAATTTGAATATGGAAGTTCAAATGGAATTTTAAATATAGAGTTTGAATAAGAGATTCAAACAGCATTTGAATAAGAGAGTTCAAAATGGAATTTGAATAAGAGAATTGAAATAGAATTTGAATAAAGAAATTCAAATATGGATTTGAATATAGAATTTCAAAATAGAATTTGAAATAAACTTTGAAAATAGGATTTCAAAGTAGAATAGGAAATCCAAATGGTTTGAAATGGAATTTGAATTCAAGGGAATTCAAATGGATTTGAGTGAAGAAATTCAAATGGGATTTAAATAATGGGTTTTAAATAAAGAGGATTCAAATATAAGATTTCAAATAGTATTAGAATGGAGTTTTGGATATTTGAATTTAAAATAGAAATTCAAAATGGAGTTTGATTATTCAAGTATGAATCTCAAATATAGCAATTTAAAAGGGAGTTGATTATTGAAATTAATGTGGTATTTAAATTCAAGGAGATTAAAATGTGGTATTTGAAATCAAGGAAATAAAATATGGTATGTGAATTCAAGAGAATTAAGTTTGAATATTAGAATTCAAATGGTGTTGGAAATGAATGTGAATATTAGAATTCAAATGGAGATGGCAAATGAAATTTGAATATAGGAGATTCAAATTGAATTCAAATAGAATTTAAACTATGGGATTTGAATATTGAATTCAAATGGAATTGAAACTATGGATTTGAATATATTAAAATATATCAGAATGGAGTTGGATTCATTTTAACGAAAGTTTAAAAGTTTTTATATATAAATTATAAATAAAACGAACTCGCCGCAGTGCTGCAGTTCGTAAATTGGCGATTCGAACTTCAATTGAATATACAGAACTCAATTGAAGTCGAAATTCTTTGAAACAAGAAACGTCAGGACCGATTTGATAATAGCTTTCTAATGAAGAAGAAAAATCTGGATTTCATCGAATAGATTTTGAGTTATGTCAAAAATCAAATTTTCAGAAAAGCAGCGCCAGAACCATTATAAAACCATAACGGTTTGTTTAAATAAATTAAAGGATTTTTAAAGAAAAAAAATCCGAAAATTGCCATGAGAAAGATCCAGACTTGAGTTGTAAATTAAATACGAACTCAAGTGGTGTAAATGAGATGATTGTTGAAACAAAAATCAGATTTTTAATTATTGATTAGAATTGACTAATTTAAAGAAAATTAGTTAATGGAATTTTAGAATCGAAATTTTGGGCTTTGAATCAGACAAGGGGTGTGTAAATTCATATTCGAAATCGAATATGAAACTTGAATTAGAAATGACATTCGATTGTTGTATCAACAAATTAATATATATTTGAACGTGATATGTTCAAATAACAAGTGAAATAGGCTAAGAAGCTAATTAAAGAATAAATGGGCGGAACTGAATTCAAACGATTGGTTTGAGTTGAATTGAATTGCAAACAGGTGAACATGTGTAAGCAGGTTTGATATGAAGTATATGAAGATTTAAATTTATGTGCTCGACAAAAAGGTACATGTTTAAATTCATATATGAGATTTTATGCGCCGTATCGGCAAGCCGCTTGGCTTTTTCTTTTCTTTTTGAGATGAGAAGTTACCGGGGAAGCTATTTGAAATTTCCCGATGCTCCCGATACAGGGGAGGTTATGGCGAAATTTTCCGGAAATTTAAGGAGTTAGAATATTTTTAAGATATTTTGATAGTTAGAAATCATTGTATCGACGTATAGAATTCGATAGGTAAGTGAATATAAAAATCGAATATTGTAAACAAAAAGGGAAATCTATAAATTAGAAATAGAAAGCGAACTTTATACATGTTTTAAAAATGAACAATTGGATTGTATAGTGTGTTTATTCGAGGTAAGTGGTATTGCCGTTTTGAAGTTGAGGATGTTTTCAGTTAAGGTCTGAGAGGTAATTTTACCCGAACTTGATTGATTTCATTTTTAATGGATAAATAGCAAGATCCAGTCTCGAAGAGAAGTGTTTGAAAAAGAGTTAGTTAAATAAAATATTTTGGGTTGTTGTAACGATGTTTTACACAACATTCGTTTTAAACCCAAGTGATGGAATTTTGGAAATATAACAAGTAAATATTTCCTGAGTATAATTAAAATAGTCGGGATAGAGATAAGTGATTGGAATTGTTTCCAATTGCAAATAGAGATATTTTCTAATATATAGAAAATAAAAGGAGTTGATATTGGGAAATGCTTTCCAAATAGCGTAAAGGGCCAATATGGTTATTGAAATATTTGGTTAACAAATATTGACAAGGAAATGGAGAAGAGATTTAATTAATGAAATATTAATTAAGGAGCCCAGTGATTTGTTTGATATGTTTGGATGAACACTTGTTTTTATTCGATAGTTAAATCACAGACTATCGAAGTTTTGACCATCGTTGTCAATATGGAGAGACCGGTTGGATTATTATCCGAAGAACCACTCCGTATCGGCATAAGCATTGCGAACCAAGTATGCTGAATATATTGAAGACGGAGTAAAGTGCAAGGGCTTTTCTATTTATAGAAATTGTGCCTTCGGTTTCGTTCAGTCCCAGAACGAACGTAAATGGACGAATGTCTGACAAAGTATTTCCAATGATCAAATGGGTTGGTCTGTATGAATATATATGGTTGCAACGGATTTATCCCTTAGCATAATATCCAGAATATTTGTGCAAACTTAACTAGTGGTTAACGGATCCGACGATGTGGCATTCAAAGTGATGGTGTCATCAATGAAATGGTAAGTATTCGTAGCCTCAGGCCTCAACAACCGGGAAAGGACAAAAATCGGGCAGGTAGCATGGCTATGTGGGTCGCACCCATTAGGATGTATAATCACCTATCTTGTAACGACCCAGATTTTTGAATAATTTATTTTAAATATTTAATATTGTTTTAAATATTTAGTTGATAATATAAATGATATTTTTATTGAATTTTCAATTTAATATGGCCGTTTATATTTACATTCGAATTTAAATTTCAGTATCAGTTCCGTGGAGTTCGGAATAGCGTTATAATCTGGTATCGTCGGTCATCACGGTTGAATAATGGGTCGGGATTACTAGTTAAGGACCGCGAGATATTTTAATTATTTAATTAAAATAAAATCAATATGGAAAAAAGAAAAAAAGAAACGCAGACCTAAGTAATTAATTCCGCAGCCTATATTTCTTTCCTCGAGCCAAATTTTTCTGTCTTCCCTCTTCGTCATCAGGGAAACATCAATTTAATGGCCGACTTTTTGCTCCCTACCTCGAGCAGCAATACTTGTTCCCTCCCTCTTCTATAAATACGCGCCGCCCCTTTTCTTTCTTCATTTTCCTTTCTGAAATAAAACCCGATATCCCCCTCAAATTCCTCAGTAAAAGAAAAAAAAAAACCTCGAAGACATCTGAGGCTCGTTCGAAGCACTCGCGATGGACTCGGTTAGGGTTAGGGACTTGGAGGTCGTACAGGATGTCGGAGGCCAGTTCGACGCGCCTGTAGGCGAGCTATGAGCAGATACGACGATCTCTATGGCGTCGGGATAATCTACTTCATCTTGCGATGGGGTCTCGGGGTGTCGAAATGTTGATTTGGGGGAAAGGGTTATCGCGAGTTGTTTTCTGGTATGCGACATCGTTCAGATTGGGGGATTCGATGTCTGGGAAGGTGCGATGTTGGCAAACTCGTGGGATCAGGAGGAGCGGTGTTCGGTGGAACAGCGTGAAGGTGGTGGTTTGTGGGATCGCGATTTGCTCCCTGAAGTTCATTGATGAAAGTGTAGCTTGCGGTTCTAGTTCTTGGGAGGGGAGTCTTTGTTCGGCAGTGATGTATTAAGGAAGAAGAAAAAATTTAACAGGATTAAGGTATTTTTGTTTTTCCTTTTTAGATTTAGTTTTTATTTATTTGAAAAATAAATATGGCAGCTAGGAATTTATTTTGAGGGATTAGTGATATAAAAAGCAAATAAATTTATATATAATTAGTTTATAGAGAATAAATTAGTTAGTTTTGATTCTTTTATTTAAACCATATTAGTTTGATTCAGATTTCAAACTCAAGATAAATAAAAGAAGTTGGATATTTAATAAAAACAATTTGATGGTTTAATTAAATAAGAAAACGGATATATATATATATAAGACATTTATTTATGCGTAAATTGAAATATTGATCGTTAAATAAATATTCATAGGAGCACGATAAAACTCATTCGAGGCGATTCGAAGCCGTAAGATCTGAATCTCCACGAGACATTCAGCAAAGGAAATTACGGTGAGTAAATCTCACTCACCTTTAGAATTATTTTTATTTCATTAAAAATAATTGTCTGTTGCTTGTGTGAATATTTTCTGGTTGCTTTATATATATTAGTTATTTAGGCTATATATATATATATATATATATATATATATATATATATATATATATATATTGGGTTGAATGATTGGTTGGATTCCCGCAGTCTCATTAGCGGATGCCCGCAGTTTCATAGCGGATGATTACCCTATACGCCCCACGCTATGATTAGTGGATGACCTTCTATACCGCGATATTCTGCCACGAAGCAGAATGAGTATTATTTATGTGCTAACATCTGTGGATGCAGGAAAACAGGTTGGAGGAATCCAACAGGATTCCTCAAAGATATATTATCTGTTTGTTTGTTGCTTGATTTCATATATATTCATATATGACGTGCTATAAATCAAATGATTGAAATTTGAATGGTTTGATTGTTTTAAATATCACTGGGCTAAATGTTAATTTATAAAAATATCATGAAAGGATATTTGAGATTTTTTTTAAAAGGGGAAATTCTATTTTTAAATAGAATTTGAATTTTTAAATGGAATAAAATTATAAACTTGTTTTTGAAAATAAAACAAGTAGTTTCTTTATAAACGAAGTCTATAAATAGTTCCTTTATAACGAAGTTATAAACGAAGTAAAAAGAATTATCATTTGATAATTCAGAAATAGAAATACAAGCATGGAATTGAAATTTGAGATGGAATTTCAAAATAAGATGTGAGAATGAAATTTAAATATATAACTCAAATGAAATTTGAGTATAAACAATTGAATAGTAGAATTAGAAAAGAAGTTTAAATATTCGAATTTTAAATAAAAGGAAAGGGAGATTGAATATTAGAAATTCAATTAGAAGTTCAAATAGAACTTGAATAGATGAAATTAGAATGAAAAATAGAATTTGAATTCAAGAAATTAAACTAAAATTTGAATTCAAAGGAATTGGAATAAAGAAATTCAAATAGAGATTCAAATGTAGAATTTCAAAATAGAATTTGAAATATAGAACTTCAAAGAAGAATTGAATAGAATTTGAAATATAGTATTTCAAAGAAGAATTCAAGTGTGAAATTTGAATAGAGATTTGAATGGAATTTAAATATGAGATTTGAATTGAGATTTGAAATAGAAATTCGAGTATTGAATTTGAACATGGAATTGAATACCGAAATTCAAATAGAAATTTGAATATGAGATTTCAAAATAGAATTTGAAATAAACTTTGAAAATAGGATTTCAAAGTAGAATTGGAAATAGAATTTCAAATAGGATTTTCAAAATAGGAAATCCAAGTGGTTTTGCAATGGAATTTGAATTCAAGGGAATTCAAATGAATTTGAATATTAGAAATTCAAATGGTGTTGAAATGAATTTGAATATTAGAAATTCAAATGGTGTTGAAATGAATTTGAATATTAGAAATTCAAATGGGTTGAAAATGAATTTGAATATTAGAATTCAAAAGGGAAATGGAAAATGAAATTTGAATATAAGAGATTCAAATTGAACTCAAATAGGATTTAATCTATGGGATTTGAATATGAAATTCAAATGGGTTTTAAACTATGGAATTTTGAATATAGAATTTAAAAAGGAGTTTGAATATTTGAATTCCAATAGAATTCAAATATAGAAATTGGAATATAGAAAGTTCAAATGGAATTTAAATATAGAGTTTGAATAAAAGAATTCAAATGAATTCGAACATAGAATTTGAATATAGGGAGTCCAATATAGAAATTCAAGTATTTGAATTTGAATGTCAAATAGGAAGGGAATTGGGATTTGAATATAGAATTCAAATAAAAGTGAGATTTGAATCTGAATCAAGGAATTCAAATAGAGTTAAATGAAGTTGAATTCATTTTTAAGAAGTTTAAAAAGTATATATATAAATATAATTAAAACGAACTCGCCGCAGCGCTGCAGTTCGTAAATTGGCAATTCGAACTTCAATCGAGTATACCGGACTCAATTGAAGTCGGAATTCTTCGAAACAAGAAACGTCAGGACCGATTTGATAATAGTTTTCTAATGAAGGAGAAAAATCTGAATTTCGTCGTATAGATTTTGAGATATGTCAAAATCAAATTTTCAGAAAAACAGCGCCAGAACTATTTAAAAACCATAACGGTTTATTTCATTTTATAAAAGGATTTTTAAGCAAATAAAATCCGAAGTTTCTATTTAGAGAATTTCAGAGTTGAGTTGTAAAGTATATGTGAATTCAAGTTGTGAAAATGGATATGATTTTGAAACAGAAACCAGATTTTGATTTATTGAATAGAATTAACTAAATTGAATAGAAATTAGTTAATGAGATTTCAAATGAAATATTGGGGTTCGAATAAGTAAATTCGATTTGAAAATTTATATTCGAAATCAAAAAAGGGAACTAGAATTGAAATTGAAATTCAATTTGGTCGTGAGCGAGTTAAACATTTTATTTGAACGTGCTATGTTCAAACGAAGAAGTGAAATAGGCAAAATGACTAATTAAAGAATAAATGAGCGAGACTGAATTCAAACGATTGGATTGAGTTAAACTGAATGGAAAACAGGTGAACAGGTGTTAAACAGGTATGGGATGGGGTATATGAAGATTTTTAATGTATGTGCCCGACAATAAGGTACATGTTTAAATTCATATATGGGTTTTATGCGCCGTATCGGCACGCCGCTTGGCTTTTTCTTTTTCTTTTTGAAATTAGAAGATACCGGGAAGCTATTTGAAATTTCCCGATGCTCCCGATACAGGGGAAGTTATGGCGAAATTTTCCGGGAATTTAAGGAGTTAGAATATTTTTAAGATATTTTGATAATTAGAGATCATTATATCGACGTATTGAATTCGATAGTAAAGTGAATATAAAAATCGAATATTGCAAACAAAAAGGGATAGAGATAAGTAATTGAAATTGTTTCAATTGTAATAGAGACATTTTCTAATATATAGAAAATAAAGGAAGTTATTATTTGGAAACGTTTTCCAAATGGCATAAGAGGCAAGAAGATTATTGAAAATATTTGGTTAACAAATATTGACAGAGAAAATGGAGAAGAGATTCAATTAATGAATATTAATTAAAGAGCCCAGTGATTTGTTTGTTATGTTGATTGAACACTTGTTTTTATTCGATAGTTAAATCACAGACTATCGAAGTTTTGACCATCGTTGTCAATATGGAGAGACCGGTTGGATTATTATCCGAAGAACCACTCCGTATCGGCATAAGCGTTGCGAACCAAGTATGCTGAATATATTGAAGACGGAGTGAAGTGCAAGGGCTTTTCTATTTATAGAAATAGTGCCTTCGGTTTCGTTCAGTCCCAGGACGAACGTATATGGACGAATGTCTGACAGAGTATTTCCAATGATCAAATGGGTTGGTCTGTATGAATGTATATGGTTGCAACGGATTTATCCCTTAGCATAATATCCAGAATATTTGTGCAAACTTAACTAGTGATTAACGGATCTGACAATGTGGCATTCAAAGTGATTGTGCTATCGATGAATGGTAAGTATGCGTAGCCTCAGGCATCAACAACCGGGAAAGGACAAAAATCGGGCAGGCAGCATGGCTATGTGGGTCGCACCCATTAGGGTGTATAATCACCTATCTAGAGAAATTCCTTTTGTTTCTAAATCTATCGATTCTGCCCATTCGGGAAACGGTGGTTTGAGTCCAACCGTTGGTGATATACATTCGATACACTCAAGCGAAATGAGTGGTCGGTCATGTGTGGGCCGGGTTACGAGACGTTCTTGTTGAACCCAGGTGTATTCGCCTCTAGAGATACATCATCGGAAGGTGGTTCCATACCTTGTCATGTTGGAAACCCAATCTCCAATAAGCGCCATGGGGTTTTTGAGTTTACACTATATATGTAGAGCGTGAGATGCAAGCGTTCTGCTATTTGGTTATTTACTTGATGTAGACATTATTATAATATCACTGGATTTTCGTATCAAAGTGTTTTGGGTTATAGTAAGGTAAAAACCGTCCATGTTTATGTGTGGGCTGGTCTTACTATTATCTTTTCTTTCGAAAAGAGTTTTGAAAGTTAAACAAGTGATTGGAGTTTACTCACACCAGTCCCATGACTGACCCAGAGTTTATTTTGTTTTGTTTTTCCTAAACTCTTGGGTGCCCAAATTTGTACGGGCAGTCAAGTGTTTCAGGCTTTTACAGATACACCTGGAGGAGCTTGAAGCAGGAGGCTTCAACGTTAGTTATTTAGAGTTACTTCCGCTGGATCAAATGTTATGTGTACTCTGATGATGGTATGTATATATGTACCAAACAGAAATTGTATTTCAAAACTTATGTTATATAATATATTTTATTCGTTCCGCTGTGAGTTTGTGATCTTCGTTTTCTTCTATTCTAAGTTTTCTATTTTATCTATTCTCACCCTCTAACTTCTTTCTAATAATGAGTCGTATTTCTGTGTTATTTGGGTTGGACGTGTGGTGTATTTAGTCAACTCAGATAGCTCGGATTTGCGGGTCGTTTCAGTTGGTATCAGAGCTTAGGTTGAGCGAATACCTAGGCTTGATAGGGTTGTGCTCATTAGAGATAGGGTCAGTAGTACCCTAGAATGAGTTGAGTGTATATATATGAGAGAGCGTATTTGTATGTTGATATAAAAGTTGTTTTATATTGTGTTGACTAGTCTGTGAGTGGTTTATGAATTCTGGTCGAATCGTGGGACGCCACGAAGTCGATAGGAATTTCTAAACACTTGAACAGGAGATTGAACACGATATTGTTTTAAGTGGGTAAATGTAATAATTTTACCCAAAATTTCTATTTTGATATAGAAAGAATAATTTTCTAGAATTATTATTATATGGATGTGTTGGATGTTGAATTTATAATCAAATGAGATTATAAAAATTAAAATGGGTATTTATAACCAGAATAGAATTTGTATAGGAATTAAATATACAAATGAAATGAATTAGAATTTAATTCAAACCAGAATTAAGAATTCAAAATCCTGGGAAGTTGACAAATATTTTTCAAAGTATATTAAAATAATATAGATTTGTTTTAGAAGGATTTGAAAGGAAATCATATTTGAATGGATTTTGAAAGAATAAAGCACTGAACTCACTTCAGTGGCTAGGAAATAATTCTGATGATGATTGCAACATTATCAGTATTCATTTTCGAGTTTCTAAGTGATGAGTTGCTACCTTAGAAAATTTTTGATGAAAATTTGTTTTGAAAGAAAACAAGTGGTTTGAAAATTCAAATGTTTTGAATTTGAAATGAAATATATGTATATATTTATGGGATTTCAAAAGAATTCGAAAAGAAAACCCTGGGATTTGAATTCTGAAAATTAAATTTAACTTAAGCAAGTTAAATGAGTTGAAGTAAATCAATTGACTAAAATCAATTTGAATAGGTTTAATGGAATATAGATTGGAAATAAATGGATTAATCGTCGATCATTCGAATTGAAGGAAGAAAGACCAAAAGTTTTGGTTGGAGTTAAATTGTTGAAATATGAGAAGTTGAGTCTCAACATAAGTGAGATGTTGAAAATTAATGGATTTGTACCATTTTCCTACTTTAGCAATTTCGAGGACGAAATTATTTTAAGGGGGGAAGAATGTAACGACCCAGATTTTTGAATAATTTATTTTAAATATTTAATATTGTTTTAAATATTTAGTTGATAATATAAATGATATTTTTATTGAATTTTCAATTTAATATGGCCGTTTATATTTACATTCGAATTTAAATTTCAATATCAGTTCCGTGGAGTTCGGAATAGCGTTATAATCTGGTATCGTCGGTCATCACGGTTGAATAATGGGTCGGGATTACTAGTTAAGGACCGCGAGATATTTTAATTATTTAATTAAAATAAAATCAATATGGAAAAAAGAAAAAAAGAAACGCAGACCTAAGTAATTAATTCCGCAGCCTATATTTCTTTCCTCGAGCCAAATTTTTCTGTCTTCCCTCTTCGTCATCAGGGAAACATCAATTTAATGGCCGACTTTTTGCTCCCTACCTCGAGCAGCAATACTTGTTCCCTCCCTCTTCTATAAATACGCGCCGCCCCTTTTCTTTCTTCATTTTCCTTTCTGAAATAAAACCCGATATCCCCCTCAAATTCCTCAGTAAAAGAAAGAAAAAAAAACCTCGAAGACATCCGAGGCTCGTTCGAAGCACTCGCGATGGACTCGGTTAGGGTTAGGGACTTGGAGGTCGTACAGGATGTCGGAGGCCAGTTCGACGCGCCTGTAGGCGAGCTATGAGCTGATACGACGATCTCTATGGCGTCGGGATAATCTACTTCATCTTGCGATGGGGTCTCGGGGTGTCGAAATGTTGATTTGGGGGAAAGGGTTATCGCGAGTTGTTTTCTGGTATGCGACATCGTTCAGATTGGGGGATTCGATGTCTGGGAAGGTGCGATGTTGGCAAACTCGTGGGATCAGGAGGAGCGGTGTTCGGTGGAACAGCGTGAAGGTGGTGGTTTGTGGGATCGCGATTTGCTCCCTGAAGTTCATTGATGAAAGTGTAGCTTGCGGTTCTAGTTCTTGGGAGGGGAGTCTTTGTTCGGTAGTGATGTATTGAGGAAGAAGAAAAAATTTAACAGGATTAAGGTATTTTTGTTTTTCCTTTTTAGATTTAGTTTTTATTTATTTGAAAAATAAATATGGCAGCTAGGAATTTATTTTGAGGGATTAGTGATATAAAAAGCAAATAAATTTATATATAATTAGTTTATAGAGAATAAATTAGTTAGTTTTGATTCTTTTATTTAAACCATATTAGTTTGATTCAGATTTCAAACTCAAGATAAATAAAAGAAGTTGGATATTTAATAAAAACAATTTGATGGTTTAATTAAATAAGAAAACGGATATATATATATATAAGACATTTATTTATGCGTAAATTGAAATATTGATCGTTAAATAAATATTCATAGGAGCACGATTAAACTCATTCGAGGCGATTCGAAGCCGTAAGATCTGAATCTCCACGAGACATTCAGCAAAGGAAATTACGGTGAGTAAATCTCACTCACCTTTAGAATTATTTTTATTTCATTAAAAATAATTGTCTGTTGCTTGTGTGAATATTTTCTGGTTGCTTTATATATATTAGTTATTTAGGCTATATATATATATATATATATATATATATATATATATTGGGTTGAATGATTGGTTGGATTCCCGCAGTCTCATTAGCGGATGCCCGCAGTTTCATAGCGGATGATTACCCTATACGCCCCACGCTATGATTAGTGGATGACCTTCTATACCGCGATATTCTGCCACGAAGCAGAATGGGTATTATTTATGTGCTAACATCTGTGGATGCAGGAAAACAGGTTGGAGGAATCCAACAGGATTCCTCAAAGATATATTATCTGTTTGTTTGTTGCTTGATTTCATATATATTCATATATGACGTGCTATAAATCAAATGATTGAAATTTGAATGGTTTGATTGTTTTAAATATCACTGGGCTAAATGTTAATTTATAAAAATATCATGAAAGGATATTTGAGATTTTTTTTAAAAGGGGAAATTCTATTTTTAAATAGAATTTGAATTTTTAAATGGAATAAAATTATAAACTTGTTTTTGAAAATAAAACAAGTAGTTTCTTTATAAACGAAGTCTATAAATAGTTCCTTTATAACGAAGTTATAAACGAAGTAAAAAGAATTATCATTTGATAATTCAGAAATAGAAATACAAGCATGGAATTGAAATTTGAGATGGAATTTCAAAATAAGATGTGAGAATGAAATTTAAATATATAACTCAAATGAAATTTGAGTATAAACAATTGAATAGTAGAATTAGAAAAGAAGTTTAAATATTCGAATTTTAAATAAAAGGAAAGGGAGATTGAATATTAGAAATTCAATTAGAAGTTCAAATAGAACTTGAATAGATGAAATTAGAATGAAAAATAGAATTTGAATTCAAGAAATTAAACTAAAATTTGAATTCAAAGGAATTGGAATAAAGAAATTCAAATAGAGATTCAAATGTAGAATTTCAAAATAGAATTTGAAATATAGAACTTCAAAGAAGAATTGAATAGAATTTGAAATATAGTATTTCAAAGAAGAATTCAAGTGTGAAATTTGAATAGAGATTTGAATGGAATTTAAATATGAGATTTGAATTGAGATATGAAATAGAAATTCGAGTATTGAATTTGAACATGGAATTGAATACCGAAATTCAAATAGAAATTTGAATATGAGATTTCAAAATAGAATTTGAAATAAACTTTGAAAATAGGATTTCAAAGTAGAATTGGAAATAGAATTTCAAATAGGATTTTCAAAATAGGAAATCCAAGTGGTTTTGCAATGGAATTTGAATTCAAGGGAATTCAAATGAATTTGAATATTAGAAATTCAAATGGTGTTGAAATGAATTTGAATATTAGAAATTCAAATGGTGTTGAAATGAATTTGAATATTAGAAATTCAAATGGGTTGAAAATGAATTTGAATATTAGAATTCAAAAGGGAAATGGAAAATGAAATTTGAATATAAGAGATTCAAATTGAACTCAAATAGGATTTAATCTATGGGATTTGAATATGAAATTCAAATGGGTTTTAAACTATGGAATTTTGAATATAGAATTTAAAAAGGAGTTTGAATATTTGAATTCCAATAGAATTCAAATATAGAAATTGGAATATAGAAAGTTCAAATGGAATTTAAATATAGAGTTTGAATAAAAGAATTCAAATGAATTCGAACATAGAATTTGAATATAGGGAGTCCAATATAGAAATTCAAGTATTTGAATTTGAATGTCAAATAGGAAGGGAATTGGGATTTGAATATAGAATTCAAATAAAAGTGAGATTTGAATCTGAATCAAGGAATTCAAATAGAGTTAAATGAAGTTGAATTCATTTTTAAGAAGTTTAAAAAGTATATATATAAATATAATTAAAACGAACTCGCCGCAGCGCTGCAGTTCGTAAATTGGCAATTCGAACTTCAATCGAGTATACCGGACTCAATTGAAGTCGGAATTCTTTGAAACAAGAAACGTCAGGACCGATTTGATAATAGTTTTCTAATGAAGGAGAAAAATCTGAATTTCGTCGTATAGATTTTGAGATATGTCAAAATCAAATTTTCAGAAAAACAGCGCCAGAACTATTTAAAAACCATAATGGTTTATTTCATTTTATAAAAGGATTTTTAAGCAAATAAAATCCGAAGTTTCTATTTAGAGAATTTCAGAGTTGAGTTGTAAAGTATATGTGAATTCAAGTTGTGAAAATGGATATGATTTTGAAACAGAAACCAGATTTTGATTTATTGAATAGAATTAACTAAATTGAATAGAAATTAGTTAATGAGATTTCAAATGAAATATTGGGGTTCGAATAAGTAAATTCGATTTGAAAATTTATATTCGAAATCAAAAAAGGGAACTAGAATTGAAATTGAAATTCAATTTGGTCGTGAGCGAGTTAAACATTTTATTTGAACGTGCTATGTTCAAACGAAGAAGTGAAATAGGCAAAATGACTAATTAAAGAATAAATGAGCGAGACTGAATTCAAACGATTGGATTGAGTTAAACTGAATGGAAAACAGGTGAACAGGTGTTAAACAGGTATGGGATGGGGTATATGAAGATTTTTAATGTATGTGCCCGACAATAAGGTACATGTTTAAATTCATATATGGGTTTTATGCGCCGTATCGGCACGCCGCTTGGCTTTTTCTTTTTCTTTTTGAAATTAGAAGATACCGGGAAGCTATTTGAAATTTCCCGATGCTCCCGATACAGGGGAGGTTATGGCGAAATTTTCCGGGAATTTAAGGAGTTAGAATATTTTTAAGATATTTTGATAATTAGAGATCATTATATCGACGTATTGAATTCGATAGTAAAGTGAATATAAAAATCGAATATTGCAAACAAAAAGGGATAGAGATAAGTAATTGAAATTGTTTCAATTGTAATAGAGACATTTTCTAATATATAGAAAATAAAGGAAGTTATTATTTGGAAACGTTTTCCAAATGGCATAAGAGGCAAGAAGATTATTGAAAATATTTGGTTAACAAATATTGACAGAGAAAATGGAGAAGAGATTCAATTAATGAATATTAATTAAAGAGCCCAGTGATTTGTTTGTTATGTTGATTGAACACTTGTTTTTATTCGATAGTTAAATCACAGACTATCGAAGTTTTGACCATCGTTGTCAATATGGAGAGACCGGTTGGATTATTATCCGAAGAACCACTCCGTATCGGCATAAGCGTTGCGAACCAAGTATGCTGAATATATTGAAGACGGAGTGAAGTGCAAGGGCTTTTCTATTTATAGAAATAGTGCCTTCGGTTTCGTTCAGTCCCAGGACGAACGTATATGGACGAATGTCTGACAGAGTATTTCCAATGATCAAATGGGTTGGTCTGTATGAATGTATATGGTTGCAACGGATTTATCCCTTAGCATAATATCCAGAATATTTGTGCAAACTTAACTAGTGATTAACGGATCTGACAATGTGGCATTCAAAGTGATTGTGCTATCGATGAATGGTAAGTATGCGTAGCCTCAGGCATCAACAACCGGGAAAGGACAAAAATCGGGCAGGCAGCATGGCTATGTGGGTCGCACCCATTAGGGTGTATAATCACCTATCTAGAGAAATTCCTTTTGTTTCTAAATCTATCGATTCTGCCCATTCGGGAAACGGTGGTTTGAGTCCAACCGTTGGTGATATACATTCGATACACTCAAGCGAAATGAGTGGTCGGTCATGTGTGGGCCGGGTTACGAGACGTTCTTGTTGAACCCAGGTGTATTCGCCTCTAGAGATACATCATCGGAAGGTGGTTCCATACCTTGTCATGTTGGAAACCCAATCTCCAATAAGCGCCATGGGGTTTTTGAGTTTACACTATATATGTAGAGCGTGAGATGCAAGCGTTCTGCTATTTGGTTATTTACTTGATGTAGACATTATTATAATATCACTGGATTTTCGTATCAAAGTGTTTTGGGTTATAGTAAGGTAAAAACCGTCCATGTTTATGTGTGGGCTGGTCTTACTATTATCTTTTCTTTCGAAAAGAGTTTTGAAAGTTAAACAAGTGATTGGAGTTTACTCACACCAGTCCCATTACTGACCCAGAGTTTATTTTGTTTTGTTTTTCCTAAACTCTTGGGTGCCCAAATTTGTACGGGCAGTCAAGTGTTTCAGGCTTTTACAGATACACCTGGAGGAGCTTGAAGCAGGAGGCTTCAACGTTAGTTATTTAGAGTTACTTCCGCTGGATCAAATGTTATGTGTACTCTGATGATGGTATGTATATATGTACCAAACAGAAATTGTATTTCAAAACTTATGTTATATAATATATTTTATTCGTTCCGCTGTGATTTTGTGATCTTCGTTTTCTTCTATTCTAAGTTTTCTATCTTATCTATTCTCACCCTCTAACTTCTTTCTAATAATGAGTCGTATTTCTGTGTTATTTGGGTTGGACGTGTGGTGTATTTAGTCAACTCAGATAGCTCGGATTTGCGGGTCATTTCATATCTAGAGGTTTTTAATTTCTTATTCTATTCGATGCTGTCCCAGTCGGGAGACGGTTGCTGATCCCAACCGTTGGTGATATACATTCGATACACTCAAGCGAAATGAGTGGTCGGTCATGTGTGGGCCGGGTTGCAAGATGTTCTTGTTGAACCCAGTGTATTCCTCTCTAGAGATACATTAGCGGAAGGTGGTCCCATACCTTGTCATGTTGGAAATCCAATCTCCAATAAGCGCCATGCGGTTTTTGATTTTATAATATATATGTGGAGCGTGAGATGCAAGCGTTCTGCTATTTGGTTATTTATTTGATGTAGGCATTACTATAATATCACTGGATTTTCGTATCAAAATGTTTTTGGGTTATAGTAAGGTAAAAACCGTCCGTGTTTATGTGTGGGCTGGTCTTACTATTACCTTTTCTTTTGAAAGTATTTTTAAAGTTAAACAAGTGGTTGGAGTTTACTCACACCAGTCCCATGACTGACCCAGAGTTTATTTTGTTTTCCCTAAACTCTTGGGTGCCCAAATTTGTACGGGCAGTCAAGTAGTCGGGATTTTTCAGATTCGTTTGGAGGAGCTGGAAGCAGGAGGCTTCACCAGTTAGCTATAGACTATCATATATTCCGCTGTGTACTATGTTGTATCTGGAAACAGGTGTTTATAACTGTTCCAGAAATGACTGTTGTGCTCTGATGATGGTATGTATATAAAGTTACTGATTTGTATTTCAAGAGTTATATTATGAAATATATTTTATTTGTTCCGCTGTGAGATTCGTGTTTACTTTGATTATGCTCAGTTGTGTTCTTCTTCTTCTATTCTATTAGTTCTATCTTTTCTATCTCACCCTCTAATTTCTTTCTATTAATGATTCGGTATTTTCGATGTCTGAACAGTCAACGCTGGGATTTGTGTTGATTGTCGGAGCCGAAAATCCCGTGGTCGTTACAATAGCAAGAAAGAATGTTCATGATAGAAAATAAATTTTGATGGTTTCCATTTTCAATGTTCATTCAACTTCCATAAAGGATTATACCAAATGCTTTTGATTTCCCTTAAAAGTTGATATACAGACATTGGTTCAAAATTTTGCATTGTTTTCTTCAAATAAAGTTTCCAACAGTCATCTGTTATGCACATCTTTAAATTATGATTTAATAAGGAGGTTTTTTTTTAACTATTTTGAATTTTATTTCAGGTAATTACATTCGTATTCAACATTTTGAAATGGAAAAAATATATTGTATTAACATTTATAATTGCTATTTTGAAAATTACAAAAAGTAATAATATTTTTGCATTTGTATCTCCATATTTCATTGTAAATTCCTTTTGGTAACTTCCCCAGTAGGATTATGGAGAATCTACTGCCAATAAAGCTAAAACACATGCCACTTTTAATCACCGGTAAAAATCGGCCTTTTAACTTAAAGGAAAAACTACTAAAATTTTCAGTAAGTTATCATGATATATCTTTTCTGTTAACTTCTTTAATAGTAGATGTAAAGATTTTATCCCCTATTTAATACACGGTAATCCCTTTACATAAAAGGTTTTAAATTACTTTGAAGTTATTTTTAATTTTTGTTATCCCAAAATTGAATATGCATTTAACTGAGGGTTAAAATAATCAAATATTCTTTTTTTTTTTTTTGAAGGCTTTGCAAAATTTCATGCTATTTTAGAAACTGAAAATATTTCGCAGTTTGATTGAAATTAGATTTCTTTTTTAAATACCATTTTTTACATAGGTTGACAATGTATTTTGAAACTTAGAAAAGTATTTGATTGAATTTTTTCTTACAGTATATTGTACATGGACTTTGTTTACACAATAATAACGTATTCATTAAAGATTTTAGATGTTTGGTTTAACTCATAACAAACTTGCTTGATTTTGTTTTATAATGTTACAGTCCATTATTCCGTTTTCCTTCTTATTTAACTATATTCTCGAATAATCAAACACAATCATTTATTCCCTTCGACCACATTGTTTCCTTAATTTTACATGTTTTCTACTCAATGTAGATGTATAAATTATTATTTTAATAGTATTAATAATTATGGCTTATGTTATTTAAAATATTGTTCTTCTAATCCAGCTCAGTATTTTCAGCTTTCCGCTTTAACAAAATTGGAACCGTTTTCTTTTCTACCTCTAAAATTTAAAATCTTTTGCGTGCTATAATACTTAGTCATTGACCAATTGTAAACATAAATTGCTAAAAATATGAAAATTCTTTATTTCCCCTAATAATGAATATTAAAAACTTTTAACTGTTATAAATATTGAAAGCTGAATTTAGTGCTTCAACATTAGTAATTTTTTAACAAATCAATTTTAGTATCCATTATAACTGCATTTTATTATTTCTTACAACAAAAACAATACTTTGTAAACTTAATTTTTCATTTTACTTTATATTGTATGCACTACTTTTGATATTATGGTAAAAGGACTATATTTACTATTAGTGTTGAGCCGAAGTTATGGTATGAATTACAAAATTTTAGATTTTTATAAAACTTTACCTCACTTATCGATAAAATTTGGTACAAGTCTAGCTAATGACAGTTTCTATTTATAAATCTGGCTGGTGCATTGGTATAAATCTGGCAACATATGCTTAACTACACATAGTAGACGTGGCATAAGTCCGGCTAATGACTATTTTAATGTATTGTTTGATATTTCATCAATTACTATAAGGAAAAGTTGGTAACTTAGAAAAGTCATCCATATACAAACAAAGGCAAATGTTTTATTTGTCAACAAATCTGAGTTTTTTGTAAATAATTTATCTTTTGAGTTTCATTGGAAAAATTTATGTATAGCAGTGAGTATATCCATTTACTTATTTTGGTTCCAATATGATTTATTTCTCTAATTCATTCGCTACTGCAATGAAACTTTATTACAGTGATATTTTTACATCTTAAGTGCTCGTATACTGCTTATAAATATTTGTTTCTTTCTATACGGCGGTAGTTCCTCATATGTGGAATATTTTCTCCTGTTATGCATTAACTATTACTATATTTGAAGTAAAGGAAGTTGATCCAGCAGATATTCAATATAGATTCATGTCTTCGTAAAACTCAAACTGTATTATTATACAACATCTTATATTTAGTTATCTTACAATTCATTGATATTAGGTAGATTAGGTAATATTGACAAATCTTATCACTACATGTTTATGGTTCTATACACTAATTATTAAAAGGTTTTTAAATATTTATGAATTTATTTATAGCTGCTTTTATTTTATTGTTAGTTGTTTATTTCAAGATTCTTCAATGTTTCTTATAGTTAGCCAAGCCGAAAAACTTGGAGGCAATGTTGTTAGTCGTACTTCTGTTGAGGATTTCAATGTGTTCATCCCCGAGTCAGGGATGTCTGAAGTCTTTTTCGTCAGTTCGGCCTTCACTTGGTGTAACAACCAAGAAGATCCAAACAGGATTATGTCCAGGCTTGATAGAGTATTCGGATCGGAAAGTTGGTTCAGCTAACTTTTCGTTATTTCTATTTCTCATCTGCATTGGACCTTTTTGGACCATGCTCCTAAACTTTTCTGCTGCTCTCCCCATACTCTTTCAGGACCTTCATCCTTTCGGTTTCAGAGTATGTGGAGATTTCATCACTCATTTCATCGGGTGGTGGAAGATTCCTGGAACTCGCTGGTAGAAGGTTCCCCTTCTATCGCTTTCTCCCATAAGCTGAAGCGTCTTAAGACTTGCCTCAAATCTTGGAACGTTCTCGTCTTCAAGAACATATTCAATCGTTTCAGAACGGCCAAAGAGGTTCTTATTCTTGCAGAGGCAACTTTAGATGAGGATCCCTTTGTATCCAATAAGGAGGCATGGGCCCTCGCCCAGCTAGCCTTTTCTTCGGAGCTTCGAATCGAGAACGACTATCTTCGCCAAAAAGCGAGAAACAAGTGGGTTGTCGATGGAGACTCGAATTCTAAGTTCTTTCACTCTTCCATTCGTGAGAAGAACAGACTTCTTACTATTCTTCAGGTTCAACGTCCTAATCTATCTTTGGCTTCCACTCTGGAGGAAGTCAAGGAAACCATTCTCTCTCACTTTTAAACTTTTCTAGGTGTTTCCTCGGTCCTGGTTTCGGATCCAGCTCTCCTTTCCTTCATCCCCAGGCTGGTTTTTCCTACGGAGTGTGTTGACATTGCTAACCCCCCCCCCCCCCTCATCGGTTGAGATACGTGTTAATATCTTCGCGCTTAGTAAGGATAGTGCTTATGGGTCGGACGACTTCAATGAGGTTTTCTATCGAAGTGTCTTGTCGGTTATCTAATCGGATTTATGCCAGGCAATTCAATATTTCTTCTCTGGTGGAGAACCCCTCAGGGATGGACCTCCACTAACTTGATCCTTATCCCAAAGTGCGAAAATCTAAGCACGTGTGCGGATTTCCGCCCTATCAGCTTGTGTAACTTCTTTAACAAAATTATTTCTAAGATAGTGGCCACTAGGATGGCTCCGTTTCTCCAGCGCCTTATTTCTGCTTCTCAGGCAGTATTCGTGAAAGGTCGGTTGATTACGGATAACATTCTTTTAGGTCAAGAGCTAATTTCTCAAATTGATAGGAAAGTTAGGGGTTCTAATGTGGTCGTTAAGTTGGACATGGTGAAAGCTTTCGACCGTATGTCCTGGATTTTCACCATAAAGGTCCTTCGCACTTTTAGGTTTCCCGAGGCCCTTATCGATCTTATTTGGAGGCTCATATCCAACTGTTGGTTCTCTGTTCTCATTAACGGAGCGGCCAACGGGTATTTCAAGGCGGAAGAGGGCTTCGTCAGGGAGATCCTCTATCTCCTTCGCTTTTCGTTATCGCTGCAGAGGCGTTGGTTCGAGGATTGCATTCACCAATGATAGCCAATCAGATCCACCGTTTTGGCATTCCCTCAGGTTGTCCTGTCATTTCTTCTTTGTCCTTTGCAGACGACATTATCATTTTCACAAATGGTAATCGCCGTTCTATCCGTCGTCTTGTCGGTATCCTTCAGCAGTACGAGAGGAGCTCTGGTCCACTCGTTGATACTGCTAAAAGCAGCTTCGTCCCGGCGAGGGACATGACCACTGCCAGATCTTCCTGGATCGAAACCTTCACAGGTTTCAAGGCGGCCACCCTCCCTTTTCCTTACCTTGGCATCGTTCTTTACAGCGGTCGCAAGCTTAACGCCGTTTTCGACCCCCTAACAGATAAAATCAGGGGGAAGATCATTAGGTAGAATGCAGCGCTTCTCTCTCAGGCAGGAAGACTGGTTCTCATAAAGTCTGTGCTTGATTCTATGTCTTTGCTGCTATGACTCCTACCTCTTCTTTTTTCAGATCTTACCGTTCCTTGGCTTTTCCTTTTTTCTGGAGAAAAAAGGAAAACGCCAATCATCACCATTGGGTTTCTTGGGACATTATCTATCGTCCAAGAAGTGAGGTGGGATCAGGTCTCAAAAACCCAAAGGACACCGGTATAGCTTTGCTTGTAAGCTGCGGGAAAGGTTTAAAGCCAATGATTACTTATGGGCTTCATTCCTTCACGCTAAGTATTGTAGGCTACAGGCCAATTGCTACAATGCGGTACCATACTATGTGAGTGAGACGTGGAAACGGATGCAATCTGTTAAGGCTCTTTCTGATTCACACGGTGGTGGGTTGGGGTGGGATGGAAGTCCCTTCTCGATTCATGCCGCTTGGAATTCAGCTCGGACGCCTTCTCTTTGTCTTCCTTTCTTCTCTTTCATCTGGGATGTATGTATTCCTCCGAAGGTTTCTTTGTTAATGTGGCGTATCTTCCATAAAGGGCTACCGATAGATGAGAACCTCCAGAGAATTGGCATTCCTTTGGTGTCTCGTTGTAGGTGATGTGGATCTGGGGATTCAGAATCCATTTCACACCTTTTTTCCTTCAGCTTTTCAGCCAACTCTGTGTGGCATTTCTTTTGGAACTTGGTAGGTTTTCGAGGTTATGCATCTTCTCTCTCTGATAGACTGAGAAGATGGTGGTCCAGAATCTTAGGGAAGTCCTTGCGCTCTATTCTTTGCCGGCTCCTCCCTTGTCTGATCTACTGGCACATTTGGTGCTCACGGAATAAGGCAATTTATGACGAGGTGCCTATGAACCCCGCTGATATCATCCAAAAGGTAAGGAACGATGTGTTCCTTGCTTTTCATGGCAGACCGTTTAGAGGTTCCATCGGCTCCCGTTCAAGGCGGCTTGCTATATCCTTTGATATTTCATCGGTTACAGTGACCTCCAGAGAGGGAATCGGTTGAACCTCTGAACCAAAGGTTTTCAGGTTCCGTCCCATCAACCTATCCTCACCATCCCTACTCCCCCCCCCCCCCCCGGGGGTTTTTTTAAGGCTTATATCGGTTGTTAGTAATGCAGGGTCTGGATTTACAAGTTGTTGCGTTGATGCTTTGGGGAGATCTGGCTTTCGCCACATGCTTTGGTTGAGAGCTTTGGACACTTCTAGCCTTGATCACTTTCTTTGGTTAGACCTGTCTTCTGGCTTTGGTCTCTTTCCTTGGTTGAGAGATAACTACTGCAGATCGGTTATGCTACCTGCTAGTTAGCGGCCTCCTTTTGGCCTGTAGGGCTCTGCCTGTACGACATGCTGCTTTTGCATTGATGTCCGCCTCTTCTTGGGCGTCTGCTTTTCAACAACCCAGCATGAAGCCCTTTTGCAGATGTTTCTTTGTTTTTGTTTTGTTTCTGTTGTATCTTCGTATTGGTATTTGTTTTTGTTTGAGTGTGCACAGATTATGTAGCCATCTCTACATAATCTATTTTTGTAAGCCTTGGAGAAGGGCTAGATTCTCCGCTTTGGGTTATATATATATTCTCCTTTTTTGGTTAAAGTAAATAAATAAATAAGCTTCGCTGACATCGAGCTTCTAAGGCACAACTGTTTCATAAAATATTGCATTACACAATAATCATTGAATATTTCCTTATAATATTTATAATTTTCTTAAAAGTTTCCTTCTTTAATTAATCTTTCACCATAACTGATATTAAGCTATAACTGTAAAATACAAGTTTAACAGTTATCTTAATTTTATTTTTTTGAATTTGTGAAGATTGTGCATGATAAGTTTTAAATGAAAATCATTGCCGTATCATTTCCTACTTTAATTTTGATAAATTTTTGTTATCATCTACCTTTGTTCACTCTCCGAGATTCATAATATTTTTCATGATTCAATTTTGATGGCTGATGCATTAAGAAATTAATTTGAAATTCAAATCCAACAAAAAGTCTCAATTCTTAGAAATATGTTGTATATATGTGTATAATTTTGGTTTGTTATTCTTTTTTGTTATTTTGTCTATTTAAGTGACTATTTCACGAAGAAATATCATTTAACCAATTTTTTCATTAGATTCTTTCATTAAGATGTCGGGCATTAAAGTTTGTTTTGTTCTATTTAAATCCAACTATATCTCCAAATCCTATCATTTTGCATCTGAATATGATACCCTAATTTTACTTAAAATTGTTGTGAACATTTATATAATTTAATGTTTTGTAGCCTTTAGGTTTTGTTTTTATGTTTCTGTCATTAATATAATTATAATTAAGGATAATATTCATTGCATTTTAATCCTTTTGACTATTATACTTAAAGACAATAATTATGGTATAGTATTTACCCAAATGTTCTGATTTAAAATTATGATACTAACATGGAGTTTTATTCATATTCATTAGTGGATTTTTAATTCCTTTTTAATCATGCATTATAAGAGAAATATTTAATGGCTCGTTCCCTCTAAATACTAAGATATTTGTGGCTTAGATTCTTTATACTTTGATTTTAGCCTACTTTCTTTAGATTGCATAGCATTTGGGAGTACATAATCGTGTTGCATAGATAATTAAACATTGGTTAATTGCTTAATGTGCTTCTTATTCTTTATCGCTGACCATAAAAGTATGCTGGTCTTTTTTTTAAATGAAGAGCAACCTTTTTAACTATGGGGAAACTATTAAATGCACGTTTGTAAGTGCAAAAATGATATGGAACACTCTGATTTAAAGGAAGAACTGAAATATGTTTGGTTGAACAGAGATGCGAAAAGTACTGAATTAAATTCAATTGTTTTTGCTTGCTGAGATAGATGAACTGAATTTTTTTTAACATGAAATGCAGGCCATGGTTTGAATCGAATATATTCCATTTGACAAGGAGCAATCCAAACATGAAGATGAGCTGGGCTGACAAACTGACCTGAACTGATATGGTATAACACTGAATAAGAATGAATACCATGACCTTAATATGGATCAATGAAAGAAAAAAAAATGTTTTTGCAACTGGAGTGTCATAATTGCTGACTTTTATTATGGTTTACATGATAAAAGTTAGTAACACAGGGTCAGATTACAGTTAACAGTGTGCAATTTAAATAACCAGCTAGCTTACACTACTTAACTCAATGAAAATTATGTGCGTAACACAGGGTCAGATTACAGTTAATAGTGTGCAATTTAAAAAAAATTGTATTAGCAAGTGAAGCAAATTGTTTTGAAAAAAAATCAAGTAAAATAAAGATGAACTAATTGTTTTAAAGAGTATTATAGGCGAAATTGTTTCTATTAATTTAAACCTCTATTGTAGGATGAGGCAAAATCTCCGTGGAAAAAAAAGAACTAAATGTACAAGCAAAACAAATATCCATTAATAATCTAAAAACAAACAGAAATTGCTACAGTCCGCGTGCGAAGCACAGATTCAAACTAGTGGTTTAAATGATGCAAATCTTTGATAAGATTTAATGGGAATAGTTCCCAATGTAAATGATGATTGAGTATAAGAATATTCCAAAAATGGAATAAGATTTTGGACATCTTGTACATCTTAATTGATTTGAAAGATGCGATGGTTATTCGGAAAGACTGGGTTTCGACCCATTCAGAATAATTATACGACGAGTACTGAATAATATCATTTTATATCCCCAAATCCTTTTAAAAATGGGGACCTTCAAACCCCTAATGGCAAATTCAAAAATCGCGTTCACTAGTCTTGCATCTTCCTTCTTGAATCACATTTCTTTTTCGCTTGATGACAATCAGGTAAAAGACAAAGCAAATAATCCTTCATACAAGGATATTCTCTTAAAGCCATCTGTAAAGCACAATGTATATATTAACAAAAATAACAGCACGCATCACCAACCGATGCCTCGAAATATTAATCGATATAATGAAAATCTCAAAAATATCAAATCCAAAAATGACTGCTTTAGATGTGGATCGACAGCTCACTGGGTGAGAGAATGTCGCAACCCTATTTTATGTTTTAAGTGCCATAAAACCGGTCATAAGGGACTCAACTATAAATAATTTCATCCTCTATGAAAAATGGCGTCTACAAATAAAAAAAAATTAGAATTTCAGCGGAAACTTTTCCAAGCGATTTTAGATGGGCGCGATCGATGGTGGTTACCTCACTCGCTCATGGAGCTTTTTCGATCATTCAAATCGAGGATCTACTTAGATCCAGGTTTGGGAGCTTGACTCCGACATGAAATTGGAATGTTAAGTGGTGAGGTGATTTCTTTATGGTTAGATTTCCCCCTTCCCTACTGATAGAGAATTTCCATTATTCTATCTTCTCGTCACAAGGAACCATTAATTTAAGGCGGTGGAGTCCTCAAATTGGTAGCATCAGTATGAGAAAGGTGAAGTTTTGGGTGGTCTTGAAGAATGTTCCCTTGGTTTGTAGAAGCTTGGAGGTACTTAAAGCGGCATTGGCAGATTTGGGATATGTGACTCGGCTGCAGCCTGGTACGTTGCATGTTGCAAATTACACCTGTTTGAGGGAAGAATTTTTTGCATAAGATTCAGTTGCGCTCCCACCTTTGATTAGGATCTATGTGGAGAATTATTATCATGGCGTGCTGATTAAGAAATACGATGGGGATCCTTCTGTTGGTCTGGATAACTCAGGCTTCAGGAAGCATGTTTTCACTAAAGGAAGCGATGGCAAGTTGAACACTGTAAGCTACAGAGAAGTGGGGGAAGACGCTGATGGGGCAAAGGAGGTTGTAGATGAAAGGTTGGCTAACAACCCTATTGTTGTTTCGTCTGATGAGGTTGATACGGGTGGAGGTAATAATAAGAATTATGTTTTGAATTATGATGTTGGGGTACAAGTTTAGGTGGATAATGAGGGTAACATTGTGGGTGTTGGAAACTTGCATGTTGATGTCAAAGAAGGAGTTGGCCTGGATGATCTTGGGGTTGAGATGGGTGGTAGCAATATGGATGTTGGTGAGGAGGATGAACATGTAGAAGATGGCATGGCGCTGGTATTAGCTGATTCTTCTGATTGTTCCAAAACAAAGAGCAAGAGCAAATGAGCTTTGGATCAATCTGGCGTTGTGATGCTACGTCGAAGTGCTCGTGGGTTGCTGCATACGCTCGAAGTTAGTGTTTTTGTCTTGCTTTTCTTAATACAATGTCTTGTGAACAAATGCATGCTCTTGCTCGTAGTTCTGGCTTTTTTTTGAATAACGATGTTATCAATGATTTTAAAAATAAAGAGTTAGAGGGGGCTAATGATTCATTATGATAATTATAACCTGGAATGTTAGAGGCCTAGGAACTTATGATAAGTGTCTTAACGTCAAAAACTATCTTAAATTTATTAAGCCTGACATTGTGTTGACACAAGTAACTAAACTCGAAAACCTGGAAGCCAATGTGTTTATATGTCTGAGGTGGGGTGTTATAATGAATGGTGTTTTCTTCCTGCTGTAGGGAGTGCGGGAGGCATTTTCATTGGCTGGAATAGCAGTGATTGGCAATTAAAGCAAGAGATAAGGCAAAGTCATTGTTTACATGTTGCTCTAGAATGTAGAATGCCCAAAGTGTTGTATTTCATTTCTAATATCTATGGACCCAACGCTAGAAGTGAGAAGAAGACTTTATGTAAGGAGGCTGTTGAGTTCTATAACCTGATGGTTGGACCCGTGGTCATAGGAGGAGACTTTAATGTTACGAGATTTAATTTTGAAAGAAGTAATAGTAGGGTTAATTATTTGGGGGACATGGAAGACTTAAGCAAGTTTGTAAACGATTGTAACTTAATTGACCTCTCCTTGTAAATAGGAGATTTACTTGGAGTGATGGTAAATCACCTCCAACTTTGGTTAAACTTGACCGTTTCTTTATCAATTCCAAGTTTGAGGAGTTTCATCCCCTAATATTTCAAAAAGGACTTTCATCTATAATTTCGGATCATTAACCTAATGTTTTGGATATAGGAGAGATGTTGAGGAGAAAGTCCTTTTCAGATTTGAGAAAATGTGGTGCCTAAAGGAGATTTTGATGATTTACATTCGCAAAAATGGCCTCATTTTGGAGATTGGGGGGATGCGACTAGCAACATTTGTACGAAGTTCAAATTGTTAAGAATTTTTTTGTCAAAATGGAATAGAGAAGTGTTTGGCAACATTAGAATCAAGAAATATAGGATTAAGAAGGAGATTTCGGAGCTTAATATTATGGGGGAGGAAAGATGTCTAGATGATGTTGAGAAGGCTTTGTTGAGGAGTAAGTAGAAGGAGCTAATTAAAGTGATCGATCAGGAGGAGATTTTCTGGAGGCAAAGATCGAGATCCCCAATGGTTAAAAGTGGGGTATAGTGATACTAGTTACTTCCATAAAGTTGTGAATGGTAGACAAAGAACGAACATGATCAGCAATATCTTGAAGGATGGGGTGGAAATCTGTGATCAATAGAAGCTAAATGATGCATTCACCGACTTTAACAAAGGAATTTTTGGAGAAAGAAATGAACATCGTATTGAAATTGATTGGAAGATACTACACCCATTAGGATCTGATTAGGAGGGCATTGATAATGTTTTTTCTGAGAAGGAAATCATGGCAGCACTTTATGAAATGCCTGTATCGATAAGGCACCTGGCCCAGATGGCTTTCCTAATTTTTTTCCTTAAACAATATTGAAGCTTGGTGAAGAAGGATTTTTTACGACTGTTTAAGGAATTTTATGATGGTTCTTTGAGGTAAGATAAGTTGAGTTATGCCAATGTGGTGTTGATTCCAAAGAAGGAGGGGAATGTTTCTATTGTTGATTTCAGACCCATTAGCCTCTTGAATAGCATTTTCAAGCTTTTCACAAAGGTTTTAGCTAATAGACTAAAATTGAAGATGGATAACTTAATTAATAATTCACGGACGACTTTCATTAAAGGTAGACATATTTTGGATGGTGCAGTGTTGGTTCAAGAAGTCATTTCTCATTGTGACCTTTATGATGTTCCATGTGCTATCATTAAGTTGGACTTTACCAAAGCTTTTGATATTGTAGACTAGAGGTTCATGATCGAGGTTCTTAAGGCGAGGGGGTTTCCCTGCTGATGGATCAATTGGGTTTTTAATATCTTGTCATCCAGTAGGTCGAACATCTGTGTCAATGGTGTCGCTGGAAGTACTATCATCTCCAAACGAGTTTTGAGACAGGGTGACCCTTTATCACCTATTCTCTTCGATCTAGCTGCTGATGTTCTCCCAAATCCTCAAAGTTAGCTGTAAGCATAGAATCATCAAAAGCTTAGGTAGAGATCACGTTGTTGGGGGTATCAACTCTTTACATTATGCTGATGATACTATAATTATTAGTAGCCCTGAATGTAAATATATTACTGCTCTAAAAAATTTACTGTATGCTTTTGAGAGTTTGTCAGGCTTAAAAATTAATTTTCATAAAAGCAGTGTGTACACTTTAGGGTGTAGTGTAGATTTGAACAGGAAGTGTGCGGAGCTACTCAATTGCAGAGATGATAAATTTCCTCTCAACTATCTGGGTATGTGTATTAGACCTAAGAAATTGATGAACCGGGATTGGCAACCATTGATTGACAAACTTAACCCGAGGCTTGCAAGATGGAAAGGAAGCTCTCTTTCAAGGGTTGGAAGACTAGTGTTGGTCAATTCTGTTCTCTCCTCTATTCCGTTATATTGGTTATCCTTTTTCAAATGTCTTGGATGGGTGATAGACAAGATTGATGCAATAAGAAGAAACTTTTCCTAGACTGGAGATAAGGAGGCTAGGAAGCTTAGTTGTATAGGACCAGGTTTACATGTCAAAGGATCAAGGGGGCCTAGGTGTTCTCAATTTGAAAACATGAATTCTTCTCTTCTTTGTAAATGGTTATGGGTGATGATAAGTGATAAACAAGTTTTGTGGAAGGACTGGATTACTAATGCACGCTACAATGGTAGATTTGATTAGAATATGGACTGCTCACACTATTCTTCTTGTTGGCGAGGTGTTATGAGCAATATACACTAGATTAAGATCGGCACTAACATTATAGTGAAGAATGGATTTAACACCTCATTCTAGTATGACTATTGGCTTCTTCGGTGCCTTTGAAGGTGAGTTTGATGATTGGTTTGAGATTGCTTGCAACAAAATTTCCACTATTAGGGAGATGTACAATATGGAGGCTATTAATTTTAAATGGAGACTTTCCTTCTGTAGACTTTTCACTAGTAATGTGTATTCCCAGTTTTGTCAATTGCTTGGGTTGATGGAAGATGTTTGTCTTAACGGTGAGAAGGGCAAGTTCATATGGATGCTGAATAGGGAGAAAGAGTTGTTTCAGTTAAGTGGTCTTTATATGATGATAAATTTTGCTGTTACAAAATGGATGGGATTTACTCATGTGGAGTTTTATGTAGATTTCCGCAAAAGTTAAGGTACATATGTGGATTGTAATGCATAGTAGACTGAACACCGTTAGCAGATTGAGACGTAAAGGCTTGAATGCTAGTGGAGGTTGCGTTTTCTGCGAGGAGGACGAGGAAGACTACTTACATCTTTTCTAAGAATGTGACTTTGCCTTTTACAAAATTCTTGGTTTACCTAGACATTGACATGGAGTGGGGGTGATATTATTAAGTATCAACTTAGTTTCTTGCAACACATTTTACCTTCTTTAGCTGTTTCAACAAAACGTGACCTATTTGTCTTGCTAAACTTTGTTTATGTGTGGATTTTTGGCATGAACATAACCCTAGGTAATTCAAATTTAAGATTAAAAAGCCTAACAAAATTATTTATAGCATCCTTAAATTTGTTTACTCGTGGGCAGGCTTTGGAAGTTGGAAGTATGTTGATTCTATTGCTGCTCGCATCCATGATAGGGCACACAGAAGGGATGGTGCTTCAGCTTGATGGATTTCAGGATGCTTATCATGATGGCTACTCTTTATTTCCTAATGTTTTTTTGTAAATGTAAATGTAATATTTATATGTTTCATGTCTTTTGTTGTACTACGTTGTATGATATGCATGCTGCCTGATGCCTTTGGCTTTGTACATGTTTTGTATATACACAGATGATGTATGGACCTTTTGCTGAAATATATGAAGGCGTGAATCGTCTGATTCACTACATTTTGCATCAGAAAATTATACGACGAGTACTGAAGATACTTGAAGACGGTGGTTGAAGACCAAAAATCTTCACATCATTTGGATTATTGTTGATGCCTCGATGGGGCGGTACACCCAAGACGAGGTTATAAGTGGCGGTCGTCCAAGCGTACTTAGAGATTGATTGGATATGCAAGTGTCTCTCTCCTTAATTGGACGGGGAATAAGGTGTCTTCACTTTCGTTCAGACCAATAATGAACTTGTAAATGGATGTGTGTCTGCCATTGTATTTTACGACATAACAAATCGGTTTCTATTGATGTTATATCAGTTAGTGGAGAAGTATTTATTCTCTTAGCTTAGTACCCTCCTTTGAGACTTATGTACTCAAAGGGTTATATATTAATAGACACTGGTTATGTGTTGTAAATTGACAATGTGGCATGCGAAGTGCTGATAGATCAAAACTTATGTTGAAAAGAAGAGTTTTGTGGATGATGATCATAGCATGACGGATATAGCATAGCTTTGTGTTGAAACGTAACTGTAGAGCCTCACAACCCATGAATGGCCGAAAACAGGACGATGGACCGCAGATTGACTTATGTGGATGATGGATAAGAGGCGCCTTGGATGTTGGTCAAATACGACAAGGCTGACGATCAGATAAGACCGAGGAACATTATGTTCAGGAGTAACCCGAACTCACCGGGAATTCGTGTGAGTCCTGGACACCTTACTAGGGGTTGTCTGAACGGTTAAGGAAGATCCTTTGCCTTGGTCATTGATGGAATCCAACTTCCAATATGAGCTTTGCGTTTTCAGTTGTAAACCTATATGACGACATAATGGGATGGGGCATTATGCCATATAAGATTGATACATTTATTTGTGAAAATGATTTCCATACTATGCACTAGTAATATTATCAAAAATATTTGTTTTAAAAGCGTATCAAACATGTTTGGCTATTACAAGGTAAAACACTTTCCTCCGTTTTGCGTTGCATTGTGTGATGGGACTTGAGTCTTATAATAGTTTCATTTTTCGAAAAGCATTGCGAGTTGTTTATGATGCTATTCATGTGTAGAAAACCCATTCCATGTTTTACAACGTGGTCCTGTGATTTACCAAACTTTAAAATAAAGTAAGTTAACTATTTTTGTTATCACACCAATCCCATGACTGACCTGAAGTTTATTGTTTTTCTCTAAGCTCTAGGTGCCCATAATTTTCCACACGGACGGCTAGTAGTTTTGGTTTTGCAGATATTTATAACAAGTGTTGGATTGAAGCTTAAAACTGTGTCTAGAGCATTTTATTTCTTCCATTGCATATTTCTATTTGTTATAATCTGATATTGTTATTTCCACTGAGCATTATATTTATTAATAAACTATGATGTAAAGTTACTGTAATGATAATAGAAAAGTGGTTTCTTTCAGTTCTTATTAGTTGGAATCCCAGGCGACTCGAAAATTTTTGTCATTTGGATCGGACTTGTGTGGTTTATTGTCGACTCGAAAGGAAGGAATTTTCGGGACATCACATTTGGTATCAGACCTTCAGTGTTATTCAAAGCTTTAGGGTACGACTCGTTTGAACGAAAGGAAATGATTCATCAGAGATAGGATTAGTAATATCCTAGAATAGTGACTCATTAGAGATAGGGTTAGTAATACCCTGGAGTGAGTTTGAAGAGTATTATATAACAAATTCGCGTATATATAAAAATGTACTTAGTTATTAAAGATCATAACTTATAATGAGAATTTGAGTACTTATTTAACGTTAAAAATTGGACTATTGAGTATAAAAAGATTTTTGAATATACGCCTTGAAAACGTATAACCGAAGTCTCAAATATACTGGATAGATATAGAATCACATTCCAGTTGCCTGAGGATGATTCTGGTGATTGATGCATCATCATTAGTGTTTATTTTCGAGTTTCGATGGTGGGAAGACTATATAATTCCCATTGAAACTTCGAGATATGCTTAGACCAATTAAAATGATCTGAGCTTTAAATTTAACTAATGTAAGTTAAATAGATTGAAAAATATAAACGTGAGTCAAACAAATTAAAATTTAACTTCAGTAAAATTAAATAGCATTGGGATGATAAAACCAATATATGGATGGAAAATAACTTGTGATAAGTCAAATTTAGCGTTAGTGCTAAATTGATTGGAAATTAGTTGGAATTGGACATATATATATTGGACAGGTTATTGTATGAAAGCTAAGAAGAGCAATAAAATTGTATGCCCGACACAAAGGTACATATTTATTGTATTGATTGGGTTTGATGATTTTATGAGCCGCTTGGCTTTTGGATTTTCTTATTTATTGATGAAGACTAGAGGGGCGAGTTGTGGTTTTACCAATAGGGCTGTACATAGGTGGTTATGGTGAAATTTTTCGAAAATTTAAGGCACTAGCCTAATTTTGAGAAATTGGGAATGTTCTTAGAAACTAAAAGTCAAAGAACTGGAGTTGGTTAGAATGAATGTAACGATTCGGATTAAACCCAAACCTAATTGATCGCTAAATCGACCGAGACCATTCAAAACCCAAATATGCTAACTTTGGGCATATAACACATCAGAATAAATAAAAGAAGACTTTTATAAACATTATAATAATGTTACATCAGAATACAGAATATCAGAGTGCATCGATATAATAATACAATAGCGGAATATAATTTACAATGAATTTAGTACTACAGCGGAACCAATAAACTGATACAGTGGAAGACTATCAATGCTTTGGACACAGCTTTAAGCTTCAATCCAGAATCCTGCTCGATAAATCTGCAAAATAAGCTACTCGACTACCTATGTGGAAAAGAGGGCACCCGAGTTTGCAAAGTGAAACAAACTACGGGTCAGTCATAGGACTGGTATGAGAAATCTTTCCTAACTTATATAACAATATGGCTAATCACAGGACCACGCCGCTAACACGGAATGGGTTTACTCCATTGGATTGCCAGTGCATAAATTAAATACATTTTTATTCAAAACAACGCAATGCTTTTTTTTTAGAAAAATGAAATCATTATAAGACTCAAGTCCCATCACACAATGCAACACAAACCGGAGGATAGAGTTTTACCTTATAATGATCAAACATGCTTGATACGTAGAAAATAATATTTTAATATTATTATTAGTGTCTAATTAGTTTTAAAATACTTCAAAATAAATGTAATCCTTGACGGCATAGTACCCCATCCTACTATGTCGCCATATATAGGTTTACAATCAAAATTGTATTGTCGTATTGGAGATTGGGTTTCCATGATGAGTCAAGACTAGGGACGATCTCCTTACCGATTCAAGACAGTCTAGCAATGTCTCAGGACTCGAACGCTGGAGAGCCCTTGGATCCTCCAAGGCCGGTCCACAAAACTTTAGCGGATTAGTTATGCCTGAACACACGTTTCCCGGTCCTATTGAACCTATAAATTGGTCACTATCGACCAATATAACTGAGGCGCCTCATTCCATATCCACATAAGTAAAATGTCAGGGCTTGCAAAACCCTGATAATACTTCTATCTAGAAAAAACACATGCACTCCTTAGGTCCGTTGTCCCGTTTCTGACTCTTACCGGGGTGTGAGGCTCGCGAAGTGTAATAACCCGGAAATCTAAGCCAATTTAAATTTTTTATTTTGGAAATTTTAGTGAATTTTGAATATTTAAAATGAATTATTTTAAATAATACGACGAAAAAAAATTATTTTGAACAGAATTCGAACATATATATTTATATAGATCGACGTTAGAATATAAATATTTTATTTTAATTATAAAAGGAATTGAAAATGGCGCGGTAGTTCGATAATTCAATTTCAAAGTTCAAATGAGTGTACAGGATTCAAAATTAACTAGATTTTGGCGAAACCAATAATATTAGAATCTATTTGAAAATATCTTTCCAACGAATCCGAAAAATAGAAATTTCATAGCGAGGATAAAAAGTTATGCCCAGTTGAAAATTCAGAATAGTCGCTATGGAATTTTGGGCCCTTAAAAATGAAAATTTTGCAAATGACCTCGGTTTTTTACGAGATCGCTTTTGTTGGATCCGTGATGTCAAGTTATTGCTAGGTTTCAAAATTCGTAATTTTTCGAATCAATATGTGAGCGTGGCATAGTAAAATGTATTTTAACGGTTTCAGTCAATTTCAATCGACTAGAAAATGGCCATTTTTCAAACGGTCTCAGAATTCAACAAAATTAGTTTCGTTAGGACCGTATCATCAATACGAAGCTAGGAATAATTTCTCGGGAATTTTTAGAGTAAATATGTGGTCCCGGTAAATTGAAATGTGCGTTGAAATTCAATATATGGATTTATATTTTGATTTTGATTAAAACTGATCGAAATTGTCGATTCGGCCTATGTGGCATATCCCATTGTGTTCGGAATGGGGGTAATTAACTAGGGTCGGCAGTCGTTGGGTCTCTTTTCGAGGTCAAATAAAAAGTCAACTCTGGAGGAATTAAATAATATAATTAAAATTATTATAAAGCCCTCTAATTCCCTTTCCCTCCCTCATATCTCTCAGATCTAGAAATAAAAAATAAAAAAGTCCGCCGCTATCCCAGACCGGTCCCCCTCCTCCCCAGGCGACGCTAGACCACCGCCCCCTCCCCAAGACCTCCGATCGCCTGCTCCTCCGTTCTCCCCTTCTGCTCCACCTCCTCCTCAGTCATTGATCCCCTTCCCTCTCCAAACCCAAGAAGTAAACTGCGAGTCACCCCACCATGTTATCCCCCCCAGCCACCGCGTTACCCCTGCCACCGTGAGCCCCGCCTGAAGACCATCGACGATCGAAGAAACCCCTCCCTCCCTCGCACTCTCTCTCCTACTCCTTCTAGCGTCGATGGTGGTCCCCAAACCCCCCCTTTTCCTCACTACAGCCACCACAGAGGCTTGTCGCCACCTTGCACCGCCGTCCCAGCGCCACCAGAGGTCGTCGCTCCTCCTCCGACTGTAGGAACCCCTCCCCTTCGCTGAAAACGTGACAAGGTAAATTTAATTACTTAGGTTTTAATTTATTAAGTATAGTTAATAATGTAGATTTTAATTTCAGTTTTATATAGAGATAAGCATAGATATATGTTCAAAATTTTCATATATGATTTTTATTTAATAAAAATATGATCTTTCGTTAGTAAAGATGGGATTTTTATCTAACGAAGAACATGGTTTTTGGCTAAGTAAAAAGATTAGATTTTTATCTTAGAAAAGATGTGATTTTTATATAGATAAAGAAGAGATTTTTATGTATATAAAGTTAGGATTTTTAGTCGTGTAAAGATTGAATTTTTAGCGATGTAAAGATAGAATTTTAGTGATGTAAAGATTTGATTTTTAACACTGTAAAGCTTTGATTTTTATATGAAGAAAAATATCTTTTTCTTTGTTTGAATAGAGAGTAAAAATATGAACTTTGTGTATGAAGTAGCAACTTAAAAATAAGATCTTTACTAAAAAGAAAGCGATATAAAAATATAATTTTAATAGAAATGATATTAGAATAAAAATAGGATTTTTATTATGTATGTAGCGTTGTAAAAATATAATCTTAATATAGGAAGTGGCGTTGTAAAAAATATAATTTTTAACATAAACCGCGTGAAACAGATCTCGTTGGAGACACGATGAAGATTTCCTACATATGAAGAGTCATGGCGTTTGGTTTAGATAGTCGGTGAGAACTCCTCACTTTTATTTCTATTTCTAGTTTAAAATATATACTAGGATGCAGACGGTGCTTAGTAGCAACCGATGCCCGTCGTCCACAGACCATGGATGACTTGTTTGTTTAATTGCTGTGTTATGAAATTTGATTCGGTGATGTGGAATAAAATAAAATATTTTATAGTGGAAAATATTTTATGGTTAAAAGTATAATTTTTAACGTGTATATAAAATAAATATTTATAAACAAATCGGATGATTTGTTTATATACACTGATTTGACTGATATTGATTAGGACGATAAATTTTACACATCGCCCAACTGCACAAATAAAATCTATGTTTGTTGATTAGAAACCCTACACGGGTATTGGGATGAGATTTAATGTACGCTAATCCCGATTGTTTAGTTGTATGACAATCGATCGATTGACAGACTGTGTAAGCGTTAATTATTTATATTTAATGCTTATGCAGTTTTTTGGTGCACTCTGGATAATGGTTGATGATTTATCGTTGCTGTTATATACATGTGTTGTAGGGAATCCATATAATTAACGTTATATGGTAATTGATTGGGCCTCATTCCAATTTGGAAAATAAGAAATAAATATTCATGTGTTGAATAGAATAAATATTCATATGTTGAATAGAAATATAAATTCATGTGTTGAATAGAATATATATTCGTGTGTTGAATAGAAATATAAATTCATGTGTTGAATAGAATAAATATTCATGTGTTGAATAGAAATATATATTCATGTGTTAAATAGAAAAATAAATATTCATGTGTTGAATAGAAAAATAAATATTCATTTGTTGAATAGAATAACGAAGTTATTGAAATATATAAAGCCGTATTGGTTAGATATGCGCCGTTTTGACGTGAACGATATTTATATCGATTATATTCATTTTTAAAATGAATATAGAAGGGGAAGTGATTTCAAAATATAACGTTTTGAAAATATTATCATTTATAGAATAAAGATATGGAATATTCAATTTTGATTAGAAATTGAATATGAAGTTGAAATCGTTTTGAAAATGAATTTAAAACGATTTATTAAATACGTTTTGAAAGGAAATCGACGAAATATATATATAGAATGGCCTGAAAAGAACGCGTCGTGCCGCGGCAGTTCGCGAATTTCGACCATTGACTTCGAATGGATATTACGGGAGATCCGACTGTCGGATTCTCCTAAAACCGGAACCGTTGGGTTCGTATTGAAAAGAGCATTCTAACGAATATTAGAAATTTGAAATCTAACGGTTGGATTTGGAATTATGTCCAAATCTAATTTGGAAAAGGTCGTTGTAAGTGCAGTTCGATGGCCGTTGATGGAAATCGACTGTACGGGCCTTGATAAAATTATTAAAAATAGTAATAATTTGTGTAAAATCATAAGAAATGATTTGTGAAGAATTGGGAACAAAAACTCCATATTTGAAAAGATAAAAATAGATTTTTATCGAAATGAACTAGTTTTGAACTAGAATTATAATTCTATTTATTTTTAAAATAAATAAAGTGGATTCGAAATGGTTTTAAAAGTAACCAGAATTTCCAATAATTGAATTGGAATGGATTTGAATCGAAATTGTCTTTAGAATATTTCGATGTTGGATTTCGTGATGAAACAGATATTGTTATACGAATTTGAAAGATATATTTATATCGTTATTTCCAATACGATATTTGTTGGTTGTAGAATTTGATATTGAATATAAGTCGATATATTTTCTATTCAGAGCCTTGTATTTAATATCAAATGTGATTTGGGTTTGTCGTGAATGGTGTCTTCATTAACACTGTCCTTAAACCCACTTGAGAAAAAGAATAAATCTTTTTATTTAGATTTAATGAAGTGTACTAATTAAATGGTATTTAATTGGAATTGAGTTGGAATTGATTTTTGTGTTTATTGTGAACGGTGTTTTAAATAACACTTGTTCTTTAACTCGATAATTAATGGAATGTGATTTTGGGTTTATCGTGAACCGTGTTTTAGATGACATTGGTTCTTTAACCCAGTTAAAGACAGGATATTGATTTTGGGAAGATTAAAACTAAGTGGAGTTTTAATGAATCTTTAATTAGATTGAAATGATCGAGAATGGAGTATCACCAGTTTTGCTCCAGGCGATAGTCAAATCTTTAACTAGATTTGAACGTGAAATGGTAATTGAATTTACCGATAACACCGTGGTGTTAGATATGAAGTATGACCAGTTTTACTTCATGGGATGAATAGGTTGGGATTGGGAAATAAATTAAATGATTACTTCGGTGTGGTTCGCTAATCCCGACTAGTTTGAATTGATATTCAAAAGGAGATTAAAGAATAAATTTGAAGAATTTATCTTTGATAAAATTAATGGGAACTTTTCCCAAAGTGTAAGAATATTTGAATAAAGGAATATTCTAAATTGGAATGAGGTGTATGTTGTGTTTGTGTAACACTTGTTTATTATATACGTGAGTTATTCAAAAAGACCGGGTTTATCCCATTCTGAATAACTGATTCGATGTGGTGTCGAGGATGAAGACGGTGGTTGTAACAACCCGGAAAATCTGAGCCAATTTAAAAAAAAAATATTGGCTATTTTAGTGGATTTTAAATATTTAAAATAAGTTATTTTAAATAATAACGACGAAAAGTATGTTTGAATTGATGTTTGAAAATAAATATAATTATTTTGAATTATAAACAAGGCCTGAAATGGCGCGACAGTTTCAAATTTTCAATTCAAACTTTGAATGACTGTACCGGGTGCAAAATAAAACGGATTTTAGTGAAACCAAAAATATTTAAATCTGTTAGTGAATATCTTTCTAAATAATCTGAAAAATCGAAGTTTCATAGCGGGAGTCAAAAGTTATGGCCAAATGAATTTTCAGAAAGGTCGCTATAGAGAATATATCGCCCTTGAAAATAGACATTTTGCAAACGACCTCGGACTTCGACGAAACCACTTTTGTTGGATCCGGGATGTCAAATTATTGCTAGGTTCAAATTCCATAATTTTTGAAGTTAATATGTGAGCATGGCGAAGGAAAATGTGTTATGGTCAATTAAGGTTAAATTGGATCGACCAGAAAATGGTCATTTTTCAAACGGTCTCAGAATTCGATGAAATTAGTTTTGTTAGAAACGTATCGTCAATACGAAGCCATAAAATATTTTTCTAGAATTTTTAGAGTCAGTATTTGGCTCCGGTAATTTAAAATGTACGTTTAAAATTCAATATATAGATTTATATTTTAATTTTGATGAAAACTGATCGAAACGATCGAATTGGATTACGGGACATATCCCATTGTGTTCGGAATGGGGGTAATTAGCTAGGGTCGACAGTCGTTGGGTTTGGTTTGGAGTTCGGGGTCATATCGAAGTAATTTGAGAATTTAATATTATTAAGTATATATATATATATATATATCATCATCACAAACCCTAGGCCCATAAAACAGAAGCCGCCACCAACTCTAAAACGAAAGGCTGATTCCTTCCCAAATTCATCCGCTCCGATCTCTCTCCTTATTCATCGATGTCAAAATTTAATTATGCAAATTTGTTCAGCTCTTTGAGCTCTTCCAAACCAATGGCCATGATCTGAAAATTCAATTGGAGGAGGTCATATTTCTTTCCTAAAACCCAGGTGTTCGTGGCAGATTTGCGGTTAGAGGGGGGCCGCGAGTTCAATGAAGGGGGTGGTTTGCGTAGGCGACATCGTGTAGGTGGTCGTGGGCTTCTTGGATCATCTTCTGGCGCGATGAATGGAGAGGCGACGATGAAGATTGAGGTCGATGGATGGGGTACTGGGTTCCGTTCTAAGAAGGAAGAAGAAACAAAAATTAGCGGCCCAAATTTTTTCTTAACTGATGTAATTAACTATTTTAATTAATGTTAGTTAAATTATTTATGTAATTAAATTTTAAACTGTCATATCTTTGTCAAACAGTAACGGAATTCAGCAAAACGAAGTTCGTTGGAGCTGTAAATTCGAGCACTGCATTTCAGAACAGATTGGAACCGAAACGGGAACTTTTTTGGATTTTTGATAAAATTAAATGACAGTTTAATTTTATTAAAATCATCATCCATTAAAGAATGACGGAGTGGATACCAATGTGAGAATTCTCTCACTATATTATTTTTGTACAGTTATTTATTGTATAACTGCATATATGAACTGCTCCCCGTCGTCCACAGATCATGGACGACTTGTTTGATTGTATTCTATGTGAAAATTTATCGTGATGTGAAATGAAATAAATTGAAAATTGAATGTATATATATGAAATGCGATTTGTGTGTGTGTGTGTGTATATATATATATATGAAAAGTGAAAATATCGTATATATTGAAAAGTGAAAATATCGTATATATTGAAAGTGAAAATATTATATATATGAAAAGTGAAAATATTATATGTGACGACCGGGAATTTCGCTAGATCCGAATCAGTCGCTAAACCGGCCCAGACCGTTCGAAACTCCTGATTGTTTGGAGAACATAACAAAATAGAACGCAGATGGAAAAACATTTCATTGTACATTACAACAATACATCAGAATACAAGAATATACAGAGTATAAATGAATAAATATTACACAGAAATATATCAGAGATTACAATAAATTACATAGCAGCGGAAAATAATACAATACACAACTAGAAGAGATATACAGATACAAAGCTTTCTGGATATCTTTCCAGCTGTAAACCAGGATCCTGTGAATATAAATCAGCAAAACTAAAACTACTAGCTGCCCGTGTCAAAATTGGGGCACCCAGAGTTTAGGTTAAAACAATAAACTCCAGGTCAGTCATGGGACTGGTGTGAGAACTAAAACAGTTAATAATATTTATTTTAAAGTTAGGTGAATCAAGGGACCACGCCGTATAACACGGAACGGGTTTCCTCCCAAGAATACCAGTGCATAGAACAAACAACGCAATGCTAAATAAAGAAAAATGAAGCTGTTATAAGACCCAGGTCCTATCACACAGTGCAACGCAAGCCGGGGGATAGGGTTTTCCCTTATAACAACCAAAGAATGCTTGATACGTTTTAAAACAAATCATTTGATACTATTATCAGTATATAGTGTATAAAACACTTTGAATCATAAGTATCAATCATAGGCGGCATGGGTAACATATATCATGTCGCCATACTAGGCTCTACAATTAAAACCGCAAATGTCACTTATTTGGAAATTGGATTTCCGTCTGTGAACCGAGGCAAAAGATAGTCCTCTACCGATTCGAGACAATCTAGCCCATGTCTCAGGACCCAGACTCAGGTGGGCCCTTGGATCGTCAGGGCCGGTCCACCGATGTGGATTATTATGCCTGAACACTACGTTTCCCCGCCCTTTGGGGCGTAAATGAGCCAACGAATGGCTCCATCGGACCCGGATCGTCCGTTCTAACCGAGGCACCTCGCAACAGCAACAACCACACAGGTGAAAAGTATATAAATGTCAGGGCTGGTAGGTCACTGACACCACACTAGCTAGAAGGAAACGCATGCCCTCCCTGACGTCCTCTCCCGTTTCTGGTTCACAATCGGGGTGTGAGGCTCGCGGATTCACGTTACACAAAGCTATGCCACACAGGCGGTGCTTTGATCATCAACCACAAGACTTTGCTTTTCAATAGAAGCCTTGATCATTTGCCACTTAGGCATGCCACACAGGCAATTCACTCTATACGTTTGATATCCATCAGTATATAACCCCTGGGCTCGTACGTCTCAGAGAAGGGCGTTAAGCAAGAGAATAATTCTCCGCCGCCAAACGGATATATATTTAATAGAAATCAATCACACAGACTAAAATCCAATGTCAGACACACAGTCCATTTACAAGTCCGTTCTGGGTCTGAACGAAACCGGAGGCACCTAGTACACCGCATATCCATCGATCTCCAAGTACGTCTGGACGGTCACCAACTGTTTCCATCTTCTTGGGTGTACATCCCAGTCAAGATCATCAGTAATCACCCAAACGACGTGAAGACCTCCGGTCTTCGACCACCGTCTTCATCTTCGACTTATCGTCGTATCAGTTATTCAGAATGGGATAAACCCGGTCTTTCCGAATAACTCGCGTATATTATAAACAAGTGCTACACAAACACAACATACGCCTCATTCCAATTCATCAGTCACTAACCGTAAATTAATTAAGAGAATAATTCCCCAAATATTAACCCCGAAGGCCGAAACCAACATCAGATCAATATCCAGAAAACATTCTGCTTAGCTAACCGACAGTTAGTTCCTAAATTTCACATTCATAGGGAAAGGTTCCCATTAATTTTATCAAAGATAAATCCCTTGAATTTATTCTTTAATCTATTTTTGAATATCAATTCAAACAAGTCGGGATTAGAGAACCTTACCGAAGTAATCATTTGTTTTAATTTCCCAATCCCAACCTATTCATCCCATGAAGTAAAACTGGTTATACTTCATATCTAACACCACGGTGTTATCGGTAAATTCAATTACCATTTCACGTTCAAATCTAATTAAAGATTTAACTATCGCCTGGAGCAAAACGGGTGATACTCCATTCTCGATCATTTCAATCTAATTAAAGATTCATTAAAACTCCACTTAGTTTTAATCTGTGACTGGGTTAAAGAATCAGTGTCATTCAAAACACGGTTCTCGATAAAACCAAAATCACATTTCATTCAGCCCCTAACCGTGAATTAGCAAGTGAGCAGTTCCCTAAGTATTAACCTCGAAGGTCGAAACCAACATCAGATCAATATCCAGAAAACCATTCAACTCAACTAATCTCTAGTTAGTTTTTGAATTTTCTTAACTCCTTTGGGTTTGAGAACAGTATTATTGAAGATACCGTTCACGACAACCTAAAATCACATTATATTAATTATCGGGTTAAAGAACGAGTGTTATTTAAAACACCATTCACGATAAACCCAAGAATTAATTCGAATTCAATTCCAATTAAATATTATTTAATTGGTACACTTCATTAAATCTAAATAAAAAGATTTAATCTTTTTCCTCAACTGGGCTTAAGAACAGTGTTAATGAAGACACCATTCACGACAAACCCAAATCACATTTGATATTAAATACAAGGCTCTGAATAGAAAATATACCGGCTTATATTCAATATCAAATTCTACGACCAACAAATATCGTATTGGAAATAACGATATATATATATATATATATATATATATATATATATATATCTTTCAAATTCCCATTACAATATCTGTATCATCACGAAACCCAACATCGAAATATTCCAAAAACAATTTTGATTCAAATTCATTCCAGTATAATTATTGGAAATTCTGGTTATTTTCAAAACCATTTCAATTCCAATTTATTTATTTGAAAATAAATGGAATTATAATTCTAGTGCAAAACTAGTTCTTTTCTATAAAATATATTTTTATCTTTTCAAATATGGCGTATTTCATCCCAATTCTTCACAAATCATTTCTTATGATTTTAGACAAATTAACGATATTTTTAATAATTTTATCAAGGCCCGTACAGTCGATTTCCATCAATGGCCATCGAACTGCACTTACAACGACCTTTTCCAAATTTGATTTGGACTTATCTCCAAATCCAACTGTTAGATTTCAAATTTCTAATATTCGTTAGAAATCTCTTTTCGATACGAACCCAACGGTTCCGGTTTTAGGAGAATCCGATGGTCGGATCTCCCGTAATATCTGTTCGAAGTCAATGGTCGAAATTCGCGAACTGCCACGGCGCGGCGCGTTCTATTCAGGCCATTATATTATATATATAATATATATAATATATACTTCGTCGATTTCAATTCAAAACGTGCTTTATAAATCGTTTTAAATTCATTTTCAAAATGGTTTCAACTTCATATTCAAATTCAAATCAAAATTGAATATTCCAATATAAGTTCGTTTTAAATTCATTTCAAATCGATTTCAATTCGAATTCATTTATATTCAATTTCCATTCGAATTCATTTATATTCAATTTCAATTCAAATTCATTCCTATTCAATTTCAATTCGAATTCATTTCTATTCAATTTCAATTCGAATTCATTTCTATTCAATTTCAATTCGAATTCATTTTTATTCAATTTCAATTCGAATTCATTTCTATTCAATTTCAATTCGAATTCATTTCTTTTCAATTTCAATTCGAATTCATTTCTATTCAATTTCAATTCGAATTCATTTCTTTTCAATTTCAATTCGAATTCATTTCTTTTTAAAAAAAAAAAATCAGATTTTGAAATCACTTTCGATATTCATTATAAAATGAATAAAATCGATATAGATATCGTTCACGTCAAAATGGCGTCAATATAATCAACACGGCTTCATATTTCTATTTCAAATATTTCTATTTCAAATATTACCCTTTCAAATATTACCTTTTCAAATATTTCTATTTCAAATATGGAATGAGGCCCAATCAATTACCATATAATTTTAATTATATGGATTTTCTACAACACATGTATACAATAACAACGATGAATAATCAACCATCATCCAAAGTGCATTCTATACTGTATAAGCATCAAATATAAATATTCAACGCTTATAACAGTATGTCAATCAATCGATCGACATACAACTAACTATTGGGATTAGTGTATGTCATATATCATCCCAATACCCGTGTGGGGTTTCAAACAATCAAACACAGATTTTATTTGTGCAGTTGGGCGATGTGTAAAATTTATCGTCCCAATCAATATCAGTCAAATGTGTGTATATAAACAAATCGTTCGATTTGTTTATATTAATTTATTTCATTTCATATACACGTTAAAAATTCTATTTTTAACTATAAAATATTTTCAACTATATAAATATTTTATTTCATTTCCATCACATCACACAATCAACTACTCATCAAAATCAAACAATCAAGCATATAAGCCATCCAGTGTCGGGTGCTACTAAACACCGTCTGCATCCTAGTATATATTTCTACTAGAAATAAATTAAAAAAGTGAGAAGTTCTCACAGAATAGCTAATCCAACGCCACGACTCTTCTTGTGTAGAAATCTTCGCCGTTCTTGCCTTTTGTCACTTCCGTTGCTCGTATTCACTACATATATAAAAATCGAATTTTTACTTCACTGTTCAATATATAAAAATCGAATTTTTACTTTGCTATTCAATATATAAAAATCGAACTTTTACTTTGCTATTCAATATATAAAAATCAAATTTTTACTTTGCTATTCAATATATAAAAAATCGAATTTTTACTTTGCTATTCAATATATAAAAATCGAATTTTTACTTCGCTATTCAATATATAAAAATCGAATTTTTACTTCGCTATTCAATTTATAAAAATCGAATTTTTACTTCGCTATTCAATATATAAAAATCGAATTTTTTTATGGCTTCGACTTCATATTAAAAATCTGATTTTTATCAATTCAACTTTAAAAATCTGATTTTTATCAATTCAACTTCATATTAAAAATCTGATTTTTATCAATTCAATTTCATATTAAAAATCTGATTTTTATCAATTCAACTTCATATTAAAAATCTGATTTTTATCAATTCAACTTCATATTAAAAATCTATATAACTTGTACTCAAATCTGAATTTTATAACATGCTATTTAATCCAGAAAATTGAAATCAAAACAATGTAAATAAATAAATGAAAAAGCTCACTGGGCTATCGGTTGGAGGGGGTGTTTGCTTATGGTGGGGGCTCGTCGGAGCTGGAGGAGTGCGGCAGACGCACGGCGGCGACCACCTGAAGGCGCGGCGGAGTTGTAGGGTTCGGGAAGTGGCGAGTCCGTGGTTTTGGGGTGCTGGGGTTTGACTGGAACGGAGAAGAGAGGAGCGGGAGGGAGAGAGAGGCCACCAGCGACGACGTGGAGGAGGGTGGTTGTGCGGTGGCCGGCCAAGGCGGCGGTGGAGCGATTCCGCCCTTTTCGATTTCGTTTTTCTCTTCTTCTTTTTTTAATATTTTTGCTGAGTCACCGGCTTGAGAAGAGGAAAGGGGAAATTAAAGGGTTTTATAATAATTATTATATTATATTTAATCCCATAAAGCAACTTTTAAATTCGACCCCCAAACGAGACCCACCGACTGTCGTCCCTAGCTAATTACCCCCATTCCGAACACAATGGGATATGTCTCGTAAGCCAATTCCATCGTTTTTATCAGTTTTCATCAAAATCAACATATAACTCTATATATTGATTTTGAACGCGCATTTCAATTTACCAAGGTCAACTACTAACTCGAAAAATTCCCGAAAAATATTTTCTAGCTTCGTATTGACGATACGGTCCTAACAAAACAAGTTTCGTCGAATTCTGAGACCGTTTGAAAAATGGCCATTTTCCAGACGATTAAAATCAACTGAAACTGGTCAAACGCGTTTTCCTTTGCCACACTCACATATTGATTCGGAAAATTATGAAATTTGGAATCTAGCAATAACTTTACATCACGGACCCAACAAAAGTTGTTTCGTCGAAATCCGAGGTCGTTTGCAAAATTTCCATTTTTAAGGGCTTGAATTCCATAGCGACTATTCAGAATTTTCAACTGGACATATCTTTTTATCCCCGCTATGAAATTTCAATTTTTTGGATTCGTTGGAAAGATAGTCACAATTAGATTCCACTATTTTTGGTTTCACTAAAATCCGGATTGTTTTGCACCGGTACGTTCAATTGAAGTTTGAAATCGAATTATAGAACTACCGCGCCATTTTCAATTCCTTTTATAAATATAAATAAATATTTATATTCTATCGTCGATTCAAACGAATATATACGTTCGAATTATATTCAAAATAAATTTCTCGTCGATATTATTTAAAATAATTCATTTTAAATAATCAAAATTAGCTAAAATTGCCAAAATAAACATTTTAAACTGGCCCAGATTTCCGGGTTATTACAATCTCCCCAACTTAAAACTTTTCGTCCCCGAAAAGGAAAAAAGCCGAAAGTTGTTTTAAATACCAACTCAACTTTCATTATTTTTATTATGGCTTAAGTTCTTCAACTTTTCAGTTTCTAAGAACTTTTCAAAAATTTCAAAAATTTGGCAAACACCCTAAATTTTCGAAAAATTTCGCCATAACCTCCCCTGCACTGGGAGCACGGGAAAATCCCGAAATTGCCATACAGGCCCTCAGATCGCAAAAAGAAAAAGCCAAGCGGCTCATAAAATCATCATCACCCAAACAAAACAGTAAATTATGATAAACATGTACCTATTTGTCGGGCAAACAATTTTATTTCTCTGCTCTAGCCTCCTTGCTATGACCTGTTCAATGTAAGTACATGTATGTGCATGCAAATGCGACAAATTTTCAATACAATTCACAATTTCATACAATTGGGCTATATGGTACAAATTTTAATTAATTAACCAATAATCAACAACACAACCATCAATCAATTAGTTGATTAGCTTTTGAAATTCATAAATTTGATACATAGTCAAAAATCAATTTTTTGATGCCAAATCACAACAATAGGCCCTATCTAATTTTGGTTTTCACACCAGTCTAATGGAAATATATAGATATCACACCTTTGACGCTCGAATATAAATGCTCATGATGATGCACCATCATCAGCATCATCCCCGGGTGACTAGAGTGTGATTCTATATTCATCCAGTATATTAAAACTTCGAATATACGTTTGCAAGGCGCATATGCAAAATATTTATATATTGGATTGTCCAAATTCAATATAAAATAAATATTCAAATACGTATACAACAATTTAAATTTCAAAACAAAATGGGTTTTCATTTTTAAAAATATACTCTTCACACTCGTTCTAGGATACTCCTGATCCCATCTCTAACGAGTCATTCTCATTGGATATTGCTAATCCAATATCTGATGAATTCTTTCGTACGGTTCTAATGTGCCTTGTTCTCTAGCTTTGTAAACCAAAGCTCTGATACCAACTGTGACGACCGGGAATTTCACTCAATCCGAATCAGTCGCTAAACCGACCCAGACCGTTCGAAACGCCTGATTGTTTTGAGAACACGACAAAATAGAACGCAGACGGAAGAACATTTCATTATACATTACAACAATACATAAGAACACAAGAATATACAGAGTATAAATGAATAAATATTACACAGAAATATATCAGAGATTACAATAAATTATATAGCAGCGGAAAATAATACAATACACAACTAGAAGAGATATACGGATACAAAGCTTTCCGGATATCGTTCCAGCTGTAAACCAGGATCCTGTGAATATAAATCTGCAAAACTAAAACTATTAGCTGCCCGTGTCAAAATTAGGGCACCCAGAGTTTAGGTTAAAACAATAAACTCCAGGTCAGTCATGGGACTGGTGTGAGAACTAAAACAGTTAATAATCTTTATTTTAAAGTTAGGTGAATCAAGGGACCACGCCGTATAACACAGAACGGGTTTCCTCCCAAGAATACCAGTGTATAGAACAAACAGCGCAATGCTAAATAAAGAAAAATGAAGTTGTTATAAGACCCAGGTCCTATCACACAATGCAACGCAAGCCGGGGGATAGGGTTTTTCCCTTATAACAGCCAAAGAATGCTTGATACGTTTTAAAACAAATCATTTGATACTATTATCAGTATATAGTGTATAAAATCCTTCGAATCACAAGTATCAATCATATGCGGCATGGGTACCATATATAATGTCGCCATACTAGGCTCTACAATTAAAACAGCAAATGTCACGTATTTGGAAATTGGATTTCCGTCTGTGAACCGAGGAAAAAGATAGTCCTCTACCGATTCGAGACAATCTAGCCCATGTCTCAGGACCCAGACTCAGGTGGGCCCTTGGATCGTCAGGGTCGGTCTACCAATGTGGATTATTATGCCTGAACACTACGTTTCCCTGCCCTTTGGGGCGTAAATGAGCCAACGAATGGCTCCATCGGACCCTGATCGTCCAATCTAACCGAGGCGCCTCGCAACAGCAACAACCACAGAGGTGAAAAGTATATAAATGTCAGGGCTGGTAGGTCACTGACACCACCCTAGCTAGAAGGAAACGCATGCCCTCCCTGAGGTCCTGCCCCGTTTCTGGTTCACAACCGGGGTGTGAGGCTCGTGGATTCACGTTACACAATGCTATGCCACACAGGCGGTGCTTTGATCATTAACCACAAGACTTTGCTTTTCAACAGAAGCCTTGATCATTTGCCACTTAGGCATGCCACACAGGCAATTCACTCTATGCGTTTGATATCCATCAGTATATAACCCCTGAGCTCGTACGTCTCAGAGAAGGGCGTTAAGCAAGAGAATAAATTCTCCGCCGCTAAACAGATATATATTTAATAGAAATCAATCACACAGACTAAAATCCAATGTCAGACACACAGTCCATTTACAAGTCCGTTCTGGGTCTGAACGAAACCGGAGGCACCTAGTACCCCGCATATCCATCGATCTCCAAGTACGTCTAGATGCTCACCAACTGTTTCCATCTTCTTGGGTGTACATCCCAATCAAGATCATCAGTAATCACCCGAACGACGTGAAGACCTCCGGTCTTCGACCACCGTCTTCATCTTCGACTTATCATCGTATCAGATATTCAGAATGGGATAAACTGGTCTTTCCAAATAACTCGCGTATATTATAAACAAGTGCTACACAAACACAACATACACCACATTCCAATTCAACAGTCGCTAACCGTAAATTAATCAAGAGAATAATTCCCCAAATATTAACCCCGAAGGCCGAAACCAACATTAGATCAATATCCAGAAAACCATTCTGCTTAGCTAACCGACAGTTAGTTCCTAAATTTCACATTCATAGGGAAAGGTTCCCATTAATTTTATCAAAGATAAATCCCTTGAATTTATTATTTAATCTATTTTTGAATATCAATTCAAACTATTCGGGATTAGCGAACCTTACCGAAGTAATCATTTGTTTTAATTTCCCAATCCCAACCTATTCATCCCATGAAGTAAAACTGGTTATACTTCATATCTAACACTAGGTGTTATCGGTAAATTCAATTACCATTTCACGTTCAAATCTAATTAAAGATTTAACTATCGCCTGGAGCAAAACTGGTGATACTCCATTCTCGATCATTTCAATCTAATTAAAGATTCATTAAAACTCCACTTAGTTTTAATCTGTGACTGGGTTAAAGAATCAGTGTCATTTAAAACACGGTTCACGATAAACCCAAAATCACATTTCATTCAGCCCCTAACCGTGAATTAGCAAGTGAGCAGTTCCCTAAGTATTAACCTCGAAGGATGAAACCAACATCAGATCGATATCCAGAAAACCATTCAGCTTAACTAATCTCCAGTTAGTTTCTGAATTTTCTTAACTCCTTTGGGTCTAAGAACAGTATTATTGAAGATATCGTTCACGACAACCCAAAATCACATTCTATTAATTATCGGGTTAAAGAACGAGTGTTATTTAAAACACCATTCACGATAAACCCAAGAATCAATTCGAATTCAATTCCAATTAAATATTATTTAATTGGTACACTTCATTAAATCTAAATAAAAAGATCTAATCTTTTTCCTCAACTGGGCTTAAGAACAGTGTTAATGAAGACACCATTCAAGACAAACCCAAATCACATTTGATATTAAATACAAGGCTCTGAATAGAAAATATACCAGCTTATATTCAATATCAAATTCTACGACCAACAAATATCGTATTGGAAATAACGATATATATATATATATATATATATCTTTCAAATTCCCATTACAATATCTGTATCATCACGAAATCTAACATCGAAATATTCCAAAGACAATTTCGATTCAAATCCATTCCAATATAATTATTGGAAATTCTGGTTATTTTCAAAACCATTTCAAATCCAATTTATTTATTTAAACATAAATAGAATTATAATTCTAGTTCAAAACTAGTTCTTTTCGATAAAAATCTATTTTTATATTTTCAAATATGGAGTTTTTCATCCCAATTCTTCAAAAATCATTTCTAATGATTTTACACAAATTATTACTATTTTTAATAATTTTATCAAGGCCCGTTCAGTCGATTTCCATCAACGACCATCGAACTGCACTTACAGCGACCTTTTCCAAATTTGATTTGGACGTATCTCCAAATCCAACCGTTAGATTTCAAATTTCTAATATTCGTTAGAAATCTATTTTCGATACGAACCCAACGGTTCCGGTTTTAGGAGAATCCGACGGTCGGATCTCCCGTAATTTCCGTTCGAAGTCAATGGTCGAAATTCGCGAACTGCCGTGGCATGGGGCGTTCTATTCAGGCCATTATATTATATATATAATATATACTTTGTCGATTTCAATTCAAAACGTGCTTTATAAATCGTTTTAAATTCGTTTTCAAAACGGTTTCAACTTCATATTCAAATTCAAATCAAAATTGAATTTTCCAATATAAGTTCGTTTTAAATTCATTTCAAATCGATTTCAATTCGAATTCATTTATATTCAATTTCCATTCGAATTCATTTATATTCAATTTCAGTTCGTATTTATTCCTATTCAATTTCAATTCGAATTCATTTCTATTTAATTTCAATTCGAATTCATTTCTATTCAATTTCAATTCGAATTCATTTCTATTCAATTTCAATTCGAATTCATTTCTATTCAAATTCAATTCAAATTCATTTCTTTTCAATTTCAATTCGAATTCATTTCTATTCAATTTCAATTCGAATTCATTTCTTTTCAATTTCAATTCGAATTCATTTCTTTTTTAAAAAAAATCAGATTTTGAAATCACTTTCGATATTCATTACAAAATGAATAAAATCGATATAGATATCGTTCACGTCAAAATGGCGTCAATCTAATCAACACGGCTTCATATTTCTATTTCAAATATTTCTATTTCAAATATTACCTTTTCAAATATTACCTTTTCAAATAATTCTATTTCAAATATGGAATGAGGCCCAATCAATTACCATATAATGTTAATTATGTGGATTATCTACAACACATGTATACAATAACAACGATGAATAATCAACCATCGTCCAAAGTGCATTCTATACTGTATAAGCATCAAATATAAATATTCAACGCTTATAACAGTATGTCAATCAATCGATCGACATACAACTAATTATTGGGATTAGTGTATCTCATATATCATCCCAATACCCGTGTGGGGTTTCAAACAATCAAATACAGATTTTATTTGTGCAGTTGGGCGATGTGTAAAATTTATCGTCCAAATCAATATTAGTCAAATGTGTGTATATAAACAAATCGTTCGATTTGTTTATATTAATTTATTTTATTTCATATACACGTTAAAAATTCTATTTTTAACTATAAAATATTTTCAACTATATAAATATTTTATTTCATTTCACATCACATCACACAATCAACTACACATCAAAATCAAACAATCAAGCATACAAGCCGTCCATGGTCTGTGGACGACGGGTGTCGGGTGCTACTTAACACCGTCCGCATCCTAGTATATATTTCTACTAGAAATAAATTAAAAAAGTGAGAAGTTCTCATAGAATAGCTAATCCAATGCCATGACTCTTCTTGTGTAGAAATCTTCGCCGTTCTAGCCTTTTGTCACGTTCGTTGCTCGTATTCACTACATATATAAAAATCGAATTTTTACTTCACTGTTCAATATATAAAAATCGAATTTTTACTTTGCTATTCAATATATAAAAATCGAATTTTTACTTTGCTATTCAATATATAAAAATCGAATTTTTACTTTGTTATTCAATATATAAAAAATCGAATTTTTACTTTGTTATTCAATATATAAAAATCGAATTTTTACTTCGCTATTGAATATATAAAAATCGAATTTTTACTTCGCTATTCAATATATAAAAATCGAATTTTTACTTCGCTATTCAATATATAAAAATCGAATTTTTTTATGGCTTCAACTTCATATTAAAAATCTGATTTTTATCAATTCAACTTCATATTAAAAATCTGATTTTTATCAATTCAACTTCATATTAAAAATCTGATTTTTATCAATTCAAATTCATATTAAAAATCTAATTTTTATCAATTAAACTTCATATTAAAAATCTATATAACTTGTACTCAATTCTGAATTTTATAACATGCTATTTAATCCAGAAAATTGAAATCAAAACAATGTAAATAAATAAATGAAAAAGCTCACTGGGCTATCGGTTGGAGGGGGTGTTTGCTCGCGGTGGGGGCTCGTCAGAGCTGGAGGAGTGCGGCAGAGGCACGGCGGCGGCCACCTAAAGGCGCGGCGGAGTTGTAGGGTTCGGGAAGTGGCGGGTTCGTGGTTTTGGGGTGCTGTGGTTTGACTGGAACGGAGAAGAGAGGAGCGGGAGGGAGAGAGAGGCCACCAGCGACGACGAGGAGGAGGGTGGTTGTGCGATGGCCGGCCAAGGCGACGGTGGAGCGATTCCGCCCTTTTCGATTTCGTTTTTCTCTTCTTCTTTTTTTATATATTTTTGCTGAGTCACCGGCTTGAGAAGAGGAAAGGGGAAATTAAAGGGTTTTATAATAATTATTATATTATATTTAATCCCATAAAGCAACTTTTAAATTCGACCCCCAAACAAGACCCACCGACTGTCGTCCCTAACTAATTACCCCCATTCCGAACACAATGGGATATGTTTCGTAAGCCAATTCCATCGTTTTTATCAGTTTTCGTCAAAATCAACATATAACTCTATATATTGATTTTGAACGCGCATTTCAATTTACCGAGGTCAACTACTAACTTGAAAAATTCCCGAAAAATATTTTCTAGCTTCGTATTGATGATATGGTCCTAACAAAACTAGTTTCGTCGAATTCTGAGACAGTTTGAAAAATGGCCATTTTCTAGTCGATTAAAATCAACTAAAACTGGTCAAATGTGTTTTCCTTTGCCACGCTCACATATTGATTCAAAAAATTATGAAATTTCGAATCTAGCAATAACTTTACATCACGGACCCAACAAAAGTGGTTTCGTCGAAATCCGAGGTCGTTTGCAAAATTTTCAGTTTTAAGGGCCTGAATTCCATAGCGACTATTCAGAATTTTCAACTGGACATATCTTTTTATCCCCGCTATGAAATTTCAATTTTTTGGATTCGTTGGAAAGATAGTCACAATTGGATTCCATTATTTTTGGTTTCACTAAAATCCGGATTGTTTTGCACCCGGTACGTTCAATTGAAGTTTGAAATCGAATTATCGAACTACCGCGCCATTTTCAATTCCTTTTATAAATATAAATAAATATTTATATTCTATCGTCGATTCAAAAGAATATATACGTTCGAATTATATTCAAAATAAATTTCTCGTTGATATTATTTAAAATAATTCATTTTAAATAATCAAAATTCACTAAAATTGCCAAAATAAAAATTTTAAACTGGCCTAGATTTCCGGGTTATTACATTATATATATGAAAGGTGGAAATAATATATATATATGAAATGAAAACGATATATATGAAATGAAAACGATATATATATGAAATGTGAAAACGATATATATATATATATATATATATATATATATATATGAAATGAAAACGATATATATATGAAATGTGAAAACGATATATATATGAAATGTGAAAACGATATATATATGAAATGTAAACGATATATATATGAAATGTGAAAATGGTATATATATGAAACGTGAAAACGATATATATATGAAATGAAAACGATATATATATGAAATGTGAAAACGATATATATATGAAATGTAAACGATATATATATGAAATGTGAAAACGATATATATATGAAATGTGAAAACGATATATATGTATATATGAAATGTGGAAATGATTTGATTGTTAAAAATATAATTTTTAGCATATATATACAATATATAAAATTGTCGTGTATATGGAATATTCAATTTTGATTAGAAATTGAATATGATGTTGAAATTGTTTTGAATACGAAATTAAAACGATTTGTAAAATTCGTTTTAAATGGAAATCGACGAAATATATATTATATATATAATAAAATGGCATGAATAGAACGCGCCGCACTGCGGCAGTTCACGAATTTCGAACATTGACTTTGAATTGACACTACGGATGATCCGGCCGTCGGATTCTCCTGAAACTGGAACCGTTGGGTTCGTATCGAAAAGAGCTTTCCAATGAATATAAGAAATTTGAAATCTAACGGTTGGATTTGGAATTATGTCTAAATCAAATTTGGAAAAGGTCGTTGTAAGTGCAGTTCGGTGGCCGTTATTGGAAACCAACTGTACGGGCCTTGATAAAATTATTAAAAATATTAATAATTTGTGTAAAATAAAAAGAAATGATTTGAAAAGAATTAGGATGAAAAATTCCATATTTGAAAAGGAGAAAATATATTTTTATCGAAATGAACTAGTTTTGAACTAGAATGATAATTTATTTATTTTTAAATAAATAAATCGGGTTTGAAATGGTTTTTAAAAATAACCAGAATTTCCAATATATGAATTGGAATGGATTTGAATCGAAATTATCATCGGAATATTTCGATATTGGATTCCGTGATTATACGGATATTGTGATGGGAATTTGGAAGATATCGATATCGTTATTCCCGATATGATGTCTGTTGGTTTCAGGATTTGATGTTGAACATAAGTCAATACTATCTCTATTCAAAACCTTATATTTAATGTCAAATTGGACTGATTGATTGTTTGGATTGAGCTCGACCAGTTTATGAGCAAGATAAACTCTTACATTTAGCATTGGGTTGGGTAGAAATACTGGTGTGCTAACACCTTGTGAAACACTTCACGATTTGACGATAAGGTGTTTAGCGATGTTGTGTTCATTTCAAATTTAATGAATGATTGTGAAATGATATTTTTCTTAAGTGAAAAGAATGTATACCCGATTTTGGACAGGGAGTGTTTTATATAAATGTTTTATAAAACAGAAAGGATTTTGAGGGCTAAAACCCGATGTTTTCGAAATGATTTGGAATTGTATTATGGTTTTACATTGTAGTTCATCACATATTTGATTAGTTGTTATTAATGATGTGTCTGTTTGGTGGCGGAGAATTTATTCTCTTGCTTAACACCCTTCTTTGAGACGTACGAGCTCAAAGGTTATGTGATTAATAGTGACTAATCATATGTGTGAATTGCTGATGTGAAGTACTATATTTTGAAAGTACTTGTGATTATTATGTTGTGAAATGATTTTTCTGTAACGACCCAGAAAATCTGAACCAATTTAAAAAAAATTTAATTGGCTAAAATAATGGATTTTAAATATTTAAAATAAATATTTTTAATAAAGGCGATGAAAACTGAGTTTGAATCGACATTTGAAAACAAATATAATTAATTATAATTATATATAGAATTGAAAATAGCGCGGTAGTTCGATAATTCGATTTCAAACTTCAATTGAATATACCGGGTGCAAAACAATCCGGATTTTAGTGAAACAAAAAACATTAGGATCTAATTGATGATATCTTTCCAACGAATCTGACCAATCGAAATTTGATAGCGGGAATCAAAAGATATGTCCAGTTGAAAATTCTGAATAGTCGCTATGGAATTCAGGCCCTTAAAAATGGACATTTTGCAAATGACCTCGGATTTCGATGAAACCACTTTTGTTAGATCCGCAGTGTCAAGTAATTGCTAGGTTTCAAATTTCATAATTTTTCGAATCAATATGTGAGCGTGGCAAAAGAAAACGCGTTTGACCAGTTTCAGTTGATTTTAATCGACTGGAAATTGGCCATTTTTCCAACGGTCTCAGAATTCGACGAAACTAGTTTTGTTAGGACCGTATCATCAATACGAAGCTGGAAAATATTTTTCTGGAATTTTTCTAGTCAGTATGTGACCCCGGTAATTTTAAATGTACGTTTAAAATTCAATATAGTGATTTAAATGTAAATTCAACGGGAACTGATTGTAATGATCAAACCAGCTTACGATACATATCCCATTGTGTTCGGAATGGGGGTAAAACGCTATGGACGATAGGCGGTGGGCCTCGTTTCGAGGTCGTATGTAAAAGTCAACCTTTTTGCAAAATTAAATAATTAAATAATAAAAAGAAAAAAAATATTATTTTAATTCCCTCCCTTTTCTTCTTCTTGCCCCCCCCCCCCCCCCCGATTTCAGTAAACAGAAAAAAAAAGAAAAAAAAAAGAAGAAGAAAGCAGCAGCAGCCGCCCGCCTTCAGCCGTCGACCAGACCTCCTCCGCGCCCTCCGATCTTCTCCCCCCCCTTCCTTGCACTCGCTCCCTCCTCCTCCTTCAATCCGACCCCCCGAAGCCGTTCGAGACCTCGAAGCCGCCTCCCCCGTTCGAAACCCTAGCGCCGCCCTTACCTCGAAGCCAGCGCCGAGCCTGGCCATCGCTCCCCCCCCCCCTCGCCGATCAATGTAAGTCGTTTTTGTTTTATTTTATTTTTATTTATTATTCTGTAAAAACCTGATTTTTTTAAATGATTTAAAAACCTGATTTTCTTCAAAAGGAAATTACTGATTTTAATAAGCATATAAAACAGAATTTCATTATGATTTAATTACTGATTTTAATTAGAATATAAAACTGAATTTATAATGATTTAAAAACTGATTTTAATTAGAATGTAAAACTGAATTTTATAAAGATTTAAAACTGAATTATATAAGGCATATAGAACTGATTTTTTTTTAAAGGAAAAGATTTAAACTTTAGAATAGAAAAAGATTTAAACTTTAAAAGAGAAAGGTTTGAACTTTAAAATAGAAAAGATCAGATTTTTAGAATAGAAAAGATCCTATTTTTAAAAGAGAAAAGACGGAATTTTTATTAAGTAGAAGGAGTAAGATATGATTTTTGTATTTTTAAAGTAATAAAAATATAATTTTTACATCATAGGAATATTAGAAATATAATCTTTATTTTTGAAAAGGCGGAATATATATTTTTGAAATGCAGTTTTTATATATTGAATAACATAGTAGAAATTCGATTTTTTTTCATATGTAGAGAATACGGGCAACAAAGCGACAAAAAGAGAGATTGGCGAAGATTTTATGCAAAGAAGAGTCGTGGGATTGAATTAGCCATTGGTGAGATTTCTGATTTAAAAATATTATATATGTGTGAAATGAAAGTGAATTGCTATATATAAATATATATCTATATATATATATCTACGCCCCTCGTCCACAAACCATGGACGATATTTATTGGTTGAAATTGTTGTGAAAATTGGTTGATAGCGAATGGTTGTTTGGGATTGTTTGTGGTTGATATTGATTTGATTGTGGTTGAAAAATACCGTTTGTGATTGGAAAATATTTGGTTGAAAACACATAGGATTAGTTTGTGGAAATGAAATAAATATATACATGCCGCCTGCGTGCGAACTAGATGCATGATCCCCATTGTCAAAAACCGCGAGGTTTTAAGGTAGAGCGAGGAGCCGTACTAGAGACGGTCCCGGTTTAACTACCCTGCCGTTATGCTGCCGAAATTTTGAATAATATTCGTGTGTTTGAATTATTTTCATATGCTTAAACTATATTTATTCATTGAATAGAAAACATTCATGTGTTGAATTGATATTCATTCGTTGATTAGAAATTCATGTGTTGAATGGTATTCATATTTTGAAATAAATTGTTTGATAATAAAAATCCCATTTTTATCACCAACTTGAACTATATAGAAGAATAGTGTTTTGAAATGAATTGTTTTACAATAAAAATCACATTTTTATTGTATGCATGAATCGTTGAAATGTGAAGTGTTAAAAATAGCCACTTGTTCAAAATAAACATATATTAGTGGAAATATTCATTAATTAGCTAATGAAATAATTTGCACCTATTTATGTAACATTAGAATGAATGGTGTTTTTAAACCAAATAGAAAACAAATACGAAGTTGAATAGAAAATGATAAATGATAAGAACTGTATATATATGTACGTGCATATTCATTGAACAGGTTATAGCAAAGGGGCTAGAGAAGAGGAATAAAATTTTGTGCCCGACATATAGGTACACATTTACTGTTTTGTTTGGGTGATGATTTTATGAGCCTATTGGCTAGCCGCTTGGCTTTTTCTTTTTCTTTTTGAGATTAGAAGGACCGGGAAAGCTATTTGCAATTTCCCGATGCTCCCGGTGCAGGGGAGGTTATGGCGAAATTTTCCAAAATTTTAAGGTGTTAGAAAAATATTTGAAGTGAAAACGATATAGAAATCATTGAATGAACTATATTTATATAAATATATAAACATAAATAAAATTAAAACGAAACGAAGCCGTGCAGTTCGTATTTTGAAACCATGATTTCAAACGACTAGTACGGGAAATCCGACCATTGGATTTTCCCGAAACCTCAACCGTCGGGTTCGCCTTGGAATTATCTTTCCAACGGCACCAACCTTGTGAAAATCCAACGGTTGGATTGTCTGAAATGTTTAATTCAAATCTGAAGAAAAACAGCGCCAGAAACGATTATATTTATATATAAATATAAATATAATTTTAATTAATCGAATAACGACGCTGCAGTTCGTATTTTGAAATCGAAAATTCAAACGATTGTACCGGGAGATCCGACCGTCGGATTTTCCCGAAACGAGAACCGTTGGATTCGTTTTGAAAAGACCTTTCTAATGATGTAAATTTTGTGAAGATCCAACGGTTAGATTTTCAAATATGTGTAAATCAAATCTGAAGAAAAACAGCGCCACGGCCGCTTTATGGCCCGAAGCGTCGTTTTGAATAAATTAGCTATTTTAAAATAAATAAAAATAGCGATAAATAGTTATAAAATATCCTAAGCGACATGGAATAGAAATAAACTGAATTTGTTCGATTTATGTGGTTTTTGATGGTTGAATGTGTTTGGTGTGAAAATTACATTAAAGAACAAAATTGGTGTTGTCGAATAATTTAACCATTGAAATAAATCGATTTGAAATTCTAAATATACGGGAATTATTTGGAAAGGCCGAGTTAATTCTCATTTCGAATAATTAACCGACGATTGAAATTCGAAGATGAAGACGATGGTCGAAGACCGGAGATCTTCACCTCGTTTGGATGGTAACCGAGGTCCTGATTGGGAGGCATCCCGAAATATGGATAATGAGTGGTGATCGTCCAGACGTACGTGGTGGTCGAAGGGTTTGCGAGGTATTTAGTGCCTCCGGTTTCGTTCAGACCCAGAACAGACTTGTAAATGGACTGTGTGTCTGACATTGGAGTTTATTATGTGTTGATTGATTTCTGTTAATATACATCTGTTTGGCGGCGGAGAATTTATTCTTTTGCTTAACGCCCTTCTCTGGGACGCACGAGCTCTGAGGTTGTATATCGATGGACATCAGTCGCATGGCATAAATTGCCTGTGTGGCATGCTAAGATGCAGTGATCAGGGCTTCTGTTGAAAAGCAAAGTCTTGTGGTGATGATCAAAGCACCACCTGTGTGGCGTAGCTTTGTGTATAACGTGAACTTAAAACGGGAGAAGGACCTCAGGGAGGGCATGCGTTTCTTTCTAGCTAGGGTGGTGTCAGTGACCTACCAGCCCTGACATTTATATACTTTTCACCTATGTGGTTGTTGCTGTTGCGAGGCGCCTCGGTTTGATCGGACGATCCAGGTCCGATGGAGTCATTCGTGGGCTCATTTACACCCCAAAGGGTGGGGAAACGTATTGTTCAGGCATTTTAATCCACATCGGTGGATCGGCCCTGTCGCTCCAAGGGCCCACCTGAGTCTGGGTCCTGAGGCTCGGGCTAGACAGTCTCGAATTCGGTAAGGACTATCTTTTGCCTTGGTTCATAAAGGAAATCCAATTTCCAATTACGTGACTGTGCGGTTTTGATTGTATACTTATATATGGCGACATAGTGGTATGGGGCATTAATGTCGTCTATGATTGATAGTTATGATTTGAAATTGTTTTCAAAACATATAAACACTAGCAATAATATCAAATGCCTTTGTTTTATTCGTATCAATCATATTTTGGCCGTTATAAGGTAAAAACTCTATCCTCCGGTTTGCGTTGCATTGTGTGATGGGAACTGAGTCTTATAACGGCTTCATTTTTATGAAAAGCATAGCGATGTTTAAAAGAAAGATTTGTTTTAAAGCACTGGCAATCCAATGGAGTAAACCCGTTCCACGAAAGTGGCATGGTCCTGTGATTAGCCATATTATATATGTGTTGAATGGATTTCTCATACCAGTCCCATGACTGACTCGTAGTTTGTTTCACTCTCAAACTCGGGTGCCCCTTTTTCTACACGGGCAGCCTTGTATTCAGGTTTAGCTGGTTCTTTCTGGATAGTTGGAGCTGAAGATGGATTCTATCATTTATTTCTTTTTATGCTGTTCAGCTCCTATTGTACATATTTTGTTTATTTCCGCTGTAGACATTTATGTATAGCTGAACTGTATTTGTACTAAGTAAGATCCTGTATACTGTGTAACTCTGATGATTACTTTTATCCAGTATATTCTATTGTTCATTATCTGGTGTATTTATTTGATTCTGTTCTGCTATTATCTGTTTCTGTGTTATATTCCAAAGATAACCCTTGTTTCCGTCTGAACGGGATTTCGGGTCGTCTCATATTCCCTACTTCGAGATATGAAATGATTTGGTATATGCCTAGAGATTCGGGTAACCCGGATGACTAAAAGTATGGGTGAGATTGGCGGTGTATGCTTCCATGTGTGGGAGGTGCATCATCGGTGTATCCCGCTCCTATGTGGGGTAGGTGCACATTTATATATCGAGTTGCTAGGTGTGTACCCTTTGCCTTGTCTAGGGGGAGCCCGATATTTTGTTGCATACTTGTTTGTATGCATTGTTATGATTTGGAATTCATATTTCCAAATGATTTGATTTGAGATCCCGAAGTGAAATCTACTTTGATATAGAAAGTTAGATATGTATTTCAAATGATTTGAAATAAGAAATCGGGAATAAAATCCAAAGGAATAATTTCTGTAAATTGAATTGGATTTGGAAAATCTAAGTGTGGTGATTAATCTAAATGGGTAGATTGGGATATTGCATGTTGATTGATGCATAGTATATCCATATATCTATATTGATTGTTGTTCATACACTGGCATTCATGGGGGTAAACCCGTTCCGCGTTAGCGGCGTGGTCTTGTGATTTGCCTTATCATTTTATATAAGTTAATTTTAACTGTAGAGTTTCTCACACCAGTCCCATGATTGAACTGTAGTTTGCTTTTCCCTTGCAAACTCGGGTGCCCCTATTTTCCACACGGGCAGTCGAGTAGTTTATGTTGCAGATATATGAGCAAGATTCTGGATTGAAGCTTAAAGCTGTGTCCAGAGCATTGATAGTCTTCCACTATGTGTGTTTGTTTGTTTCCGCTGTGCATTGTATTACATTTATTGTAAACAATCATCTTCCACTGTATTGATTATATTTCTATATACTCTGATATTATGAACTCTGATGTAACATTATTATGATGTTTATAAAAGTCTTCTGTTATTTGTTCTGATGTGTTGTATACCAAGAGTTAGCGTATGCGGGATTCGAACGGTCTTGGTCGATTTAGCGATCGATTAGGTCCGAGAGAAATCCGTGTCGTTATAGTGGTTGAAGACCGGAGTTCTTCACATTGTTTGGGTGATTACTGATGATCTTGATTGGGCTGTACACCCAAGAGGAGGGAATCAGTTGGTGATCATCCAGACGTACTTGGAGATCGATGAATATGCGAGGTACAAGGTGCCTCCGATTTCGTTCAGACCCAGAACGAACTTGTAAATGGACTGTGTGTCTTAGATTGGATTTTATTCTGTGTGATTGATTTCTATTAAATATATATCTGTTTGGTGGCGGAGAATTTATTCTCTTGCTTAACGCCCTTCTCTGAGACGTACGAGCTCAGAGGTTATATATTGATGGATATCAAACGCATGGAGTGAATTGCCTGTGTGGCATGCCTAAGTGGCAATATGATCAAGGCTTCTGTTGAAAAGCAGAGTCTTGTGGTTGATGATCAAAGCAAGGCCTGTGTGGCATAGCTTTGTGTAGCGTTGATTCGCGAGCCTCACACCTCGGTTGTGAACCAGAAACTGGAGAGGACATCAGGGACGACATGCGTTTCCTTCTAGCTAGAAGTGGCGTCAGTGGTTTTACACGCCCTGACGAGTTTGACTTATGTGGTTGTTGCTGTTGCGAGGCGCCTCAGATATATCAGTGACTGTGTGGAGCCGATGGAGTCATTGGACTCACTAACACCCCCATAGGATGGGGAAATGCAGTGGTCAGGCATTATAATCCACATCGGTGGACCGGCCCTGACGATCCACGGGGCAGTTGCGGCTGTTCCTGAGACATGGGCTAGAGGTCTCGAATCAGTAGAGGACTATCTTTTTCCTTGGTTCACAGATGGAAATCCAACTTCCAATACGTGACATTTGCGGTTTTGATTGTAGAGCCTGGTATTGGCGACATGATATATGGTACCCATGCCATCTATGATTGATACTTATGATTGAAATTGTTTTGACACTATACACTTATAGTAGTAATAAAAGATGAAATTTAGCGTATCAAGCATTCTTTGGCTATTATAAGGTAAAACCCTATCCCCCAGCTTGTGTTGCATTGTGTGATGGGACCTGGGTCATATAATAGCTTCATTATTTCTTTATTTAGCATTGCGCTGTTGTTTATGCACTGCTATTCTTGGGAGGAAACCCGTTCCGTGTTATACGGCGTGGTCCCTTGATTTACCTAACTTTAAAATAAAGATTAATAACTGTTTTAATTCTCACACCATTCACATGACTGACCTGGAGTTTATTGTTTTAACCTAAACTCCAGGTGCTCTTATTTTGACACGGACAGCTAGTAGTTTTGGTTTTGCAGATTTATATTCACAGGATCCTGATTTATAGCTGGAATGATATCCAGAAAAACCTTCATCTGTATATCTTCTTTGGTTATGCTTTGTATTATTTTCCGCTGCTATGTAATTTATTGTAATCTCTGATATTTTATGTTGTATGATATTTATTTATAGACTGTATATTCTTGTATTCTGATGGAATTGTTGTAATATACAATGAAATGTTCTTCTGTTTGCGTTCTTTTGTGTGTTGTTCTCGATGTATCCGGGCTTTCCTTACCAAGGAAGGTACGGGTCTTCACAGTTGGTATCAGAGCTTTGGTTTACAAAGCTCAGAGAACAAGACACATTAGAACCATACGAAAGAATTCATCAGAAATTGGATTAGTAATATCCAATGAGAATGACTCGTTAGAGATGGGATCAGTAGTATCCTAGAATGAGTGTGAAGAGTGTTGTTTTGAAAAGAATAAAAGTGAAAACAAATTTTGTTTTAAAAAGATTTAATTCAATTATACGTATTTGAATATTTATTTGTACTGATGTGGACAGTCCGGTATATAGAGATTTTGCATATACGTCTGATCCGCGTGTATTTAAAGTTTTAATATACTGGATAGATATAGAATCACACTCTAGTCGCCCAGGGATGGTACTGATAATTGTGATCACATTACCAGTATTTATGTTCGAGTTTCGAAGGTGAGATTTTTATATATTTCCATTAGACTGGTGTGAGAACCAAAATTAGATAGGGCTTATTGTTTTGATTTGGCATCAAAAATCTGATTTTTGGACTGTGTATCAAAATTATGAATTTGAAAAGATAATCAACTAATTGATTGCTAGTTGTGTTGTTTGATTAATTAAATGTTGAACCTTTAGCCAAATTGTACCAAAAAGAGAATTGTATTGAAAATTTATCGCATTTGCATGCATATACACGTACTTACATTGAACAGGTCATTGCAAAGAGACTAGAGCAGAAGAATAAAATTGTTTGCCCGACAAATAGGTACATGTTTACAAGTTTATTGGGTTTGGATGATTTTATGAGTCGATTTGCTAGCCGATTGGATGTTTCTTTTTCTTTTTGGATTGGTGAGGGCCATGGGAGGCTATTTGAAATATCCCGAAGTCCCCGGTGCAGGGGAGGTTATGGCAAAATTTTAGGGTGTTAGCCAAATTTTTGAAAAATTTGAAAAGTTCTTAGAAACTGAAAAGTTGAAGAACTTAAGCCATAAAGAAAATAATGAAAGTTGAGTTGATTTGTAAAACAACTTTCGGCTTCGTTCCTTTTCGGGGACGAAAATTTTTAAGTGGGGGAGATTGTAATAACCCGGAAATCTAAGCCAATTTAAAATTTTTATTTTGGCAATTTTAGTGAATTTTGAATATTTAAAATGAATTATTTTAAATAATAACGACAAAAAAAATTTATTTTGAATAGAATTCGAACGTATATATTTATACAGATCGGCATTAGAATATAAATATTTTATTTTAATTATAAAAGGAATTGAAAATGGCGCGGTAGTTCGATAATTCGATTTCAAAGTTCAAATGAGTGTACATGATTCAAAATAAACCGGATTTTGGCGAAACCAAAAATATTAGAATCTATTTGAAAATATCTTTCCAACGAATCCGAAAAATAGAAATTTCATAGCGGGGATAAAAAGTTATGCCCAGTTGAAAATTCAGAATAGTCGCTATGGAATTTTGGGCCCTTAAAAATGGAAATTTTGCAAACGACCTCGGTTTTCGACGAGACCACTTTTGTTGGATCCATGACGTCAAGTTATTGCTAGGTTTCAAAATTCGTAATTTTCCGAATCAATATGTGTGCGTGGCGAAGTAAAATGTGTTTTAACGGTTTTAGTCAATTTCGATCGACCAGAAAATGGCCATTTTTCAAACGGTCTCAGAATTCGACGAAATTAGTTATATTAGGACCGTATCATCAATACGAAGCTAGGATTAATTTTTTGGGAATTTTTAGAGTTAATATGTGGCCCCAGTAAATTGAAATGTGCGTTCAAATTCAATATATGGATTTATATTTTCATTTTGACGAAAAATGATCGAAATAGTCGAATCGGCCTACGCAGCATATCCCATTGTGTTCGGAATGGGGGTAATTAGCTAGGGGCGTCAATCGTTGGGTCTCGTTTCGAGGTAAAATAAAAAGTCAACTCTGGAGGAATTAAATAATATAATTAAAATTATTATAAAGCCCTCTAATTCCCTTTCCCTCCCTCATATCTCTCAGATCTAGAAATAAAAAAAACCGCTGCTTTCCCAGACCGGTCCCCCTCCTCCCCAGGCGAAGCTGGACCACCGTCCCCTTCCCAAGAGCTCTGATCGCCTGCTCCTCCGTTCTCCCCTTCCGCTCCACCTCCTCCTCAGTCATGGATCCCTTTCCCTCTCCAAACCCAAGAAGTAAACCGCAAGTCACCCCACCGCATTACCCCCCCCCCACACCCCCCCCCCCCGCCACGGCGCTACCCCTGCCACCGCGAGCCCCGCCTGAAGACCGTCGACGATCGAAGAAACCCCTCCCTCCCTCGTGCTCTCTCTCCCTCTCCTTCTAACGTCGATGGTGTCCCCAAACCCCCCCTTTTCCTCACTACAGCCACCGCAGAGGCTTGCCGCCGCCTTGCACCACCGTCCCAGCGCCACCAGAGGCCGCCGCTCCGCCTCCGACTGTAGTAACCCCTCCCCTTCGCTGAAAACGTGAAAAGGTAAATTTAATTACTTAGTTTTAATTTTTTAAGTATAGTTAATAATGTAGATTTTAATTTCAGTTTTATATAGAGATAAGCATAGATTTATGTTCAAATTTTTCATATATGATTTTTATTTAATAAAAATATGATCTTTCCTTAGTAAAGATGGGATTTTTATCCAACGAAGAACGTGGTTTTTGGCTAAGTAAAAATATTAGATATTTATCTTAGAAAAGATGTGATTTTTATATAGATAAAGAAGAGATTTTTATGTATATAAAGTTAGGATTTTTAGTCGTGTAAAGATAGAATTTTTAGCGATGTAAAGATAGAATTTTAGTGATGTAAAGATTTGATTTTTAACACTGCAAAGCTTTGATTTTTATATGAAGAAAATTATGTTTTTTCTTTGTTTGAATAGAGAGTAAAAATATGAACTTTTTGTATGAAGTAGCAACTTAAAAATAAGATCTTTATTAAAAAGAAAGCAATATAAAAATATAATTTTTATAGAAATGATATTAGAATAAAAATAGGATTTTTATTATGTATGCAGCGTTATAAAAATATAATCTTTATATAGGAAGTGGCGTTGTTAAAATATAATTTTTAACATACACCCCGTGAAACAGATCTCGTTGGAGACACGATGAAGATTTCCTACATATGAAGAGTCATGGCGTTTGGTTTAGCTAGTTGGTGAGAACTCCTCACTTTTATTTCTATTTCTAATTTAAAATATATACTAGGATGCAGATGGTGCTTAGCAGCACCCGACACCCGTCGTCCACAGACCATGAATGACTTGTTTGTTTGATTGCTGTGTTGTGAAATTTGATTGTATGATGTGGAATGAAATAAAATATTTTATAATGGAAAATATTTTATGGTTAAAAATGTAATTTTTAACGTGTATATAAAATAAATATTTATAAACAAATCGGATGATTTGTTTATATACACTGATTTGACTGATAGTGATTGGGACGATAAATTTTACATATCGCCCAACTGCATAAATAAAATCTGTGTTTGTTGATTTGAAACCCCACACGGGTATTGGGATGAGATTTGACGTACGCTAATCCCGATTGTTTAGTTGTATGTCAATCGATGGATTGACAGACTGTGTAAGCGTTAATTATTTATATTTAATGCTTATGCAGTTGTGTGGTGCACTCTGGATGATAGTTGATTATTTATCGTTGTTGTTATATACATGTGTTGTAGGGAATCCATATAATTAACATTATATGGTAATTGACTGGGCCTCATTCCAATTTGGAAAATAAGAAATAAATATTCATGTGTTGAATAGAAATATAAATTCATGTGTTGAATAGAATAAATATTCATGTGTTGAATAGAAACATAAATTCATGTGTTGAATAGAATATATATTCATGTGTTGAATTGAAATATAAATTCATGTGTTGAATAGAATAAATATTCATGTGTTGAATAGAAATATATATTCATGTGTTGAATAGAAAAATAAATATTCATGTGTTGAATAGAAAAATAAATATTCATTTGTTGAATAGAATAACGAAGTTATTGAAAAATATAAAGCCGTGTTGGTTAGATATGCGCCGTTTTGACGTGAACGATATTTATATCGATTATATTCGTTTTTAAAATGAATATAGAAGAGGAAGTGATTTCAAAATATAACGTTCTGAAAATATTATCATTTATAGAATAATGATATGGAATATTCAATTTTGATTAGAAATTGAATATGAAGTTGCAATCGTTTTGAAAACGAATTTAAAACGATTTATTAAATACGTTTTGAAAGGAAATCGACGAAATATATATATATATATAGAATTGCCTGAATAGAATGCGCCGCGCCGTGGCAGTTCGCGAATTTCGACCATTGACTTCGAATGGATATTACGGGAGATCCGACCGTCAGATTCTCCTAAAACCGGAACCGTTGGGTTGGTATTGAAAAGAGCTTTCAAACGAATATTAAAGATTTGAAATCTAACGGTTGGATTTGGAACTATGTCCAAATCAAATTTGGAAAAGGTCGCTGTAAGTGCAGTTCGATGGTCGTTGATGGAAATCGACTGAACGAGCCTTGATAAAATTATTAAAAATAGTAATAATTTGTGTAAAATGATTAGAAATGATTTGTGAAGAATTGGGATGAAAAACTCCATATTTGAAAAGATAAAAATAGATTTTTATCGAAATGAACTAGTTTTGAACTCGAATTATAATTCTATTTATTTTTAAAATAAATAAAGTGGATTTGAAATGGTTTTAAAAGTAACCAGAATTTCCAATAATTGAATTGGAATGGATTTGAATTGAAATTTTCTTTGGAATATTTCGATGTTGGATTTCGTGATGAAACAGATATTGTTATGGGAATTTGAAAGATATATTTATATTGTTATTTCCAATACGATATTTGTTGGTCGTACAATTTGATATTGAATATAAGCCGATATATTTTCTATTCAGAGCCTTGTATTTAATATCAAATGTGATTTGGGTTTGTCGTGAATGGTGTCTTCATTAACACTGTCCTTAAACCCAGTTGGGAAAAAGATTAAATCTTTTTATTTAGATTTAATGAAGTGTACCAATTAAATGGTATTTAATTAGAATTGAGTTGGAATTGATTTTTGGGTTTATCGTGAATGGTGTTTTAAATAACACTTGTTCTTAAACTCGATAATTAATGGAATGTGATTTTGGGTTTATCGTGAACCGTGTTTTAGATGACATTGGTTCTTTAACCCAGTTAAAGACAGGATATTGATTTTTGGGAAGATTAAAACTAGGTGGAGTTTTAATGAATCTTTAATTAGATTGAAATGACCGAGAATGTAGTATCACCAGTTTTGCTCCAGGCGATAGTTAAATCTTTAACTAGATTTGAACGTGAAATGGTAATTGAATTTACCGATAACACCGTGGTGTTAGATATTGTAACGACCCGCATTCTACGCATCATAGGATCGTAGGATATTTATTTCTCTCACGTACGAAGTCGTATGGTCGTGTAACTTTGGGAGACGACTATTGGGGTCATTTCCCATGTTCATGATTTTTCCCGATTTTTAAATGACCATTTTACCCCTAGTTATCACTGTTTTGGCCATAACTTTTGACTGGAAAGGAATTTTGACCTGAAACCACTTCCATTGGCTCCGGATGATGGTTTCTCTTTCCGTAGAGTGGTCACATTAGCCAAACGGACTTACCGTTTGGGAGATATGGCTGAAACAAGTTTCAGACGGTGAAAAACAGCTTAATTGGGCTTAACCGGGTGATTAGCAGCTAGGCCCACAGGGGAATTTCGGGTTTAGAGGTATAGGAGGACTGATTAGGGTTAGGTTATCACTTTCATTTCAGTTTTGAGCCGCCACAAACCTTCTTGAGACATTGGTAATGGCTTCCATCCTCTAAAATCACCCCAAAACACATTTTTAGCGAAGATTAAGCCTAAACTACGTCAAAACAAGGCCAAATAGCAACAAAGCAAGGTTGGAGCTGCTGCTATACATAGAAATTCGACCCAAACAGAGGATACTTCAGATTTGGTGTTTCATTTGTGGCCAAGGTGAGTGATAGCATCATTTTGACACTAATTACAGTTAATTAAGGGTAATTAGTGAAGATTAGCGAATTTATACGTAAATAAATTCTGGAAAAATTCTTAAAATTCTAAAATAATGTTTTAAGGCCCTGTTAGAAATTTGGGTTAATTTCGATGTGTTTTGCTAATCGTATGCTTAAACATGATTAAGAGGGATTATAGGAAAATGTGAGGTTTTGGGCACATTTGATCCATTTTGACATATGAATTCATTGTTTTGGTGTTTGTGGTTAGTTTGCTATGTTGTTATGACTATTTGACATGAATTGTGATTGATTAGAATAGTTAGATTTGTCAAAAACGCCGTCGAACGGCGTAAACAAGTTGCTGGAAAAGTTGCAGAAGTGTGCAGGTTCCGAACCGGTTCGGATCGGAGAAAAGGGGTCGGATCGGACTAGGGAACCGACCAAGGGAATTCGAACTGGATGAGGACTTGCCACTGGAAGAAGTTTGGCAGGAAGGAAGGCCATTGCTTAGAGTTGGAGTGGACAAGGGGGATCGGATCGGAACTAGGGAGCGGATCGGATCGAAACTAGAGAGTGGATCGGATTGGAGAGGATTGGATCGGAGTACGCTAAGGGGGCGGAGCGGATCGGCAATTGGAGAAGGACAGGATCGGGTATGAGAACTCAGAAGGGAGCAACCACCGAACTCAAACAGAGACAACCGACCCGAAGTGGAGTACCGACCCGAACCGATGAAGAAGATGACTACCGACCCGAACCGATGATGGTGATGACTACCGAACCGAACAGAATTCTAGGACTGTTAATGCGCGACAACTCTTCCGAAGACCCACTCCAATTCGACCAAACCCGAGATGCAAAGGAAGTCCGAATGAGAAGTTAGAGCTTAAGATTCAGATGGGAATCAACGAGTTCACTTCATGGTTGGGCTTTGCTGCGGGACGCGTGCCAAGGAGTTATCGACGTCTATAACTTTAGACCACTATGGTAGGAGGTACGAAGGCGGATTCAGGGCCATTATGGCATTGGTAGAACCAAGGGCTATGACCAATGAAGTGGGTCATTGAAATGTTTGGTCATGACTCCAAGTGTTTGGCTTGGTCACAGCAGGGTTTCTACAAGTCGGGATTCGTCGTTGCCTCAGTTTGTCTAGTGTTCCAAAGTGGTAGATGTCGTACGCTTTACGCACTGAGTGAGAGATGTGAGGATGGTTGCTATGGACGATTTGCTTGCTATCATTGTGACATGCACACCCCACCCCCGTATTCTTACACTATTTATTATGGCACCTTAGAGCATTGTACGGTATGTGGTACTAACTCTTTGGTTGCAGGTCCAGGTTCAGGTATGGTTTAGTATACCTGTTATTATTCTGTTTAGATGCTTATCGCTCATACCAGGCTTTATGTCTGACCCAGAGTTTTATGTCTCCTCTTATTACTCTGGGTGCTCACACGAGCAGACTAGAGACAGGTTAGCTGGTGATGCACGGGTAGATGATCCGGAGACGAGCAGGAGGCTTCCACGTAATATATATAGAGTATTCTCCCTGTGTTGTTGAAGATCACTGCTTGGGCATTGTTGGTGTATCTTTTACTTTAGCTTTCTTTTGTTTAGAGACAGTAAATTTGGAAAAATTGTAATAAGCTGTACTTGGATTTCCGCTGCTTTGAGATTGATGTTGGTTTTAGTTATCAGCTTATGCACTGTCTCGCCTGTTTATGTCAAGTATGTTATTATTATATTTTATTCCATGCGCTGTGAGACATTCTATAGGTTCTTTGATTAGTTCATCCCCTTCTTTCCTTTCTTCTGACGACCGTCTTGTGCTAGTCGGGCATGTGTACAGCGCACTTTTGGAGGAAATGCAGGCTGGTGCGAGGCGGGCCGTCACACTTGGTATCAGAGCTCCAGGTTGCGTAGTTAACCTAGGGGAGTTATCAGGGAGAGATAATATACGTATACGAGAGAGCGTATTTGTAATAACTTTGGTTTTTTTTTTAAAAGCTATATATATATACTATTAGTAGTATAAGGATGAAGTCGTACTGCACTAGCACCACTATGGAGTCGTTAATCGTTTCCTTTTTCAGATTGACGATGAGCCGAGATACTAGAGGTACTGGTAGGGGAGCCAATAATGGGAATGCTGCTGACATGAGGGCGATGTTTACAGACCTCATGAGAGAGATGCTTAGGGATGTTCAGAGGGTAGCTCCCAATGGCGGAAATGGTGGTGGTCCAATAGTGCAGGCGCCGAGGATCGACTTCGCCAAGCTGAATAAGGATTATACTAGCCTTGGTGGGAAGCCGTTCCACGGAACAAAGTCGGCCACAGATGTTCAAGATTGGTTGGATAGCTGCGAACGTATCTTCGAGGATTTGGGCATCGAGGATGCGATGAAGAGAAAGCTAGCGTCCCGTTAGCTGCAAGGGCGGGCAATGAATTGGTGGAATGCTATAAAGGCAGCTACTCCCGAAGATCAGATTACTTGGGAGCAGTTTAAAGCTCGCTTTAGCGAGAAGTTCATTCCAGCGGCCCAGAAGTCAGTGTTGTTCAAGAGGTTCTTGGAACTCAAGCAAAATGGAAGGGCAGTTTCTGATTATATTGCTGAATTCGACACTTTGTCAAAGTATGGGTTATCTCTTATTGATACTGCTGAGAAAAAGAATGAGAAATTCATAACTGGGTTAGATCAGTACTTAGGGGAAAGGCTTATTAACCACATCGACGAGACGTTTGAGTCGATTGTGGGGAAAGCATTAAGATCAGAGAGTCTCTACCCTAAGCCGAAGACTGAGGTTGCATCCTCAGATGAGCCAAAACCACAAGCAAGTGGTGGAGGCAAAGGTGGTTCCCAGAATAAGAGAAAGCAGAATCAGGCTAAGGATGGCCAGAAGAAAAAGAATAAACAAGATGTTGAGTGCTTCAGCTGTGGTAAGAAGGGCCATTATGCTAGTAATTGTCGGGCCAGGCCAGCGGATAGGAAGTGCTTCAATTGTGGCCAATTGGGACATCACAAGGACAAGTGTCCGCAGCCCCCTAAGGAAAAGCAAATGGTGAAAGCATATGCTCTTAATGCTATTCCTTCTTCGTCGAACGCCCCAACTGCGGCGGAGAAGGGAAAGAGTGTCGTCATTCAAGGTATGCTTTCTGTTTATGATGTTCCTGTTAGAGTTTTGTTTGACACCGGAGCTTCCAGTTCTTTCATATCTAGTGACCTGGTAGATAGGTTGGGATTGGAGCCCGAGATTGTCGATAGACCTTTAGTAGTGACGAACCCGATTGGTGGTTCTACTAGCCTTAGCATGATTTGTCGTAATGTGGTCTTATCGAGTCATGGATGCATGTTTGTTTGTGATTGCTTTGTTTTGGGCTTTACTGGGTTTGGCATTATTTTGGGAGTAGATTGGCTCCAAAGATACGGGGTGGTGGTAGACTGTGAGGGCTTGTTGGTGACAGCTAGAGCGGATGATGGGCGGAGGATAGTGTTTGGTGGTCTACCCAGTAAGGGGGTATTGGCTAGTTTTCTAAACTCCCTCGACATTCCGCATAGTGAGTTGTCAGGTTTGCCCGTGGTTGGCCAGTATCCGGATGTTTTCGAAGAAGTGACCGGACTTCCACCACACCGAGAGATTGAGTTCCGTATTGATTTGGTAAAAGATGCCAGGCCTATAGTGATGCCACTTCGTCGTATGGCACCAAGGGAGCAGCGAGAGCTCGTGGTGCAAGTCAGCGATCTTTTGAAGAAGGGATTTATCAGAAGGAGTGTTTCTGAATGGGGAGCACCAGTTGTGTTTGCTACCAAGGCGGATGGTTCCCTTCGTTTGTGTGTAGACTACCGCGAGTTGAATAAAGTGACGAGGAAGAACAAGTATCCTCTACCGCGGATAGATGATTTGTTCGATCAATTGAGTGGCGCGAGAGTATTTTCTCAGTTAGATCTCGCGACAGGTTTTCATCAGCTTAGAGTGGAAGCTGAGAGTATAGCTAAAACGGCATTTCGGACGCCGTCTGGGTTTTATGAGTGGTTGGTCATGCCATTCGGGCTGACCAATGCCCCAGCATATTTTGTGGATCTTATGAATAGGGTATTCAGAGATCAGTTGAATAAGTTTGTCCTTGTGTTCGTTGATGATATTTTGGTCTATTCGAGGACAGAGGAAGAACACAAGGAACATTTAAGAGTAGCGATGGAGGTGTTGAGAAAACACCAATTGAAAGCAAAGTTTTCTAAGTGTCACTTCTGGAAGAGGGAAGTGAGGTTCTTGGGCCATGTTGTATCAGAGAGTGGTATTGCCGTGGACCCAGCAAAGGTGGCTACGGTACAGGATTGGCCTACGCCCAAGAATGCAACAGATGTAAGAAGTTTCTTGGGATTAGCGGGATATTATCGTAAGTTTATCCAAGGTTTCTCCAAGATAGCAGCACCATTGACCCAGTTGACCAAGAAGAATCAAACTTTTGTCTGGGATGAAAGGTGCGAGAATGCATTCAAAGGTCTAAAGGACAAGTTGACAAGCGCACCGGTGTTAGTCATTCCTAAGGGGGATGAAGAGATGACGGTATACACGGATGCCTGTGGTACCGGACTGGGTGCTGTATTGATGCAAGGCGGTAGGGTTATAGCTTATGCAAGTCGGCAATTGAAACCGCACGAGAGAAGATACCCTACCCATGATTTAGAATTGGCAGCAATCGTGTTCGCGTTAAAGATGTGGAGACACTATCTCTTGGGAGAAAGATTTGAGCTATTTACAGATCATAAGTCGTTAAAGTATCTATTCTCCCAGAAGGATTTAAATCTCCGTCAGCAGAGATGGTTAGAATTCTTAGCTTCCTATGATTTTGACATCGCATACACACCAGGAAAGGGCAATGCGGTGGCTGATGCATTGAGTAGAAGACATGCCAGCTTAGGGGCTATGTTCCTTGAATGGAAGCAACTGGAGTTTATCGCGGGGTTTGATTTCAGACCAAAGTGCGAATTGGATCCAGAAATGTTAGCAAGTTTGACGATCAGACCCACTTTGATTGAGCGGATCGGCTCTAGTCAGAGGGACGATCCTAACCTATTGGAAATCATCTCCAAGTTAGGGATGGGTATCGATGAGGAGGTGAACAAGTATGGGCTTGATCGAGATAGATGGCTTAGAAAGAATGGAAAGCTTGTTGTACCCAATGTCAATGGATTGAGGGATGAAGTGCTTAGAGAATGTCATCACTCAAAGCTGACTATACACCCCGGTAGTAATAAGATGTATCGAGATATGAAGCAGACTTACTATTGGGAAGGGATGAAAAGAGACGTTGGGAAGTTTATATCCAAGTGCATGAATTGCCAGCTAGTTAAAGCCGAGCAAAAGAAGCCTAGTGGGTTATTGCAACCATTAGAAATTCCCGAATGGAAATGGGAACAAGTCTCGATGGATTTCATCGATGGTTTACCAAGGACTAGATCGGGTTATGACAGCATTTGGGTAATTGTAGATCGACTGACTAAAAGTGCAAGGTTTATACCAGTCAAATCGACCAGAACGGCAGCTAAGTTAGCAGAATTGTATATGAAGTGGGTAGTGAGATTCCATGGAGTACCTAAAAGCATTGTGAGTGACCGAGACCCGTTGTTCACTAGTGGGTTTTGGAAGAGCTTACAAGAAGCTCTAGGGTCAGAGTTACATCTCAATACCGCATATCATCCTCAGACCGACGGTCAGACGGAGAGGGTGAATCGTATTTTGGAAGATCTCTTGAGAGCATGTATATTGGACTTTGGTGGATCATGGGATGACCATTTGCATCTAGTAGAGTTTGCATATAATAATAGTTACCAATCCAGTATCGGTATGGCTCCGTTTGAAGCTTTGTACGGAAGGCCATGCAACTCACCATCATGTTGGATAGAGACTGGCGAGAAGTTTGTGCTTGGACCAGAGGTGGTGAGAGAAACGTCGGATAAGATCAAGGTCATTCAACAACGAATGAAGGCTGCCCAAGATAGGCAGAAGAGTTATGCTGATAAGAGGAGAAGAGACTTAAAATTCTCCGTTGGCGACTTGGTGTTTGTCAAGATTTCTCCGTTGAAGAGCGTAATACGATTTGGCAGGAGAGGCAAGCTGGCACCAAGATTTGTTGGCCCATTCCCTGTTCTTGAACTAGTCGGGAATTTGGCATATAAAATTGACTTACCAGAGAAGATGGCGGGAGTTCATAATGTATTTCATGTTTCCCAACTAAGGAAGTTCGTTCACGACTCAGATACGACTATTTCACCTGATCAGTTAGAGGACTTCGAAGTAGAACCCGAGGCGGTTGGGAACCGCAAGCCGACCCGTATTGTCGAGTACGACATGAAGCAACTTCGAAGGAAGGCGGTGAAGCTAGTCAAGGTACAGTGGAGCGAGGACGAGAGTGATTGTACTTGGGAAACAGAGGAGGACGTAAGGAAGAAGTATCCAGAACTCTTTGTCTGGTAAGATTTTGACTTCGATTTAGTTTTTCCGCATGCTAGGATAGGCTTGTTTGCGTGTTTTGCATGTTTGATTGTTGTTATATGTGGTTGTTAGGCATGCGCGATCCTTTGTATGTTTTGGGTTAAGGAATTTCGGGGACGAAATTTCTTAAGAGGGGGAGAGTGTAACGACCCGCATTCTACGCATCATAGGATCGTAGGATATTTATTTCTCTCACGTACGAAGTCGTATGGTCGTGTAACTTTGGGAGACGACTATTGGGGTCATTTCCCATGTTCATGATTTTTCCCGATTTTTAAATGACCATTTTACCCCTAGTTATCACTGTTTTGGCCATAACTTTTGACTGGAAAGGAATTTTGACCTGAAACCACTTCCATTGGCTCGGGATGATGGTTTCTCTTTCCGTAGAGTGGTCACATTAGCCAAACGGACTTAACGTTTGGGAGATATGGCTGAAACAAGTTTCAGACGGTGAAAAACAGCTTAATTGGGCTTAACCGGGTGATTAGCAGCTAGGCCCACAGGGGAATTTCGGGTTTAGAGGTATAGGAGGACTGATTAGGGTTAGGTTATCACTTTCATTTCAGTTTTGAGCCGCCACAAACCTTCTTGAGACATTGGTAATGGCTTCCATCCTCTAAAATCACCCCAAAACACATTTTTAGCGAAGATTAAGCCTAAACTACGTCAAAACAAGGCCAAATAGCAACAAAGCAAGGTTGGAGCTGCTGCTATACATAGAAATTCGACCCAAACAGAGGATACTTCAGATTTGGTGTTTCATTTGTGGCCAAGGTGAGTGATAGCATCATTTTGACACTAATTACAGTTAATAAAGGGTAATTAGTGAAGATTAGCGAATTTATACGTAAATAAATTCTGGAAAAATTCTTAAAATTCTAAAATAATGTTTTAAGGCCCTGTTAGAAATTTGGGTTAATTTCGATGTGTTTTGCTAATCGTATGCTTAAACATGATTAAGAGGGATTATAGGAAAATGTGAGGTTTTGGGCACATTTGATCCATTTTGACATATGAATTCATTGTTTTGGTGTTTGTGGTTAGTTTGCTATGTTGTTATGACTATTTGACATGAATTGTGATTGATTAGAATAGTTAGATTTGTCAAAAACGTCGTCGAACGGCGTAAACAAGTTGCTGGAAAAGTTGCAGAAGTGTGCAGGTTCCGAACCGGTTCGGATCGGAGAAAAGGGGTCGGATCGGACTAGGGAACCGACCAAGGGAATTCGAACTGGATGAGGACTTGCCACTGGAAGAAGTTTGGCAGGAAGGAAGGCCATTGCTTAGAGTTGGAGTGGACAAGGGGGATCGGATCGGAACTAGGGAGCGGATCGGATCGAAACTAGAGAGTGGATCGGATTGGAGAGGATTGGATCGGAGTACGCTAAGGGGGCGGAGCGGATCGGCAATTGGAGAAGGACAGGATCGGGTATGAGAACTCAGAAGGGAGCAACCACCGAACTCAAACAGAGACAACCGACCCGAAGTGGAGTACCGACCCGAACCGATGAAGAAGATGACTACCGACCCGAACCGATGATGGTGATGACTACCGAACCGAACAGAATTCTAGGACTGTTAATGCGCGACAACTCTTCCGAAGACCCACTCCAATTCGACCAAACCCGAGATGCAAAGGAAGTCCGAATGAGAAGTTAGAGCTTAAGATTCAGATGGGAATCAACGAGTTCACTTCATGGTTGGGCTTTGCTGCGGGACGCGTGCCAAGGAGTTATCGACGTCTATAACTTTAGACCACTATGGTAGGAGGTACGAAGGCGGATTCAGGGCCATTATGGCATTGGTAGAACCAAGGGCTATGACCAATGAAGTGGGTCATTGAAATGTTTGGTCATGACTCCAAGTGTTTGGCTTGGTCACAGCAGGGTTTCTACAAGTCGGGATTCGTCGTTGCCTCAGTTTGTCTAGTGTTCCAAAGTGGTAGATGTCGTACGCTTTACGCACTGAGTGAGAGATGTGAGGATGGTTGCTATGGACGATTTGCTTGCTATCATTGTGACATGCACACCCCACCCCCGTATTCTTGCACTATTTATTATGGCACCTTAGAGCATTGTACGGTATGTGGTACTAACTCTTTGGTTGCAGGTCCAGGTTCAGGTATGGTTTAGTATACCTGTTATTATTCTGTTTAGATGCTTATCGCTCATACCAGGCTTTATGTCTGACCCAGAGTTTTATGTCTCCTCTTATTACTCTGGGTGCTCACACGAGCAGACTAGAGACAGGTTAGCTGGTGATGCACGGGTAGATGATCCGGAGACGAGCAGGAGGCTTCCACGTAATATATATAGAGTATTCTCCCTGTGTTGTTGAAGATCACTGCTTGGGCATTGTTGGTGTATCTTTTACTTTAGCTTTCTTTTGTTTAGAGACAGTAAATTTGGAAAAATTGTAATAAGCTGTACTTGGATTTCCGCTGCTTTGAGATTGATGTTGGTTTTAGTTATCAGCTTATGCACTGTCTCGCCTGTTTATGTCAAGTATGTTATTATTATATTTTATTCCATGCGCTGTGAGACATTCTACAGGTTCTTTGATTAGTTCATCCCCTTCTTTCCTTTCTTCTGACGACCGTCTTGTGCTAGTCGGGCATGTGTACAGCGCACTTTTGGAGGAAATGCAGGCTGGTGCGAGGCGGGCCGTCACAGATATGAAGTATGACCAGTTTTACTTCATGGGATGAATAGGTTGGGATTGGGAAATAAAATAAATGATTACTTCGGTGTGGTTCGCTAATCCCGACTAGTTTGAATTGATATTCAAAAGGAGATTAAAGAATAAATTTAAAGAATTTATCTTTGATAAAATTAATGGGAACTTTTCCCAAAGTGTAAGAATATTTGAATAAAGGAATATTCTGAATTGGAATGAGACGTATGTTGTGTTTGTGTAACACTTGTTTATTATATACGCGAGTTATTCCGAAAGACCGGGTTTATACCATTCTGAATAACAGATTCGACGTGGTGTCGAGGATGAAGACGGTGGTTGAAGACCGGAGGTCTTCACATCGTTTGGGTGATTACTGATGATCTTGATCGGATTATACACCCAAGAGGAGGGAATCAGTTGGTGATCATCCAGACGTACTTAGAGATCGATGAATATGCGAGGTACAAGGTGCCTCCGGTTTCGTTCAGACCTAGAACGAACTTGTAAATGGACTGTGTGTCTGACATTGGATTTTATTCTGTGTGATTGATTTATATTAAATATATATTTGGTTGGCGGCGGAGAATTTATTCTCTTGCTTAACGCCCTTCTCTGAGACGTACGAGCTCAGAGGTTATATATTGATGGATATCAAACGCATAGAGTGAATTGCCTGTGTGGCATGCCCAAGTGGCAATATGATCAAGGCTTCTGTTGAAAAGCAGAGTCTTATGGTTGATGATCAAAGCACGGCTTGTGTGGCATAGCATTTTGTAGCGTTGATTCGCGAGCCTCACACCCCGGTTGTGAACCAGAAACGGGAGAGGACATCAGGGAGGGCATGTGTTTCTTTCTAGCTAGAAGTGGCGTCAGTGGTTTTACACGCCCTGACGAGTTTGACTTATGTGGTTGTTGCTGTTGCGAGGCGCCTCGGATATATCGGTGACTGTGTGGAGCCGATGGAGTCATTGGACTCATTGACACCCCATAGGGTAAGGAAACGCAGTGTTCAGGCATTATAACCCACATCGGTGGACTGGCCCTGACGATCCAAGGGGCAGTTGCGGCTGTTCCTGAGACACGGGCTAGAGCGTCTCTAATCGGTAGAGGACTATCTTTTGCATTGGTTCACAGATGGAAATCCAACATCCAATATGTGACATTTGCGGTTTTGATTGTAGAGCCTAGTATTGTCGAAATGATATATGGTACCCATGACGTCTATGATTGATACTTGTGATTGAAATTGTTTTGACACTATACACTTATAGTAATAATAAAAGATGAAATTTAGCGTATCAAGCATTCTTTGGCTATTATAAGGTAAAACCCTATCCCCCGGCTTGTGTTGCATTGTGTGATGGGACATGGGTCTTATAATAGCTTCATTTGTTCTTTATTTAGCATTGTGCTATTGTTTATGCACTGGTATTCTTGGGAGGAAACCCGTTCCGTGTTATACGGCGTGGTCCCTTGATTTACCTAACTTTAAAATAAAGATTAATAACTGTTTTAGTTCTCACACCAGTCACATGACTGACCTGGAGTATATTGTTTTAACCTAAACTCTGGGTGCCCTTATTTTGACACGGGCAGCTAGTAGTTTTGGTTTTGCAGATTTATATTCACGGGATCCTGATTTACACTACACCATACAAGCTATTTTGCAACCCCCAAGGGCGGACAATTTGCAACGGTTTAGGACCGTTGCTAAATAGCAACGGCTATGGGCCGTTGCAAATATTTATACCACAGTCATGGTTCGTTCTGCTTTCTACAACGGCCTAAAACCGCTCTGAAATTGAATACTCCCCTCAATACACGCTCCATCCCAATAAAGCGTACTCTTTCATTTTTCCGTCCCCATTTTAAGATTCACGCAGAATTGAAAAAAAAAAAACAGCCGGCTTGCCCTAATAACCTCGATCGAAAACATCCATATTTCCAGATCGAAAACTTCCCAATATCTCAAAATCGAATTCGATCAATTTTAGGTATACAAAAAATGGTTTTAGTTGTTTTCTTGTTGATTCGAAATTTATTGAAGTCGATTTGATTTGTGGCTGATGTCAAACGCCGTCTCTGTAATTCGTAGATCGAGGAAATTTGAAGAGATATCGAATGCCATCTCTGTCTTGATCTTTCATCTTGTTTGCGCAAGCAACATTCATTTTTATCTAATATATACTTTCTCATTATTCGCATCAAATCTAATCGGTATATGGTTCTAATTATTATTCGTTGATCCCAAGTAATTAACACCCTTCAAGTACCCATAAATTTTGTATTTTGATAATCAACTTATAATGAATTGAATTATGATATCTGCTATTATTTTTTATCTTGATGGCACTCTTTTGGATATGGGTATCGTCTTATATTTTTTGTTTGTTAACTGTTCACTTTTTCAATATATTTGTTGATAGAAAGCTTGACACAAAATTTATTAAAGGATTTTATGGAAAAGTATGGAGTGAAATTGGATCCAAAAAAAGAAGAGAAGCGAATTGGAAAGATGTTCAAAGAATCATCTGCCGCCATTGTCAATGATTATGAACTAATTCTGAGGAGTTTGCTGCAGAAGTCATGCCTCTATATCAAGAAAGGTCATTTTTTTATAAATTAATTGTGATTTTTAGTAACCATGATATATTGTTTTTGATATCATTCCTGTTGTTAGTGCACGTCGGTTTGTTGCTGAAATAAGTGTGCTAGCACAGGCAGCTCAAATTTTCCTTTAAACACTGTTCAATCAATATTAATTTAATATATAATGTGGACTGTGTGGTACTATATTCAATTAATGGTGCAATATGATATCATGATTGAATAATGGCTCCAGAGTCCCAATATGTGGTTTTGTAGGAATAACACATTATTAGTTGTCGCAAAATCCAGTAGGTACCACTGATTAGGTGGCATCTGGTGATAGCTTAGAGAGTGACATTGGTAAATCCTATTGAAATGTGTTTTCATGTGTATGAAGTCCAATCTTTTATTGTGTACCTATTATACCTATAAAAGAAAATAGGTTGAAAAAACATTAGATACCGTGTTAACATTTTAACTATGATCTGAACACCACGGAAACATTGTTTAATTAAATTGAAATGAATTATTGGCTATGATCTGTACAATGGAGTAAAGTACCTGGTTCGATGATGCCCAAAAGCTTAATATTAAGGCTCTCCAACCTTTAAAATAAAGGAAAAATAATACTATTAGATTGTTTAAATAGGTCATATATTCATGTGGAGAACTTCTATAGTACGTGCAAAATCTAACCTGAAGCGAAGATGGGAGAAATTAATAGTGGTTAATGGCTGCAAGTGTAGCGAATAAGAGCCAATATTAGAAATTGTTGAAAAATAAATAGTAGATAATGGTATAATAGTGGAGAGATGTGAATGTGAATTGGTCGGGTGAGTGATATTTATAACCAAAATTTAAAAAACAAATAACCTGTTTTCATAACCAAGTGCAGGTAAAATACTTACACCCAATAGTCTCCTATAAATCATTCAAAGATATTTGTGTGCTTGATTTACAAAACTTGGGGTTCTCGTAAGTATCAACAAAAGACCAAAGAAATACTTAATTATATAAGTTATGAACGCTTACCTTTTACCTTCTTGTCCATTTGAAAATGAGTTTATGCACACTTATCAAATAAGTTTACAAGTATATTGTTTAATTTAAGAACGCTGAACAACTTGGTGAAAGATTAAAAGTCGGTGCGCATACAAGTAATGGAGAAATGTAACATTTTTAAAGAGAGAGGGAGCAAGAGGAGGGGAGAGAAGGGGGAGGAAAAAGAAGAAAAGTGCCAGGACCGTGTGTTGATCACCTAAGTGTCGATACTACAGTTTCTAGTCCTGGATATCATGTAGGAACAACCTCACAATATTATAAGCAGAACAAGCATAGTCATTGATATTCCATGCAGTTTCCCTGCTTACTTGTTTCTTTTATATTCCAGGTATGTTGTTTGTAATAACAATAAGTTAAAATTCTTATTTCTTATGTCTATCTAATTGTAACAACATATAAAGATGCCTAATGTTGAACGATCTAGTCAATATCATAGTTTATGTCCATTTTAATAATATATCTTCACCTCTCATATAAAGATGCCTAATGTTGAACGACATATAAAGATGCCTAATGTTGAATGATCTAGTGAAGGTATATACGTATATATGTACTCAAGTTGTTCTTAAACCAAAACTGACTAGAGAACTTTATCTGGGAAACCTTATCTTACAACTAAATGAAAGCATGTCTGATTTTGAGGAGCCGTTGTAGCAATTTTATTTGTTGTAACTTTATTTTGTTTTCATAATTACTGGCTACATAAATATTAGTAGAGTTCAGTTTCAAGGATGACTCCAAAAATATTTTCTTCTTCATGAATTATGAGGTTCTGACAATGTATATTTTCTTCTTCATGAATTATGAGGTTCTGACAATGTATATGATATAATACTTACGTAGACATTTAAAAATATTTTCTTCTTCAAGGATGATTCCTTATTATTTTACTGTCTTGATTCAATTCATGTACATTTAAAGATAACTTGTATTATGAAAGTACTTGCTTGTACTATCAGTAGATATTAGTGTGTATTATTTTATTTTTAAAAGATTGGTACATAGTGCCTTGGTTTTTGCTGAAATTGTTTTCTTCTTCCCCTTCTTGGTCTTATTTTTTACTTTTATTTCCTTATTTTTACTGCAGTTGTCGGAAATGACGTTGAAACAGTGGCAATGCAATTAAGGAGGATGGCTGTTGATGGGGCAAAGACCAACTTCCATGGTATGCTATACACTGTTTTTATCTGGTTTTACCAAAAAAAGTTGGCAGCGTGTAGAGATTTCCTAAATTAACATGGATGGTATTTGAGAAATTAAACCATTTTAATGTTTAATCTTCGTATATAAGTGGACTACTGAATAACTAAGTTGTGAAATTATACCATTTTAACACTGTATGTGTGCAATAGAAAAACTAGATATTCAATTAAGATGCATGAAATTCGTTTGGTGTATCTTATGTCTCCACAGCTTAAATATACGGATAAGAATTATCGTAACCCTGCTTGTTTTCTGGCTATATTGGTCTGCTTCTGACAACAAGTTTATAAAATTATCAATAGGTAACTTGCACAATATTATTTTAAATCTGATTTTGAAGAGAAAAATATTTCAAATCTTACAGGCATGAACATTGAGAAGTGGAACATGGAATCTGAAGTGAAATGCAAGAACATTGTACTACAGTTGGTGTCAGTACAACAGAAACTACTAATATATTGCACGCGCCTGGAAAGTCTAGAACATTTCATAAAGTTACTAGTTCATCTAATAATTAGCCTACAAATATGTACTCCTCTTGTATCAAAGCGAGCAATGATGCTGCAAATGGCCATGATGATTCTCTAGCTATATGGATGTAGTGACTGAGGAGAATGGTGATTTAGCTCGGCATGATGGTGGCGGTGAGACTGGTATGAACTGTCAACCTGGGAAAACTATAGAGCATGAGAATAATGCAGCAAATGGAAAATGTAATGATAAATTATTCTACAGGACTACTTATGATTTATATAACAATAAAGTATCAATTAAATTACCTTGTGCTGAAAGCTCAAGCTTGCGTATCAAATGTAGAAGCAAACGAGATGATGACAACTTTGTCTTCCAAGCTGCGTAGGTGGACGGTGTGATTGACAACCTTGCAAGGTCTGCTATGATTAATCAAGCTAAAAGCAAAAACAGACACAATAAAAGGATCAAATTGAGTTCATGTTCCGGTAACTCTACTACTTGGGATAAACCTACTTCTTCAACTTAATGGAATTGTTGTTTGGAATGTGGGGTATGAACTCCGCTACAAGAAAATTAGGTACTATTGATCATATTGCATGTTTTAATCTAGTTGTAGTTATTTTGAGAGGACATAAGATGTCTGATTTTGATATGGATGTGTTCATGAAACGGAATCTTCTGAATGGGTCTTATTGCATTAATAAGTATCCTAATGAGAAGAGCAGGACTTGTGTGCTGTAAGATACAGCTTAAAGGAGGAGGGGGTATGTATTTCCAAAAATCATCAAGTTATTACTGGCATGTTATTTAATAGTAGGGAGGTGCGCTTACTACATATTGTTGTTTATGGGCAACATTTCTGACAACTGCAGTAAAACGTCATGTTGATTCATGCAGACATCAGTTAGCTAAAATTACTTCTATTTATCAAGAGTGCAAGGCAATGATTTCTTCTTCTTTTCTATTTTTTTTATTTTTTTTTTACTTCTGAAAAATGGCTTTTATATTTCACTTTAATAAGCTACAACTTCAGTTGTGCATCATGCAGGTAAAATAGACTATCTGGGTGGAGGTGTTGAAGAGGCTGGTGTGGAGCATGAAGATGCGCCCATCAGGGAGGACTATGGGCTTAGGGTAAGGGCAGATGGAGCTAGTTTAGCAGGTCTTTAGAGACTGTATGTCCCCCTGCAGTGTTTCCCCATACTGCTCCAATCTTGATTGAGTCTTACATAAATTACAATTTGGAAGGAAATGTTGGTCGGTTCTTGTGCAATTTAATATTTTATTCAAGGTATATCTTCTGTTAAGTAGGAAACATTATATGTTACACATGTGAATTTTGTACAATATTATACACGGCTAAGAATTAGGAAAAAGCCTAGTAGCCAGCAATATGTATGTAAATATATGATCACTGTCATAAATGTTAAACTACAACAATATTGCCAAATTGATTGACACTTAGATTGAAATGCCTTTTGCATTACTTTAGAGCATCTCTAGAAAAGTGACTTTTTTGAGAGGATGATGAAGAAAAAAGAACGTGATAAAATCAGACTAAGATTCATAGCACAACCAATGTGCAACCTTCTTTAAAATGCAAGAAACAATATAACCAAATTATAGGTTTCTCAGATATTTAGCCTGCTTTGTACACGCATACATATTCCATTTTCTGTAGAAAAATAACAAACCAGGGAGAAAATCCAATTCATGACATATTTTACCAATATTAAAGGGCACAGATGACCAGTTGTGTTTTCTTTAGCTTGAGTAATGAAGCATTTGCATCCTCGTCTAAGATTTTGTCTATAATCATCTTCAATACCAAGTTAAACATATATATTGATCATGGGTGAAAATTTGATATAACCTTATAGTTATTAATGCAAACGTAGTTGCTAAAATACGGAAATTGCTCAAAAGTAACATAATTTGGAAGATATGAAAATCAGATGTGATGGATATTGTTTTTCTAGTGATGATGGGTTAAGATCTTATTTTCGTATGACGTTCGGCTTACTTTGCACATGACTGGAAACAAATGAATATATTTCTATATGAAACGATTTTAGAGGAAAATTTTAATTTTGTACATAGGGTAAGACATTGTTAGATTGGATTTTGATGTAAATAAACATTGTTAGATTAGATTTTGATGCAAGTGAATATGTTTCACAAACTCTGCATACATTCCATTAAAGCATGGTAAAGCTTCAATTTTCAATCCACTTAACGTGGTCCTCTAAAATCACATGTCATACATATCTACATATATTGGATGTTTTATAATCATTTTTGCATATACTTATATTAGTTACTGATATAAAACGGGATTATGTATACAAATAGACCCATAATGATTTTTCTACAATGATTTTGCATATGCAGCAGTATATCCAATAGTTTATCGAACCTACGCATACTAAATACCTATAAAACCATGCATAAGTCAACAATGAGTATTGCTAATTGAGGCAAAAGCTTAATTTAGTTGCTGCAACATTTTTACCTTATTTTGAATTAAAATTCAAATATAATTGGTTGATGTTGTAAAATGACACATGAGGTTAGTTGTTGGGTTTGAAAAACTAATCAATCTGTATGGTTATCAATCACTTGCTACCAAATGTCCTGGTTTCATGTAAGGGTGCAGTATTTGAGACTTGTCTCTGCATTTCATGAGTTCCAGTTAATGGTTCACAGGTCGTACATCATTTTTCCAGTTTAAAGCCCGTAAAACCCATGATATTTCCCTATGTTTACGTACCTACCCAACCAAAACATAGAATTTTTTTTTTAAAAATCTTTATTATAAAGTAGAAAGAACTATTTTGTAGAAGTCTACATACATTGATTGAATTTCCACACTAGAACAGAGGAATATGATATGAGAACGTGTATCTCCCTCACTAATCTCAAGTGTTAAAATAATGAAATCTTTGTTAATTACTACTAGTGTACATTCCTATATACGCAACAAAGTTAACCGTCTTTTAGAAAACTTAATTAAGTTTATAAAATTAACTATGTTAAATATGTATTGATGTTTTATACCATTATAAAATCTCATGCTTTATATATATTCATTTTAGTTCTGCTAATCACTACAGGGTTCCGCACCAACAATATCAATTGACAACACAAGTGGCTGCCAGTTATATTTGAGCAAAGATTCATTGGTGGTCTCTATAACCACTGCTAAATCAAGCGAGGTTAGTGTGTTAGTTCCCGGAACTGAAGCTAACAGTGATTGGGTAAGATTTATTTTAGGAAATCATGGGAATCCCTAACATCAAACGTCAGTTTGTAGAATTAATCATTTTGTAGAATTTTATTTGTGCAGTGAAACATGTAAAGAGACGAACTGTCAAAACATCAAAATAAAATTTAGAATTTTAAATTAAGTTGACAGGATACTTGAACTTAATGGATGTGATTTGATACTTGAACTTAATTGATTATGCATAGCTCAGTTCTACATGTTATTTATTTAAGGGCTATTTCATAGAAATGTAACGCCGCATTTAGTACACTTAATGCTGTCATCCCTATGTATTAGCATATTTTACATTTAAACCAAAGTTTAGCTTGGTTAAGAAAATGATGGGATAGAAAGTTTAAAAATACAACGTTTGGTTAATTATGCCCTTGTAGAAGTTCACAAAAATTCCAAGTGTCGTTCTCAGTTAGGAGCAATAAATAATGAACGCTAACCCAGTTACATATAGGTTCACTGGATCTTGATTTCAGCAGGTTTAGAAATAGTTACATGAAAGTTTGGAAATAATTACACAATGACAAGTTTTGGAATGATAATCTGATAGACTTAGATTTAACATTGCATTGCATAGTTTCATTTCCATTATTTTGTAATTCAACAGCTACTTCTATGATTAATATAATTTTGTTATGTTTTTCTGTCCAAGAACTATTAAACTATGGTGCAGGATGTTTTTTTCCAGACCTCATGTTTTATTGTGCTTTTGTTTGTCTATTAAATCATGGTGCAGGAAATATTAAACTGTAGTGTTTTAGTACTTTATGAAGGTATGTTGTTTGTAGTATTTGTACTTTATGAAGGTACGTATGTGGTTTGCAGTATTTGTACTTTATGAAGGTACGTATGTGGTTTGTAGTATGTAGTTTGTTTATGTTGAATGTATTGAAAATATCATAATATTATCAATTGTTGTGGTACTTTTATCGAACATGCATTGATTTCAACTGTATATGGAATGTTGGAAGAGGATAGAAAAAAATATTTTTTTTGGGGAAATTTTCAATTTAGCAATGGTAAAAAACCGTTGCTAAATTAAATATAGCAATAGGTCCAAGCTGTTGCTGAAATAATCCATTTCGTATTTGAAGTTTATGTAGCAACGGACCAAAGCCGTTGCTAAATGTAAATTTGCAACGGGTAATAGCCGTTGCAAATTAACATTTTGCAACGGCTCAAAGCCGTTGCAAAAAACAAATTTCGCAACGGCTTTGGTCCGTTGCTAAACGTTTGCAACCCAGGAATTAGCAACGGCTAAAAGCCGTTGCTAAACACATTTGCAACGGCTCAAATTCGTTGCAAAATGATGATTTTGATGTAGTGTTACAGCTGGAATGATATCCGGAAAGCTCTGTATCCGTATATCTCCTTCGGTTGTGCTTTGTATTATTTTCCGATGCTATGTAATTTATTGTAATCTCTGATATTTTCTGTTGTATAATATTTGTTTATATTCTGTATATTCTTGTATTATGATGGAATTGTTGTAATATACAATGAAATGTTCTTCTGATTGCGTTCTTTTGTGTGTTGTTCTCGAAGTATCCGGGCTTTCCTTACCGGGGAAGGTACGGGTCTTCACACGAAGCAACGCTATACACAAATCTATACCGAAATAGGCTATGCTTTGATCATCAACCACGAGGCCCTGCTTTTCAACAAAAGCCTCGATCATTTGCATCTTGGCATGCCACATTGACAATCCATGTCATGCGATCAATAACTATCAATATATGACCTCTGAGCTCATGCGTCTCAGAGAAGGGTGTTAAGCAAGAGAATAAATTCTCTGCCACTAAACATATATATATTAAATAGAAATCAATTCACAAGGAATGAAATCCAATGTCAAACACACATACATTTACAAGTCCGTCCTGGGTCTGAACGAAACCGAGACACCTTATTCCTCGTCCCGTATGTCCAATACGGAAGAGAGGTGCTCGCTTATCCGGACAATCAACAAGTACGTCCTGGCAACTACCACTTTAACCCTAACTAAGAGCGACCCAGTGTAGGGCATCAGCAGTCATCCATTCAATGTGAAAATCGCCGGTTTTCAATCACCGTCTTCAATATCTTTGACTTTTAATCGTCGTAGTAATTATTCAGAATGGGTTAAACCTGGTCTTTCCGAATAACTCGCATATTTTATAATCAAAAATCAAGTGTTATAAAGACACATCATAAGCCTCATTCCAATTCAGAATATTCTTTTAAAAAAATATCCATATTAAAAGGGAAAGATTCCCATCAATTTTATCAAAGATAAGTTCCTTTAAATTTATTCTTTAATCTTCTTTTTAAAAGATCCATTAAAACTCCGATTTGATTTTAATATCAAAAATCATTACTTTATGATTATTCTACTTTTAAGAACTTAATCTTGTCTTTAACTGGGTTAAAGAACCAATGTAATATAAAACACAGTTCACAATAAGCCCAATTCACCTATCATTTTATTCCAATCATTAAATATAATTGGAAACTCTAATAAGCTTAATTAAAAGATTTATTCTTTTCATACGGGGTTTTAGAACAGTGTTATTTAAGACACCATCCACGACAACCCAAAATCTAATTCTTTTATTTAATATTAAATAATTGGAAGGCTTCATTAAATCTTAATTTAAAAGATTTATTCTAGTTGATAACTAGTTCATTTTGTTAAAAATATATTTTTATCTTTTGTCCATCCAAAAATGGACATAGAAATCATCATTTTATTCTTCGTTGAATATTATTTTAAAATGTTCGTTATTTAAAAATATTCTTTATATAAAAGGATTCTTTATGAAAAATATTCTTTATATTACAATGTTCTTTATTTTAAAATATTCTTTATATTACAATATTCTTATTTTAAAATATTCTTTATTAAAAGATATTCTGAATCAGAATGCGACTCAATCAGTTACCATATAATTTCGGTTATATGGATTTCATACATTGTATGTATACAGCAATAATCATTAAATAATCCATTCACATTCATAGTGAAATTTACAACTGTGTGAGCATTAAGATGAATAAATAACGCTCATCGCGGCCTGTCAATCCATCGATTGGCATACAACTAAAAATTGGGGCTAGTGTATGTCAAATATCATCCCAATACCCGTGTGGGGTTTTCAGACAACAATTCATCTAAATAAATCATTGGTTAATGAATTTAACCAATTTTAATTCCGCTAACGTGTTGATGATAAAGAACAAACATGTTATTATACTCCTAATGCCAAATAAAAATGTATTTTTGTAATAACTTGGAAAATCCGAACCAATTTAACTTTTTTATTTTGGCAATTTTAAGGAATTTTGGATATTTAAAATGATTTATTTTAAATAATAACAACGATAAATTTATTTTCGACGAAGTTAGAACTTGTATATTTATTTGAATTTACATTAGAATATAAAATATATAATTTTAATTATAAAAGGAATTGAAAATGGCGCGGTAGTTTGAAAATTTGATTTCAAATTTCAAATGGATGTACAGGACTCAAAATAAACCGGATTTTAGCGAAACTAAAAATATCAGAATCTATTTGAGAATATCTTTCCAACGAATCCGAAAAATTGAAATTTCATAACGGGGATAAAAACTTATTCCCAGATGAAAATTCAGAATAGTCGTTATGGAAAATATAGCCCTTAAAATTGGAAATTTTGCAAATGACCTCTGTTTTTGACGAAACCACTTTTGTTGGATCCGGGATGTCGAATTATTGTTAGATTCGAAAAATCATAATTTTATGAATCAATATGTTAGCGTGGTGAAGTAAAACGTGTTTTGACAGTTTCATTCAATTTCGATCGACCAGAAAATGGCCATTTTTCAAACGGTCTCGGAATTTGACGAAATTAGTTTTGTTAGAACCGTATCGTCAATAAAAAGCAAGAAAATATTTTTTGGGAATTTTTAGAGTTCGTATGTGGCCCTGGTAAATTGAAATGCGCGTTCAAATTCAATATATAGATGTATATTTTGATTTTTCCGAAAACTGATCGAAACGATTGAATCAGCTTAAGATACATATCCCATTGTGTTCACAATGGGGGTAATACGCTAGGGACGATAGCCGTTAGGTTCGATTCTGAATTCGAAAGAAAAAGTTGCTTTTTGGTGGATTAACATAAATTAAATATTTATAATTAAACCAACCCCCTCCTTTCTCTTCTGCGAAGTCACCCCCCCCCTTTTCAAAATCAAAATCAAAAAAAGAAAGAGAAAAAAATGATGACCGGGGAGGGGGAGGAACCGCCGCCGTGCGGCGCCACCGACGACGCCCCCCTCTCTCCAGTTCTTCTCCTTCCCCGTCCTCCTCTACTCCTCCTCCCCCTTTTTTCTGCTTTGACGCGGAAACCCCCCTCCTCTTCCCCGTCACCTCCTCCTCGCGTCAGCCCCCCATCTTCTTTCCTTCCGCGCTCTCCTCCCTCTCCCTTGCTTCTCCTCTGAACCCCCCCCACCACCACCACGTTATTAACCCTAGCCACCAACGAAGACCACCGCCACCGCCTTGGGCCGGACCCCCAAATTCCGGTGACCGCTACATCCTCCCCTGACCTCCGACGTAGCACCAAACACCCCTCCCCTCCAATTCGCTGTAAGTTCTTCCTTTTTATTTGTTTTCTTTTAATTTATTTTAAATGATTAAATTAGTTTAAGTAATGTTAAGGTTTTTAATTCATAACAGAAAAAAATTGGATTTTTCTTTATACGAATGAAGGATAAAGATTTGATTTTTAATTTAGATAAAGTTATGATTTTTATTTTAAATAAAGCTATAATTTTTAACGTGTTTAAAAGAAGTTTAGATTTTTATATAACATAAAAATATGATTTTTATATTTTAGAAATAATAAAAATATAATTTTTTATTATATAAAAGATATAAAAATATGATTTTTATTTATGTAGAGTAGTAAAAATAGAATTTTTATATAATAGAAAATATAAAAATATAATTTTATATGGTAAGGAGATCGATCCTAGCCTTGAGTATCGGTAAGGAGATCGTTCCTAGCCTTGACTCATGATGGAAACCCAATTCCCAATACGACCCTACGGACTTGATTGTATTACTAGTATGGAGGCATAGTATATGGTAGCTATTCTTCCTAGGATTGATACATTTACTTTGAAATGTTTTTGAAACATATATACACTAATAATAATATCAAATTCGTTTTTATCATACCAAGCATGTTTAATCATTATAAGGTAAAACTCTATCCTCTCGTTTGCTTTGCATTATGTGATGGGACTTGAGTCTTATGATGATTCCATTTTTCTTAAAAGCATTGCGTTGTTTAACGATTTACTTTTTATTAGATTTGCCTTATTGCTATTAGTTATATTAATTAAGAATTCTCACACCAGTCCCATGACTGACTCGTAGTTTGTTTCACTTTGCAAACTCGGGTGCCCTCTTTTCCACACGGGCAGCCGAGTAGCCTTTTGCAGATATTTATATCTTGAGCAGGATTCTGGATCAAAGCCTAAAGGTGTGTCCAGAGCATAGAAGTCTTCTGCTGTTTATTGTATTTAATTTATTGTAATTTATCTTCCACTGTAATTTTATTAAATGTACTCTGATATATTCTGTACTCTGATGTAACATTATTGTAATGTTTATAAAAGTATGTTGTTATTGTTCTGATGTTGTTGTATTCCCAGAGTTAACGTACTTAGGTTTTGAACGGTCTTAGTCGATTTTGCGATCGATTGGGTCCGGGCGAAATCCTAGCCGTTACACTTGGTATCAGAGCTCTGGTTAGCTCAAATCTTTGGGGTACAACTCGTCAGAACTGAACAAAATACTCATCAGAGATTGGATTAGTAATATCCAATAAGAATACTCATTAGAGATAGGATCAGTAGTATCCTAGAATGAGAAAACTCATTAGAGATGGGGTTAGTAATGCCCTAGAATGAGTTGAGAGTGCCCAGTTTATAATTAATGTATTTTTATTATATATAATCCGATCTTTGGAAATATGATTTTTGAATATATAAAGTTATTTAAAAGTTAATCAACAAATAAAATTAATTAAGATATGATACTTAAACAACTTTTAGCTTCGTTCCTTTTCGAGGACGAAAAGATTTTAAGTAGGGGAGATTGTAACAACCCGCAAATTTTGAACCAATTTAATTTTTTTTTAGGAAGTTATGTTAGAAAATGCGTCAGAATTTAAAATTTCATTATTTTTAAATTATTAAATTAAATTATTGAATATAAATTTGTCCTAAATGAAATTATGATATTATTAATGAAATTTAGTTATTTTTGTTGAATATTAGATTTCAAATAATGTATATTCTAGATTAATAAACAATAGCAACATACCTACACCTTTGGCGACATTTAAGTGAACTCTAATTTTGTTTATGTATTATTTAATTTATATGGTTTTAATCTTCTTTGTTATTTATGCCATTAATGACAATTATCATGTATTTATCCATATTTTGTTTGGTTGTCACATGCTCCTTTTAAATCTTTTTATTAAGGATAGATTTTGTTTACTAACAATGATTTTTAAATTACACACATTTTATTGCATGTCTCTTTGACTTAAACTTAGTAAAATTGAGCAATCATTAAATTAGTTTCAAAAATCTCATCAAACATTATATATTGTGCGTGTTAATTTCATAGTGCATAAATTATTTAATAAAATTTTACATGCATACATAGACTTTTTCCCTCTCTCTCTCTCTCTCTATATATATATATATATATATATATATATATATATATATAAGTCAGTATATTTAGATAGAAAATGTAACACCCCAAAAGTTTACAAGTAATAATAAGTTAAAAAAGAAAATGAATTTAATTATTTTAATCATAAACGTCCAAATTTGGCAATGGGAACTTCACCATTTAATCCGTAGCGATTAATTAATGAAATAAATTTAATTAACAAAAATTGAAAATAATGAAAAATGAACATTTTGTATATGTTGAAATTTAACCAAACCATTGGTCTATGACGTTTATTTCATCAATTTTCATACATAATATTCTACGAACGGAGTTCAAATTTGAGTTATTAATGTTTGAAGTTCTAATGTGGGAAGCAATTATATATTATATGTAAATTTGGTAACTTAATTAATTAGGATTGATTTACTACATCTAAATATTTTCATTTAAATCAAAGATCTAATATGATGTAGAATAAAGGGAAATATTTGATAAGAATGCAATCAATCATTATGAGATAATTAATTAACAGTAAGAATTCAAACTGAGGAATAGTTGTATAGTCAGCAATAACTAAATGAGATTGCATAACAAAGGAAACTAACATTTACCATATGAAATTGATTTAAGAATGTATTAAAGGAGGAACAAGTTAGTTAAATAATTAATATACACTACAAAACAAAGAATTGTGCATGTAGAAGAAGAAATGAAAAGAAAAAGAAATTATAAATATAAATATATTTAGGTATATATTACAAAGGTAATGCGCAAAATAAACGCGCGTCATAGATGGTATAAAACCATGTAATAAAAGAAAGTTGAAATAACGTTTTAATATATAAGTAAACGAAGAGGTTAAAAATAACCTTCACAGAATTAAACAGGTAAGAATATGAGAATGAAAGAATTATTAATACGCACATCAATTGCGATTTTGAATTTTGAAGTAAACATTAATTAAACCATTTACCTTATGCCTAGTCAGCTGACTAAATTACTTTGTAACATACTATATGTGAAAAGACACATTAATGGGTTTATTTGCAAAGTTAGAAAAAATATAATGTTATAACGTAAGGACTATTATTAAAATTGATTAAAATGGACAAAGACTAGAATAAAAATTCTCAACCTCTACAAAATATCTCATACATTCTCAATACCAAACACAAACCCTAATTTCATTTTACCCTAGCCGCCGCCCTCCATCATTCAATGGCCACGATGTTCGATTTTTACAGCCTCAATTATTCTCAATCTGTTTAGGGTTAAATCACAATTTCTAGACAAGAATCAAAGAGAAATCTTCGATCTACAAAATCATACGGAGTTGATGGGAGTTCGTGAAAGGGGGGTGTGACATGAAGGATATAGGAGCGATGTTGGGTTGTTTCTTGCATGTGTTATCAGGAGGAAGGAGACAAAGATTAAAGTAATAATTATTTAATTAATTTAGTTAATTACCTATGTTATTGTTTGAAGTTCAAAATGGCATAACTTATTCAAACTTGACCAGAATTGAATGATTTAAATTGCGTCGGACTCGTGTCAAAGAATATTTCACAATGACGGTTACCAGATCTGTAAAGAAAATTCACAAAAATGTAGTGGTGAGATTTATTCTTCTTAAATGGTTAATTAATCTATTTAATTTAATTGTTGTGTAACTATTGTTTGTATATGTCCTAAATCTGTTGTGATGTGATTGTGACTGAATTATTTGTTGTTTGTGGTGTATAAATACTGATCTATATGTGTTGAAAATAATGAACCATTTTGTAATATTATTGATTTGGAATAGAATCGCCATTTCAATAAAATAGATCATTATTGTTTATTTATTTATTTGGATTAGAATATCCAAATCAATAAAAATAATCACTTTGCAGTGTTATTTATTTGGATTAGAAATTAGTTAAAACAAAATTCCCTATTTTTGTTCATTAATTATGTAACACCAAATTGGACATTTTTGTGATATTAGACAATGGTTAGACAAAAACCATTATATTTGTTCATTGGGAATGTAGTACCAAATTTGACATTGGTGTAAAATGAAAAATTGGTTTAGTAAGGAAAAAAAAGGTAGTATTTTGTTTGCATTCCTTGAAGCGAATTGTGAAAACCCGAAACTTCCCGGGTGAGGAAAGCGCGGATAGTTCGAGAACAACACACAAAAGAGCGCAGATGAAAGAACATTTCATTGTATATTACAACAATTCCATCAGAATACAAGAATATACAGAGTATAAATGAATATTATACATTACAAAATATCAGAGATTACAATAAATTACATAGCAACGGAAAATAATACAAAATACAACTAGAAGGAGATATACGGATACAAAGCTTTCCGGATATCGTTACAGCTGTACACCAGGATCCTGTGAATATAAATCTGCAAAACCAAAACTACTAGCTGCCCGTGTCAAAATAAGGGCACCCAGAGTTTAGGTTAAAACAATAAACTCCAGGTCAGTCATGGGACTAGTGTGAGAACTAAAACAGTTATTTATCTTTATTTTAAAGTTAGGTAAATCAAGGGACCACGCCGTATAACACGGAACGGGTTTCCTCCCAAGAATACCAGTGCATAAAACAAACAGAGCAATGCTAAATAAAGGGAAATGAAGCTATTATAAGACCCAGGTCCTATCACACAATGCAACGCAAGCCGGGGGATAGGGTTTTACCTTATAATAGCCAAAGAATGCTTGATACGTTTAAAAACAGATTATTTTGATATTACTATAAGTGTATAGTGTCAAAACTATTTCAATCATAAATATCAATCATAGACGGCATGGGTACCATATATCATGTCGCCATACTAGGCTCTACAATCAAAACCGCAAATGTCACATATTTGGAAGTTGGATTTCCATCTGTGAACCGAGGCAAAAGATAGTCCTCTACCGATTCGAGATGCTCTAGTCCGCCCCTCAGGTCAGAGCTCGAGTGACCTTTGGATCGTCAGGGCCAATCCACCGATGTGGATTAAAATGCCTGAACACTGCGTTTCCCCGCCCTTTGGGGCGTAGGTGAGCAAACTAAATGACTCCATCGGTCCTGGATCGACCGATATAACCGAGGCGCCTCCAATTCCAACAACCACATGAGTCAAACTCGTCAGCCAGTTCAAGCACTGACGCCACTCCTAACTAGAAAGAAACGCATGCCCTCCCTGAGGTCCTTCTCCAGTTTTTGGTTCACACCGGGGTGTAAGGCTCGCGAATTAACGCTACACAAAGCTACGCAAAAAAGGCCTTGCTTTGATCATCAACCACAAGACTCTGCTTTTCAACAAAAGCCTTGATCATCTGCCACTTAGGCATGCCACACAGGCAATTCACTCCATGCGTTTGATATCCATCAATATATAACCCATGAGCTCGTACGTCTCAGAGAAGGGCGTTAAGCAAGAGAATAAATTCTCCGCCACCAAACAGATATATATTTAATAGAAATCAATCACATAGACTAAAATCAAAAGTCAGACACACAGTCCATTTACAAGTTCGTTCTGGGTCTGAACGAAACCGGAGGCACCTAGTACCCCGCACATCCATCGATCTCCAAGTACGTATGGACGATCACCAACTGATTCCCTCCTCTTGGGTGTACGGCCCAATCAAGATCATCAGTAATTATCCAAACGACGTGAAGACCTCCGGTCTTCAACCACCGTCTTCATCTTCGACACCACGTCGAATCAGTTATTCAGAATGGGATAAACCCGGTCTTTCTGAACAACTTGCATATATAATAAACACGTGTTACACAAACACAACATACGCCTCATTCCCATTCAGAATATTCTTTTATTCAAATATTCTTATACTTTGGGAAAGGTTCCCATTAATTTTATCAAAGATAAATTCTTTGAATTTATTCTTTAATCTTTTTTGAATATCAATTCAAACTAGTCGGGATTAGCGAACCACACCGAAGTAATCATTTATTTTATTTCCCAATCCCAACCTATTCATCCCATGAAGTAAAACTGGTCATACTTCATATCTAACACCACGGTGTTATCGGTAAATTCAATTACCATTTCACGTTCAAATCTAATTAAAGATTTAACTATCGCCTAGAGAAAAACTGGTGATACTCCATTCTCGATCTTTTCAATCTAATTAAAGATTCATTAAAACTTCACTTAGTTTTAATCCTTAACGGGGTTAAAGAATCAGTGTCATTTAAAACACGGTTCACGATAAACCCAAAATCACATTCCATTAATTATCGGGTTAAAGAACAAGTGTTATTTAAAACACTGTTCACGATAAACCCAAAAATCAACACCAATTCAATTCTAATTAAATATTATTTAATTGGTACACTTCATTAAATCTAAATAAAAAGATTTAAACTTTTTTCTCAACTGGGCTTAAGAACAGTGTTAATGAAGACACCATTCACGACAAACCCAAATCCCATTTGATATTAAATACAAGGCTCTGAATAGAAAATATATCGGCTTATATTCAATATCAAATTCTACGACCAACAAATATCGTATTGGAAATAACGATATAAATATATCTTTCAAATTTCCCTAACAATATCTGTATAATCACGAAATCCAACATCGAAATATTCCAAAGACAATTTCGATTCAAATCCATTTCCACTTTATATATTGGAAATTCTGGTTATTTTCAAATCCACTTTATTTATTTTAGAAATAAATAGAATTGTAATTCTAGTTCAAAACTAGTTCATTTCGATAAAAATCTATTTTTATCTTTTCAAAAATGGACTATTTCATCCCAATTCTTCACAAATCATTTCTTATGATTTTACACAAATTATTACTATTTTCAATAATTTTATCAAGGCCCGTACAGTCGATTTCCATCAACGGCCATCGAACTGCACTTACAGCGACCTTTTTCAAATTTGATTTGGACATAATTCCAAATCCAACCATTAGATTTATAATTTCTAATATTCGTTAGAAATCTCTTTTCGATACGAACCCAACGGTTCCAGTTTTAGGAAAATCCCACGGTCGGATCACCCGCAATATCCATTCGAAGTCAATGGTCGAAATTCACGAACTGCCGCAGCGTGGTGTGTTCTATTCAGGCCATTATATATATATATATATATATATATATATATATATATATATAATATATACTTCGACGATTTCCTTTCGAAACGAATTTTATAAATCTATTTAAATTCGTTTTCAAAACGATTTCAACTTCCTTTTCAAATTCAAATCAAAATTGAATTTTTCAATATAAATTCATTTTAATTTCATTTCAAATCGATTTCAATTCAATTTCAATTTAATTCAATTCGAATTCATTTTATATTCAATTCGAATTCACTTTATATTCAATTCAATTCGAATTCGCTTTATATTCAATTCAATTCGAATTCGCTTTATATTCAATTCAATTCGAATTCACTTTATATTCAATTCAATTTGAATTCGTTTTATATTCAATTCAATTCAATTCGAATTCGCTTTATATTCAATTCAAATCAATCTAATTCGAATTTCAATTCTTTTCAATATTCATTGAAAAATGAAATAATCGATATAAGTCTCGTTCGCGTCAAAATGGCGTCAATCAAATCAACACGGCTTCATATATTTCTATTTTCAAATATTCTATTCCAAATATTTCTATTTCGAATATTTCTTTTTCGAGTATTTCTATCTCAATTATTTCTATTTCAAATATTTCTTTTTCAAATATGTAACAACCCGAAAATCTAGGCCAGTTTAAAATTTTTATTTTGACAATTTTAGCGAATTTTGATTATTTAAAAAGAATTATTTTAAATAATATCGACGAGAAATTTATTTTGAATAGAATTCGAATGAATATATTTATATAGTTCGTCGTTAGAATATAAATATTTATTTTAAATTATAAAAGGAATTGAAAATGGCGCGGTAGTTCGATAATTCGATTTCAAACTTCAATTGAATGTACCGGGTGCAAAATAAATCGGATTTCAGCGAAACAAGATATATGTGAATCTGTTTGATGATATCTTTCTAACGGATGTAAGAAACTGAGATTTCACTTTATAGAGTGTAAGATATGTCCAGTTTAAAATTCAGAAAAGTCGATGTGGAATTTATATATATTTTAATATATATATATAGGCCTTGAAAATAGCCATTTTGCAAACGACCTCGGTTTTCGACGAAACCACTTTTGTTGGATCCGGGATGTTAAGTTATTGCTAGATTCCAATTTTCATGATTTTTCGAATCAATATGTGAGCGTGGCAAATGAAAACGTGTTTGACCAGTTTCAGTTGATTTAAATCGACTGGAAAATGACCATTTTTCAAACGGTCTCAGAATTCGACGAAATTAGTTTTGTTAGGACCATATCGTCAATACGAAGTTAGAAAATATTTTTCGGGAATTTTTAGAGGCTGTGTGTGACCCCGGTAAATTAAAATGTGCGTTTAAATTGAATATATATAGATTTATATTTTAATTTGAACGGAAACCAGTCGAAACAACCGAGATGGCTTACGATACATATCCCATTGTGTCTGGGATGGGGGTATTTTGTTAGGGGCGTTAGTCGTTAGGATTGATTTGAAGTTCGTGGCAAGAAACAAGTATTTTTGAAAATAAATTAATATTAAATAAATATAAATATCCTTCTATAGGTCCATGAAAAGTCAAAACCCTCGTTTTTGTCTTTCGTGGTCAACCACAGCCGCATTCACGAACTGAACGGAAATAATCGCTCCATAATTCTTCACCAATTCTTGTCCAATCCCCTCAGCTAATTCGAATACTCCCAACCAGGAAATGGTGCAGCTCCGCGAGTACTCCGACATGAATGGTGGTGATCGAGAATGGCTCGCCCTGGCGGCCTGAAATCTTGTTGAAATCGGCGGCGTTCGAAGCAATTTTGGGCGATATAGGGGGCAGCGAGGTGGCTGGTCATCACGGTGGAGAGGGAGCACATGGCGGCGGCTCTGGTGGACCCGCCTGATCGTGGTCCGATCAACCACAGCGGCGACAAAGAGGAGCCCTAGGTTGGAAGATCCGATTCGACGCTACAGGTGTATTCCAGTGAGTATTTTTCTTAGGTACTTAGCCTAATTAAAATTTTAAAATGAAAAAAGAAAGCATGGTTTTAAAAGGCTAAATTTTTATATAAATAGATTATATAAAAATCAGTTTTTGAAAATATAAATAGCGTACATAAAATCAGTTTTTAAAATTAATGACATTGGTTTGGAAAACAATATATAACTTTGATTTTAAAATGTAATCTTTATATGTGTTTTTGAATAGAAAAATATACCTTGTTTTTGAATAGAAAAATATACCTTGTTTTTGAATAGAAAAATATACCTTGTTTTGGAATAGAAAAATATACCTTGTTTTTGAATAGAAAAATATACCTTGTTTTTAAATAGAAAAATGTATAACACATTGTTTTTGAAAGAAAATATACATTGTTTTGAAAAAATTGCATTATTTCTTTTCAGTTTTAAAAGAGAAAATGAAATAGCAGAAATAAAAATATGATTTTTATATATTGAATAGCAGAAATAAAAATATGATTTTTATATTTTGAATAGCGAAGTAAAAATATGATTTTTATATATTGAATAGCAAAGAAAAAATTCGATTTTTATATATTGAATAGCGAAGTAAAAATATTATTTTTATATATTGAATAGCAAAGTAAAAATTCGATTTTTATATATTGAATAGCGAAGTAAAAATTCGATTTTTATATATTGAATAGCAAAGTAAAAATTCGATTTTTATATATTGAATGACAAAGTAAAAATTCGATTTTTATATATATCGAATAGCGAAGTAAAAATGTGATTTTTACATATGTAGAGAATACGGGCAGAGAAAGTGACAAGAGGCAAGAACGGCGAAGATTTCTGCATAAGAAGAGTCGTGGCATTGGATTAGCTATTCGGTGAGAATTTCTCATTCTTCAATTTCTTTTCTAGTTATATATATATACTAGGATGCAGACGGTGCTTAGTAGCACCCGACACAATCGTCCACAGACCATGGACTTGTTTGTTTGGTTGTGTAGTTGGTTAGATTATTTGGTTTGAATTGAATTGTTTGTTGAATTGAATGGATTTGATTAATGTGTGAATGGCGTGGGCCTTCACTAGACCGGGGATAAGGCTAGGCCTCGTCCCGTTTCTAGTATCGTGCCGTTATGCCGCCGAAATTTTCTAAAATAAGTTAGAAAAATAGAAATATCATTTTATTGGGTAAATGAACTAAAGATTAATGTGTTAAAAGAAAATAAAATATTTATATAGTTAAAAATATTTTATCGTTAAAAATATAATTTTTAACGTGAATGTGAATAAATAAATATCTATAGACAAATCGGCCAATTTGTTTATATACACTGATTTGACTGATATTGATTGGGTCGATAAATTTTACACATCGCCCAACTGCACAAATAAAATCTGCGTTTGATTGTTTGAAACCCCACACGGGTATTGGGATAAAATACGGCATAGACTAATCCCAATAATTAGTTGTATGTCGATCGATTGATTGACAGGCTGTTATAAGCGTTAGATATCTATATTTGATGCTTATACAGTGTAGTGCACTTTGGTTGATGGTTGATTATCTATCGGTTATATTATATACATGCGTTGTATGGAATCCATATAATTAACTTTATATGGTAATTGATTGGGCCTCATTCCAATTTAGAAAATAAAGAATATTATAAAATAAAGGTTCATATGTTGACTGTACTCATCCGTTGAGATTAGTCATGTGTTGAACGAAATATTTTAACAAAAATAGTCACAAGTGGACAGTACTCATTCATTGAGATTAGTCGTGTGTTGACAAAAATAAATATTCATTTGTTGAATAGAATATTTGAAAATAGAAATATATGAAGCCGTGTTGATTAGATTGACGCAATTTTGACGTGAACGATATTTATATCGATTTTATAATGAATATCGAAAGTGATTTCAAAAATCTGATATTTTGAAATGAATTGAAATTCAAACTGAATTTGAATTGAATTTAATAGGAAACGAATTCGAATTGAATTGAATAGAAATCGAATTTGAATTGAATTGAATAGAAAACGAATTTGAATTGAATGGAATAGAAACCGCATTTGAATTGAATTTAATAGAAAACGAAATTGAATTGAATTGAAAGAAAATTTGAATTGAATCGAATAGAAAACAAATCAGAATTGAATTGAATCCAATTGAAAACGAATTGAAATCGATTTGAATTGAAATCAAATAGAAGTGAATGTAAAAAGAATTTATAAGGGAAAAATCAATTTTGATTTAAATTTGAAATAAAGGTTGAAATTGTTTTGAAACAAATTTGAAATGATTTATAAAATTCGTTTTAAAAAGGAAATCGACGAAATATATATAATATATATATATTATATATATATGTATATATAATGGCCTGAATAGAACGCGCCGCGCCGCGGCTGTTCGCGAATTTCGACCATTGATTTCGAACGGACATTACGGGAGATCCGACCGTCGGATTCTCCTAAAACCGGAACCGCTGAGCTTTCTAACGAATATTAGAAATTTGAAATCTAACTGTTGGATTTGGAGATACGTCCAAATCAAATTTGGAAAAGGTCGCTTTAAGTGCAGTTCGATGGCCGTTGATGGAAATCGACTGTACGGGCCTTGATAAAATTATTAAAAATAGTAATAATCAGTGTAAAATCATAAGAAATGATTTGGGAAAAATTGGGATGAAAAACTCCATATTTTAAAAGATAAAAATAGATTTTTATCGAAATGAACTAGTTTTGAACTGAAATTAAAACCCATTTATTTTTAAATAAATAAATTGGATTTGAAATGGGTTTAAATAGAATTGATTCATGGGTTTATCGTGAACTGTGTTTTAAATAACACTAGTTCTTTAACCCGATAATAAATAGAATGTGATTTGGGTTTATCATGAACTGTGTTTTAAATTACACTAGTTCTTTAACCCAGTAAAAAGAGTTTTAATGAATCTTCAATTAAATTGAAATGTAGACTGATAATTTAAATTATCAACTTTAGAAAATGAGCGAGAATGGAGTATCACAAGTTTTGCTCCAAAGCGATAGTTAAATCTTTAATCAGATTTGAACGTGAAATGGTAATTAATGTTACCGATAACACTGTGGTGTTAAATATGGAGTATTACCAGTTTTGCTTCATGGGATGAATAGGTTGGGATTGGGAAATAAATTAAATAATTACTTCGGTATGGTTCGCTAATCTCGACTAGTTTGGAAAACCATAATTTGGTTTGAAATGACATCCAAAGGAAGATTAAAGGATAAATTTTAAAGAATTTATTTTGGATAAAATTAATGGGAACCTTTCCCTAAGAATTGAAATTTAGAAACTAGCTGAAGGTTAGTTAAGAAGAATGGTTTCCTGGATATTGATCTGATGTTGGTTTCGGCCTTCGGGGTTAATATTTGGGGAATTGCTCTCTTACCGATTTACGGTTAGTAACTAATGAATTGAAATGAGGCGTATGTTGTGTTTTTGTAACATTTATTTTTAGTATACGCGGGTTGTTCGGAAAGGCCGAGTTTATACCCATTCTGAATAACTGATTCGACGATATGTCAAAGATGAAGACGGTGGTTGAAGACCGGAAGTCTTCACATCGTTTGGATAATTAATGACGATCCTAATTGGGCTGTACACTCAAGAGGATGGAAATAGTTGGTGGTCATCCAGACGTACTTGGAGATGGATGGATATGCGAGGAAAGTGCCTCCGGTTTCGTTCAGACCCAGAACGAACTTGTAAATGGATGGTGTGTCTGACATTGTATTCCTTTATATTGTATTCGTTGATCTCTGCTAAATATATATCTGTTTGGCGGCAGAGAATTTATTCTCTTGCTTAACACCCTTCTCTGAGACATACGAGCTCAGAGGTTATATATTGGCAGAAATCAGTGATACGATATGGATTGATAGTGTGGCATGCTGAGATGCAGTGATCCAGACTTTTGTTGAAAAGCAAAGTTTGGTGGATGATGATCAAAGCGCAGCTTTAATACAGCATGGCTTTGTGTATAGCGTTGATTCGCGAGCCTCACATCCCGATATGGTGGTAAACTGATGGTTTGATCAGTATGCTTTTTAGTGGATGGGCACCTTAGTGGTGTCGTGGATTCGGTCGACCGAAATGAGCCTAGTATGGCGACATGATATATGGTACCCATGCCATCTATGACTGATATTTATGATTGAAATTGTTTTGACACTATACACTTATTATAGTATCAAATGATTTGATTTTTAATACGTACCAAGCATGTTTGTCTATTATAAGGGAAAACCCTATCTTCTGGCTGCGTTGCATTGTGTGATGGGACCTGGGTCTTATAATAGCTTCATTTTTCTTTATTTAGCATTGCGCTGTTGGTTTTATGCACTGGTGTTCTTGGGAGGAAACCCGTTCCGTGTTATACGGCGTGGTCCCTTGATTTACCTAACTTTAAAATAAAGATTTACAACTGTTTTAGTTCTCACACCAGTCACATGACTGACCTGGAGTTTATTGTTTTAACCTAAACTCGGGGTGCCCTTATTTTCGACGGGCAGCTAGTAGTTTTGGTTTTGCAGATTTATATTCACAGGATCCTGGTTTACAGCTGGAATGATATCCGGAAAGCATTGTATCCGTATATCTCTTCTAGTTGTGTATTGTATTACTTTCCGTTGCGATGTATTTAAATGTAATTTAAATCTCTGATATTTCTATGTAATATTCATTTATACTCTGTATATTCTTGTATTCTGGTGCATTGTTGTAATATACAATGAAATGTTCTTCCGTCTACGTTCTATTGTGGCTTGTTCTCGAACTATCCACGCTTTTCCCACCGGCGAAGTTACGGGTTTTGACAGTTGGTATCAGAGCTTTGGTTTACAAAGCTCAGAGAACAAGACACATTAGAACCATACGAAAGAATTCATCAGAAATTGGATTAGTAATATCCAACGAGAATGACTCGTTAGTGATGGGATCAGTAGTATCCTAGAACGAGTGTGAAGAGTGTATTTTTGAAAATGAAAACAAATCTTGTTTTGAAATATAAATCAATTATTCGTATTTGTTTATTTATTTATATTGATGTGGACAATCCAGTATATATAGATTTTGCGTATACGTCTGATCCGCGTGTATTCGAAGTTTTGATATATTGGGTAGATATAGAATCACCTTCTAGTCGCCCGTTGAGAATTCTGATGATTGATGCATCATCATCAGAATTTATGTTCGAGTGACGAAAGTGAGATTTCTATATATTTCCTATTGACTGGTGTGAGAACAAAAATTAGATAGGGCTTATGGTTGTGATTTGGCATCAAAAATGTGATTTTGACTATATATCAAAGTTATGAATTTGAAAAGCTAATCAACTATATTATTGATGGTTGTGTTGTTTGATTAATGTTTTGATTAATTGAAATTTTAACCATGTAGCTAATTGAACCAAATATTGAATTGTATTGAAAATTTGTCGCATTTGCTTGCATATACTTGTACTCACATTGAACAGGTCATAGCAAGGAGGCTAGAGCCGAAGAATAAAATTTGTTTGCCCGACAAATAGGTACATGTTTACTATAATTTACTGTTTTGTTTGGGTGATGATGATTTTATGAGCCGATTGGCTAGCCGCTTGGCTTTTTCTTTTTCTTTTTGAGATCAAAAGGCCTATATGGCAATTTCGGGATTTTCCCGTGGCTCCCGGTGCAGGGGAGGTTATGGCGAAATTTTTCGAAAATTTAGGGTGTTAGCCAAATTTTTGAAGAATTTGAAAATTCTCAGAAACTGAAAAGTTGGGGAATGAAAGCCAGATCGAACGTAGAGTTGATTAATCAAACCACTTTCGACTTTGTTCCTTTTCGGGGACGAAAAGTTTTAAGTGGGGGAGATTGTAACAACCCGAAAATCTGGGCCAGTTTAAAATTTTTATTTTGACAATTTTAGCGAATTTGGATTATTTAAAAAGAATTATTTTAAATAATATCGACGAGAAATTTATTTTGAATAGAATTCGAACGAATATATTTATATAGTTCGTCGTTAGAATATAAATATTTATTTTAAATTATAAAAGGAATTGTAAATGGCGGTAGTTCGATAATTCAATTTCAAACTTCAATTGAATGTACCGGGTGCAAAATAAATCGGATTTCAGCGAAACAAGAAATATGTGAATCTGTTTGATGATATCTTTCTAACGGATGTAAGAAACTGAGATTTCACTTTATAGAGTGTAAGATATGTCCAGTTTAAAATTCAGAAAAGTCGCTGTGGAATTTATATATATTTTAACATATATATATAAAGGCCTTGAAAATAGCCATTTTGCAAACGACCTCGGTTTTCAACGAAACCACTTTTGTTGGATCCGGGATGTTAAGTTATTGCTAGATTCCAATTTTCATGATTTTTCGAATCAATATGTGAGCGTGGCAAATGAAAACGCGTTTGACCAGTTTCAGTTGATTTTAATCGAGTGGAAAATGGCCATTTTTCAAACGGTCTCAGAATTCGACGAAATTAGTTTTGTTAGGACCATATCGTCAACACAAAACTAGAAAATATTTTTCGGGAATTTTTAGAGGCTGTGTGTGACCCCGGTAAATTAAAATGTGCGTTCAAATTGAATATATATAGATTTATATTTTAATTTGAACGGAAACCAGTCGAAACAGCCGAGCTGGCTTACGATACATTTCCCATTGTGTCTGGGATAGGGGTATTTTGCTAGGGGCATCAGTCGTTAGGATTGATTAGAAGTTCGTGGCAAGAAACAAGTATTTTTGAAAATAAATTAATATTAAATAAATATAAATATCCTTCTATAGGTCCATGAAAAGTCAAAACCCTCGTTTTTGTCTTCCATGGTCAACCACAGCCGCATTCACGAACTGAACGGAAATAATCGCTCCATAATTCTTCACCAATTCTTGTTCAATCCCCTCAGCTAATTCGAATACTCCCAACCAGGAAATGGTGCAGCTCCGCGAGTACTCCGACATGAATGATGGTGATCGAGATGGCTCGCCCTGGCGGCCTGAAATCTTGTTGAAATCGGCAGCGTTCGAAGCTATTTTGGGGGATACAGGGGGCGGCGAGGTGGCTGGTCATCACGATGGAGAGGGAGCATGTGGCGGCGGCTCTGGTGGACCCGCCTGATAGTGGTCCGATCAACCACAGTGGCGACAAAGAGGAGCCCTAGGTTGGAAGATCCGATTCGACGCTACAGGTGTATTCCAGTGAGTATTTTTCTTAGGTACTTAGCCTAATTAAAGTTTTAAAATGAAAAAAGAAAGCATGGTTTTAAAAGGCTAAATTTTTATATAAATAAATTATATAAAATCAGTTTTTGAAAATATAAATAGCGTACATAAAATCAGTTTTTAAAATTAATGACATTGGTTTGGAAAACAATATATAACTTTGATTTTAAAATGTAATCTTTATATGTGTTTTTGAATAGAAAAATATACCTTGTTTTTGAATAGAAAAACATACCTTGTTTTTGAATAGAAAAATGTGTATCACATTGTTTTTGAAAGAAAATATACATTGTTTTGAAATAATTGCATTGTTTCTTTTCAGTTTTAAAAGAGAAAATGAAACAGCAGAAATAAAAATATGATTTTTATATATTGAATAGCAAAAATAAAAATATGATTTTTATATATTGAATAGCGAAGTAAAAATATGAATTTTATATATTGAATAGCAAAGTAAAAATTCGATTTTTATATATTGAATAGCGAAGTAAAAATATGATTTTTATATATTGAATAGCAAAGTAAAAATTCGATTTTTATATATTGAATAGCGAAGTAAAATTCGATTTTTATATATTGAATAGCAAAGTAAAATTTTGATTTTTATATATTGAATAACAAAGTAAAATTTTGCTTTTTATATATATCGAATAACGAAGTAAAAATGTGATTTTTACATATGTAGAGAATACGGGCAGAGAAAGTGACAAGAGGCAAGAACGGCGAAGATTTCTGCATAAGAAGAGTCGGGGCATTGGATTAGCTATTCGTTGAGAATTTCCCACTCTTCAATTTCTTTTCTAGTTATATATATATATACTAGGATGCAGACGGTGCTTAGTAGCACCCGACACAATCGTCCACAGACCATGGACTTGTTTGTTTGGTTGTGTAGTTGGTTAGATTATTTGGTTTGAATTGAATTGTTTGGTGAATTGAATGAATTTGATTGATGTGTGAATGGCGTGGGCCTTCACTAGACCGGGGATAAGGCTAGGCCTCGTCCCGTTTCTAGTATCGTGCCGTTATGCCGCCGAAATTTTCTAAAATAAGTTAGAAAAATAAAAATATCATTTTATTGGGTAAATAAACTAAAGATTAATGTGTTGAAAGAAATATTTATATAGTTAAAAATATTTTATCGTTAAAAATATAATTTTTAACGTGAATGTGAATAAATAAATATCTATAAACAAATCGGCCGATTTGTTTGATTTGACTGATATTGATTGGGTCGATAAATTTTACACATCGCCCAACTACACAAATAAAATCCGCGTTTGATTGTTTGAAACCCCACACGGGTATTGGGATAAAATACGGCATACACTAATCCCAATAATTAGTTGTATGTCGATCGATTGATTGACAGGCTGTTATAATCGTTAGATATCTATATTTGATGCTTATACAGTGTAGTGCACTGTGGTTGATGGTTGATTATCTATCGTTGATATTATATACATGCGTCGTATGGAATCCATATAATTAACTTTATATGGTAATTGATTGGGCCTCATTCCAATTTAGAAAATAAAGAATATTATAAAATAAAGGTTCATGTGTTGACTGTACTCATCCGTTGAGATTAGTCATGTGTTGAACGAAATATTTTAACAAAAATAGTCACACGTGGACAATACTCATTCGTTGAGATTAGTCGTGCGTTGACAAAAATAAATATTCATTTGTTGAATAGAATATTTGAAAATAGAAATATATGAAGCCGTGTTGATTAGATTGACGCCATTTTGACGTGAACGATATTTATATCGATTTTATTCATTTTATAATGAATATCGAAAGTGATTTCAAAAATCTGATATTTTGAAAAGAATTGAAATTCAAACTGAATTTGAATTGAATTTAATAGGAAACGAATTCGAATTGAATTGAATTGAATTGAAATCAAATTTGAATTGAATTGAATAGAGAACGAATTTGAGTTGAATGGAATAGAAACCGAATTTGAATTGAATTTAATAGAAAACGAAATTGAATTGAATTGAAAGCAAATTTGAATTGAATCGAATAGAAAACAAATCTGAATTTAATTGAATTCAATTGAAAACGAATTGAAATAGAATTGAAATCGATTTGAATTGAAATTAAATAGAAGTGAATGTAAAAAGAATTTATAAGGGAAAAATCAATTTTGATTTAAATTTGAAATAAAGGTTGAAATTGTTTTGAAACAAATTTGAAATGATTTATAAAATTCGTTTTAAAAAGGAAATCGACGAAATATATAATATATATATATATATTATATATATAATGGCCTGAATAGAACGCGCCGCGCCGCGGCAGTTCGCGAATTTCGACCATTGATTTCGAACGGACATTACGGGAGATCCGACCGTCGGATTCTCCTAAAACCGGAACTGTTGGGTTCGTATCGAAAAGAGCTTTCTAACGAATATTAGAAATTTGAAATCTAACAGTTGGATTTGGAGATACGTCCAAATCAAATTTGGAAAAGGTCGCTGTAAGTGCAGTTTGATGGCCGTTGATGGAAATCGACTGTACGGGCCTTGATAAAATTATTAAAAATAGTAATAATTAGTGTAAAATCATAAGAAATGATTTGGGAAAAATTGGGATGAAAAACTCCATATTTGAAAAGATAAAAATAGATTTTTATCGAAATGAACTAGTTTTGAACTGAAATTAAAACCCATTTATTTTTAAATAAATAAATTGGATTTGAAATGGGTTTAAATAGAATTGATTCATGGGTTTATCGTGAACTGTGTTTTGAATAACACTAGTTCTTTAACCCGATAATAAATAGAATGTGATTTGGGTTTATCGTGAACTGTGTTTTAAATGACACTAGTTCTTTAACCCAGTAAAAAGAGTTTTAATGAATCTTCAATTAAATTGAAATGTAGATTGATAATTTAAATTATCAACTTTAGAAAATGAGCGAGAATGGAGTATCACCAGTTTTGCTCCAAAGCGATAGTTAAATCTTTAATCAGATTTGAACGTGAAATGGTAATTAATGTTACCGATAACACTGTGGTGTTAAATATGGAGTATTACCAGTTTTGCTTCATGGGATGAATAGGTTGGGATTGGGAAATAAATTAAATAATTACTTCGGTATGGTTCGCTAATCTCAACTAGTTTGGAAAACCATAATTTGGTTTGAAATGACATCCAAAGGAAGATTAAAGGATAAATTTTAAAGAATTTATCTTGGATAAAATTAATGGGAACCTTTCCCTAAGAATTGAAATTTAGAAACTAGCCGAAGGTTAGTTAAGAAGAATGGTTTCCTGGATATTGATCTGATGTTGGTTTCGGCCTTCGGGGTTAATATTTGGGGAATTGCTCTCTTACTAATTTACGGTTAGTAACTAATGAATTGGAATGAGGCGTATGTTGTGTTTGTGTAACATTTATTTTTAATATACGCGGGTTGTTCGGAAAAGCCGGGTTTATACCCATTCTGAATAACTGATTCGACGATATGTCAAAGATGAAGACGGTGGTTGAAGACTGGAAGTCTTCACATCTTTTGGATAATTACTGACGATCCTGATTGGGCTGTACACCCAAGAGGATGGAAATAGTTGGTGGTCGTCCAGACGTACTTGGAGATGGATGGATATGCGAGGAAAGTGCCTCCGGTTTCGTTTAGACCCAGAACGAACTTGTAAATGGATGGTGTGTCTGACATTGTATTCCTTTATATTGTATTCGTTGATCTCTGCTAAATATATATCTATTTGGCGGCGGAGAATTTATTTTCTTGCTTAACGCCCTTCTCTGAGGCATACGAGCTCAAAGGTTATATATTGGCAGAAATCAGTGGTACGATATGGATTGATAGTGTGGCATGCTGAGATGCAGTGATCCAGACTTTTGTTGAAAAGCAAAGTTTGGTGGATGATGATCAAAACGCAGCTTTAATACAGCATGGCTTTGTGTATAGCATTGATTCGCGAGCCTCACATCCCGATAAGGTGGTAAACTGATGGTTTGATCAGTATGCTTTTTAGTGGATGGGCACCTTAGTGGTGTCGTGGATTCGGTCGACCGTGATGAGCTTAGTGCTTAGGGACATATAGAGTAAGCGGTGTTTTCTCTCGCTGGGACGTAAGCCGCGGTGATACTCTGGTCCCAAAAGTGCGGATGTGCATTACGGTGTTTTCTCTTGCTGGGACGTAAGCCGTGGGGAATTGCACTACGTGATCGATCTTTTGAATCAGGAGCCACCATGATGGAAATCCAACTTTCCAATAGGGGTATTTCGGCTTTATTTGTGGAGCCTAGTATGGCGACATGATATATGGTACCCGTGCCATCTATGATTGAAATTGTTTTGACACTATACACTTATTATAGTATCAAATGATTTGATTTTTAATACGTACCAAGCATGTTTGTCAATTATAAGGGAAAACCCTATCCTCCGGCTGCGTTGCATTGTGTGATGGGACCTGGGTCTTATAATAGCTTCATTTTTCTTTATTTAGTATTGCGTTGTTGGTTTTATGCACTGGTGTTCTTGGGAGGAAACCCGTTCCGTGTTATACGGCGTGGTCCCTTGATTTACCTAACTTTAAAATAAAGATTTACAACTGTTTTAGTTCTCACACCAGTCACATGACTGACCTGGAGTTTATTGTTTTAACCTAAACTCTGGGTGCCCTTATTTTCGACGGGCAGCTAGTAGTTTTGGTTTTGCAGATTTATATTCACAGGATCCTGGTTTACAGCTGTAATGATATCCGGAAAGCTTTGTATCCGTATATCTCTTCTAGTTGTGTATTGTATTACTTTCCGTTGCGATGTATTTAAATGTAATTTAAATCTCTGATATTTCTGTGTAATATTCATTTATACTTTGTATATTCTTGTCTTCTGGTGCATTGTTGTAATATACAATGAAATGTTCTTCCGTCTACGTTCTGTTGTGGCTTGTTCTCGAACTATCCGCGCTTTTCCCACCGGGGAAGTTACTGGTTTTGACAAAATATTTCTATTTCAAAACTGGATTGAGGCCCAATCAATTACCATATAATGTTAATTATATGGATTTTCTACAACACATGCATAAAATAACAACGATAAATAATCAACCATCATCCAGAGTGCACCACACAACTGCATAAGCATTAAATATAAATAATTAACGCTTACACAGTCTGTCGACCAATCGATTGACATACAACTAAATAATTGGGATTAGTGTACGCCAAATATCATCCCAATACCCGTGTGGGGTTTCAAACTATCAAACACAGATTTTATTTGTGCAGTTGGGCGACGTGTAGAATTTATCGTCCCAATCAATATCAATCAAATCAGTGTATATGAACAAATCTCCAATTTGTTTATAAATATTTATTTTATATACACATTAAAAATTCTATTTTCAACTATAAAATATTTTTAACTATATAAATATTTTATTTCATTTCACATCACATCACACAATCAACTACACATCAAAATCAAACAAACAAGCATACAAGTCGTCCATGGTCTGTGGACGACGGGTGTCGGGTGCTACTAAACACCGTCTGCATCCTAATATATATTTTAACTAGAAATAAATTCAAAAGTGAGAAGTTCTCACCGACTAGCTAAATCCAACTCCGCTACTCTTCATATGTAGGAAATCTTCATCGCTCTTCCTTTTGTCACTTTCGTCGTCCGTATTCACTACATATATAAAAATCACATTTTTATATTCTCTCTACTTCACGATAAAATAAAGTTCAGATTTTATTTCACTTCATATATTTACAACGCTTCTTTCTATATAAAAATTATATTTTTATATTTCTACTTCTTATATAAAGATTGAATTTTTATTATCATAACTATATAAAAATTATATTTTTAATCTGCTGCTTATATAAAAATTATATTTTTATATAATTAAAAATAACTTCTTTGTACGTTGTTCATATGAACAAGAATCAAATCTTTGTCGCCACTTCATATATATAAAAATCGAATTTTAATCTTCGCTTCATATATATAAAAATCGAATCTTTGCATCATTAAAAATATGATCTTTTCCTCATTAAAAATATGATCTTTTCCTCATTAAAAATATGATCTTTTCTTCATTAAAAATACGATCTTTTCCTTACAAAAATATGATCTTTTCCTTATAAAAAATATGATCTTTGCCTCATTAAAAATATGATCTTTTTAATTTCAAAGATCAAATCTTTTTAAATTTTAACCACTATTAAAAACTGAAAATAGAAATTAAATTCAGATTTATGTTTAAAACTAAATAAAAATAAATTAAAAACTCACATTTCTTGGTTTGGACGTCGACTGGAAGGGGGGTCTGCTCGTTCGTCGGAGGTCGGAGGTGCAGGCTCTTCGGCTTCAGGTAGGAGGGGATGCATATCGACGTGGGAGGTGATGGCTGGAGGCGGGCCACTCCGGTTGGTTGCGTTTGGGTCTGGAAGGGGGGCGTGGGTCTCGATCAGAGGAGGGAGGAGAGAGGGTGCATGAGAGGGGGAGAAGTATGGCCGGCGACGGCGCTGGCCAGGGGGGAGGCGCGCTGGCCAGAGGAGAGGCGCGCTGGCCGTCGACGTGGGGGGGGAGGGCGATTTAGGGAACGGGGGTTTTCTTCTTCTTTTTTTATTCTGAAATGAAGGAGAGATAATTAGAGAGGGAGGGAGTGAGGTTATAGATTTTATAATTTATTTTATTTTATACTTTCAAAAAGCAATTTTCAATTTCGGACTCGAAATCGAACCCACCGACTATCGTACATAGCTAATTACCCCCATTTCGAACACAATGGGATACGCCACGTAGGCCAATTCGATCGTTTCGATCAGTTTCCGTCAAAATCCATATATAACTCTATATATTGAATTTGAACGCGTATTTCAATTTACTAGGGTTACATACTAACTCGAAGAATTCCAGAAAAATATTTTCTAACTTCGTATTGACGATACAGTCCTAACAAAACTAGTTTCGTCGAATTCTGAGATCGTTTGAGAAATGGCCATTTTCCAGTCGATTAAAATCAACGGAAACTGGTCAAACGCGTTTTCCTTTGCCACGCTCATATATTGATTCGAAAAATTATGAAATTTGAAACCTAGCAATAATTTGACATCGCGGATCCAACAAAAGTCGTTTCGTCGAAAACCGAGGTCGTTTGCAAAATGGCCATTTTTAAGGGCCGGAATTCCATAGCGACTATTCTGAATTTTCAACTGGACATATCTTTTGATTCCCGCTACTAAATTTCGATTATTCGGATTCGTTGGAAAGATATTCTCAATTAGATTCAAATATTTTTGGTTTCGTTAAAATCCGGTTTATTTTGAATCCTGTACATTCAATTGAAATTTGAAATCGAATTATCGAACTACCGCGCCATTTTCAATTCCTTTTATAATTATAAATAAATATTTATATTCTAACGACAACGAATATAAATATATACGTTTTAATCTATTCAAAATAAATTTCTCGTCGTTTTTATTTAAAATAATTCATTTTAAATAATCAAAATTCACTAAAATTCCACAAATAAAAATTTTAAATTGGCCCAGTTTTCCGGGTTATTACAATCTCCCCCACTTAAAATTTTCGTCCTCGAAAAGGAACGAAGCCGAAAGTTGTTTTAAAAACCAACTCAAGTTTCAAAATTTTCATTACGGCTTAAGTTCTTCAACTTTTCAGTTTCTAATAACTTTTTAAATTTTTCGAAAATTTGGCTAACACCCTAAATTTTCGAAAAATTTCGCCATAACCTCCCCTACCCCGGGGACTTCGGGATATTTCATATAGCCTCCCATGGCCTTCTTCAATCGAAAAGAAAAAGAAAAAGCCAAGCGGCTAGCCAATCGGTTCATAAAATCACCCAAAACTCAAGAAATACAATAAATATGTACCTATTTGTCGGGCAAACAATTTTATTCTCTTCTCTAGCCTCCTTGCTATGACATGTTCAATGTAAGTACATGTACATGCATGCAAATGCGATAAATTTTCAATACAATTCACTATTTGATTCAATTGGGTTATAGGTTCAACATTTAATTAATCAAACAATAATCAAACAACACAATCAGCAATCAATTAGTGAATTATCTTTTTAAATTCATAATTTTGATATATCGTCAAAAATCACATTTTTGATGCCAAATCACAACAATAAGCCCTATATAATTTTGGTTCTCACACAAATCTAATGGAAATATAGAAATCTCACTTTCGTTACTCAAAAATAAATACTGGCGACGGTGCCCCATTACTAGAATTATCCCCAGGCAACTAGAGTATGATTCTATAACCATCCAGTATATTAAAACTTCGAATACACACTTGCAAGGCGTATATGCAAAATCTTTATATATCGGATTGTCCAAATCAATATAGAATAAATATTCAAATACTTATGAAATGGTTTAAATTTCAAAACAAAATTGGTTTTCATTTTAAAAATATACTCTTCACACTCGTTCTAGGATACTGCTGATCCTATCTCTAACGAGTCATTCCCATTGGATATTACTAATCCAATCTCTAATGAATTCTTTCATACGGTTCTAATGTGTCTTATTCTCTGAGCTTTGTAAACCAAAGCTCTGATACCAACTGTGAAAACCCGAAACTTCCCCGGTGAGGAAAGCGCGGATAGTTCGAGAACAACACACAAAAGAGCGCAGACGGAAGAACATTTCATTGTATATTACAACAATTCCATCAGAATACAAGAATATACAGAGTATAAATGAATATTATACATTACAAAATATCAGAGATTACAATAAATTGCATAGCAGCGTAAAATAATACAAAATACAACTGGAGGGAGATATACGGATACAAAGCTTTCCGGATATCGTTCTAGCTGTACATCAGGATCCTGTGAATATAAATCTGCAAAACCAAAACTACTAGTTGCCCGTGTCAAAATAAGGGCACCCAGAGTTTAGGTTAAAACAATAAACTCCAGGTCAGTCATGGGACTGGTGGGAGAACTAAAACAGTTAGTAATCTTCAATTTAAACTAAGGTAAATCAAGGGACCACGCCGTATAACACGGAACGAGTTTCCTCCCAAGAATACCAGTGCATAAAACAAACAGTGCAATGCTAAATAAAGGAAAATGAAGCTATTATAAGACCCAGGTCCTATCACACAATGCAACGCAAGCCGGGGGATAGGGTTTTACCTTATAATAGCCAAAGAATGCTTGATACATTTAAAAACATATTATTTTGATATTACTATAAGTGTATAGTGTCAAAACAATTTCAATCATAAATATCAATCATAGACGGCATGGGTACCATATATCATGTCGCCATACTAGGCTCTACAATCAAAACCGCAAATGTCACGTATTTGGAAGTTGGATCTCCATATGTGAACCGAGGCAAAAGATAGTCCTCTACCGATTCGAGACACTCTAGTCCGCCCCTCAGGTCAGAGCTCGAGTGACCTTTGGATCATCAGGGTTGGTCCACCGATGTGGATTAAAATGCCTGAACACTGTGTTTCCCCGCCCTTTGGAGCGTAGGTGAGCCAAATAAATGACTCCATCGGTCTCGGATCGACCGATATAACCGAGGCGCCTCCAATTCCAACAACCACATGAGTCAACCTCGTCAGCCAGTTCAAGCACTGACACCACTCCTAACTAGAAAGAAACGCATGCCCTCCCTGAGGTCCTTCTCCAGTTTTTGGCTCACACCGGGGTGTGAGGCTCGCGAATTAACGCTACACAAAGCTACGCCACAAAGGTCGTGCTCTGATCATCAACCACAAGACTCTTCTTTTCAACAAAAGCCTTGATCATCTTCCACTTAGGTATGCCACACAGACAATTCACTCCATGCGTTTGATATCCATCAATATATAACCCCTGAGCTCGTACGTCTCAGAGAAGGGCGTTAAGCAAGAGAATAAATTCTCCGCTGCCAAACAGATATTTAATAATAATCAATCACATAGACTAAAATCCAATGTCAGACACACAGTCCATTTACAAGTTCGTTCTGGGTCTGAATGAAACCGGAGGCACCTAGTACCCCGCACATCCATCGATCACCAAGTACGTATGGACGATCACCAACTGATTCCCTCCTCTTGGGTGTACGGCCCAATCAAGATCATCAATAATTATCCAAATGACGTGAAGACCTCCGGTCTTCAACCACCGTCTTCATCTTCGACACCACGTCGAATCAGTTATTCAGAATGGGGTAAACCCGGTCTTTCTGAACAACTTGCGTATATAATAAACACGTGTTACACAAACACAACATACGCCTCATTCCCATTCAGAATATTCTTTTATTCAAATATTCTTATACTTTGGGAAAGGTTCCCATTAATTTTATCAAAGATAAATTCTTTAAATTTATTCTTTAATCTTCTTTGAATATCAATTCAAACTAGTCGGGATTAGCGAACCACACCGAAGTAATCATTTATTTTATTTCCCAATCCCAACCTATTCATCCCATAAAGTAAAACTGGTCATACTTCACATCTAACACCACAGTGTTATCGGTAAATTCAATTACCGTTTCACGTTCAAATCTAATTAAAGATTTAACCATCGCCTGGAGCAAAACTGGTGATACTCCATTCTCGATCTTTTCAATCTAATTAAAGATTCATTAAAACTTCACTTAGTTTTAATCCTTAACTGGGTTAAAGAATCAGTGTCATTTAAAACATGGTTCACGATAAACCTAAAATCACATTCCATTAATTATCGGGTTAAAGAACAAGTGTTATTTAAAACACTGTTCACGATAAACCCAAAAATCAACACCAATTCAATTCCAATTAAATATTATTTAATTGGTACACTTCATTAAATCTAAATAAAAAGATTTAATCTTTTTTCTCAACTGGGCTTAAGAACAGTTTTAATGAAGACACCATTCACGACAAACCCAAATCCCATTTGATATTAAATACAAGGCTCTGAATAGAAAATATATCGGCTTATATTCAATATCAAATTCTACGACCAACAAATATCGTATTGGAAATAACGATATAAATATATCTTTCAAATTTCCCTAACAATATCTGTATAATCACGAAATCCAACATCGAAATATTCCAAAGACAATTTCGATTCAAATCCATTTCCACTTTATATATTGTAAATTCTGGTTATTTTCAAATCCACTTTATTTATTTTAGAAATAAATAGAATTATAATTCTAGTTCAAAACTAGTTCATTTCGATAAAAATCTATTTTTATCTTTTCAAATATGGAGTTTTTCATCCCAATTCTTCACAAATCATTTCTTATGATTTTACACAAATTATTACTATTTTTAATAATTTTATCAAGGCCCGTATAGTCGATTTCCATCAACGGCCATCGAACTGCACTTACAGCGACCTTTTTCAAATTTGATTTGGACATAATTCCAAATCCAACCATTAGATTTCTAATATTCGTTAGAAAGCTCTTTTCGATACGAACCCAACGGTTCCGGTTTTAGGAGAATCCGACGGTCGGATCACCCGCAATATCCATTCGAAGTCAATGGTCGAAATTCACGAACTGCCGCAACGTGGCGCGTTCTATTCAAGCCATTATATATATATATATATATATATGTATGTATGTATGTATGTATGTATGTATGTATGTAATATATACTTCGTCGATTTCCTTTCGAAACGAATTTTATAAATCGTTTTAAATTCGTTTTCAAAACGATTTCAACTTCCTTTTCAAATTCAAATCAAAATTGAATTTTTCAATATAAATTCGTTTTAATTTCATTTCAAATAGATTTCAATTCAATTTCAATTTAATTCAATTCGAATTCATTTTGTATTCAATTCAATTCGAATTCACTTTATATTCAGTTCAATTCGAATTCGCTTTATATTCAATTCAATTCGAATTCGCTTTATATTCAATTCAATTCGAATTCACTTTATATTCAATTCAATTCGAATTCGTTTTATATTCAATTCAATTCGAATTCGCTTTATATTCAATTCAAATCAATCTAATTCGAATTTCAATTCTTTTCAATATTCATTGAAAAATGAATAAAATTGATATAAATCTCGTTCGCGTCAAAATGGCGTCAATCTAATCAACACGGCTTCATATATTTCTATTTTCAAATATTCTATTCCAAATATTTCTATTTCGAATATTTCTTTTTCGAATATTTCTATCTCAAATATTTCTATTTCAAATATTTCTTTTTCAAATATTTCTACTTCAAAACTGGAATGAGGCCCAATCAATTACCATATAATGTTAATTATATGGATTTTCTACAACACACGTATAAAATAACAACGATAAATAATCAACTATCATCCAGAGTGCACCACACAACTGCATAAGCATTAAATATAAATAATTAATGCTTACACAGTCTGTCGACCAATCGATCGACATACAGCTAAATAATTGGGATTAGTGTACGCCAAATATCATCCCAATACCCGTGTGGGGTTTCAAACAATCAAACACAGATTTTATTTGTGCAGTTGGGCGATGTGTAAAATTTATCATCCCAATCAATATCAATCAAATCTGTGTATATAAATAAATCTATGATTTGTTTATAAATATTTATTTTATATACACGTTAAAAATTCTATTTTCAACTATAAAATATTTTTAACTATATAAATATTTTATTTCATTTCACATCACATCACACAATCAACTACACATCAAAATCAAACAAACAAGCATACAAGCCGTCCATGGTCTGTGGACGACGGGTGTCGGGTGCTACTAAACACCGTCTGCATCCTAATATATATTTTAGCTAGAAATAAATTCAAAAGTGAGAAGTTCTCACCGACTAGCTAAATCCAACTCCGCTACTCTTCATATGTAGGAAATCTTCATCGCTCTTCCTTTTCTCACTTTCATCGTCCGTATTCACTACATATATAAAAATCACATTTTTATATTCTCTCTACTTCACGATAAAATAAAGTTCAGATTTTATTTCACTTCATATATTTACAATGCTTCTTTCTATATAAAAATTATATTTTTATATTTCTACTTCTTGTATAAAGATTGAATTTTTATTATCATAACTATATAAAAATTATATTTTTAATCAGCTGCTTATATAAAAATTATATTTTCATATAATTAAAAATCACTTCTTTGTACGTTGTTCATATGAACAAGAATCAAATCTTTGTCGCCACTTCATATATAAAAAAATCGAATTTTTATCTTCGCTTCATTTATATATAAATCGAATCTTTGCATCATTAAAAATACGATCTTTTCCTCATTAAAAATACGATCTTTTCCTCATTAAAAATATGATCTTTTCCTCATTAAAAATACGATCTTTTCCTTATAAAAAGTATGATCTTTTCCTTATAAAAAATATGATCTTTGCCTCATTAAAAATATGATCTTTTTAATTTCAAAGATCGAATCTTTTTAAATTTTAACCACTATTAAAAACTGAAAATAGAAATTAAATTCAGATTTATGTTTAAAAGTAAATAAAAATAAATTAAAAACTTACATTTCTTGGTTTGGACGTCGACTGGAAGGGGGGTTGCTCGTTCGTCGAAGGTCGTAGGTGCAGGCTCTTCGGCTTCAGGTAGGAGGGGGGCGGATCGACGTGGGAGGTGATGGTTGGAGGCGGGCCACTCCGGTTGGTTGCGTTCAGGTCTGGAAGGGGGGTGGGGTCTCGATCAGAGGAGGGAGGCGAGAGGGTGCGTGAGAGGGGGGAGAAGTATGGCCGGCGACAGCGCTGGCCAAGGGGGGGGGGGGCGATTTAGGGCACGGGGGTTTTCTTCTATTTTTTTTATTCTGAAATGAAGGGGAGAGAATGTAAGGACCCGTTACTTCCCCGTGAAGGAAAGAGCGGATACTTTGAGAACAACACATAAAAGAAGGCAGACGGGAGAACATTTCATTGTTATTACAACAATTCCATCATATACAAGAATATACAGAGTATAATTGAATAATTTACATTCGATAAATATCAGATATTACAATAAATTACATAGCAGCAGAAAATAATACAAAACACAACTGAAAGTAATGCACGGATACAGAGCTTTCTGAGCATCGTTCCAGCTGTAAACCAGGATCCTGTGAATATAAATCTGCAAAACCAAAACTACTAGCTGCACGTGTCGAAAATAAGGGCACCCAGAGTTTAGGTTAAAACAATAAACTCTAGGTCAGTCATGTGACTGGTGTGAGAACTAAAACAGTTATTTAAAACTTTACTTTAAAAGATAGTAATTCAAGGGACCACGCCGTATAACACGGAACGGGTTTCCTCCCAAGAATACCAGTGCATATCAATAAACAACATAATGCTTTTTCGAAAAATGAAGCTATTATAAGACCCAGGTCCCATCACACAATGCAACGCAAGCCGGAGGATAGGGTTTTCCCTTATAATAGCCAAACATGCTTGGTATGTTTAAAAACAAATCATTTGATACTATAATAAGTGTATAGTGTCAAAACAATTTCAATCATAAATATAAATCATAAACGGCATAAGTGCCCATACCACTATGTCGCCATACTAGGCTCTACAAATAAAGCCGAAATACACGTATTGGAAATTGGATTTCCATCATGAGTCGAGGCAAGGGGCAAGCTCCTCTCCGCTTTCGAGACACTCTAGCAAATGTTCCAGGACTACACACTCTGGGCAATCCTTGGATCTTCAGGGCCGGTCCTCTCTTACGTTTGAGGATTAATTATGCTTGAACACACGTTTCTTCGTCCTTACAGACCTAAAATCGAGGCGCCTCATCCAACAACCACATAGGTGAAAAGTATATAAATGTCAGGGCTGGTAAGTCACTGACACCACCAAAGCTATAAAGAAACGTCGTGCTATCCCTGCAGTCCTTATCCCGTTTTTAACTCGTACCGAGGTGTGAGGCTCGCGAATTCACGTTATACACAAAGGTACGCCACAAAGGCTGTGCTTTGATCATCAACCACAAGACTTTGCTTTTCAACAAAAGCCCTGATCCATGCAACTCAGCATGCCACACAGGCAATTCATGCCATGCGATTGGTATCTATCGATATATAACCTCTAAGCTCGTACGTCTCAGAAAAGGGCGTTAAGCAAGAGAATAAATTCTCCGCCGCCAAACAGATATATATTTAAAAAAAATCAATCAACACAGAATAAAATCCAATGTCAGACACAATCCATTTACTAGTTCGTTCTGGGTCTGAACGAAACCGGAGGCACTTTCCTCGCATATCCATCCATCCCCAAGTACGTCTGGACGACAACCAACTGATTCTCTCATCTTGGGTGTACAGCCCAATCTAGATCATCAGTAATCACCCAAACGATGTGAAGACTTCCGGTCTTCAACCACCGTCTTCATCTTCGACATATCGTCGAATCGGTTATACAGAATGGGTGTAAACGCGGTCTTTCCGAACAACCCGCGTATATTAAAAACAAATGTTAAACAAACACAACATACGCCTCATTCCAATTCAGAAGCCACTAACCGCAAATTAGCAAGAGAACAATTTCCCAAATATTAACCCCGAAGGCCGAATTAATTATCAGATCAATACCCAGGAAACCATTCTTCTTAACTAACCTTCGCTAGTTTCTAAATTCCAATTCTTAGGGAAAGGTTCCCATTAATTTTATCCAAGATAAATTCTTTAAAATTTATCCTTTAATCTTCCTTTGGATGTCGTATTAAACCAAATTATGGTTTTCCAAACTAGTCGAGATTACGAACCACACCGAAGTAGTTATTTATTTTATTTCCCAATCCCAACCTATTCATCCCATGAAGCAAAACTGGTGATACTCCATATATAACACCACGGTGTTATCGGTAAAATTAATTACCATTTCACGTTCAAATCTAATTAAAGATTTGACTATCATTTTGGAGCAAAACTGGTGATACTCCATTCTCGCTCATTTTCTAAAGTTGATAATTTAAATTATCAATTCCCATTTAAATCTAATTGAAGATTCATTAAAACTCCTTTTACTGGGTTAAAGAACTAATGTCTTTTAAAACACAGTTCACGACAAACCCAAATCACATTCTATTTATTATCGGGTTAAAGAACAAGTGTCTTTTAAAACACCCTTCACGATAAACCCACTAATCAATTCTATTTAAAACCCATTTCAAATCCAGTTTATTTATTTAAAATAAATGGGTTCTAATTTTAGTTCAAAACTAGTTCATTTCGATAAAAATCTATTTTTATCTTTTCAAATATGGAGTTTTTCATCCCAATCTTTCCCCAATCATTTCTTTTGATTTTACACAAATTATTGATATTTTTAATAATTTTATCAAGGCCCGTACAGTCGATTTCCATCAACGGCCATCGAACTGCACTTACAGCGACCTTTTCCAAATTTGATTTGGACGTATCTCCAAATCCAACCGTTAGATTTCAAATTTCTAAAATACATTAGAAAGATCTTTTCGATACAAACCCAACGGTTCCGGTTTTAGGAGAATCCGACGATCGGATCTCCCGTAATGTCCGTTCGAAATAAATGGTCGAAATTCGCGGACTACCACGACACGGCGCATTCTATACAGGCCATTATATTATATATATAATAAATATTTCGTCGATTTCCTATTTGAAATGAATTTTATAAATAGTTTTAAATTCGTTTCAAAAACAATTTCAACTTCCATTTCAATTCAAATCAAAATTGAATTTTTTCTTATAAATTCGTTTTAAAATTCATTTCTATTTAATTCAAATTTCAATTCATTTTGAAATCACTTCAATTCGTTTTCAATTCAATTCGAATTCATTTTCAATTCAATTCGAATTCGTTTTATATCCAATTCATTTCGAATTGGTTTTCTATTCGATTCAATTCAAATTGGTTTTCTTGATTGAATTCAAATTGGTTTTCTATTCGATTCAATTCAAATTGGTTTTCTATTCGATGAAACGACCCGAACTACCCCGGTCTCCGAAGAGAAGAGAAAGAACGAATTGTTTTGGGAACATGACAAAACAGAACGCATACAAAAGAAAATTTAGTTGTATATTACAACAATGCATCAGATTACAAGAATATACAGAGTATAAACAAATAAATATTACACAGAAATATCAGAGATCTAAATTACATTTAAATACATAGCAGCGGAAAATAATACAATACACAACTAGAAGAGATATACGAATACAAAGCTTTCTGGATATCGTTCCAGCTGTAAACCAGGATCCTGTGAATATAAATCTGCAAAACCAAAACTACTAGCTGCCCGTGTCAAAATAGGGGCACCCAGAGTTTAGGTTAAAACAATAAACTCCAGGTCAGTGATGTGACTGGTGTGAGAACTAAAAAAGTTATAAATCTTTATTTTAAAGTTAGGTAAATCAAGGGACCACGCCGTATAACACGGAACGGGTTTCCTCCCAAGAATACCAGTGCATAAAACAAACAGCGCAATGCTAAATAAAGAAAAATGAAGCTGTTATAAGACCCAGGTCCTATCACACAATGCAACGCAAGCCGGAGGATAGGGTTTTCCCTTATAACAGCTAAAGAATGCTTGATACGTTTAAAACAAATCATTTGATACTATTATAAGTGCATAGTGTATAAAACAACTTCAAATCATAAGTATCAATCATAAGCGGCATGGGTACCATATATCATGTCGCCATACTAGTTCTACAATTAAAACCGCAAATGTCACGTATTTTGAAATTGGATTTCCACCTATGAACCGAGGAAAAAGATAGTCCTCAACCGATTCGAGACGCTCTAGCCCGCCCCTTAGGAACAGCCGCAACTGCCCCTTGGATCGTCAGGGCCGGTCCACCGATGTGAATTATTATGCCTGGACACTACGTTTCCCCGCCCTTTGGGGCGTAAATGAGCCAACGAATGACTCCATCGAACCCGGATCGTCCGATCAAACCGAGGCGCCTCGCAACAGCAACAACCACACAGGTGAAAAGTATATAAATGTCAGGGCTGGTAGGTCACTGACACCACCCTAGCTAGAATGAAACGCATGCCCTCCCTGATGTCCTCTCCCGTTTTTGGTTCACAACCGGGGTGCGAGGCTCGCGAATTCAGGTTACACAAAGCTGTGCCACACGGGCTGTGCTTTGATCATCACCACAAGACTTTGCTTTTCAACAGAAGCCTCGATCAATTGCCACTTAGGCATGCCACACAGGCAATTCAATCCATGCGTTTGATATCCATCAATATATAACCCCTGAGCTCGTACGTCTCGGAGAAGAGCGTTAAGCAAGAGAATAAATTCTCCGCCGCCAAACAGATATATATTTAATAGAGATCAATCGCATGGACTAAAATCCAATGTCAGATACACAGTCCATTTACAAGTCCGTTCTGGGTCTGAACGAAACCGGGGGCACCTAGTACCCCGCATATCCATCGATCTCCAAGAACGTCTGGACGATCACTAACTGTTTCCATCTTCTTGGGTGTACAGCCCAATCAAGATCATCAGTAATTACCCAAACAACGTGAAGACTTCCGGTCTTCAACTACCGTCTTCATCTTCGACTTATCGTCGTATCAGTTATTCAGAATGGGATAAACCCGGTCTTTCCGAATAACTCGCGTATATTTTAAATAAGTGTTACACAAACACAACATACGCCTCATTCCAATTCATCAGTCACTAACCGTAAATTAATCAAGAGAATAATTTCCCAAATATTAACCCCGAAGGCCGAAACCAACATCAGATCAATATCCAGAAAACCATTCTGCTTGGCTAACCGACAGTTAGTTTCTAAATTTCACATTCATAGGGAAAGGTTCCCATTAATTTTATCCAAGATAAATTCCTTGAATTTATTCTCTAATCTACTTTTGAATATCAATTCAAACTAGTCGGGATAAACGAACTTTACCGAAGTAATTATTTGTTTTAATTTCCCAATCCCAACCTATTCATCCCATGAAGTAAAACTGGTAATACTTCATAACTAACACCATGGTGTTATCGGTAGATTCAATTACCATTTCCGTTCAAATCTAATTAAAGATTTAACTATCGCCTGGAGCAAAACTGGTGATACTCCATTCTCGATCATTTCAATCTAATTAAAGATTCATTAAAACTCCACTTAGTTTTAATCTTTAACGGGGTTAAAGAATCAGTGTCATTTAAAACACAGTTCACGATAAACCCAAAATCACATTCCATTAATTATCGGGTTAAAGAACAAGTGTTATTTAAAACACTATTCACGATAAACCCAAAAATCAATATCAATATCAATTCAATTCCAATTAAATATCATTTAATTGGTGCACTTCATTAAATCTAACTAAAAAGATTTAATCATTTCTCTACTGGGTTCAAGAACAGTGTTAGTCAAGACACCATTCTCGACAAACCCAAATCACATTTGATATTAAATACAAGGCTCTGAATATAAAATATCCCGGCTTATATTCAATATCAAATTCTACGACCAACAAATATCGTATTGGAAATAACGATATATATATATCTATATCTTTCAAATTTCCATAACAACATCTGTATAGTCACGAAATCCAACATCGAAATATTCCAAACGCAATTTCGATTCAAATCCATTCCAATGCAATCATTGGAAATTCTAGTTATTTTCAAAACCATTTCAAATTCAATTTATTTACATAAAATTAAATAGAATTATAATTCTAGTTCAAAACTAGTTCATTTCGATAAAAATCTATTTTTATCTTTTCAAATATGGAGTTTTTCATCCCAATTCTTTCTAAATCATTTCTTATGATTTTACACAAATTATTACTATTTTTAATAATTTTATCAAGGCCCGTACAGTCGATTTCCATCGATGGCCATCGAACTGCACTTACAACGACCTTTTCCAAATTTGATTTGGACATAATTACAAATCCAACCATTAGATTTCTAATTTCTAATATTAGTTAGAAAGCTCTTTTCGATACGAACCCAACGGTTCCGGTTTTAGGAGGATCCGACGGTCGGATCTCCCGTAATATCCGTTCGAAGTCAATGGTCGAAATTCGCGAACTACCGCGGCGCGGCGCGTTCTATTCAGGCCATTATATTATATATATAATATATACTTCGTCGGTTTTCTTTTCAAAACGATTTTTAATTCAATTTCCAGTCGTTTTCAATTCAATTTGAATTTCAAATTAATTCAATTTCATTTCAAACTTACTTCTATTCAATTTCTATTCGAATTCATTTTGAAACGATTTCAATTCTATTTCAGTTCTATTTGAATTCATTTCAAAACGATTTCAATTATATTTCAATTCTATTAGAATTCATTTCAAAATGATTTCAATTCTATTTCAATTCTATTCTAATTTCAAACCATTTCAGTTTATTTCGAATTTCAAATCAATTCAATTAAATTCGAATTTCCATTCACTTTAAATATAATTCGAATTTCAATTCATTTCTATATAGTTCGAGTTTCAAATCTATTCAATATTCATTGAAGAATGAATAAAATCGATATAAATATCGTTCACGTCAAAATGGCGTCAATCTAACCAACACGGCTTCATATGTTTCTATTTTCAAATATTCTATTTCAAATATTTCTATTTCAAATATTTTTATTTCAAATATTTTTATTTCAAATATTTTTATTCCAATATTTTTATTTCAAATATTTTTATTCAAATATTTCTATTCAAATATTTCTATTCAAATATTTCTATTCAAATATTTCTTTTTCGAAACTGGAATGAGGCCCAATCAATTACCACATAATGTTAATTATATGGATTTTCTACAACACATGCATATATCAACAACGATGAATAATCAACCATCATCCAAAGTGCATTCTACATTGTATAAGCATCAAATATAAATATTCAACGCTTATAGCAGCTGTCAATCAATCGATCGACATACAACTAAACAATCGGGATTAGTGTACGTCAAATATCATCCCAATACCCGTGTGGGGTTTCAAACAATCAAACACAGATTTTATTTGTGCAGTTGGGCGATGTGTAAAATTTATCGTCCCAATCAATATCAGTCAAATGTGTGTATATAAACAAATCCTTCGACCTGTTTATTTTTATTTCATTTCATATACACATTAAAAATTCTATTTTCAACTATAAAATATTTCTAACTATAAAAATATTTTATTTTCATTTCACATCACATCACTCAATCAACTACACATCAACATCAAACAAACAAACAAACAAGCCGTCCATGGTCTGTGGACGACGGGTGTCGGGTGCTACTAAACACCGTCTGCATCCTAGTATATATAAATATAACTAGAATAAAAAGAAATTTAGAGTGAGGAATTCTCACCGAATGGCCAATCCAACGCCACGACTCCTCTTATGCAGAAATCTTCGTCATGCTTTCCACTTGATCCCATCGCACTCTGTTTCACACAATTTTTATGTTAAAAATCACAATTTTATTTCAACGCAATATATATAAAAGATTATATTTTTAACACGCTTTTAAAATAGAAAAGATTATATTTTTAACACGTTATTAAAATAGAAAAGATTATATTTTTAACAGGCTATTAAAATAGAAAAGATTATATTTTTAACAGGCTATTAAAATAGAAAAGATTGTATTTTTAACACGCTATTAAAATAGAAAAGATTATATTTTTAACACGCTATTTATTTTTCAAAAACTTTGCTATTTTATAATTTCAAATCAATGCTATTTTATAATTAAAACCAATACTATTTTAATTCTTAAAAACAATGTATGCATATTTTTAAAAACAATGTATATTAATTCTTATTCTCAAAAACAAAAAATGTACATTTTTTTTCATGCTTTTAAATATTTTCAAAAATCAATTTTAAAACCATGACATTTATTTTCTAAAATCATATTATTTTCTGAAAATAACCATGCTTTTATATAAACAAAAAATCTAGGAATAAATTAATGTTCTTTTCGAACTTTAATTACTTATTTAAATGAATAACATTTAATTAACAAAAGTAATTAAACATAATTATATGCTGACCTTCATCTGTTTTGTTATGATAATCTATAACCAAAGAAACCCGTGCTCTACTCAAACATTGCGTCACTGCTCCTCCTCCTTGATGTTGGACCAGCATCGAACGGTGGCTTCTAGTGCTGACGATGAGGCACGCAGCTCCAGATGGGTGCGCGTACTACAGAGGACAGAGCGGAGGTGCTCGCGATACAGGGGGGGTCGCTGGAGGGGAAAGGCTTCAAGGGGGGCGTCTGCTGTGCTTCGCATTTCAGATGGGGGGGGGGAGACGAGGAGAGAAAGAGCGTCGGAGGAGGGGGGGATCGTGGAAGAGGTGGTGGGGCGGTCTGAGGGTAGGCGCCGGCGTGGGGTAAGCGGCGGTGCGGTCAGGAGGAGCAGCGGCCGTCGAGCGATTTAGGTTTAGGATTTTTTTTCTTCTTTCTTCAGAATGAACGAAGGCAAAGGGGGTGGGCCAGAGGGGTTAAAGGGAGAGAAGGGGATTTTAATTTTTAATTATTTTAATTTACAAAAAGTTGACTTTTTCATACGACCTCTAAACGAGGCCCACCGCCTGTCGTCCATAGCGTTTCACCCCCATTTCGAACACAATGGGATATGTATCGTACGCTAATTCGAACGTTTCGATCCGTTTCCGTTAAAATCAACATATAACTCTATATAAATGAAAACAATTTTGTTTTAAAATTTAAATCACTTTTTACGTATTTGAATATTTATTTATATTGAATATGGACAATCGAGTATATATAGATTTCGCGTATACGCGTCATGAACGTATATTCGAAGTTTTAATATACTGGATAGATATAGAGTCACATTCTAGACACCCGGGGATAATTCTGGTGATGTGGCCACATCATCAGTATTTATATTCGTGTTTCGAAGGTGTGATATCTATATATTTCCATTAGACTGGTGTGAGAACCAAAATTAATATAGTTAGAACACATTGTTGTGATTTGGCATCAAAAACATGATTTTCTTTATATGTAGTAAAGTTATGAATTTGGAACTTTAATCCACTAATTGATTGATGTTTGTGTTGTTTGCCTATTTGTTTGCTAATTTTTAACCATTTAGCCTAATTGAACCGAATATTGAACTATATTGATAATTGGTCGCAATTGCTTGCATATACATATACTTACATTGAACAGGTCATAGCAAGGAGGCTAGAGCAGAGAATAAAATTTGTTTGCCCGACAAATAGGTACATGTTTACTACATAATTTCCTGTTTTGTTTGGGTGATGATGATTTTATGAGCCTATTGGCTAGCCGCTTGGCTTTTTCTTTTTCTTTTTGAGATCTGAAGGACCGGGGAAGCTATTTGAAATTCCCCGATGCTCCCGGTGCAGGGGAGGTTATGGCGAAATTTTTCGAAAATTTAGGGTGTTAGCCAAATTTTTGAAATTTTGAAAATTCTCAGAAAATGAAAAGTTGGAGAATGGAAGCCAGATCGAATGTAGAGCTTAATAATCAAACCACTTTCGACTTTGTTCCTTTTCGGGGACGAAAAGTTTTAAGTGGGGGAGATTGTAATAACCCGGAAAATCTGGGCCAGTTTAAAATTTTTATTTTGGCAATTTTAACGAATTTTGAATATTTAAAATAGATAATTTCAAGTAATATCGACGAAAATTTATTTTGAATATATAATTAGAACGTATATATTATATGCGTCGTCGTTTGAATATAAATAATTATATAATTATAAAATAGAATTGAAAATGGTGCGGTAGTTCGATAATTCGATTTCAAACTTCAATTGAATGTGTCGGGTGCAAAACAATCCGGATTTTAGTGAAACCAAAAATAATGGGATCTAATTGATAATATCTTTCCAGAGAATCCGAAAAATCGAGGTTTCATAGCGGGAATCAAAAGATTTGTCCAGTTGAAAATTCTGAATAGTCGCTATGGAATTCAGGCCCTTAAAAATGGACATTTTGCAAAGGACCTCGGATTTCGACGAAACCAGTTTTGTTGGGTCTGTGATGTAAGATTATTGCTAGATTCCAAATTTCATAATTTTTCGAATCAATATGTGAGTGTGGGAAAGGAAAACGCGTTTGACCAGTTTTAGTTGATTTTAATCGACTGGAAATTGGCCATTTTTCCAACGGTCTCAGAATTCGACGAAACTAGTTTTGTTAGGACCGTATTGTCAATACGAAGCTAGAAAATATTTTTCGAGAATTTTTCGAGTTAGTATGTGACCCCAGTAATTTGAAATGTACGTTTAAAATTCAATATAGTGATTTAAATGTAAATTTAACGAAAACTGATTGTAACAGCCGAATCAGCTTACGATACAAATCCCATTTTGTTCGGAATGGGGGTGAAACGCTATGGGCGACAGTCGGTGGGCCTCGTTTCGAAGTCGAATAAAAAGTCAACTCCTTGGGATAAAATAAATTAAAATTAAATTAAATATATAAAACCTTTTTCATATACCCCCCCCCCCCCCCGTTAGTTCATTTCAGAAATTAGAAAGAAAAAAAAAAGGCTTGAAACCTAAATCGCGAGGCCTCCAGCACTGTGCTCGCCGTCGACCACCGCCGTGCCTCCTCAGGCCGGCGCCTCCCCCTTCGACCCTCCCCCCTCGCTCCTCTACTCGCCCGCCTTTCTTCTCTCTCCCGTTCGAAACATCCAACCACCAAAACCAGAAGCAAACCCCGACCCTCCACCGCCTGCAGCCACTTCCGCCACCTCCCCTCACCGCTCCGACCACCCTCGACTCCGACGCAGCGCCACAGCACACCCCCGAACCAAAACTGAAAAGAAAACAAAGGTAAAGTTTTAATTATTTTATTTTAGTGTTTTATTTACTTTATTTATTTTCAATTCATTTATGTAATGATTTCAAAATAAAATCTAATATTGATTAGATCTTTAAAGTAGAAGAAAAATTAGAATTTTAATATAGATAAAGATTTTATTTTTTTAACAATATCGAAGGTATGAAATTTTATATGTAAAAATTTGATTTTGGTTAGTGAAAAATATGATTTTTATATTTTTAAAGTATTAAAAATATAATCTTTATTATATAGAAGATGTAGAAATATGATTTTTGCTTAAATAGGAAAGAGTATATTTTTAGAGGGAAAAAATATGATTTTTGCTTTCGTGAAGTTCGGATTTTTAATATCTAAAAGTTTGGATTTTTTTTTTATTAGAAAAGGCGAAAACTTTTTATTAGAAAAGGCGAAAACTTTTTATTTGAAAAGGTGGAATCTTTGTTTTTATAAAGGCGAAGTCTATATTTGTGAAATGGAATTTTTATCTATATGGCATCGCAATAAAAATTCGATTTTTATATATTGAACATCGAAGTAAAAATTCAATTTTTATATATTGAACATCGAAGTAAAATGTGATTTTTATATATTGAACTTCGAAGTAAAAATTCGATTTTTATATATTGAACATCGAAGTAAAAATTCAATTTTTATATATTGAACATCGAAGTAAAATGTGATTTTTATATATTGAACTTCGAAGTAAAAATTCGATTTTTATATATTGAATAGCGAAGTAAAAATTCGATTTTTACATATGTAGTGGCTACGACAACGAAGCTGACAAAAAAGGCGAGAACGACGAAGTTCTCTACAATAGGAGTGTCGTGAAGTTGGATAGCTTTAGGTGAGAATTTCTCACTCTTCAATTTATTTTCTAGTTATATATATATACTAGGATGCAGACGGTGTTTAGTAGCACCCGACACAATCGTCCACAGACCATGGACTTGTTTGTTTGGCTGTTTGGTGATTGATTGCGATATTGGTTTGAATGTGGTTTGTGGTGTGGAAAATCGAATCGATAAATTGGTTAGGATTAGACGTGCGCCGTTATAAGGCGAAGGAGTAAGGCTAGGTTAGACTCTTACTCCAAATTTTGTGGTTTGCATAACGAAAGTGATTTGATTGATATGGGTATGGCGGTGGCCATTACTAGACCGGGGACAAGGCTAGGCCTTATCCCGTTTCTAGTATCGTGCCGTTATGCCGCCGAAATTTTCTAAAATAAGTTAGAAAAATAAAAATATCATTTTTATTAGGAATGAATAAAATAACATATTCATTTACAAATCAAAACGATTTGTTGATGTACACCCATTTGACTGATATGGACTGGGACGATAAATTTTACACATCGCCCAACTGCACAAATAAAATCTGTGTTTGATTGTTTGAAACCCCACATAGGTGTTGGGATGAAATTTGAAGTTCACTCATCCTGATTGATTAAATATGTCGATCGATTGATTGACAGGCTGTTATAAGCGTCAGATATCTATATTTGATGCCTATACAGTGTAGTGCATTTTGGTTGATGGTTGATTATTTTTCAATGCTATTATATACATGTGTTGTATGGAATCCATATAATTAACATTATATGGTGATTGATTGGGCCTCACTCCAATCGGGAAAACAATGAATATTATAAAAGAAAATTCATGTGTTGAATATAAAAATAGTCATGTGTTGACGATGATCATGTGTTGAAACTATTCATATGTTGAGTAAAATATTTTAAATAAAATAAATTACATCTTTATCACATTTAAAATTAGAACTACTTCCCAGTAGCAGTCTAATTAAAAATCAAACGATAGATACCATAGTTTTATAAAATATTTCACATAACAACAATAGTGATGTGTTGACAGCACTCATGTGTTGAGATTAGTCGTGTGTTGAAAGAAATATAGATTCATGTGTTGAATGGGAAAAATATTCATTTGTTGAATAGAATAAAGGAGTCATGGAAAATATAAAGCCGTGTTGATTAGATTTGCGCCATTTTGACGTGAACGATATTTATATTGATTTTATTCAAATTGAAATGAATATTATAGCAAATTCGAATTGAAAAGAAAACGAATTTGAATTGAATATAAAAGGACTTCGAATGGAATTGAATATAAAACAAATTCAAGTTGAATTGAAAACGAATTGAGATTTAATTGAATTCGAATCGAAATTAAATTGAAATCAATTTGAATTGAAACGAATTTGAATTTGAATTGAATTGAAACGAATTTGAATTCGAATTAAATAAAATGGAAATGAATTCGAGTGGAATTGAAATCCAATCGATTTGAAATTGAATGTAGAAATTGAAATGGTTTTGAAACGAATTTAAAACGATTTATAAAATTCGTTTTAAATAGAAATCGACGAAATATATATTATATATATTATATATATAATATAATGGCCTGAATAGAACGCGCCGCGCCGCGGCAGTTCGTGAATTTCGACCATTTATTTCAAACGGACATTGCGGGAGATCCGACCGTCGGATTCTCCTAAAACTGGAACCGTTGGGTTCGTATCAAAAAGAGCTTTCCAATGAATATTAGAAATTTGAAATCTAACGGTTGGATTTGGAATTATGTCCAAATCAAATTCGAAAAAGGTCGCTGTAAGTGCAGTTCGATGGCCGTTGTTGGAAATCGATTGTACGGGCCTTGATAAAATTATCAAAAATATCTATAATTTGTGTAAAATTATAATATGTGAATTGGAAAGAATTGGGCCGGAAAATTCCACATTAGAAGGTAAAAATAGATTTTTATCGAAATGAACTGGTTTTGAACTAGAATTAAAATCAATTTATTTTTGAAATAAATAAATTGAATTTGAAAGTGATTTTGAAAATAATCGATAATTTCCAATACGTGGATTGGACTGGAGCTGAATCGAAATTATCTTCGGGATATTTCGATGTTGGATTTCGTGACTATACAGATATTGTTATGGGAATTTGAAAGATATATTTTATATCGTTATTTCCAATACGATATTTGTTGGTTTCAGAATTTGGTATTGAATATAAGCCGATATATTTTCTATTCAGAGCCTTGTATTTAATATCAAATGTGATTTGGGTTTGTCGTGAATCGTGTTTTAGAAGACATTGGTTCTTTAACCCAGTTAAAGGCAAGATGTTGATTTTTGAAAAGATTAAAACTAAGTGGAGTTTTAATGAATCTTTAATTAGATTAAAAGGTGAATTGATAATTTAAATTATCAAATCTGAAAAGTGATCGAGAGTGGAGTATCACCAGTTTTGCTCCAAAGCGATAGTTAAATCTTTAATTAGATTTGAACGTGAAATGGTAATCAATGTTACCGATAACACCGTGGTGTTAGATATGGAGTATCACCAGTTTTGCTCCATGGGATATATAGGTTGGGATTGGGAAATAAAACAAATAATTACTTCGGTGTGGTTCGCTAATCCCGACTAGTTTGAAATGATATCCAAAGGAAGATTATAGGATAAATTTAGAAGAATTTATCTTTGATAAAATTAATGGGAACATTTCCCTAAGAATGTGATTTTGTGAATAAAATAATATTCTGAATTGGAATGAGGCGTTCGTTGTTTTTGTGTAACATTTGTTTATCATATACGTGGGTTATTCAGAAAGGCCGGGTTTATACCCATTCTGAATAATCGATTCGACGAGATGTCGAAGATGAAGACGGTGGTCGAAGACCGGAAGTCTTCACATCGTTTGGGTGATTACTGATGATCTTGATTGGGCTGTACATCCAGGATGAGGGAAACAGTTCGTGATCGTCTAGACGTACTTGGAGATGGATGGATATGCGAGGAAAGTGCCTCCGGTTTCGTTCAGACCCAGAACGAACTTGTAAATGGATTGTGTGTCTGACATTGGATTCTATTCTGTGTTGATTGATCTCTATTAAATATACATCTGTTTGGCGGCGGAGAATTTATTCTCTTGCTTAACGCCCTTCTCTGAGACGTACGAGCTCAGAGGTTGTATATCGATGGACATCAGTCGCATGGAGTGAATTGCCAATGTGGCATGTGTAAGTGGCAATTGATCAAGGCTTCTGTTGAAAAGCAAAGTCTTGTGGTTGATGATCAAAGCACGGCCTGTGTGGCGTAGCTTTGTGTATAACGTGAATTCGCGAGCCTCACACCTCGGTATGAGTCAAAAACGGGATACGGACCCAAGGAGTGCACGACGTTTCTTTCTAGCTAGGGTGGTGTCAGTGACCTACCAGCCCTGACATTTATATACTTTTCACCTGTGTGGTTGTTGGATACGAGGCGCCTCGGATATAGGTCTGTAAGGACCGGGAAACGTGGGTTCAGGAATTGCCAATCCTCAAAAGTAAGAGAGGACCGGCCTTGGAGGATCCAGGGGATTGTTGTGTGCGGTCCCGAGGCATTTGCTAGAGTGTCTCGAACGCGGAGAGGAGCCTGCCCCTTGCCTCGACTCATGACGGAAATCCAATTTCCAATACGTGATAATGCGGTTTTAATTGTAGAACTAGTATGGCGACATGATATATGGTACCCATGCCGTCTATGATTGATATTTATGATTGAAATTGTTTTGACATTATACACTTATTATAGTATCAAATAATGTGTTTTAAACGTATCAAGCATGCTTTGGCTGTTATAAGGGAAAACCCTATCCTCCGGCTTGCGTTGCATTGTGTGATGGGACTGGGTCTTATAACAGCTTCATTTTTCTTTATTTAGCATTGCGCTGTTTGTTTTATGCACTGGTATTCTTGGGAGGAAACCCGTTCCGTGTTATACGGCGTGGTCCCTTGATTTACCTAACTTTAAAAATAAAGATTAATAACTGTTTTAGTTCTCACACCAGTCACATGACTGACCTGGAGTTTATTGTTTTAACCTAAACTCTGGGTGCCCCTATTTTCCACACGGGCAGCTAGTAGTTTTGGTTTTGCAGATTTATATTCACAGGGTCCTGATTTACAGCTGGAACGATGCTCGGAAAGCCCTGTATCCGTGTATCACTTTCAGTTGTGTTTTGTATATTTTTCCGCTGCTATGTAATTTATTTAAATCTCTGATATTTGTTGAATGTAATTTATTCAATTATACTCTGTATATTCTTGTATCTGATGGAATTGTTGTAATAACAATGAAATGTTCTTCTGTATGCGTCCTTTTGTGTGTTGTTCTCAAAGTATTCGTGCTTTCCTTTACGATGAAGTTACGGGTCGTCTCAGTTGGTATCAGAGCTTTGGTTTACAGAGCTCGAGAACAAGACACATTAGAACCATACGAAAGAATTCATCAGATATTGGATTAGTAATATCCAATTAGAATGACTCGTTAGAGATAGGATCAGTAGTATCCTAGAACGAGTGCGAAGAGTATATTTTTCAAATGAAAACAATTTTGTTTTAAAATTTAAATCACTTTTTACGTATTTGAATATTTATTTATATTGAATATGGACAATCGAGTATATATAGATTTCGCGTATACGCGTCATGAACGTATATTCGAAGTTTTAATATACTGGATAGATATAGAGTCACATTCTAGACACCCGGGGATAATTCTGGTGATGTGGCCACATCATCAGTATTTATATTCGTGTTTCGAAGGTGTGATATCTATATATTTCCATTAGACTGGTGTGAGAACCAAAATTAATATAGTTAGAACACATTGTTGTGATTTGGCATCAAAAACATGATTTTCTTTATATGTAGTAAAGTTATGAATTTGGAACTTTAATCCACTAATTGATTGATGTTTGTGTTGTTTGCCTATTTGTTTGCTAATTTTTAACCATTTAGCCTAATTGAACCGAATATTGAACTATATTGATAATTGGTCGCAATTGCTTGCATATACATATACTTACATTGAACAGGTCATAGCAAGGAGGCTAGAGCAGAGAATAAAATTTGTTTGCCCGACAAATAGGTACATGTTTACTACATAATTTCCTGTTTTGTTTGGGTGATGATGATTTTATGAGCCTATTGGCTAGCCGCTTGGCTTTTTCTTTTTCTTTTTGAGATCTGAAGGACCGGGGAAGCTATTTGAAATTCCCCGATGCTCCCGGTGCAGGGGAGGTTATGGCGAAATTTTTCGAAAATTTAGGGTGTTAGCCAAATTTTTGAAATTTTGAAAATTCTCAGAAAATGAAAAGTTGGAGAATGGAAGCCAGATCGAATGTAGAGCTTAATAATCAAACCACTTTCGACTTTGTTCCTTTTCGGGGACGAAAAGTTTTAAGTGGGGGAGATTGTAATAACCCGGAAAATCTGGGCCAGTTTAAAATTTTTATTTTGGCAATTTTAACGAATTTTGAATATTTAAAATTGATAATTTCAAGTAATATCGACGAAAATTTATTTTGAATATATAATTATAACGTATATATTATATGCGTCGTCGTTTGAATATAAATAATTATATAATTATAAAATAGAATTGAAAATGGCGCGGTAGTTCGATAATTCGATTTCAAACTTCAATTGAATGTGCCGGGTGCAAAACAATCCGGATTTTAGTGAAACCAAAAATAATGGGATCTAATTGATAATATCTTTCCAGCGAATCCGAAAAATCGAGGTTTCATAGCGGGAATCAAAAGATTTGTCCAGTTGAAAATTCTGAATAGTCGCTATGGAATTCAGGCCCTTAAAAATGGACATTTTGCAAACGACCTCGGATTTCGACGAAACCAGTTTTGTTGGGTCCGTGATGTAAGATTATTGCTAGATTCCAAATTTCATAATTTTTCGAATCAATATGTGAGCGTGGGAAAGGAAAACGCGTTTGACCAGTTTTAGTTGATTTTAATCGACTGGAAATTGGCCATTTTTCCAACGGTCTCAGAATTCGATGAAACTAGTTTTGTTAGGACCGTATTGTCAATATGAAGCTAGAAAATATTTTTCGAGAATTTTTCGAGTTAGTATGTGACCCCAGTAATTTGAAATGTACGTTTAAAATTCAATATAGTGATTTAAATGTAAATTTAACGAAAACTGATTGTAACAGCCGAATCAGCTTACGATACAAATCCCATTTTGTTCGGAATGGGGGTGAAACGCTATGGGCGACAGTCGGTGGGCCTCGTTTCGAAGTCGAATAAAAAGTCAACTCCTTGGGATAAAATAAATTAAAATTAAATTAAATATATAAAACTTTTTTCATATACCCCCACCCCCCCCCCCCCCCCCGTTAGTTCATTTCAGAAATTAGAAAGAAAAAAAAAAGGCTTGAAACCTAAATCGCGAGGCCTCCAGCACTGTGCTCGCCGTCGACCACCGCCGTGCCTCCTCAGGCCGGCGCCTCCCCCTTCGACCCTCCCCCCTCGCTCCTCTACTCGCCCGCCTTTCTTCTCTCTCCCGTTCGAAACATCCAACCACCAAAACCAGAAGCAAACCCCGACCCTCCACCGCCTGCAGCCACTTCCGCCACCTCCCCTCACCGCTCCGACCACCCTCGACTCCGACGCAGCGCCACAGCACACCCCCGAACCAAAACTTAAAAGAAAACAAAGGTAAAGTTTTAATTATTTTATTTTAGTCTTTTATTTACTTTATTTATTTTCAATTCATTTATGTAATGATTTCAAAATAAAATCTGATATTGATTAGATCTTTAAAGTAGAAGAAAAATTAGAATTTTAATATATATAAAGATTTTATTTTTTTAACAATATCGAAGGTATGAAATTTTATATGTAAAAATTTGATTTTGGTTAGTGAAAAATATGATTTTTATATTTTTAAAGTGTTAAAAATATGATTTTTATATTTTTAAAGTATTAAAAATATAATCTTTATTATATAGAAGATGTAGAAATATGATTTTTGCTTAAATAGGAAAGAGTATATTTTTAGAGGGAAAAAATATGATTTTTGCTTTCGTGAAGTTCGGATTTTTAATATCTAAAAGTTTGGATTTTTTTTTATTAGAAAAGGCGAAAACTTTTTATTAGAAAAGGCGAAAACTTTTTATTTGAAAAGGTGGAATCTTTGTTTTTATAAAGGCGAAGTCTATATTTGTGAAATGGAATTTTTATCTATATGGCATCGCAATAAAAATTCGATTTTTATATATTGAACATTGAAGTAAAAATTCAATTTTTATATATTGAACATCGAAGTAAAATGTGATTTTTATATATTGAACTTTGAAGTAAAAATTCGATTTTTATATATTGAACATCGAAGTAAAAATTCAATTTTTATATATTGAACATCGAAGTAAAATGTGATTTTTATATATTGAACTTCGAAGTAAAAATTCGATTTTTATATATTGAATAGCGAAGTAAAAATTCGATTTTTACATATGTAGTGGCTACGACAACGAAGCTGACAAAAAAGGCGAGAACGACGAAGATCTCTACAATAGGAGTGTCGTGAAGTTGGATAGCTTTAGGTGAGAATTTCTCACTCTTCAATTTATTTTCTAGTTATATATATATACTAGGATGCAGACGGTGTTTAGTAGCACCCGACACAATCGTCCACAGACCATGGACTTGTTTGTTTGGCTGTTTGGTGATTGATTGCGATATTGGTTTGAATGTGGTTTGTGGTGTGGAAAATCGAATCGATAAATTGGTTAGGATTAGACGTGCGTCGTTATAAGGCGAAGGAGTAAGGCTAGGTTAGACTCTTACTCCAAATTTTGTGGTTTGCATAACGAAAGTGATTTGATTGATATGGGTATGGCGGTGGCCATTACTAGACCGGGGACAAGGCTAGGCCTTATCCCGTTTCTAGTATCGTGTCGTTATGCCGCCGAAATTTTCTAAAATAAGTTAGAAAAATAAAAATATCATTTTTATTAGGAATGAATAAAATAACATATTCATTTACAAATCAAAACGATTTGTTGATGTACACCCATTTGACTGATATGGATTGGGACGATAAATTTTACACATCGCCCAACTGCACAAATAAAATCTGTGTTTGATTGTTTGAAACCCCACATGGGTGTTGGGATGAAATTTGAAGTTCACTCATCCTGATTGATTAAATATGTCGATCGATTGATTGACAGGCTGTTATAAGCGTCAGATATCTATATTTGATGCCTATACAGTGTAGTGCATTTTGGTTGATGGTTGATTATTTTTCAATGCTATTATATACATGTGTTGTATGGAATCCATATAATTAACATTATATGGTGATTGATTGGGCCTCACTCCAATCGGGAAAACAATGAATATTATAAAAGAAAATTCATGTGTTGAATATAAAAATAGTCATGTGTTGACGATGATCATGTGTTGAAACTATTCATATGTTGAGTAAAATATTTTAAATAAAATAAATTACATCTTTATCACATTTAAAATTAGAACTACTTCCCAGTAGAAGTCTAATTAAAAATCAAACGATAGATACCATAGTTTTATAAAATATTTCACATAACAACAATAGTGATGTGTTGACAGCACTCATGTGTTGAGATTAGTCGTGTGTTGAAAGAAATATAGATTCATGTGTTGAATGGGAAAAATATTCATTTGTTGAATAGAATAAAGGAGTTGTGGAAAATATAAAGCCGTGTTGATTAGATTTGCGCCATTTTGACGTGAACGATATTTATATCGATTTTATTCAAATTGAAATGAATATTATAGCAAATTCGAATTGAAAAGAAAACGAATTTGAATTGAATATAAAAGGACTTCGAATGGAATTGAATATAAAACAAATTCAAGTTGAATTGAAAACGAATTGAGATTTAATTGAATTCAAATCGAAATTAAATTGAAATCAATTTGAATTGAAACGAATTTGAATTTGAATTGAATTGAAACGAATTTGAATTCGAATTAAATAAAATGGAAATGAATTCGAGTTGAATTGAAATCCAATCGATTTGAAATTGAATGTAGAAATTGAAATGGTTTTGAAACGAATTTAAAACGATTTATAAAATTCGTTTTAAATAGAAATCGACGAAATATATATTATATATATTATATATATAATATAATGGCCTGAATAGAACGCACCGCGCCGCGGCAGTTCGTGAATTTCGACCATTTATTTCAAACGGACATTGCGGGAGATCCGACCGTCGGATTTTCCTAAAACCGGAACCGTTGGGTTCGTATCGAAAAGAACTTTCCAATGAATATAAATTTGAAATCTAACGGTTGGATTTGGAATTATGTCCAAATCAAATTCGAAAAAGGTCGTTGTAAGTGCAGTTCGATGGCCGTTGTTGGAAATCGACTGTACGGGCCTTGATAAAATTATCAAAAATATCTATAATTTGTGTAAAATTATAATATGTGAATTGGAAAGAATTGGGCCGGAAAATTCCACATTAGAAGATAAAAATAGATTTTTATCGAAATGAACTGGTTTTGAACTAGAATTAAAATCAATTTATTTTTGAAATAAATAAATTGAATTTGAAAGTGATTTTAAAAATAATCGATAATTTCCAATACGTGGATTGGACTGGAGCTGAATCGAAATTATCTTCGGGATATTTCGATGTTGGATTTCGTGACTATACAGATATTGTTATGGGAATTTGAAAGATATATTTTATATCGTTATTTCCAATACGATATTTGTTGGTTTCAGAATTTGGTATTGAATATAAGCCGATATATTTTCTATTCAGAGCCTTGTATTTAATATCAAATGTGATTTGGGTTTGTCGTGAATCGTGTTTTAGAAGACATTGGTTCTTTAACCCAGTTAAAGGCAAGATGTTGATTTTTGAAAAGATTAAAACTAAGTGGAGTTTTAATGAATCTTTAATTAGATTAAAAGGTGAATTGATAATTTAAATTATCAAATCTGAAAAGTGATCGAGAGTGGAGTATCACCAGTTTTGCTCCAAAGCGATAGTTAAATCTTTAATTAGATTTGAGCGTGAAATGGTAATCAATGTTACCGATAACACCGTGGTGTTAGATATGGAGTATCACCAGTTTTGCTCCATGGGATATATAGGTTGGGATTGGGAAATAAAACAAATAATTACTTCGGTGTGGTTCGCTAATCCCGACTAGTTTGAAATGATATCCAAAGGAAGATTATAGGATAAATTTAGAAGAATTTATCTTTGATAAAATTAATGGGAACATTTCCCTAAGAATGTGATTTTGTGAATAAAAGAATATTCTGAATTGGAATGAGGCGTTTGTTGTGTTTGTGTAACATTTGTTTATCATATACGTGGGTTATTCAGAAAGGCCGGGTTTATACCCATTCTGAATAATCGATTCGTCGAGATGTCGAAGATGAAGACGGTGGTCGAAGACCAGAAGTCTTCACATCGTTTGGGTGATTACTGATGATCTTGATTGGGCTGTACACCCAGGATGAGGGAAACGGTTGGTGATCGTCCAGACGTACTTGGAGATGGATGGATATGCGAGGAAAGTGCCTCCGGTTTCGTTCAGACCCAGAACGAACTTGTAAATGGATTGTGTGTCTGACATTGGATTCTATTCTGTGTTGATTGATCTCTATTAAATATACATCTGTTTGGCGGCGGAGAATTTATTCTCTTGCTTAACGCCCTTCTCTGAGACGTACGAGCTCAGAGGTTGTATATCGATGGACATCAGTCGCATGGAGTGAATTGCCAATGTGGCATGCGTAAGTGGCAATTGATCAAGGCTTCTGTTGAAAAGCAAAGTCTTGTGGTTGATGATCAAAGCACGACCTGTGTGGCGTAGCTTTGTGTATAACGTGAATTCGCGAGCCTCACACCTCGGTATGAGTCAAAAACGGGATACGGACCCAAGGAGTGCACGACGTTTCTTTCTAGCTAGGGTGGTGTTAGTGACCTACCAGCCCTGACATTTATATACTTTTCACCTATGTGGTTGTTGGATACGAGGCGCCTCGGATATAGGTCTATAAGGACCGGGAAACGTGTGTTCAGGAATTGCCAATCCTCAAAAGTAAGAGAGGACCGGCCTTGGAGGATCTAGGGGATTGCTGTGTGCGGTCCCGAGGCATTTGCTAGAGTGTCTCAAACGCGGAGAGGAGCTTGCCCCTTGCCTCGACTCATGACGGAAATCCAATTTCCAATACGTGATAATGCGGTTTTAATTGTAGAACTAGTATGGCGACATGATATATGGTACCCATGCCGTCTATGATTGATATTTATAATTGAAATTGTTTTGACACTATACACTTATTATAGTATCAAATAATGTGTTTTAAACGTATCAAGCATGCTTTGGCTGTTATTAGGGAAAACCCTATCCTCCGGCTTGCGTTGCATTGTGTGATGGGACCTGGGTCTTATAACAGCTTCATTTTTCTTTATTTAGCATTGCGCTGTTTGTTTTATGCACTGGTATTCTTGGGAGGAAACCCGTTCCGTGTTATACGGCGTGGTCCCTTGATTTACCTAACTTTAAAAATAAAGATTAATAACTGTTTTAGTTCTCACACCAGTCACATGACTGACCTGGAGTTTATTGTTTTAACCTAAACTCTGGGTGCCCCTATTTTCCACACGGGCAGCTAGTAGTTTTGGTTTTGCAGATTTATATTCACAGGGTCCTGATTTACAGCTGGAACGATGCTCGGAAAGCTCTGTATCCGTGTATCACTTTCAGTTGTGTTTTGTATATTTTTCCGCTGCTATGTAATTTATTTAAATCTCTGATATTTGTTGAATGTAATTTATTCAATTATACTCTGTATATTCTTGTATCTGATGGAATTGTTGTAATAACAATGAAATGTTCTTCTGTATGCGTCCTTTTGTGTGTTGTTCTCAAAGTATTCGTGCTTTCCTTTACGGGGAAGTTACGGGTCGTCTCATAAATATCGTTCGCGTCAAAATAGCGCATCTCTAATCAATACGGCTTTATATATTTCAATAATTCGTTATTATATTCAACAAATGAATATTTATTTTTGTTAACACACGACTAATCTCAATGAATGAGTACTGTCCACGTGTGACTATTTTTGTTATTTAATATATGATAAAGATATAAAGTTTATTGCTAAAATATTTCGTTCAACACATGACTAATCTCAACGGATGAGTACTGTCAACACATGAACCTTTATTTGATAATGATAAAGATGTAAATTTTATTGTTAAAATATTTCGTTCAACACATGACTAATCTCAACGGATGAGTACTGTCAACACATGAACCTTTATTTGATAATATTATTTATTTTCCCGATTGGAATGAGGCCCAATCAATTACCATATAAAGTTAATTATATGGATTCCATACAACACATGTATATAATAGCAACGATAAATAATCAACCATCATCCAAAGTGCACTACACTGTATAAGCATTAAATATAGATATCTAGCGCTTATAACAGCCTGTTAATCCATCGATCGACATACAACTAATTATTGGGATTAGTGTATGTCATATTTTATCCCAATACTCGTGTGGGGTTTCAAACAATCAAACACCGATTTTATTTGTGCAGTTGGGCGATGTGTAAAATTTATCGTCCCAATCAATGTCATTCAAATAGGTGTACATAAACAAACCGTCCGGTTTGTAAATGAATATTTATTTATTCACATTCACATTAAAAATTATATTTTTAACGACCAAATTATTTTATTCAACCTATGAATATTCTATTCGGTTCATTTATTCAATAAAATGATATTTTTTATATTTTTCTAACTTATTTTAGAAAATTTCGGCGGCATAACGGCATGATACTAGAAACGGGACGAGGCCTAGCCTTATCTCCGGTCTAGTGAAGGCCCACGCCATTCACACATCAATCAAATCCATTCCATTTCACCGAACAATTCAATTCAAATCAAATAATCTAACCAACTACACAACCAAACAAACACGTCCATGGTCTGTGGACGATTGTGTCGGGTGCTACTAAGCACCGTCTGCATCCTAGTATATATATATATAACTAGAAAAAGAAATTGAAGAGTGAGAAGTTCTCACCAATAGCTATCCAATACCATGACTCTTCACTGATAGAAATCTTCATCGTTCTCGCCTTTTTATCACCTTCGTTGCCTATATTCTCTACATATGTAAAAATCAAATTTTTACTTCGCAATTCAATATATGAAAATCGAATTTTTACTTCTCTATTCTATATATAAAAAATCCTATTTTTACTTTGCTATTCAATGTATAAAAATCGAATTTTTACTTCACTATTCAATATATAAAAATCGAATTTTTTTCTTAACTATTCAATATATAAAAATCGAATTTTTACTTTGCTATTCAATATATAAAAATCGAATTTTTACTTCACTATTCAATATATAAAAATCGAATTTTTTTCTTCACTATTCAATATATAAAAATCAAATTTTTACTTCTCTATTCAATATATAAAAATCGAATTTTTACTTCGCTATTCTACATATAAAGATTTCGCCTTTTCAAATATAAAGATTTCGCCTTTTCAATTTCAAAAATCTAATCTTTTCTATCTTAAAAATCTAATCTTTTCTATTTTAAAAATCTAATCTTTTCTATTTTAAAAATCTAGTCTTTTCTATCTTAAAAATCTAATCTTTTCTATTTTAAAAATCTAATCTTTTCCATTTAAAGATCCCGCCTTTCTATATTATAAAAATTATATATTTAACCATCTACTAATATAAAGATTATATTTTTATTCTTCTACTATAATAAAAATTATATTTTTATTCGTCTACTATAATAAAATTATATTTTTTTTTTTGCTACTTCTAGAAAAATCGAAACTTATATGCCATAAAATTTACATGAAAAACCAAATTTTTATAGACCTGAATAAATGATAGCAAAAATAAATAAATATCCATAACAGTAAAACTTACTGTTTGGCATCATCGGAGGGGGAAATCCGTCGCTCCGGAGGTCTGGTGTCAGGGAGGCGTTCACGGCTATCGGGGTTCGCGACTGGGAGGGCTGTGGCGGTTATCTTCATCGAAGGGAGGAGGGAGGAAAGGTGGAGGGGAGGCAGGGGGTCGCGTCGGGGTCCTCTGGCGGGGGCGATGGAGTGGCGGAGGGCGCGGCTTGGGTGGTCGGTTTCAGGGCTGGTCGTGGGTCTCGGTTCAAGGAGGAGAGGAGAGAGGCGGAGCGGGGTGAAGAAGAGGGAAGGAGGACGGCGCGGAGGGGGGGGGGGCGACGGCCTTGGATGGCCAGGCTCCGATCGTGGCGGCGGCGTTAGATTAGGTTTCTTTTTTTTTGTTCTGATTCGATTTAATCTGGGGGGGCTAAGGTATAAAGATGAAGGGAGATTTTATTTTTAATTTATTAATTATTTAATTATTTTATTTTTCACCAAAAAGCAACTTTTATTTTCGACCTCAAAACGAGGCCCACCGCCTGTCGTCCATAGCTAATTACCCCCATTCCGAACACAATGGGATATGTATCGTAAGCTGATTCGACTGTTTCGACCAGTTTCCGTTAAAATCAACATATAACTCTATATATTGAATTTGAATGCGCATTTCAATTTACCGGGGTCACATACTAACTAGAAAATTTCCAGAAAAATATTTTCTAGCTTCGTATTGACGATACGGTCCTAACAAAACTAGTTTCGTCGAATTCTGAGACCGTTTGAAAAATGGCCATTTTCCAGTCGATTAAAATCAACTGAAACTGGTCAAACACATTTTCCTTTGCCACGCTCACATATTGATTCGAAAAATTATGAAATTTGGAATCTAGCAATAATTTGACATCGCGGATCCAACAAAAGTGGTTTCGTCGAAATTCGAGGTCGTTTGCAAAATTCCCATTTTTAAGGGCCTGAATTCCATAGCGACTATTCAGAATTTTCAACTGGACATATATTTTGATTCCCGCTATGAAATTTCAATTTTTCAGATTCGTTGGAAGAATATTATCAAGTAGATCCTATTATTTTTGGTTTCGCTAAAATCCGGATTGTTTTGCACCCGGTATGTTCAATTGAAGTTTGAAATCGAATTATCGAACTATCGCGCCATTTTCAATCCTATTTATAATTATATATAATTATTTATATTCTAACGACGGCGTATATAATATATACGTTCGAATTATATTCAAAATAAATTTCTCGTCTATATTATTTAAAATAATCCATTTTAAATGTTCAAAATTCGCTAAAATTACCAAAATAAAAATTTTAAACTGGCCCAGATTTTCGGGTTGTTACAATCTCCCCCACTTAAAACTTTTCGTCCTCGAAAAGGAACAAAGTCGAAAGTGGTTTGATTAATCAGCTCTACGTTCGATCTGGCTTCAATCCTCCAACTTTTCAGTTTCTGAGAATTTTCAAATTTTCAAAAATTTGACTAACACCCTAAATTTTCGAAAAATTTCGCCATAACCTCCCCTGCACCAGAAGCAACGGGAAAATCCCGAAATTGCCATATAGGCCTTCTGATCTCAAAAAGAAAAAGAAAAAGCCAAGCGGCTAGCCAATAGATTCATAAAATCATCATCACCCAAACAAAACAGTAATTTATATAGTAAACATGTACCTAATTGTCGGGCAAACAAATTTTATTCTCTGCTCTAGCCTCCTTGCTATGACCTGTTCAATGTAAGTACATGTATATGCAAGCAAATGCGACCAATTTTCAATACAGTTCAATATTTGGTTCAATTAGGCCAGATGGTTCAAAATTATCAACCAAATAAACAAACAACACAAACATCAATCAATTAGTGGATTAACGTTTCAAATTCATAAATTTTGATATATATATATAGAAAATCCCATTATTGATGCCAAATCACCACAATAAATTCTAGGTATATAAGTTTTGGTTCTCACACCAGTCAAATGGAAATATATAGAAATCACACCTTCGAAACTCGAACACACACTACTGATGCTATATAGTCATCAGTAGAATCATCTCCGGGCGACTAGAGTGTGATTCTATATAAATCTAGTATATTAAAACTTCGAATATACGTTCATGACGCGTACATGCAAAACCTTTATATACTAGATTGTCCATATTCAATTCAAATAAAATATTCAAATACGTATAATATGGTTTAAATTTTCAAAACAAAATTGTTTTCAATTGAAAAATATAATCTTCACACTCGTTCTAGGATACTACTGATCCTATCTCTAACGAGTCATTCTAATTGGATATTACTAATCCAATATCTGATGAATTCTTTCGTATGGTTCTAATGTGTCTTGTTCTCGAGCTATGTAAACCAAAGCTCTGATACCAAATGTAAGGACCCGTTACTTCCCCGTGAAGGAAAGAGCGGATACTTTGAGAACAACACATAAAAGAACGCAGACGGGAGAACATTTCATTGTTATTACAACAATTCCATCAGATACAAGAATATACCGAGTATAATTGAATAAATTACATTCGATAAATATCAGAGATTACAATAAATTACATAGCAGCGGAAAATAATACAAAATACAACTGAAAGTAATGCACGGATACAGAGCTTTTCGAGCATCGTTCCAGCTGTAAATCAGGATCCTGTGAATATAAATCTGCAAAACCAAAACTACTAGTTGCCCGTGTCGAAAATAAGGGCACCCAGAGTTTAGGTTAAAAAAATAAACTCCAGGTCAGTCATGTGACTGGTGTGAGAACTAAAACAGTTATTTAAAACTTTACTTTAAAAGATAGTAATTCAAGGGACCATGCCGTATAACACGGAACAGGTTTCCTCCCAAGAATACCAGTGCATATCAATAAACAACGCAATGCTTTTTCGAAAAATGAAGCTATTATAAGACCTAGGTCCCATCACACAATGTTACGCAAGCCGGAGGATAGGGTTTTCCCTTATAATAGCCAAACATGCTTGGTACGTTTAAAAACAAATCATTTGATACTATAATAAGTGTATAGTGTCAAAACAATTTCAATCATAAATATAAATCATAGACGGCATAAGTGCCCCATACCACTATGTCGCCATACTAGGCTCTACAAATAAAGCCGAAATACACGTATTGGAAATTGGATTTCCGTCATGAGTCGAGGCAAGGGGCAAGCTACTCTCCGCTTTCGAGACACTCTAGCAAATGTCCCAGGACTACACACTCTGGGCAATCCTTGGATCTTCACGGCCGGTCCTCTCTTACGTTTGAGGGTTAATTATGCCTGAACACACGTTTCCCGGTCCTTACAGACCTAAAATCGAGGCACCTCATCCAACAACCACATAGGTGAAAAGTATATAAATGTCAGGGCTGGTAAGCTACTGACACCACCAAAGCTAGAAAGAAACGTCGTGCTCTCCCTGTAGTCCTTATCCCGTTTTTAACTCGTACCGAGGTGTGAGGCTCGCGAATTCACGTTATACACAAAGCTATGCCACAAAGGCCGTGCTTTGATCATCTACCACAAGACTTTGCTTTTCAACAGAAGCCTTGATCCATGCAACTCAGCATGCCACACAGGCAATTCATGCCATGTGATTGATATCTATCGATATATAACCTCTAAGCTCGTACGTCTCATAGAAGGGCGTTAAGCAAGAGAATAAATTCTCCGCCGCCAAACAGATATATATTTAACAGAAATCAATCAACACAGAATAAAATCCAATGTCAGACACACAATCCATTTACTAGTTCGTTCTGGGTCTGAACGAAACTGGAGGCGCTTTCCTCGCATATCCATCCATCCCCAAGTACGTCTGGACGATAACCAACTGATTATCTCATCTTGGGTGTACAGCCCAATCAAGATCATCAGTAATCACCCAAAAGATGTGAAGACTTCCGGTCTTCAACCACCGTCTTCATCTTCGACATATCGTCGAATCGCTTATTCAGAATGGGTATAAACCCGGTCTTTCCGAACAACCAGCGTATATTAAAAACAAATGTTACACAAACACAACATACGCCTCATTCCAATTTAGCAGCCACTAACCGCAAATTAGCAAGAGAACAATTTCCCAAATATTAACCCCGAAGGCCGAAACCAATATCAGATCAATACCCAGGAAACCATTCTTCTTAACTAACCTTCAGCTAGTTTCTAAATTCCAATTCTTAAGGAAAGGTTCACATTAATTTTATCCAAGATAAATTCTTTAAAATTTATCCTTTAATCTTCCTTTGTATGTCGTATTAAACCAAATTATGGTTTTCCAAACTAGTCAAGATTAGCGAACCACACCGAAGTAATTATTTATTTTATTTCCCAATCTCAACCTATTCATCCCATGAAGAAAAACTGGTGATACTCCATATCTAACACCACGGTGTTATCGGTAAAATTAATTACCATTTCACGTTCAAATCTAATTAAAGATTTGACTATCATTTTGGAGCAAAACTGGTGATACTCCATTCTCGCTCATTTTCTAAAGTTGATAATTTAAATTATCAATTCCCATTTAAATCTAATTGAAGATTCATTAAAACTCCTTTTACTGGGTTAAAGAACTAATCTCTTTTAAAACACAGTTCACAACAAGCCCAAATCACAATTCTATTTATTATCGGGTTAACGAACAAGTGTCTTTTAAAACACACTTCACGATAAACCGACTAATCAATTCTATTTAAAACCCATTTCAAATCCAATTTATTTATTTAAAATAAATGGGTTCTAATTTTAGTTCAAAACTAGTTCATTTCGATAAAAATCTATTTTTATCTTTTCAAATATAGAGTTTTTCATCCCAATCTTTCCCAAATCATTTCTTATGATTTTACACAAATTATTGATATTTTTAATAATTTTATCAAGGCCCATACAGTCGATTTCCATCAACGGCCATCAAACTGCACTTACAGCGACCTTTTCCAAATTTGATTTGGACGTATCTCCAAATCCAACCGTTAGATTTCAAATTTATAATATTCGTTAGAAAGCTCTTTTCGATACGAACCCAACGGTTCTGGTTTTAGGAGAATCCGACGGTCGGATCTCCCGTAATGTCCGTTCAAAATAAATGGTCGAAATTCGCGAACTGCCGCGACGCGGCGCGTTCTATTCAGGCCATTATATTATATATATAATAAATATTTCGTCGATTTCCTATTTGAAACGAATTTTATAAATAGTTTTAAATTTGTTTCAAAAACAATTTCAACTTCCATTTCAATTCAAATCAAAATTGAATTTTTTTTTTATAAATTCGTTTTAAAATTCATTTCTATTTAATTCAAATTTCAATTCATTTTGAAATCACTTCAATTCGAATTCATTTTCAATTCAATTCGAATTCGTTTTATATCCAATTCATTTCGAATTGGTTTTCTATTCGATTCAATTCAAATTGGTTTTCTATTTGATTCAATTTAAATTGGTTTTCTATTCGATTCAATTCAAATTGGTTTTCTATTCGATTCAATTCAAATTGGTTTTCTATTCGATTCAATTCAAATTGGTTTTCTATTCGAATGAATTCAAATTGGTTTTCTATTCGATTCAATTCAAATTGGTTTTTTATTCGATTCAATTCAAATTGGTTTTCTATTCGATTCAATTCAAATTGGTTTTCTATTCGATTCAATTCAAATTGGTTTTCTATTCGATTCAATTCAAATTGGTTTTCTATTCGATTCAATTCAAATTGGTTTTCTATTCTATTCAATTCAAATTTAATCGATATAAATATCGTTCGCGTCAAAATAGCGCATCTCTAATCAATACGGCTTTATATATTTCAATAATTCGTTATTCTATTCAACAAATGAATATTTATTTTTGTCAACACACGACTAATCTCAATGAATGAGCACTGTCCACGTGTGACTATTTTTGTTATTTAATATATGATAAAGATAAAAAGTTTATTGCTAAAATATTTCGTTCAACACATGACTAATCTCAACGGATGAGTAATGTCAACACATGAACCTTTATTTGATAATGATAAAGAAGTAAATTTTATTGATAAAATATTTCGTTCAACACATGACTAATCTCAACGGATGAGTATTGTCAACACATGAACCTTTATTTGATAATATTCTTTATTTTCCCGATTGGAATGAGGCCCAATCAATTACCATATAAAGTTAATTATATGGATTCCATACAACACATGTATATAATAGCAACGATAAATAATCAACCATCATCCAAAGTGCACTACACTGTATAAGCATTAAATATAGATATCTAACGCTTATAACAGCCTGTCAATCCATCGATCGACATACAACTAATTATTGGGATTAGTGTATGTCGTATTTTATCCTAATACCCGTGTGGGGTTTCAAACAATCAAACACCGATTTTATTTGTGCAGTTGGGCGATGTGTAAAATTTATCGTCCCAATCAATGTCATTCAAATAGGTGTACATAAACAAACCGTCCGGTTTGTAAATGAATATTTATTTATTCACATTCACGTTAAAAATTATATTTTTAACGACCAAATTATTTTATTCAACCTATGAATATTCTATTCGGTTCATTTATTCAATAAAATGATTTTTTTTATTTTTCTAACTTATTTTAGAAAATTTCGGCGGCATAACGGCACTATAATAGAAACGGGACGAGGCCTAGCCTTATCCCCGGTCTAGTGAAGGCCCACGCCATTCACACATCAATCAAATCCATTCCATTTCACCAAACAATTAAATTCAAACCAAATAATCTAACCAACTACACAACCAAACAAACAAGTCCATGGTCTGTGGACGATTATGTCGGGTGCTACTAAGCACCGTCTGCATCCTAGTATATATATATAACTAGAAAAAGAAATTGAAGAGTGAGAAGTTCTCACCAATAGCTATCCAATACCATGACTCTTCACTGATAGAAATCTTCGTCGTTCTCGCCTTTTTATCACCTTCGTTGCCCGTATTCTCTACATATGTAAAAATCGAATTTTTACTTCGTTATTCAATATATAAAAATCGAATTTTTACTTCGCTATTCTATATATAAAATTCCTATTTTTACTTTGCTATTCAATATATAAAAATCGAATTTTTACTTAACTATTCAATATATAAAAATCGAATTTTTTTCTTCACTATTCAATATATAAAAATCGAATTTTTACTTTGCTATTCAATATATAAAAATCGAATTTTTTACTTCACTATTCAATATATAAAAATCGAATTTTTTTTCTTCACTATTCAATATATAAAAATCAAATTTTTACTTCGCTATTCAATATATAAAAATCGAATTTTTACTTCGCTATTCTACATATAAAGATTTCGCCTTTTCAAATATAAAGATTTTGCCTTTTCAATTTCAAAAATCTAATCTTTTCTATCTTAAAAATCTAATCTTTTCTATTTTAAAAATCTAATCTTTTCTATTTTAAAAATCTAATCTTTTCTATCTTAAAAATCTGATCTTTTCTATTTTAATAATCTAATCTTTTCTATTTAAAAATCTAATCTTTTCTATTTAAAGATCCCGCCTTTCTATATTATAAAAATTATATTTTTAACCATCTACTAATATAAAGATTATATTTTTATTCTTCTACTATAATAAAAATTATATTTTTATTTGTCTACTATAATAAAAATTATATTTTTTTCTGCTACTTCTAGAAATATCGAAACTTATATGCTATAAAATTTACATGAAAAACCAAATTCTTATAGACCTGAATAAATGATAGCAAAAATAAATAAATATCCATAACAATAAAACTTACTGTTTGGCATCGTCGGAGGGGGAAATCCGTCGCTCCGGAGGTTTGGTGTCAGGGAGGCGTTCACGGCGATCGGGGTTCGCGACTGGGGGGGCTGTGGCGGTTGTCTTCATCGAAGGGAGGAGGGAGGAAAGGTGGAGGGGAGGCAGGGGGTCGCGTCGTGGTCCTCTGGCGGGGGCGATGGAGTGGCGGAGGGCGCGGCTTGGGTGGTCGGTTTCAGGGCTGGTCGTGGGTCTCGGTTCAAGGAGGAGAGGACAGAGGCGGAGCGGGGTGAAGAAGAGGGGAGGAGGATGGCGCGGGGGATGGGGGGCGACGGCCTTGGATGGTCAGGCTCCGATCGTGGCAGCGGCGTTAGATTAGGTTTCTTCTTTTTTGTTCTGATTCGATTTAATCTGGGGGGGCCAAGGTATAGAGATGAAGGGAGATTTTATTTTTAATTTATTAATTATTTAATTATTTTATTTTTCACCAAAAAGCAACTTTTATTTTCGACCTCAAAACGAGGCCCACCGTCTGTCGTCCATAGCTAATTACCCTCATTTCGAACACAATGGGATATGTATCGTAAGCTGATTCGACTGTTTCGATCAGTTTCCGTTAAAATCAACATATAACTCTATATATTGAATTTGAACGCGCATTTCAATTTACCGGGGTCACATACTAACTAGAAAATTTCCAGAAAATTATTTTCTAGCTTTGTATTCACGATACTATCCTAACAAAACTAGTTTCGTCGAATTCTGAGACCATTTGAAAAATGGCCATTTTCCAGTCGATTAAAATCAACTGAAACTGGTCAAACACGTTTTCCCTTGTCACGCTCACATATTGATTCGAAAAATTATGAAATTTGGAATCTAGCAATAATTTGACATCGCGGATCCAACAAAAGTGGTTTCGTCGAAATTCGAGGTCGTTTGCAAAATTCCCATTTTTAAGGGCCTGAATTCCATAGCGACTATTCAGAATTTTCAACTGGACATATCTTTTGATTCCCACTATGAAATTTCAATTTTTCGGATTCGTTGGAAGGATATTATCAATTAGATCCTATTATTTTTTGTTTCGCTAAAATCCTGATTGTTTTGCACCTGGTATGTTCAATTGAAGTTTGAAATCGAATTATCGAACTACCATGCCATTTTCAATCCTATTTATAATTATATATAATTATTTATATTCTAACAACGGCGTATATAATATATACGTTCGAATTATATTCAAAATAAATTTCTCGTCTATATTATTTAAAATAATCCATTTTAAATGTTCAAAATTTGCTAAAATTGCCAAAATAAAAATTTTAAACTGGCCCAGATTTTCGGGTTGTTACAATCTCCCCCACTTAAAACTTTTCGTCCCCGAAAAGGAACAAAGTCGAAAGTGGTTTGATTAATCAGCTCTACATTCGATCTGGCTTCTATCCTCCAACTTTTCAGTTTCTGAGAATTTTCAAATTTTCAAAAATTTGACTAACACCCTAAATTTTCGAAAAATTTCGAAATAACATCCCCTGCACCGGGAGCCACGGGAAAATCCCGAAATTGCCATATAGGCCTTCTGATCTCAAAAAGAAAAAGAAAAAGCCAAGCGGCTAGCCAATAGGCTCATAAAATCATCATCACCCAAACAAAACAGTAATTTATATAGTAAACATGTACCTATTTGTCAGGCAAACAAATTTTATTCTCTGCTCTAGCCTCCTTGCTATGACCTGTTCAATGTAAGTACATGTATATGCAAGCAAATGCGACCAATTTTCAATACAGTTCAATATTTGGTTCAATTAGGCTAGATGGTTCAAAATTATCAACCAAATAAACAAACAACACAAACATCAATCAATTAGTGGATTAACATTTCAAATTCATAAATTTTGATATATATATATATATATAATCCAATTTTTGATGCCAAATCACCATAATAAATTCTATGTATATAAGTTTTGGTTCTCACACCAGTCTAATGGAAATATATAGAAATCACACCTTCGAAACTCGAACACACACTACTGAAGCTATATAGTCATCAGTAGAATCATCTCCAGGCGACTAGAGTGTGATTCTATATCTAACTAGTATATTAAAACTTCGAATATACGTTCATGACGCGTATATGCAAAACCTTTATATACTAGATTGTCCATATTCAATTCAAATAAAATATTCAAATACGTATAATAAGGTTTAAATTTTCAAAACAAAATTGTTTTCAATTGAAAAATATACTCTTCACACTCGTTCTAGGATACTACTGATCCTATCTCTAACGAGTCATTCTAATTGGATATTACTAATCCAATATCTGATGAATTCTTTCGTATGGTTCTAATGTGTCTTGTTCTCGAGCTATGTAAACCAAAGCTCTGATACCAAATGTAAGGACCCGTTACTTCCCTGTGAAGGAAAGAGCGGATACTTTGAGAACAACACATAAAAGAACGCAGACGGGAGAACATTTCATTGTTATTACAACAATTCCATCAGATACAAGAATATACAGAGTATAATTGAATAAATTACATTCGGTAAACATCAGAGATTACAATAAATTACATAGCAGCGGAAAATAATACAAAACACAACTGAAAGTAATGCACGGATACAGAGCTTTCCGAGCATCGTTCCAGCTGTAAATCAGGATCCTGTGAATATAAATCTGCAAAACCAAAACTACTAGCTGCCCGTGTCGAAAATAAGGGCACCTAGAGTTTAGGTTAAAACAATAAACTCCAGGTCAGTCATGTGACTGGTGTGAGAACTAAAACAGTTATTTAAAACTTTACTTTAAAAGATAGTAATTCAAGGGACCACGCCGTATAACACGGAACAGGTTTCCTCCTAAGAATACCAGTGCATATCAATAAACAACGCAATGCTTTTTCGAAAAATGAAGCTATTATAAGACCTAGGTCCCATCACACAATGCTACGCAAGCCGGAGGATAGGGTTTTCCCTTATAATAGCCAGACATGCTTGGTACCTTTAAAAACAAATCACTTGATACTATAATAAGTGTATAGTGTCAAAACAATTTCAATCATAAATATAAATCATAGACGGCATAAGTGCCCCATACCACTATGTCGCCATACTAGGCTCTACAAATAAAGTCGAAATACACGTATTGGAAATTGGATTTTCGTCATGAGTCGAGGCAAAGGGCAAGCTCCTCTCCGATTTCGAGACACTCTAGCAAATGTCCCAGGACTACACACTCTGGGCAATCCTTGGATCTTCAGGGCCGGTCCTCTCTTACGTTTGAGGATTAATTATGCCTGAACACACGTTTCCCAGTCCTTACAGACCTAAAATCGAGGCGCCTCATCCAACAACCACATAGGTGAAAAGTATATAAATGTCAGGGCTGGTAAGTCACTGACACCACCAAAGCTAGAAAGAAACGTCGTGCTCTCCCTGTAGTCCTTATCCCGTTTTTAACTCGTACCGAGGTGTGAGGCTCGCGAATTCACGTTATACACAAAGCTATGCCAAAAAGGCCGTGCTTTGATCATCAACCACAAGACTTTGCTTTTCAACAGAAGCCTTGATCCATGCAACTCAGCATGCCACACAGGCAATTCATGCCATGCGATTGATATCTATCGATATATAACCTCTAAGCTCGTACGTCTCAGAGAAGGGCGTTAAGCAAGAGAATAAATTCTCCGCCGCTAAACAGATATATATTTAACAGAAATTAATCAACACAGAATAAAATCCAATGTCAGACACACAATCCATTTACTAGTTCGTTCTGGGTCTGAACGAAACCGGAGGCGCTTTCCTCGCATATCCATCCATCCCCAAGTACGTCTGGACGACAACCAACTGATTCTCTCATCTTGGGTGTACAACCCAATCAAGATCATCAGTAATCACCCAAACGATGTGAAGACTTCCAGTCTTCAACCACCATCTTCATCTTCGACATATCGTCGAATCGGTTATTCAGAATGGGTATAAACCCGGTCTTTCCGAACAACCCGCGTATATTAAAAACAAATGTTACACAAACACAACATACGTAACGACCCGCATTTCCTGTACTCAGAAATTTAATATATTTTATTATTTAAATATCGATTTGGAATTTCTAAATGAATTTACATTATATAATTCGTTTATTAAATAATATATTGACGTATAATTTATTTATAAATATAAAAGGTTTTTTTTATATAATTGGAATATCATTTGAAACCAGAGGTTTTAATGTTGAGTTTTAATTCCTATACGGATTTGAAATTTGAGATGTTGGTGTTAGTAATACAATGACATTAATTTATTTATCATTAAATTTAGTTGGTTGAATTAATATATAATGTGTCGATATTATATAAAATTTCTAAATAACCTAACCTAAAGCTTATGTGCAATAGCACCTTTGTTTGGTTTGGCATAGCGAATAGAAAACCCGAATACATATTTAGTTTATATACTTGTCCAACAAACAAATAAATGAGACATGAGCATGAAAAGAACTGAAACGCATAACGTGGAATAGAAACGCAAATACAAGGACAACAATATATATATTTACAACTGTTTGTACAATGCAAAGAAGAGGAAGAAAAAAAAAACAATACATTTATATGTATATTGTTTGTACTAATGTTAATATGAAGAAAAGAAGAAAAAATTATACATATTTTTTTGTACAACACAAAAACAAGATGGACAGAAATATTGATTCAAGAATAAATCCCTGCATGCCTCGTCTCTTTCCAGAAACAGTCTCCATTAGTTTTGATCTGGAAAAAAAAAACAAAAGAAAACCTATTAGTATAAAAATAAATAAATGAACAACTAAAGAGGGGACAAGACAATACAAAGCTGTTGAAACAAAACAAATGTGTGTACAGCTAAATCTATATAGCTATGTAACAGTTAAAGAATTAGGGTAGAAGCAACTAAGGAAATGAGGTATGTACAACTGAGAAAACAGATATGCTCAGTGAATAGCTAACAAAAATATATGTATATTCACATCAAGACTTTACAGCTAGCCCAATGAAGATACTATCAAATCTATATAAGATTTTAGCTAAAGAAATGAGAGTAGGCAGTTAAGGAACATGGCATGAATAGCACCAAACAGTAACATACACATGGGGACAGTTGAAGATCTTCAAACATCAACAACAATGAATAGTTGGATCAAACTAATATATATCTACATAATTCAGTATAGCATGTGAACAGCTAAGAAATATAATCAAATCTATACAGCCAAGAAAATCCATCTGACAATGGACAGGAAAGGAAATTTATATGACAGTTTCACTGTAAGGAATCCAAACATAGAATCCACAATACAGATTTAAAATTTATCTGCATTTGAAACAGACAGGTCATAGACTAAATTTCATCTAACCTATACATAATGACCACTGTTTTACTTCAAACAGACCAACAGTACGGAAAACCATATCAATTCAAAATCCATGTAAGATCACGCAACCATCAACCTCAAAATCAAAATCTGAAAAGGGGTGAAACAATCCAATGGCCTAAACTAGGGGTAGCCGAGCCTATTAGGGTTGATGGACATCAAACTTATCTGGAAATCTAACACTATAAATACAAGGGTGATTTCTCATTCCTGAACACAATAACGAGCCATATAGTAAACCAAGAATGGTTCGAACCTCATAAAAATCGAAACAAAAATCATACAGAAAATGAAAAGCAAATTAGAAAAACTTAGCTTAATAATAACGGAGGAAGCCACTTCGTTCTTGGGGATTGCGTGAGGGTTCGCTGGATCATCAGAAGAAGGGGAGCGAAGGGACGATGGAGTGGTGGTGGCGTTTGAAGTTGAAGGGGGTGTTTTGGGGGTCCAGCGAATCGATGAAGGAGAAGAACGAACGGAGATTAGAGAAGAGAGGTGGCGGAGGGAGGCTGGACGCGGACTGACTCAACCTCGGACGGACAGAAAGGGAAAAGGCTAGGGTTTCGGCCATGGGAATTTAGAAGAGGCAGCGGATTTTCTTCTGAGGGTTTGAAGTAGAAGAATGGATCGAACGAGGGGTTTTGATAAGGTAATGGGCCTGGGTTAGGTGGGCCGAACGGATAAGGTGAGAAAGCCCTTTAAATTTAAATTAAATTAAAGTTTTAAGATTTAAATTACTTTATAAACTTGTTTTTACAATATCTCGTACATACCTTAACGGATTTGGACAAAATAAGGTTCGTTGGAACCATTGAGACAAGGAGATCGTGATGGAGCAGGATCTGTCAGGACTGGAAGGACAGAAAATTTGTAATTAAATTAAACGCTACCAGCGCTGGACGACCCAACCAGTCAATGTGAGTTAACCTCACTCAGTTTCTTCCCGTTTATATTTCATATAAATTGGGTTTATTTTTGTGTGCTCTGATTTCTAGTAGTTGACCATTTGCTAGTTATGGATATTTATTTTTGATTTAATCAGTGGAATTAAACGGACATTTAATTCCAGTAAGTCATCAAACCTTGTTCGAATTCGATAAAGAAAATTTCCCTTGATTGTGCACGTTTATAAAATAAACGTGATTGGAATGGTTTGGGTTGTTTGTATGACATGTTTGCTGATTGATGGTTGATATTATCAGATAAGGGAAATAGTTTTGATTGTACAATTTATTTGATCAATAACAGTGGAATTGATATTCAAAAGTTGATTTGTTTTAACCCGTGGAAAATTGGTTGAGTAATTTGGTATCACTTTGTCTGTTAGACAAATCATGGATTTTGATCATCAAGAGGGTCGACCTTTATGAGGTTATAACTTATTTTGGGTTTTACCATATTATTTTGAAAAGGGCAATTTTAAAAGGAAACAAGTATTTCTATTATTTAAAGGTTATAAGTTATTGTTGTTGATAAGGTAAAGCTATATGTTAGCAAAATATATAAGCGGATGAGATGGAGATAAGCTAACAATTGAGAATTCGATTAATTGTTTTCTAACAACAATTGAGGAAGTTATTTAAATTAATTATATTATTAATTAATTTAAAGGAGAAATTTACTGGGATTAATTTAAATTCTGAGAAGAGATTTTGAACGAGTTTTATAATTGACTCGAGTTTAAAATGAAGTTATAAAAGAATTTAAGCGAATTTATAGGCTTAAATGTGAGGGATACTCGACGATTAGCTTAAGTAAAGCAAAATGAAGATATAAAGGAGTTATAATTAAACCTGAAGTGTAAAACCAAGGCTTATAAAGAGCATGGGAAGTAAAGAGGTTGATTTTGACCTAGAATGGCTTAAGTATGGAATTAAATAAGTAACTGAAAATTTAGATTCCCGAGAGGAAAAGGGAATGGGGAAAAGGGATTTGAAATCGAGTTTGGCAAATGAATTAGGTAAAAATGTTTGTGAGAATAACCCAGCTAGGAAACAAAGTATTTGAATATATTGAGAGTTAACAAGAGTGATGTTGATAAGGATTAAGTAATCAATGAATTGAGTAATATCAAGTATATGTTATAAAAAGATAAAGTAGATGTTTGGAGTTATATTTTGAATAGAATTCAAATTGATATTGGAACGACATGTTAGTTTTTAGATTATGAATTATATGTATCTGAAAGATTAGGACGTTGTTGTTCAAGGTCTGAGAGGTAATTAAAATACCCCAACTTGAACGACTTCGAAATTATCTGAAGGTGATATTAGTCATGGTGATAAAAAGGACAGTAAGAGTTTATTATTTCATTTAGAAATGATAATGCAATGTTTACTGAAACATTGGGGATATACATATAGAATGATAATCCCAAAAGTAAAAAAAAGGAAATATAAGAGAATTTCCACAGAAGAAAACGTAAGATTTGGTTTTATTCAATAAGAATAAACACTGGAAGCTGTGAAGTAAATAAAATTCTATTTTTATTGTATGGTTGAATGGTTGTTTTTATTTGATAGTTAAATCACCGACTATCAAATCTGGCCTATACGTTTGTTGGTACGGGAAGACCGGGATCGAAGTTATATTCGAAAACCATTCCGTCCAACAAATACGAAAATGTAGAAGACATCATATGACGATCGAGATGGAGCATTGAAGACCATCGATCTTCATGAAACGAAAGAACCACTTACAATCTCTGATTCGACCCGGAGATATACTGGGGTTCTGTCGTGGTTGAAATCTGTGGATTGCAAGGACTACTCGCTACTGATCCATGGGGTGATTCCTATATGAGATGCAGTAGGAGAGTACCTTCGGTTCATCCTGTTCCTGGATGAATTGTATGGACAAGTGTCTGACAGAGTATTTCCAAAAGGATCGCGTACGTTGATTTCTTCAAACATGCCATAGTTGGTTAGCTCCCAACTAGAGTATTTTTGTGGTCGTCAATTAGCGATATCTAATGGATTTGACGATGTGGCATTCAAAGTGAATGGCGATTAGATGTTTCGAAGAAAATTATGACTTCAAGCCTCACAGCCGGGAAATGACAAAAATCGGGCAGGCAGCATGGCTATGTGGGTCGCTCCCATTAGAGTGTATAGTCACCTATCTAGAGAAATTCCTTTTGCTTCTTTAATCTGTCGATGCTGTCCCTTTTCGGGAAGACGGTGGGTAGCTCCCAACCGTTGGTGATATATATTCGATACACTCAAGCGAAATGAGTGGTCGGTCATGTGTGGGCCGGGTTGCAAGACGTTCTTGTTGAACCCAGTGTATTCGTCTCTAGAGATACACGATCGGCAGGTGGTCCAATACCTTGTCATAGTTGGAAATCCAATCACCAATAAGCGCCTGCGGTTTTGTTTGTATACTATATTTGTAGAGCGTGAGATGCAAGCGTTCTACTAGATTTGATACTACTTGTATTTAGACATTATCATAATATCAGACAAGATATTGATTTCAAAAAAAAATGTTTTTGGGTTATCGTAAGGTAAAAGCCATCCGTATTTATGTGTGGATTTGGTCTTACGATTATCCTTTTCTTTCGAAGGGATTTTAACTTTAAAATCAAGTTGGGTGATATCTTAATACTGTGCGAGTTTATCTCACTCTGGTTCACCAGACTGACCCGGTGTTTTGTAAATGCTCGGGTTAGCCCGGGATGTACAGGTTCAGGTTATCGAATGCTGTGAAGAGACGAGCTGGAAGAGTCCAGACGTATGATATTATATAGCTTCTATTCCGCTGTGTGTCACGTATGGGAACAGGTTATTATAACTGTCCCAGTGATGTGGATGTACTCTGATGATTGTAAGTTATTCCAAGCTCTCAATAAAATTTTTCCATATTATATTTTGTTCCGCTGCGATGTAAGACTCTGTGTTATGTTGGTTCTTCTTCTTCTATTCTAATATTTCTTCCTTTCTTATCTCACCCTCTAAATTCTTTCTAATAACGTTCCAGTGTTTTCGGTGTTTGGGAGGTCGGCATGAGTTCGGTAAAGGTATTTATGTCGATTTTCGGGCCGAAAATCCCTTGGTCGTTACAGTGGTATCAGAGCTATTGGTTGAGTAATAACCTTGGCTCTGTGGCGTAACTCAATAGAGATGGGGTTAGTAACACCCTAGATTGAGTTTGAGTGTATATATATGAGAGCGTATTTGTAAATTCTATATAAAAATGTTTTATATATTGTGTCATTTGATCAGTTCGATTTTGGACTAACAACTGACACAATAATGTTTTATAAAGATGGTCAGATGAAATAATTTTGGTCATATTATATTTTTGTATAGAAAAAGGAATAATTTTATGATTGATTTTTGTTGGTTAATTTATTTGGATCAAAGTCGATTTAGACTATGAATTGGAATGGTCTAATATAAACCTAATTTTTCCATATACGGAATTAGAAAGGAGAAAAATGTATAATATTTAAAATAGAAATCAAAATTGAATTTGAAATGGAGTTATATGAATTAGAGAATAAATAGTTAATCAAATATGATTTGGAAACTTAACGTGGTTAAAAGTTGGATATTGGAATTGGAATTTGGAATTTGGAAATAAAAGTTGATTGATTTGGTTATGCATTGTCGATTGGTTGTTGGAAAGGTGGACTGGTGATTTGTTTTATAACCCTGAAAGGGTACTCGTTTGGGTTCATGTCTTCTTGGATCGAAGTTAGGCCCAGAATGACATTTACAGTTGGTTTGGTCGGGCAACGCAACGGAGATGCTGGCGGATCCTTAGTAAAATTTTATAACTTAGAAGTTTGATAATAATTCCATAATTATTTTGAGAATAATTGGGATGAAAACATTCCTCTAACTTAGCAATTTCGAGGACGAAATTATTTTAAGGGGAAAGGAATGTAACGACCTGCATTTCCTGTACTCAGAAATTTAATATATTTTATTATTTAAATATCGATTTGGAATTTCTAAATGAATTTACATTATATAATTCGTTTATTAAATAATATATTGACGTATAATTTATTTATAAATATAAAAGGGTTTTTTTATATAATTGGAATATCATTTGAAACCAGAGGTTTTAATGTTGAGTTTTAATTCCTATACGGATTTGAAATTTGAGATGTTGGTGTTAGTAATACAATGACATTAATTTATTTATCATTAAATTTAGTTGGTTGAATTAATATATAATGTGTCGATATTATATAAAATTTCTAAATAACCTAACCTAAAGCTTATGTGCAATAGCACCTTTGTTTGGTTTGGCATAGCGAATAGAAAACCCGAATACATATTTAGTTTATATACTTGTCCAACAAACAAATAAATGAGACATGAGCATGAAAAGAACTGAAACGCATAACGTGGAATAGAAACGCAAATACAAGGACAACAATATATATATATATATTTACAACTGTTTATACAATGCAAAGAAGAGGAAGAAAAAAAAACAATACATGTATATGTATATTGTTTGTACTAATGTTAATACGAAGAAAAGAAGAAAAAATTATACATATTTTTTTGTACAACACAAAAACAAGATGGACAGAAATATTGATTCAAGAATAAATCCCTGCATGCCTCGTCTCTTTCCAGAAACAGTCTCCATTAGTTTTGATCTGGAAAAAAAAACAAAAGAAAACCTATTAGTATAAAAATAAATAAATGAACAACTAAAGAGGGGACAAGACAATACAAAGCTGTTGAAACAAAACAAATGTGTGTACAGCTAAATCTATATAGCTATGTAACAGTTAAAGAATTAGGGTAGAAGCAACTAAGGAAATGAGGTATGTACAACTGAGAACAGATATGCTCAGTGAATAGCTAACAAAAATATATGTATATTCACATCAAGACTTTACAGCTAGCCCAATGAAGATACTATCAAATCTATATAAGATTTTGGCTAAAGAAATGAGAGTAGGCAGTTAAGGAACATGGCATGAACAGCACCAAACAGTAACATACACATGGGGACAGTTGAAGATCTTCAAACATCAACAACAATGAATAGTTGGATCAAACTAATATATATCTACATAATTTAGTATAGCATGTGAACAGCTAAGAAATATAATCAAATCTATACAGCCAAGAAAATCCATATGACAATGGACAGGAAAGGAAATTTATATGACAGTTTCACTGTAAGGAATCCAAACATAGAATCCACAATACAGATTTAAAATTTATCTGCATTTGAAACAGACAGGTCATAGACTAAATTTCATCTAACCTATACATAATGACCACTATTTTACTTCAAACAGACCAACAGTACGGAAACCCATATCAATTCAAAATCCATGTAAGATCACGCAACCATCAACCTCAAAATCAAAATCTGAAAAGGGGTGAAACAATCCAATGGCCTAAACTAGGGGTAGCCGAGCCTATTAGGGTTGATGGACATCAAACTTATCTGGAAATCTAACACTATAAATACAAGGGTGATTTCTCATTCCTGAACACAATAACGAGCCATACAGTAAACCAAGAATGGTTCGAACCTCATAAAAATCGAAACAAAAATCATACAGAAAATGAAAAGCAAATTAGAAAAACTTAGCTTAATAATAACGGAGGAAGCCACTTCGTTCTTGGGGATTGCGTGAGGGTTCGCTGGATCATCAGAAGAAGGGGAGCGAAGGGACGATGGAGTGGTGGTGGCGTTCGAAGTTGAAGGGGGTGTTTTGGGGTTCCAGCGAATCGATGAAGGAGAAGAACGAACGGAGATTAGAGAAGAGAGGTGGCGGAGGGAGGCTGGACGCGGACTGACTCAACCTCGGACGGACAGAAAGGGAAAAGGCTAAGGTTTCGGCCATGGGAATTTAGAAGAGGCGGCGGATTTTCTTCTGAGGGTTTGAAGTAGAAGAATGGATCGAACGAGGGGTTTTGATGGGGTAATGGGCCTGGGTTAGGTGGGCCGAACGGATAAGGTGAGAAAGCCCTTTAAATTTAAATTAAATTAAAGTTTTAAGATTTAAATTACTTTATAAACTTGTTTTTACAATATCTCGTACATACCTTAACGGATTTGGACAAAATAAGGTTCGTTGGAACCATTGAGACAAGGAGATCGTGATGGAGCAGGATCTGTCAGGACTGGAAGGACAGAAAATTTGTAATTAAATTAAACGCTACCAGCGCTGGACGACCCAACCAGTCAATGTGAGTTAACCTCACTCAGTTTCTTCCCGTTTATATTTCATATAAATTGGGTTTTATTTTTGTGTGCTCTGATTTCTAGTAGTTGACCATCTGCTAGTTATGGATATATATTTTTGATTTAATCAGTGGAATTAAACGGACATTTAATTCCAGTAAGTCATCAAACCTTGTTCGAATTCGATAAAGAAAATTTCCCTTGACTGTGCACGTTTATAAAATAAACGTGATTGGAATGGTTTGGGTTGTTTGTATGACATGTTTGCTGATTGATGGTTGATATTATCAGATAAGGGAAATAGTTTTGATTGTACAATTTATTTGATCAATAACAGTGGAATTGATATTCAAAAGTTGATTTGTTTTAACCCGTGGAAAATTGGTTGAGTAATTTGGTATCACTTTGTCTGTTAGACAAATCATGGATTTTGATCATCAAGAGGGTCGACCTTTATGAGGTTATAACTTATTTTGGGTTTTACCATATTATTTTGAAAAGTGCAATTTTAAAAGGAAACAAGTATTTCTATTATTCAAAGGTTATAAGTTATTGTTGTTGATAAGGTAAAGCTTTATGTTAGTAAAATATATAAGCGGATGAGATGGAGATAAGCTAACAATTGAGAATTCGATTAATTGTTTTCTAACAACAATTGAGGAAGTTATTTAAATTAATTATATTATTAATTAATTTAAAGGAGAAATTTACTGGGATTAATTTAAATTTTGAGAAGAGATTTTGAACGAGTTTTATAATTGACTCGAGTTTAAAATGAAGTTATAAAAGAATTTAAGCGAATTTATAGGCTTAAATGTGAGGGTTACTCGACGATTGACTTAAGTAAAGCAAAATGAAGATATAAAGGAGTTATAATTAAACCTGAAGTGTAAAACCAAGGCTTATAAAGAGCATGGGAAGTAAAGAGGTTGATTTTGACCTAGAATGGCTTAAGTATGGAATTAAATAAGTAACTGAAAATTTAGATTCCCGAGAGGAAAAGGGAATGGGGAAAAGGGATTTGAAATCGAGTTTGGCAAATGAATTAGGTAAAAATGTTTGTGAGAATAACCCATCTAGGAAACAAAGTATTTGAATATATTGAGAGTTAACAAGAGTGATGTTGACAAGGATTAAGTAATCAATGAATTGAGTAATATCAAGTATATGTTATAAAAAGATAAAGTAGATGTTTGGAGTTATATTTTGAATAGAATTCAAATTGATATTAGAACGACATGTTAGTTTTTAGATTATGAATTATATGTATCTGAAAGATTAGGACGTTGTTGTTCAAGGTCTGAGAGGTAATTAAAATACCCCAACTTGAACGACTTCGAAATTATCTGAAGGTGATATTAGTCATGGTGATAAAAAGGACAGTAAGAGTTTATTATTTCATTTAGAAATGATAATGCAATGTTTACTGAAACATTGGGGATATACATACAGAATGATAATCCCAAAAGTAAAAAAAAGGAAATATAAGAGAATTTCCACAGAAGAAAACGTAAGATTTGGTTTTATTCAATAAGAATAAACACTGGAAGCTGTGAAGTAAATAAAATTCTATTTTTATTGTATGGTTGAATGGTTGTTTTTATTTGATAGTTAAATCACCGACTATCAAATCTGGCTTATACGTTTGTTGGCACGGGAAGACCGGGATCGAAGTTATATTCGAAAACCATTCCGTCCAACAAATACGAAAATGTAGAAGACATCATATGACGATCGAGATGGAGCATTGAAGACCATCGATCTTCATGAAACGAAAGAACCACTTACAATCTCTGATTCGACCCGGAGATATACTGGGGTTCTATCGTGGTTGAAATCTGTGGATTGCAAGGACTACTCGCTACTGATCCATGGGGTGATTCCTATATGAGATGCAGTAGGAGAGTACCTTCGGTTCATCCTGTTCCTGGATGAATTGTATGGACGAGTGTCTGACAGAGTATTTCCAAAAGGATCGCGTACGTTGATTTCTTCAAACATGCCATAGATGGTTAGCTCCCAACTAGAGTATTTTTGTGGTCGTCAATTAGCGATATCTAATGGATTTGATGATGTGGCATTCAAAGTGAATGGCGATTAGATGTTTCGAAGAAAATTATGACTTCAAGCCTCACAGCCGGGAAATGACAAAAATCGGGCAGGCAGCATGGCTATGTGGGTCGCTCCCATTAGAGTGTATAGTCACCTATCTAGAGAAATTCCTTTTGCTTCTTTAATCTATCGATGCTGTCCCTTTTCGGGAAGACGGTGGGTAGCTCCCAACCGTTGGTGATATATATTCGATACACTCAAGCGAAATGAGTGGTCGGTCATGTGTGGGCCGGGTTGCAAGACGTTCTTGTTGAACCCAGTGTATTCGTCTCTAGAGGTACACGATCGGCAGGTGGTCCCATACCTTGTCATAGTTGGAAATCCAATCTCCAATAAGCGCCTGCGGTTTTGTTTGTATACTATATATGTAGAGCGTGAGATGCAAGCGTTCTACTAGATTTGATACTACTTGTATTTAGACATTATCATAATATCAGACAAGATATTGATTTCAAAAAAAAATGTTTTTGGGTTATCGTAAGGTAAAAGCCATCCGTATTTATGTGTGGATTTGATCTTACGATTATCCTTTTCTTTCGAAGGGATTTTAACTTTAAAATCAAGTTGGGTGATATCTTAATACTGTGCGAGTTTATCTCACTCTGGTTCACCAGACTGACCCGGTGTTTTGTAAATGCTCGGGTTAGCCCGGGATGTACAGGTTCAGGTTATCGAATGCTGTGAAGAGACGAGCTGGAAGAGTCCAGACGTATGATATTATATAGCTTCTATTCCGCTGTGTGTCACGTATGGGAACAGGTTATTATAACTGTCCCAGTGATGTGGATGTACTCTGATGATTGTAAGTTATTCCAAGCTCTCAATAAAAATTTTCCATATTATATTTTGTTCCGCTGCGATGTAAGACTTTGTGTTATGTTGGTTCTTCTTCTTCTATTCTAATATTTCTTTCTTTCTTATCTCACCCTCTAAATTCTTTCTAATAACGTTCCAGTGTTTTCGGTGTTTGGGAGGTCGGCATGAGTTCGGTACAGGTATTTATGTCGATTTTCGGGCCGAAAATCCCTGGGTCGTTACAACATATGCCTCATTCCAATTCAGCAGCCACTAACCGCAAATTAGCAAGAGAACAATTTCCCAAATATTAACCCCGAAGGCCGAAACCAATATCAAATCAATACCCAGGAATCCATTCTTCTTTACTAACCTTCAGCTAGTTTCTAAATTCCAATTCTTAGGGAAAGGTTCCCATTAATTTTATCCAAGATAAATTCTTTAAAATTTATCCTTTAATCTTCCTTTGGATGTCGTATTAAACCAAATTAAGGTTTTCCAAACTAGTCGAGATTAGCGAACCACACTGAAGTAATTATTTATTTTATTTCCCAATCCCAACCTATTCATCCCATGAAGCAAAACTGGTGATACTCCATATCTAACACCACGGTGTTATCGGTAAAATTAATTACCATTTCAGTTCAAATCTAATTAAAGATTTGACTATCGTTTTGGAGCTAAACTGGTGATACTCCATTCTCGCTCATTTTCTAAAGTTGATAATTTAAATTATCAATTCCCATTTCAATCTAGTTGAAGATTCATTAAAACTCATTTTACTGGGTTAAAGAACTAATGTCTTTTAAAACACAGTTCACGACAAACCCAAATGTGAAAACCCGTAACTTCCCCGTAAAGGAAAGTGTCGGATAGTTCGAGAACAAGCCACAAAATAGAACGCATATACAAGAACATTTCATTGTATATTACAACAATGCATCAGATTACAAGAATATACAGAGTATGAATAAATATTACACAGAAATATCAGAGATTTAAATTACATTTAAATTCATAGCAGCGGAAAATAATACAATACACAACTAGAAGGAGATATACGGATACAAAGCTTTCCGGATATCGTTCCAGCTGTAAACCAGGATCCTGTGAATATAAATCTGCAAAACCAAAACTACTAGCTGCCCGTGTCAAAATAGGGGCACCCAGAGTTTAGGTCAAAACAATAAAATCCAGGTCAGTCATGTGACTGGTGTGAGAACTAAAATAGTTATTAATCTTTATTTTTAAAGTTAGGTAAATCAAGGGACCACGCCGTATAACACGGAACGGGTTTCCTCCCAAGAATACCAGTGCATAAAACAAACAGCGCAATGCTAAATAAAGAAAAATGAAGCTGTTATAAGACCCAGGTCCTATCACACAATGCAACGCAAGCCGGGGGATAGGGTTTTCCCTTATAACAGCCAAAGAATGCTTGATACGTTTAAAACAAATCATTTGATACTATTATAAGTGCATAGTGTATAAAACAACTTCAAATCATAAGTATCAATCATAGGCGGCATGGGTACCATATATCATGTCGCCATACTAGTTTTACAATTAAAACCGCAAATGTCACGTATTTGGAAATTGGATTTCCGTCTATGAACCGAGGCAAAAGATAGTCCTCAACCGATTCGAGACGCTCTAGCCCGTGTCTCAGGATCAGAGCTCGAGTGACCCTTGGAGCGACAGGGCCGGTCCACCGATGTGGATTAAAATGCCTGAACACTGCGTTTCCCCACCCTTTGGGGTGTCAATGAGCCAACAAATGACTCCATCGGTTCGAGAACGACCGATCAATCCGAGGCGCCTCGCAACAACAACAACCACATAAGTCAAACTCGTCAGGGCGTGTAAAACCACTGACGCCACTTTTTAGCTAGAAGGAAACGCATGCCCTCCCTGAGGTCCGTCTCCCGTTTTTGGTTCATACCGGGTGTGAAACACGCGAAGTAAACGTTACACAAAGCTATGCCACACAGGCTGTGCTTTGATCATCACCACAAGACTTTGCTTTTCAACAGAAGCCTCGATCAATTGCCACTTAGGCATGCCACACAGGCAATTCACTCCATGCGTTTGATATCCATCAATATATAACCTCCGAGCTCGTACGTCTCAGAGAAGGGCGTTAAGCAAGAGAATAAATTCTCCGCCGCCAAACGGATATATATTTAATAGAGATCAATCACACAGACTAAAATCCAATGTCAGACACACAGTCCATTTACAAGTCCGTTCTGGGTCTGAACGAAACCGGAGGCACCTAGTACCCCGCATATCCATCGATCTCCAAGCACGTCTGGACGATCACCAACTGTTTCCATCTTCTTGGGTGTACAGCCCAATCAAGATCATCAGTTATCACCCAAACGACGTGAAGACCTCCGGTCTTCGACCATCGTCTTCATCTTCGACACCACGTCGAATCAGTTATTCAGAATGGGATAAACCCGGTCTTTCTGAATAACTCGCGTATATATTATAAAAGTGTTACACAAACACAACATACGCCTCATTCCAACTCAGAATATTCTTTTATTCAAATATTCCTATACTTTGGGAAAAGTTCCCATTAATTTTATCCAAGATAAATTCTTTAAATTTATTCTTTAATCTCCTTTGAATATCAATTCAAACTAGTCGGGATTAGCGAACCACACCGAAGTAATCATTTATTTTATTTCCCAATCCCAACATATTCATCCCATGAAGTAAAACTGGTTATACTTCATATCTAACACCACGGTGTTATCGGTAAATTCAATTACCATTTCACGTTCAAATCTAATTAAAGATTTAACTATCGCCTGGAGTAGAACTGGTGATACTCCATTCTCGATCTTTTCAATCTAATTAAAGATTCATTAAAACTCCACTTAGTTTTAATCGTTAACTGGGTTAAAGAATCAGTGTCATTTAAAACACGGTTCACGATAAACCCAAAGTCACATTCCATTAATTATCAGGTTAAAGAACGAGTGTTATTTAAAACACTGTCCACGATAAACCCAAAAATCAATATCAATTCAATTTCAATTAAATATCATTTAATTGGTACACTTCGTTAAATCTAAACAAAAAGATTTAATCTTTTCTCAACTGGGTTCAAGAACAGTGTTAGTGAAGACACCATTCACGACAAACCCAAATCACATTTGATATTCAATACAAGGCTCTGAATAGAAAACATACCGGCTTATATTCAATATCAAATTCTACGACTAACAAATATCGCATTGGGAATAACGATATAAATATATATCTTTCAAATTTCCATAACAACATCCGTATAATCATGAATTCCAACATCGAAATATTCCGAAGACAATTTCGATTCAATTCCACTCCAATGCAATCATTTGAAATTCTGGTTATTTTTAAAACCCTTTTCAAATTCAATTTATTTATTTAAAAATAAATAGAATTATATTTCTAGTTCAAAACTAGTTCATCTCGATAAAAATCTATTTTTATCTTTTCAAATATGGAGTTTTTCATCCCAAATCTTCACAAATCATTTCTTATGATTTTACACAAATTATTACTATTTTTAGTAATTTTATCAAGGCCCGTACAGTCGATTTCCATCAATGGCCATCGAACTGCACTTACAGCGACCTTTTTCAAATTTGATTTGGACATAATTCCAAATCCAACCGTTAGATTTCAAATTTCTAACATTCGCTAGAAAGCTCTTTTTGATACGAACCCAACGGTTCCGGTTTTAGGAGAATCCGACGGTCGGATCTCCCGTAATGTCCGTTTGAAATAAATGGTCGAAATTCGCGAACTGCCGCGGCGCGGCGCGTTCTATTCAGGCCATTATATTATATATATAATATATATAATATATATTTCGTTGATTTCTATTCAAAACGGATTATATAAATAGTTTTAATATTCGTTTCAAAAGCAATCTCAACTTCCATTTCAATTCAAATCAAAATTGAATTCTTCTTTATAAATTCGTTTTAAAATTCATTTCTATTCAATTCAAATTTCAATTCAATTTGAATTCATTTCAATTCGCTTTCAATTCAATTTGAATTCGTTTTCAATTCATTTCATTTCGGAATCGTTTTCAATTCAATTCATTTCGAAATCGTTTTCAATTCAATTCATTTCGAAATCGTTTTCAATTCAATTTATTTCGAAATCGTTTTCAATTCAATTTATTTCGAAATCGTTTTCAATTCAATTTATTTCGAAATCGTTTAAAATCGATATGAATATCGATCACGTCAAAATGGCGTCAATCTAATCATCACGGCTTCACATATTTCTATTTTCAAATATTCTATTTCCAATATTTCCTATTATCAAAATATTTATTATTATCAAAATATTCTTTATTTTCACGATTGGAATGAGGCCCAATCAATTACCATATAAAGTTAATTATATGGATTTTCATACAACACATGTATACAATAGCAACGATAAATAATCACCCATCAACCAAAGTGCACTACACCGTATAAGCATCAAATATAGATATCTAATGCTTATAACAGCCAGTCAATCAATCGATTGACATATTTAATCAATCAGGATGAGTGAACTTCAAATTTCATCCCAACACCCGTGTGGGGTTTCAAACAATCAAACAAATATTTTATTTGTGCAGTTGGGCGATGTGTAAAATTTATCGTCCCAATCCATATCAGTCAAATGGGTGTACATCAACAAATCGTTTTGATTTGTAAATGAATATGTTATTTTATTCATTTCCAATAAAAATGATATTTTTACTTTTCTAACATATTTTAGAAAATTTCGGCGGCATAACGGCGCTATGCTAGAAACGGGATAAGGCCTAGCCTTGTCCCCGGTCTAATAATGGCCACCGCCATACCCATATAAATCAAATCACTTTCGTTATGCAAACCACAAATTTTGGAGTAAGAGTCTAACCTAGCCTTACTCCTTCGCCTTATAACGGCGCACGTCTAATCCTAACCAATTTATCGATTCGATTTTTCACACCACAAACCACATTCAAACCAATATCGCAATCAATAACCAAACAGCCAAACAAACAAGTCCATGGTCTGTGGACGATTGTGTCGGGTGCTACTAAACACCGTCTGCATCCTAGTATATATATATATATATATATATATATATATATATATATATATAACTAGAAAAGAAATTGAAAGGTGAGAAATTCTCACCTATAGCTATCCTAGCTCCACGGCACTTCTAATGTAGGAAATCTTCGCCAACTCGCCTTTTGCCGCTTTCGTTGTCCGCTTTCACTACCTATGTAAAAATCGAATTTTTACTTCGCTATTCCATATATAAAAATCATATTTTTATTTCAAAGTTCAATATATAAAAATCATATTTTTATTTCGAAGTTCAATATATAAAAATCATATTTTTATTTCGAAGTTCAATATATAAAAATCATATTTTTATTACTCTACATGAATAAAAATCATATTTTTAATTCGCTACATATATAAAAATCAAATTTTTATCTTCACTTCGTTATAAAAATTATATTTTTATATTGCTCTTCTCCTAATAAAGATTATATTTTTAGCCTTTCTATATTATAAAAAATATAACTTTCCTTATATAGAATAAAATAAAATCAAATCTTTATACTCTTAAAAATCGAATCTTTTCAAGTAAAAAAAAAAAAATCAAACCCTGCTCTAAATAAAATTCAAATCTTCTTTTAAATAAAATCTAACCTTATGGTTTTAAAAATCTAACCTTATGTGAATAAAAATATAAACATTAAGCAAATAAAAATATTAACTTTAACCATATAGAAATATTATCTTTAACCATATAAAAATATTATCTTTAACCATATATAGATCAGTTTTTTTCCTATAGTAAAAATCAGTTTTTTCCTTATTATTTAAAGTAAAGGAAGGCAAAAACTTACAGCGAGGTGGAGGAGAAAGGAAATCGCAGGAGGGGCTGAAGGGTGGTCGGCGGCGTCGCATTGGGGTGAAGGCGGCGGGCTTCATCAGAGAAAAGGGGAAGAAAGGAGAGAGAGAAGCGGAAGAGGGTGGAGTCGAACGAAGGGTGTCTGGGAAGGGCGGCGCTGCCTAGGGAGGCACGCAAGGTGGTGGCGCGTCGGAGAACGGGGCGGCGTTCGTCGTCAAGGCAGGCTAGGGTTGCGAGTAGAAGCTCGCGCGAGGTGTTTGGAGGAGGGGAGAGAAGGAAGGGGGCAGGACTGGAGGCAGGCGCGGCGGTCGGAGCACCCCCCCGGTGGTGGTGGCGATGGCAATTCCCGCCATCGATTTGAAGAATCGATTTTTTTTAATTTCTTTTGACTGAGTTTGACCTTGAAGGGAGAGAGAGGGGAGGGTAGAGATTTATATAATTATTTTATTTTTATTTATTTATTTATTTATTTATTTTTTTATAAAAAGTTGACTTTTACATATGACCCCTAAACGAGGTCCACCGCCTGTCGCCTATAGCGTTTTACCCCCATTCCGAACACAATGGGATATGTATCGTAAGCTGATTCGATCATTTGAATCAGTTTCCTTTAAATTTACATTTAAATCGCTATATTGAATTTTAAACGTACATTTCAAATTACCAGGGTCACATACTAACTCTAAAAATTCTCGAAAAATATTTTCTAGCTTCGAATTGACGATACGGTCCTAACAAAACTAGTTTCTTCAAATTCGGAGACCGTTTGAAAAATGGCCAATTTCCAGTCGATTAAAATCAACAGAAACTGGTCAAACGCGTTTTCCTTTGCTACGCTCACATATTGATTCCAAAAATTATGAAATTTGAAACCTAGCAATAACTTGACATCACGGACCCAACAAAACTGGTTTCGTCGAAATCCGAGGTCATTTGCAAAATGTCCATTTTTAAGGGCCTGAATTCCATAGCGACTATTCAGAATTTTCAACTGGACATATCTTTTGATTCCCGCTATGAAATCTCGATTTGTCGGATTCGTTGGAAAGATATTATCAATTAGGTCCTAATGTTTTTGGTTTCACTAAAATCCGGATTGTTTTGCACCCGGTATGTTCAATTGAAGTTTGAAATCGAATTATCGAACTACCGCGCCATTTTCAATTCTATTTATAATTATATATAAATATTTATATTCTAACGACGACGTATATAATATATACGTCGAATTATATTCAAAATAAATTTCTCGTCGATATTATTTAAAATAATCTATTTAAAATATTCAAAATTCGCTAAAATTGCCAAAACAAAAATTTTAAACTGGCCCAGATTTTCGGGTTATTACAATCTCCCCCACTTAAAACTTTTCGTCCCCGAGAAGGAACAAAGTCGAAAGTGGTTTGATTATTCAACTCTACGTTCGATCTGGCTTCCATTCTCCAACTTTTCAGTTTCTGAGAATTTTCAAAATTTCAAAAATTTGGCTAACACCCTAAATTTTCGAAAAATTTCGCCATAACCTCCCCTGCACCGGGAGCATCGGGGAATTTCAAATAGCTTCCCCGGTCCTTCAGATCTCAAAAAGAAAAAGAAAAAGCCAAGCGGCTAGCCAATAGGCTCACAAAATCATCATCACCCAAACAAAACAGGAAATTATGTAGTAAACATGTACCTATTTGTCGGGCAAACAAATTTTATTCTTCGGCTCTAGCCTCCTTGCTATGACCCCGTTCAATGTAAGTATATGTATATGCAAGCAAACGCATCCAATTATCAATATAATTCAATATTTGGTTCTATTAGGCTAAACGGTTCAAAATTAGCAAACACTTAAACAAACAACACAAACATCAATCAATTAGTGAATTAGAGTTTCAAATTCATAATTTGATATATATACAGAAAATCTTGTTTTTGATGCCAAATCACAACAATAGGCCCTATCTAATTTTGGTTCTCACACCAGTCTAATGGAAATATATAGAAATCTCACCTTCGAAACACGAAAATAAATTCTAATGATGACGCGTCAATCATTAGAATCATGTCCGAGCGACTAGAGTGTGATTCTATATCTATCGAATATATTAAAACTTTGAATATACGTTTGCAAGGCGTATATGCAAATTCTTTATATACTGGACTGTCCAAATCAATATAAATAAATAATCAAATACGAATAATTGATTTTAAATTTGCTAAACAAAATTTGTTTTCATTTTTTAAAAATATACTCTTCACACTCGTTCTAGGATACTACTGATCCCATCTCTAACGAGTCATTCCCGTTGGATATTACTAATCCAGTTTCTGATGAATTCTTTCGTATGATTCTAATGTGCCTTGTTCTCTGCTTTGTAAACCAAAGCTCCGATACCAACTGTGAAAACCCGTAACTTCCCCGTAAAGGAAAGTGTCGGATAGTTCGAGAACAAGCCACAAAATAGAACGCATATACAAGAACATTTCATTGTATATTACAAAAATGCATCAGATTATAAGAATATACAGAGTATGAATAAATATTACACATAGATATCAGAGATTTAAATTACATTTAAATTCATAGCAGCGGAAAATAATACAATACACAACTAGAAGGAGATATACGGATACAAAGCTTTCCGGGTATCGTTCCAGCTGTAAACCAGGATCCTGTGAATATAAATCTGCAAAACCAAAACTACTAGCTTCCCGTGTCAAAATAGGGGCACCCAGAGTTTAGGTCAAAACAATAAACTCCAGGTCAGTCATGTGACTGGTGTGAGAACTAAAATAGTTATTAATCTTTATTTTTAAAGTTAGGTAAATCAAGGGACCACGCCGTATAACACGGAACGGGTTTCCTCCCAAGAATACCAGTGCATAAAACAAACAGCGCAATGCTAAATAAAGAAAAATGAAGCTGTTATAAGACCCAGGTCCTATCACACAATGCAACGCAAGCCGGGGGATAGGGTTTTCCCTTATAACAGCCAAAGAATGCTTGATACGTTTAAAACAAATCATTTGATACTATTATAAGTGCATAGTGTATAAAACAACTTCAAATCATAAGTATCAATCATAGGCGGCATGGGTACCATATATCATGTCGCCATACTAGTTTTACAATTAAAACCGCAAATGTCACGTATTTGGAAATTGGATTTCTGTCTATGAACCGAGGCAAAAGATAGTCCTCAACCGATTCGAGACGCTCTAGCCCGTGTCCCAGGATCAGAGCTCGAGTGACCCTTGGAGCGACAGGGCCGGTCCACCGATGTGGATTAAAATGCCTGAACACTGCGTTTCCCCACCCTTTGGGGTGTCAATGAGCCAACAAATGACTCCATCGGTTCGAGAACGACCGATCAATCCGAGGCGCCTCGCAACAGCAACAACCACATAAGTCAAACTCATCAGGGCGTGTAAAACCACTGACGCCACTTTTTAGCTAGAAGGAAACGCATGCCCTCCCTGAGGTCCGTCTCCCGTTTTTGGTTCATACCGGGTGTGAAACACGCAAAGTAAACGTTACACAAAGCTATGCCACACAGGCTGTGCTTTGATCATCACCACAAGACTTTGCTTTTCAACAGAAGCCTCGATCAATTGCCACTTAGGCATGCCACACAGGCAATTCACTCCATGCGTTTGATATCCATCAATATATAACCCCCGAGCTCGTACGTCTCAGAGAAGGGCGTTAAGCAAGAGAATAAATTCTCCGCCACCAAACGGATATATATTTAATAGAGATCAATCACATAGACTAAAATCCAATGTCAGACACACAGTCCATTTACAAGTCCGTTCTGGGTCTGAACGAAACCGGAGGCACCTAGTACCCCGCATATCCATCGATCTCCAAGCACGTCTGGACGATCACCAACTGTTTCCATCTTCTTGGGTGTACAGCCCAATCAAGATCATCAGTTATCACCCAAACGACGTGAAGACCTCCGGTCTTCGACCATCGTCTTCATTTTCGACACCACGTCGAATCAGTTATTCAGAATGGGATAAACCCGTTCTTTCTGAATAACTCGCGTATATATTATAAAAGTGTTACACAAACACAACATACGCCTCATTCCAACTCAGAATATTCTTTTATTCAAATATTCCTATACTTTGGGAAAAGTTCCCATTAATTTTATCCAAGATAAATTCTTTAAATTTATTCTTTAATCTCCTTTGAATATCAATTCAAACTAGTCGGGATTAGCGAACCACACCGAAGTAATCATTTATTTTATTTCCCAATCCCAACATATTCATCCCATGAAGTAAAACTGGTTATACTTCATATCTAACACCACGGTGTTATCGGTAAATTCAATTACCATTTCACGTTCAAATCTAATTAAAGATTTAACTATCGCCTGGAGTAGAACTGGTGATACTCCATTCTCGATCTTTTCAATCTAATTAAAGATTCATTAAAACTCCTCTTAGTTTTAATCGTTAACTGGGTTAAAGAATCAGTGTCATTTAAAACACGGTTCACGATAAACCCAAAGTCACATTCCATTAATTATCAGGTTAAAGAACGAGTGTTATTTAAAAAAACTGTCCACGATAAACCCAAAAATCAATATCAATTCAATTTCAACTAAATATCATTTAATTGGTACACTTCGTTAAATCTAAACAAAAAGATTTAATCTTTTCTCAACTGGGTTCAAGAACAGTGTTAGTGAAGACACCATTCACGACAAACCCAAATCACATTTGATATTCAATACAAGGCTCTGAATAGAAAACATACCGGCTTATATTCAATATCAAATTCTACGACTAACAAATATCGCATTGGGAATAACGATATAAATATATATCTTTCAAATTTCCATAACAACATCCGTATAATCACGAATTCTAACATCGAAATATTCCGAAGACAATTTCGATTCAATTCCACTCCAATGCAATCATTTGAAATTCTGGTTATTTTTAAAACCCTTTTCAAATTCAATTTATTTATTTAAAAATAAATAGAATTATATTTCTAGTTCAAAACTAGTTCATCTCGATAAAAATCTATTTTTATCTTTTCAAATATGGAGGTTTTCATCCCAAATCTTCACAAATCATTTCTTATGATTTTACACAAATTATTACTATTTTTAGTAATTTTATCAAGGCCCGTACAGTCGATTTCCATCAATGGCCATCGAACTGCACTTACAACGACCTTTTTCAAATTTGATTTGGACATAATTCCAAATCCAACCGTTAGATTTCAAATTTCTAACATTCGCTAGAAAGCTCTTTTCGATACGAACCCAACGGTTCTGGTTTTAGGAGAATCCGACGGTCGGATCTCCCGTAATGTCCGTTTGAAATAAATGGTCGAAATTCGCGAACTGCCGTGGCGCGGCGCGTTCTATTCAGGCCATTATATTATATATATAATATATATAATATATATTTCGTCGATTTCTATTCAAAACGAATTATATAAATAGTTTTAATATTCGTTTCAAAAGCAATCTCAACTTCCATTTCAATTCAAATCAAAATTGAATTCTTCTTTATAAATGTTTTAAAATTCATTTCTATTCAATTCAAATTTCAATTCAATTTGAATTCATTTCAATTCGCTTTCAATTCAATTTGAATTCGTTTTCAATTCATTTCATTTCGGAATCGTTTTCAATTCAATTTATTTCGAAATCGTTTTCAATTCAATTCATTTCGAAATCGTTTTCAATTCAATTTATTTCGAAATCGTTTTCAATTCAATTTATTTCGAAATCGTTTCCAATTCAATTTATTTCGAAATCGTTTAAAATCGATATGAATATCGATCACGTCAAAATGGCGTCAATCTAATCATCACGGCTTCACATATTTCTATTTTCAAATATTCTATTTCCAATATTTCCTATTATCAAAATATTTGTTATTATCAAAATATTCTTTATTTTCACGATTGGAATGAGGCCCAATCAATTACCATATAAAGTTAATTATATGGATTTTCATACAACACATGTATACAATAGCAACGATAAATAATCACCCATCAACCAAAGTGCACTACACCGTATAAGCATCAAATATAGATATCTAATGCTTATAACAGCCTGTCAATCAATCGATTGACATATTTAATCAATCAGGATGAGTGAACTTCAAATTTCATCCCAACACCCGTGTGGGGTTTCAAACAATCAAACAAATATTTTATTTGTGCAGTTGGGCGATGTGTAAAATTTATCGTCCCAATCCATATCAGTCAAATGGGTGTACATCAACAAATCGTTTTGATTTGTAAATGAATATGTTATTTTATTCATTTCCAATAAAAATGATATTTTTACTTTTCTAACATATTTTAGAAAATTTCGGCGGCATAACGGCGTTATGCTAGAAACGGGATAAGGCCTAGCCTTGTCCCCGGTCTAATAATGGCCACCGCCATACCCATATAAATCAAATCACTTTCGTTATGCAAACCACAAAATTTGGAGTAAGAGTCTAACCTAGCCTTACTCCTTCGCCTTATAACGGCGCACGTCTAATCCTAACCAATTTATCGATTCAATTTTTCACACCACAAACCACATTCAAACCAATATCGCAATCAATAACCGAACCGCCAAACAAACAAGTCCGTGGTCTGTGGACGATTGTGTCGGGTGCTACTAAACACCGTCTGCATCCTAGTATATATATATATATATATATATATATATATATATAACTAGAAAAGAAATTGAAAGGTGAGAAATTCTCACCTATAGCTATCCTAGCTCCACGGCACTTCTAATGCAGGAAATCTTCGCCAACTCGCCTTTTGTCGCTTTCGTTGTCCGCTTTCACTACCTATGTAAAAATCGAATTTTTACTTCGCTATTCCATATATAAAAATCATATTTTTATTTCGAAGTTCAATATATAAAAATCATATTTTTATTTCGAAGTTCAATATATAAAAATCATATTTTTATTTCGAAGTTCAATATATAAAAATCATATTTTTATTACTCTACATGAATAAAAATCATATTTTTAATTCGCTACATATATAAAAATCAAATTTTTATCTTCACTTCGTTATAAAAATTATATTTTTATATTGCTCTTCTCCTAATAAAGATTATATTTTTAGCCTTTCTATATTATAAAAATTATAACTTTCCTTATATAGAATAAAATAAAATCAAATCTTTATACTCTTAAAAATCGAATCTTTTCAAGTAAAAAAAAAATCAAACCCTGCTCTAAATAAAATTCAAATCTTCTTTTAAATAAAATCTAACCTTATGGTTTTAAAAATCTAACCTTATGTGAATAAAAATATAAACATTAAGCAAATAAAAATATTAACTTTAACCATATAGAAATATTATCTTTAACCATATAAAAATATTATCTTTAACCATATATAGATCAGTTTTTTTCCTATAGTAAAAATCAGTTTTTTCCTTATTATTTAAAGTAAAGGAAGGCAAAAACTTACTGCGAGGTGGAGGAGAAAGGAAATCGCGGGAGGGGCTGAAGGGTGGTCGGCGGCGTCGCATTGGGGTGAAGGCGGTGGGCTTCATCAGAGAAAAGGGGAAGAAAGGAGAGAGAGAAGCGGAAGAGGGTGGAGTCGAACGAAGGGTGTCTGGGAAGGGCGGCGCTGCCTAGGGAGGCGCGCAAGGTGGTGGCGCGTCGGAGAACGGGGCGGCGTTCGTCGTCGAGGCAGGCTAAGGTTGCGAGCAGAAGCTCGCGCGAGGTGTTTGGAGGAGGGGAGAGAAGGAAGGGGGCAGGACTGGAGGCAGGCGCGGCGGTCGGAGCACCCCCCCGGTGGTGGTGGCGATGGCAATTCCCGCCATCGATTTGAAGAATCGATTTTTTTTTAATTTCTTTTGACTGAGTTTGACCGTGAAGGGAGAGAGAGGGGAGGGTAGAGATTTATATAATTATTATTATTTTTTTTTTAATAAAAAGTTGACTTTTACATATGACCCCTAAACGAGGTCCACCGCCTGTCGCCTATAGCGTTTTACCCCCATTCCGAACACAATGGGATATGTATCGTAAGCTGATTCGATCATTTGAATCAGTTTCCTTTAAATTTACATTTAAATCACTATATTGAATTTTAAACGTACATTTCAAATTACCGGGGTCACATACTAACTCTAAAAATTCTCGAAAAATATTTTCTAGCTTCGAATTGACGATACGGTCCTAACAAAACTAGTTTCGCCAAATTCTGAGACCGTTTGAAAAAATGGCCAATTTCCAGTCGATTAAAATCAACTAAAACTGGTCAAACGCGTTTTCCTTTGCCACGCTCACATATTGATTCGAAAAATTATGAAATTTGAAACCTAGCAATAACTTGACATCACGGACCCAACAAAACTGGTTTCGTCGAAATCCGAGGTCATTTGCAAAATGTCCATTTTTAAGGGCCTGAATTCCATAGCGACTATTCAGAATTTTCAACTGGACATATCTTTTGATTCCTGCAATGAAATCTCGATTTGTCGGATTCATTGGAAAGATATTATCAATTAGGTCCTAATGTTTTTGGTTTCACTAAAATCCGGATTGTTTTGCACCTGGTATGTTCAATTGAAGTTTGAAATCGAATTATCGAACTACCGCGCCATTTTCAATTCTATTTATAAATATATATAAATATTTATATTCTAACGACGACGTATATAATATATACGTCGAATTATATTCAAAATAAATTTCTCGTCGATATTATTTAAAATAATCTATTTTAAATATTCAAAATTCGCTAAAATTGCCAAAACAAAAATTTTAAACTGGCCCAGATTTTCGGGTTATTACACCAAATCACATTCTATTTATTATCGGGTTAAAGAACAAGTGTCGTTTAAAACACCCTTCACGATAAACCCACTAATCAATTCTATTTAAAACCCATTTCAAATCCAATTTATTTATTTAAAATAAATGGGTTCTAATTTTAGTTCAAAACTAGTTCATTTCGATAAAAATCTATTTTTATCTTTTCAAATATGGAGTTTTTCATCCCAATCTTTCCCAAATCATTTCTTATGATTTTACACAAATTATTGATATTTTTAATAATTTTATCAAGGCTCATACAGTCGATTTCCATCAACGGCCATCGAACTACACTTACATCGACCTTTTCCAAATTTGATTTGGACGTATCTCCAAATTCAACTGTTAGATTTCAAATTTCTAATATTCGTTAGAAAGCTCTTTTCGATACGAACCAAACGGTTCTGGTTTTAGGAGAATCCGACGGTCGGATCTCCCGTAATGTCCGTTCGAAATAAATGGTCGAAATTCGCGAACTGCCGCGGCGCGGCGCGTTCTATTCAGGCCATTATATTATATATATAATATATGTAATAAATATTTCGTCGATTTCCTATTTGAAACGAATTTATAAATAGTTTTAAATTCGCTTCAAAAACAATTTCAACTTCCATTTCAATTCAAATCAAAATTGAATTTTTTCTTATAAATTCGTTTTAAAATTCATTTCTATTTAATTCAAATTTCAATTCATTTTGAAATCACTTCAATTCGTTTTCAATTCGAATTTGTTTTCAATTCAATTTGAATTCGTTTTATATCCAATTCATTTCGAATTGGTTTTTCAAATTGGTTTTCTATTCGATTCAATTCAAATTGGTTTTCTATTGGATTCAATTCAAATTGGTTTTCTATTCGATTCAATTCAAATTGGTTTTCTATTGGATTCAATTCAAATTGGTTTTCAATTCGATTCAATTCAAATTGGTTTTCTATTCGATTCAATTCAAATTGGTTTTCTATTCGATTCAATTCAAATTGGTTTTCTATTCGATTCAATTCAAATTGGTTTTCTATTCGATTCAATTCAAATTGGTTTTCTATTCGATTCAATTCAAATTGGTTTTCTATTCGATTCAATTCAAATTGGTTTTTTATTCGATTCAATTCAAGTTGGTTTTCTATTCGATTCAATTCAAATTGGTTTTCTATTCGATTCAATTCAAATTTAATCGATATAAATATCGTTCGCGTCAAAATAGCGCATCTCTAATCAATACGGCTTTATATATTTCAATAATTCGTTATTCTATTCAACAAATGAATATTTATTTTTGTCAACACATGACTAATCTCAACGAATGAGTACTATCCATGTGTGACTATTTTTGTTATTTAATATATGATAAAGATATAAAGTTTATTGCTAAAATATTTTGTTCAACACATGACTAATCTCAACGGATGAGTACTGTCAACACATGAACCTTTATTTGATAATGATAAAGATGTAAATTTTATTGTTAAAATATTTCGTTCAACACATGACTAATCTCAACGGATGAGTACTGTCAACACATGAACCTTTATTTGATAATATTCTTTATTTTCTCGATTGGAATGAAGCCCAATCAATTACCATATAAAGTTAATTATATGGATTCCATACAACAAATGTATATAATAGCAACGATAAATAATCAACCATCATCCAAAGTGCACTACACTGTATAAGCATTAAATATAGATATCTAACGCTTATAACAGCCTGTCAATCCATCGATCGACATACAACTAATTATTGGGATTATTGTATGTCGTATTTTATCCCAATACCCGTATGGGGTTTCAAACAATCAAACACCGATTTTATTTGTGCAGTTGGGCGATGTGTAAAATTTATCGTCCCAATCAATGTCATTCAAATAGGTGTACATAAACAAACCGTCCGGTTTGTAAATGAATATTTGTTTATTCACATTCATGTTAAAAATTATATTTTTAACGACCAAATTATTTTATTCAACCTATGAATATTCTATTTGGTTCATTTATTCAATAAAATGATATTTATTATTTTTCTAGCTTATTTTAGAAAATTTTGGCGGCATAACGGCACGATACTAGAAACGGGACGAGGCCTAGCCTTATCCCCGGTCTAGTGAAGGCCCACGCCATTCACACATCAATCAAATCCATTCCATTTCACTAAACAATTAAATTCAAACCAAATAATCTAACCAACTACACAACCAAACAAACAAGTCCATGGTCTGTGGACGATTGTGTCGGGTGCTACTAAGCACCGTCTGCATCCTAGTATATATATATATATATATATATATATATATATATATATATATATATATATATATATATATATATATAACTAGAAAAAGAAATTGACGAGTGAGAAGTTCTCACCAATAGCTATCCAATACCACGACTCTTCACTGATTGAAATCTTCATCGTTCTCGCCTTTTTATCACCTTCGTTGCCCGTATTCTCTACATATGTAAAAATCGAATTTTTACTTCGCTATTAAATATATTAAAATCGAATTTTTACTTTGTTATTCTATATATAAAAATACTATTTTTACTTTGCTATTCAATATATAAAAATCGAATTTTTACTTCACTATTCAATATATAAAAATCGAATTTTTTTTCTTCACTATTCAATATATAAAAATCAAATTTTTACTTTGCTATTCAATATATAAAAATCGAATTTTTACTTCACTGTTCAATATATAAAAATCGAATTTTTTTCTTCACTATTCAATATATAAAAATCGAATTTTTACTTCGCTATTCAATATATAAAAATCGAATTTTTACTTTGCTATTCTACATATAAAGATTTCGCCTTTTCAATTTCAAAAATCTAATCTTTTCTATCTTAAAAATCTAATCTTTTCTATTTTAAAAATCTAATCTTTTCTATTTTAAAAATCTAATCTTTTCTATCTTAAAAATCTAATCTTTTCTATTTTAAAAATCTAATCTTTTCTATTTTAAAAATCTAACCTTTTCTATTTAAAGATCCCGCCTTTCTATATTATAAAAATTATATTTTTAACCATCTACTAATATAAAGATTATATTTTTATTCTTCTACTATAATAAAAATTATATTTTTATTCGTCTACTATAATAAAAATTATATTTTTTTTCTGCTACTTCTAGAAATATCGAAACTTATATGCTATAAAATTTACATGAAAAACCAAATTTTTATAGACCTGAATAAATGATAGCAAAATAAATAAATATCCATAACAGTAAAACTTACTGTTTGGCATCGTCGGAGGGGGAAATCCGTCGCTCCGGAGGTCTGGTGTCAGGGAGGCGTTCACGGCGATCGGGGTTCACGACTGGGGGGGCTGTGGCGGTTGTCTTTATCGAAGGGAGGAGGGAGGAAAGGTGGAGGGGAGGCAGGGGGTCGCGTCGGGGTCCTCTGGCGGGGGCGATGGAGTGGCGAAGGGCGCGGCTTGGGTGGTCGGTTTCAGGGCTGGTCGTGGGTCTCTGTTCAAGGAGGAGAGTAGAGAGGCGGAGCGGGGTGAAGAAGAGGGGAGAAGGACGACGCAGGGGGGAGGGGGCGGCGGCCTTGGATGGCCAGGCTCCGATCGTGGCGGCGGCGTTAGATTATGTTTCTTTTTTTTGTTCTGATTCGATTTAATCGGGGGGGCAAGGTATAGAGATGAAGGGATATTTTATTTTTAATTTATTAATTATTTAATTATTTTATTTTTCACCAAAAAGCAACTTTTATTTTCGACCTCAAAATGAGGCCCACCGCCTGTCATCCATAGCTAATTACCCCCATTCCGAACACAATGGGATATGTATCGTAAGTTGATTCGACTGTTTCGATCAGTTTCCGTTAAAATCAACATATAACTCTATATATTGAATTTGAACGCGCATTTCAATTTACCGGGGTCACATACTAACTAGAAAAATTCCAGAAAAATATTTTCTAGCTTCGTATTGACGATACGGTCCTAACAAAACTAGTTTCGTCGAATTCTGAGACCGTTTGAAAAATGGCCATTTTCCAGTCGATTAAAATCAGCTGAAACTGGTCAAACACGTTTTCCCTTGCCACGCTCACATATTGATTCGAAAAATTATGAAATTTGGAATCTAGCAACAATTTGACATCACGGATCGAACAAAAGTGGTTTCGTCGAAATCCGAGGTCGTTTGCAAAATGTCTATTTTTAAGGGCCTGAATTCCATAGCGACTATTCAGAATTTTCAACTGGACATATCTTTTGATCCCCGCTATGAAATTTCGATTTTTCGGATTCTTTGGAAGGATATCATCAATTAGATCCTATCATTTTTGGTTTCACTAAAATCCGGATTGTTTTGCTCCCGGTACGTTCAATTGAAGTTTGAAATCGAATTATCGAACTACCGCGCCATTTTCAATTCTATTTATAATTATATATAAATATTTATATTCTAACGATGGCGTATATAATATATATGTTCTAAATATATTCAAAATAAATTTCTAGTCGATATTATTTAAAATAATTCATTTTAAATATTCAAAATTCGCTAAAATTGCCAAAATAAAAATTTTAAACTGACTCAGATTTTCCGGGTAATTACAGCATGTTAAGGTCAATCTGGCGCCTTAAGCAGATTTGTTTACAATAATAATTGTATAATTGATACCAAGAATATTAAGGTCAAAATTGTTTGCTTTAAGTTGTTTGTCTGGACCCATTTATTATATTCCAACAATGGCTTATTGTCTTATAGTGTATACAATTTAATCCGATCTGTTAAAACGGATTTAGATGCTGAAATTAGATTTCAGTATACACTAGAATTGAGTAATGCTGAAGTAATTATTTTATTTGCGTGGATAAATAGTTGTTTACTTATGTGAATACATTTTACATAATGTTTCTTTAGAAATTTGAATGCGATGTCTAAAATGTATGATAATTTTGATCATTGCCCAAAACATTGGAATGCTCAAAACCTATATTGAAATGTTCAATACCACTTATATAGATATCTCCAAATCTGGTTATATTGAGAAATGTTCAAGACTGTTAACCTTGAAATGTTAAGAATAGGCACACTACCTATTTATATCGTTGAATTTAAATATAAATATGTGGTTCTTATATTTTATTTAAATCCAATTTATATTATGAATATAAAATACATATATTTTGATATATGCTAATAACTCTAATATTGTTCGCCACTACAAATTATAAAATCCCTTTAAAAGCAATTTTTTTTTGTTATATTAAGTTATGGTGAGGTCTTCCAATAATACACTCATCAATGTCCAGAATCACTGGATGTAGGTAATGCCAAAGCATTGTGCATCCTTTTATTTTGGTTATATGCGACGAAGTAAAAGTGATACTTGAACTGTATTATTGGGTCTGACTTATCTAAGCTGCATAATAAGATTATGGCTTAGAGACAACAGCATGAATTATTCTATATTTAGAGCAAATGAATAATACTGAACAAAAACGTTCATCATGCAATCCAAGAGTTATATACACGATATAATTGACATAAGATGTCTACCTAAAAGGTTGTGTTCAAGGCATGACTAGATATGGATCTTGGAACACCGTTATATATATATATATATATATATATATATATATATATATATATATATATACACACACACACACACTGATATATGTATATAAATAGAAGGATGCTAATTTGAGTGGGAGCGTATTTTAGTTTGAAATATATACTTTGCGTTAATATAAATTTTGACTGTCGAAATTTGTATTAAATAAATATTAAAGAATCAGTTATTATTTATTATCTACTGTAGATATTAAATAACAAAACGACTTCGATAATTTAAATTAATCCTTGAGAAGGATAAACTGAATTAAACTAAATTTCTTGACTAACATTAATATTTGAGGATTGTCCTCAAATAAATTAAAACGTAGTTGTTCTAACAAATATAGAGGATCTAAAACCAAAGTCAAAGTATGACTTCAACTGAATAAGATATAAATGTTACAATAATCTACTTATACATTCTTAGTATTAGATACTAGACATAAATCACATAAATGTATGTTGATTTAAAGAAATTGCAGAATAAGTAGAAAACTAATAAAAGGACAAGTGGACTTACGATTGGAAATAAAGCAAATGTCGCTGGGTTATCCATAGGAAGTTGATTCTTGTTAATTATACTGGCTTAATAAAATAATTGTTATAATGAAATTCCACTTAAGATAAATGTTATAATAGATCTTGTTTAGATAAGTTTGAATTTCATAATCAAATATCATATGGATTTTCACAAATAGTTAATGAACTTTATAGATCATTAACTACAATGTACTTGACATAAATAAATAATGGATTAAATTTAGTGATTTAAATCCGACATACCTTTAGTATTACCGGTTAGCCCAATAAACAAGAAAGTATATCAAAACTCCATAATGATGAAATTTTGAGATCATTTGATTTTGAATTATATGAAGAATACAGATCTTGTTTATTAGGCAAAATAGCTGATTCACCTTTCATTTGACACAGTGAATGAGTGATAAGTACTGGGTCCCGTACATAATGATGTATATGGAGCAATGAATACATAAACTAGAGGCAGGTTTTATTACTTCATTATATTTACTGATGATATTAGTAGATACAGATATGTGTATCTTATGAAACACAAATAAGAATCCTTCGAAAAGTTCAAAGAATTCATAATGAAGTTCAAGCCAATTTTAATAAAAAATAAATTCTTGTCGAATAGATCGAGAGAATATTTAAGCCAATTATTAATGACTATTCAAATGAGTTTGAAATTGTTTCACAACTCATTTCATCTAGAACACCATAATGGTATGGTGTGTCTAAAAGGAGAATTCGCACCTTATGATATATAGTACGATTAATGATAAGTCATATAGATCCTCCAACAAATTAAATTTAGAACAATTGCATTTAGTCCTGCTAAAATGCTCTCGAAGACACCATATAAGATATGAACTAGGAAATGTTCTCGTGTATCTGATACAATGATTTGGGATGTAAAACGTTTATTAAACGTCCTTCCTCTGATAAGATCGGACCCAAATCAAATAACTATTTTGTGCATATAAATTCTCTGAGAATAAAATGTTTATTGCTCAATTTGGTATCCTTTTCAAAGAGAGTCAGTCTCTAAGATACCGATGTGAATGAAATAGAATTCGAGATATATCGAAAACCATAAGATACCATTGAATCTTGTATAGACAAGAAATTGAGTGGGAGTGACACAATAATTCTAATGTATTTGACAACACATTGATTATTGTAAATAATGTTAGTTTTAAAATAAGAAATAAATACTAATTCTAAGAAAGAAAATGTTTGGATTAAGAAGTTCATAATTGAACTTAATTCATTGTTGATCCAATGATTTACGTTGCGATAACAATGTGGCTATTGCTCAGGCCTAAAACGTTAAACTCATTATCGATCCAAACATATATTTAAGAAATATAATTCTTATGTGAAATTGTTCACAGAGGATATGAACATATCTGCGAAGTTGACAAAGTTGTAATGATGCAGACCTACTGAATTAAATACTGTCGCAGCAGAAGTTTAATAGTGACACTGGTTTCATGAGTATATGATACATGAATGATTGACTCTAGTGCAAGTGGGAGATTGTTAGAGTTTATGCCCTAGAGGCAATTCATTTGATGAGAAAGATAACACTGTTGATGTTATTATTTTATTTGGAATAAAATATTATTCTATTATATTGTATTTACTGCGTAATATAAATAATAATATAATAGAAGTCCTTAGAATAATAATATGGAATTATATAGTTCAAGTAAGACTAAATTTGAGATTATATAATTATTAAGTATTATAATTCTTAAATGTCCCTAGTCGAGTTTTATTGTTTATTAAGGACAACTATAAAGTGTTGAGACTAGTATATTGATTGACTGATGATCACATCTCATTGATTATTATTATACGTGATATTAAAGTCCAGATATAAATACGTATTAGAGAATAGCGCATTGGGCTGACCCACTGTGAGATAACTCCATGGAATATAATTAACAGTATCATGATTTATTCTCATAGTGATAGTGATATGATGGTCCACAGACCTGAAATCATTATAATTTTATTCGAGGATATTTGTGTTTTGATATCATCTAAAGTTATTTCATAACAGAGTAATGATAACGGTGATTATTGGATATATCTAGAATCGAATGAAAATTATGAATGATCTAGATGGAATTTAACCCTGCAATATATTTATAGTGATATCCATGGGCCTCTTGATTGAGTGAGACTGTGAAATGCATGGCCGTGCTCGAATACTGATTTGTTTTAAACAGTCTACTCATTGATCAAGAATACAGATTAAATTATAAAGAGGATGATACGATCCATGCCTCCAGTTTAATCTTGGATATAACGGTTAAAAGGATTAAATTATATTGATACACTATTCACAAAGGTCAAATCGAATCATTGATATTGTTGTAGCTTGGGTAGTAGTGATGTATTACCAGATGCCACTCACTGTTTATGATTTAAATGTTTAAATGGTTTCCAATGCTACAACAACCTATAGGGTCACACATATAAGTGTTGGAAGTGGAGATATACTATTTGAATTAAAAGGAGAAGTCAAAGTCGGTTTGAAAAATTCTCCTTTGAACGGGTTATATGGAAAAGATAATATCAATTAGGGTTTCTTTATAAATGGATAAGAGGGTCGCACCTTATAATTCATTCTTTTGAGAAATCCCAAATCGAATATTTTAAAAACCCAAGATCCAAATCAGATCATTGGCTAGTACCGAATCTCCACCTTCGAGTTTCGATCGTCGTTCTCTGATACATCACTTGTGGATCTCCAATAGAGGTGCTTGAATTCAAGTACTCGATTCGATCATATCTGGAATTTGATTCAACGATTAAAGTTAGGGCTTCGTTCGATCTTGCTATTCAAAGAAGAAAGGTACCTGTAACGACCCAGATTTTCTGGTCGGTTTATTTTGAATATTTAATATTATTTTAAATATAGAGCTGATAATATAAATCGATTTTCATATTGAGTTATAGATCTAATTACCGTAATACGGGATATATTGAATTCGAAGTTAGAATTGAATCAAAACAGTTCAGTTGATTTATATAAATTCTGTTTGGATTAGAATGATAATGACATTTTATTTTCGACAAATTAAATTGTTTGGGATTGATTTATATTTTAAATCAAATTTAATTTAAATTGTTAATTTAAATTTTAGCTCTTATATACAAGCCGAATTAAATTTCAGAATGAGTTCCATTTGGTTCAGAATGACATTTTAATCTTGTAACGTCGGTCATTTGCGACTCGATAACAGTTCAGGACATCAAGCTAGAGGGCTGCTACATATTTTAGTTATTTAATAAAAATAAAATCAAATAAATTACCTAATCTAATCGTGGCCACCCTATGTTTAAAATCAGCCGACCTAAATGTTTTCACTTCGCAGCTATTTCCTTCATCGAGCAACAAAATTTGTCTCCTTACTACAGTATCAAGGAAACACCATATTAATGGCGTTTGTACTCTATGAACTGTTCGCCTCTATATAAGGCCGAGTCTTCTCTTCATCCCAAAGCAACGAAATGAATGCCGTTCTCTTCACTTTCATCCTTCGAGTCAGAAATCAAATCGCTCCACAATATAAAAAAAAAAGAAGTACAAATACAAATAAAAGCTCCGTTCGAAGCAGTAAGGATCAAAATCCAATTCGTGATTCAAGAAAAAAAAAGAATACCCAAATCGAAAATCGATTTCAAAAACCCTGATTTCCTAAAATTCGCGATTTGGTATTATTCGGGGGGGGTCGCGAATTCGAAAGCTGGAGCCATTGAGTGTGATTGAGGTCGTTCTTCAATTCCGTGGGACTCTTTATGGGTGCGATGTCGACTGGAAATCTTGTAACTCAAAACAAAAATTAGGGCCGCTACTTCAAACTTGCAGGAGGAAGCCATCGTGCGATAGACAACAGGCAGTGAGGCCGAAGTCATAGAATTTGGTGTGAGTGAAGGGCAGTTCGGTGTACTGGCAAGATTGGAGGAGTTCCGTCCTTTGCTAAAAGGTTAAATTTGATGGAGAGGCATTGCGTTTCAGAGAAGGCTAACATTTGCTATTGTTGGCTACTGGAGTTTGCTTTTCTAAAGAAGAACTTGAAGGTCGACGGTTTTGAATGGGAGAGATGAGGCAGTGGGGTGATGTTCGATAAAATGGTTGAAATGGATTGAGTAGTTGTTGATACTAGAATTTTTGATAACCATGCAGTGGTGGTTGGTCGAGTGATTTGCAGCAAGGTATGTGTTTTATAAATTTAAAACACATAGGATAATTTATTCGTTAAATTCGTTTAAATAAATAATAGATGGATCATTAATTAAAGATACATGGATTAGTTTATTTATATTAGTTGAGTTAGATTTAATTTAGTAACCATTAAAAGTAAAATAAAGGAAATTTATTTATTCGTTTAAATAGTTAGTTTAAATAAAATAAATGTTAATCCGTAAATTTAAATCAAATTATCATAGGTACGCAGTGAATTTCATTCGAGTAATTTCATAGCCGACGATACAGAATAAACTGGATATTCGGCAACGAGAAAATCACGGTGAGTAAATCTCACTCACCTTTTATTTATAATTATTTTTACTTCGTAAAAATAATTGTTGTTGCTTGTTTGGATTTTTCTGCTTGTTTTATATATATAATAGTTCTTTTATAACGAAGTTATAAATGAAGTGAAAAGAATTATCATTGGATAATTCAGAAATAGAAATACAAGGGTGAAATTGGAATTTGAAATGAAATTTCAAAATAGGATGTGAAATGAAATTTTTTAACTCAAATGAAATTTGAGTATAACATTGGAATAGTAGAATTAGAAAAGGAGTTTAAATATTTGAATTTTAAAAGGAGATTGAATATTAGAAATTCAAATAGAAGTTCAAATAGAATTTGAATAGACGAAATTAGAATGAAAAATAGAATTTGAATTCAAGGAATTAAAATAAAATTTGAATTCAAAGGAATTCGAATAAAGAAATTCAAATAGAGATTTGCATGTAGAATTTCAAAATAGAATTTAAAATAAACTTTGAAAATAGGATTTCAAAATAGAATTTCAAATAGGATTTCAAAATAGGAAATCCAAACGGTTTTGAAATGGAATTTAAATTCAAGGGAATTCAAATGGATTTGAGTGAAGAAATTCAAATGGTGAAAAAAAATAAGTTTGAATATTAGAATTCAAATAGGGTTGGAGATGAATTTGAATATTAGAATTCAAATGGAAATGGAAAATGAAATTTGAATATAAGAGATTCAAATTGAATTCAAATAGGATTTAATCTATGGGATTTGAATATGAAATTCAAATGGGTTTTAAACTATGGAATTTTGAATATAGAATTTAAAAAGGAGTTTGAATATTTGAATTCCAATAGAATTCAAATATAGAAATTGGAATATAGAAGTTCAAATGGAATTTAAATATAGAGTTTGAATAAGAGAATTCAAATGAATTCAAACATAGAATTTGAATATAGGGAACTCAAATAGAAATTCAATTATTGAATTTGAATATCAAATAGAAAAGGAATTGGAATTTGAATATAGAATTCAAAATAAAAGTGAGATTGGAATTTGAATCAAGAAATTCAAATAGAGTTAAAATAGAGTTGAATTTATATAAACGAAGTTTTAAAAGTTCATATATATAAATATAAATAAAACGAACTCGCCGCAGCGCTGTAGTTCGTAAATTGGCGATTCGAACTTCAATCGAGTATACAGAACCCAATTGAAGTCAGAATTCTTTGAAACAAGGAATGTCAGGACCGATTTGATAATAGTTTTCTAATGAAGGAGAAAAATCTGGATTTCGTCGTATAGATTTTGAGATATGTCAAAATCAAATTTTCAGAAAAACAGCGCCAAAATCGTTTTAAACCCATAACGGTTTATTTAATTTTATAAAAGGATTTTTAACGAATAAAATTCGAATTTCTATTTAGAAAATTTCAGATTCTGAGTTGTAATTATATGTGAACTCAAGTGAAGTAATGAATTTGATTTTGAAACAGAAATCAGATTTTTACTTTAAATAGAACTAACTAATTTGAATAGTAATTAGTTAAATGGGATTTTGAATTGATATTGGGCTTTGAATAAGTGAATTCGATTTGAAAATTTATATTCGAAATCGAAAGGGAAGCTAGAATTGGAAACTTGAAATTCAATTGGGATATAAGCTAATTAAATATTTTGTTTGAACACGTTATGTTCAAACAAAGAAGTGAAATAGGCAAAGGGCTAATTAAAGAATAATTGAGAGAAACTGAATTCAAACGATTCAAAATTGAATTCAAACGAATGGATTGAGTTGAATTGAATTGGAAACAGGTGAACAGGTGTTAAACAGATATGGGATGGAGTATATGAAGATTTTTATTTATGTGCCCGACAAAAAGGTACATGTTTAAATTCATATATGGGTTTTATGCGCCGTATCGGCACGCCGCTTGGCTTTTTCTTTTTCTTTTTGAGATTAGAAGGACCGGGGAAGCTATTTGAAATTTCCCGATGCTCCCGATACAGGGGAGGTTATGGCGAAATTTTTCGGAAATTTAAGGAGTTAGAATATTTTTAAGATATTTTGATAATTAGAAATCATTGTATCGACGTATTGAATTCGATAGGTAAGTGAATATAAAAATCGAATATTGTAAACAAAAAGGGAAATCTATAAATTAAAAATAGAAAGCGAACTTTATACATGTTTTAAAAAAATGAACAATTGGATTGTATAGTGTGTTTATTCGAGGTAAGTGATTTTGCCGTTTTGAAGTAGAGGATGTCTTCAGTTAAGGTCTGAGAGGTAATTTTACCCCAACTTGACTGATTTCATTTTAATGGATAAATAGCAAGATCCAGTCTCGAAGAGAAGTGTTTGAAAGGGGGTTAGTTGAATAAAATATTTTGGGTTGTTGTAACGATGTTTTACACAACATTCGTTTTAAACCCAAGTGATGGAATTTTGGAAATATAACAAGTAAATATTTCCTGAGTATAACTAAAATAGTCGGAATAGAGATAAGTGATTGGAATTGTTTTCAATTGCAAATAGAGATTTTTCTAATATATAGAAAATAAAAGAAGTTGATATTGGGAAATGTTTTCCAAATAGCGTAAAGGGCCAATATGGTTATTGAAAATATTTGGTTAACAAATATTGATAGAGAAAATGGAGAAGTGATTTAATTAATGAATATTAATTAAAGAGCCCAGTGATTTGTTTGATATGTTGGATGAACACTTGTTTTATTCGATAGTTAAATCACAGACTATCGAAGTTTTTGACCATCGTTGTCAATATGGAGAGACCGGTTGGATTATTATCCGAAGAACCACTCCGTATCGGCATAAGCGTTGCGAACCAAGTATGCTGAATATATTGAAGACGGAGTAAAGTGCAAGGGCTTTTTCTATTAAATAGAAATAGTGCCTTCGGGTTCGTTCAATCCCAGAACGAACGTAAATGGTCGGATGTCTGACAGAGTATTTCCAATGATCAAATGGGTTGGTCTGTATGAATATATATGGTTGCAACGGATTTACCCCTTAGCATAATATCCAGAATATTTGTGCAAACTCAACTAGTGATTAACAGGATCTGACGATGTGGCATTCAAAGTGATTGTGTTATCAATGAATGGTAAGTATGCGTAGCCTCAGGCCTCAACAACCAGGAAAGGACAAAAATCGGCCAGGCAGCATGGCTATGTGGGTCGCACCCATTAGGATGTATAATCACCTATCTAGAGGTTCATTTAATTTCTTATTCTATTCGATGCTGTCCCAGTCGGGAGACGGTTGCTGATCCCAACCGTTGGTGATATACATTCGATACACTCAAACGAAATGAGTGGTCGGTCATGTGTGGGCCGGGTTACAAGATGTTCTTGTTGAACCCAGTGTATTCCTCTCTAGAGATACACTAGCGGAAGGTGGTTCCATACCTTGTCACGATGGAAATCCAATCTCCAATAAGCGCCATGCGGTTTTTTTTTGATTTTATACTATATATGTGGAGCGTGAGATGCAAGCGCTCTGCTATTTGGTTATTTACTTGATGTAGACATTATTATAATATCACTGGATTTTTGTATCAAAGTGTTTTGGGTTATAGTAAGGTAAAAACCGTCCGTGTTTATGTGTGGGCTGGTCTTACTATTATCTTTTCTTTTGAAAGGATTTTAAAGTTAAACAAGTGGTTGGAGTTTACTCACACCAGTCCCATGACTGACCCAGAGTTTGTTTTGTTTTGTTTTTCCTAAACTCTTGGGTGCCCAAATTTGTACGGGCAGTCAAGTGTTTCAGGCTTTTACAGATACACTTGGAGGAGCTTGAAGCAGGAGGCTTCAACGTTAGTTATTTAGAGTTACTTCCGCTGAATCAAATGTTATGTGTACTCTGATGATGGTATGTATATATGTACCAAACAGATTTGTATTTCAAAGCTTATGTTATATAATATATTTTATTCGTTCCGCTGTGAGTTGTGATCTTCGTTTTTCTTCTATTCTAATATTTCTTTCTCCCTATTTCTCATCTTCTAACTTCTTTCTATTAATGGTTCGTATTTCTGTGTTATTTGGGTTGGGCGTGTAGTGTATTTAGTCAACTCAGATAGCTCGGATTGGCGGGTCGTTACAGTGGTATCAGAGCTTAGGTTGAGCGAATACCTAGGCTTGTGTGGCATGTGCTCATTAGAGATAGGGTCAGTAGAACCCTAGAATGAGTTGAGTGAATATATATGAGAGAGCGTATTTGTTAGTTGATATAAAAGTTGTTTTATATTGTGTTGGCTAGTCTGTTGAGTGGTTTATGAATTCTGGTCGAATAGTGGGACGCCACGAAGTCGATAGGGATTTCTAAATACTTGAACAGAAAATACGACATGATATTGTTTTTAAATGGGTAAATGAAATAATTTTACCCAAAATTTCTATTTTTGATATAGAAAGAATAATTTTCTAGAATTATTATTATATGGATGTGTTGGATGTTGATTTTATAATCAAATGAGATTATAAACTTAGAATGGTTATTTATAACCAAATAGAATTTGTACAGGAATTAAATATACAAATGAGATGAATTAGAATTTAATTCAAACCAGAATTTGGAATTTTAATCCTGGGAAGTTGAAAAATATTTTTTCAAAGTATATTAAAATAATATAGATTTGTTTTAAAGGATTTGAAAGAAAATCATGGATTTTGAAATAATAAGGCACTGAACTCACTTCAGTGGCTGGGAAATTATTCTGATGATGATTGCAACATCATCAGTGTTCATTTCCGAGTTTCTAAGTAAGGAATTGCTACCTTAGAAAAAGTTTTAGATGGAAATTTGTTTGAAAAAAAACAAGTAGTTTGAAAATTCAAATGTTTTAAATTTGAAATGAAAATAAATATATGTACATATTTATAGGATTTCAAAAGGATTTGAAATGAAAATCCTGGGATTTGGATTCTGGAATTGGAATTTAACTTAAGCTGGTTAAACGGATTGAAGTGAAGCAATTGACAAAAATCAATTTGAATTGGTTTAATAGAACATAGATTGGATATAAATGGATTGATCGTAGATCATTCAAATTAAATGAAGGAAGACCAAAAGTTTTGGTGGAATTAAATATGTTGAAATATAAGGAGGTGAGTTTCAACATAAAGAAGTTGTGAAAAGTAATGGATTTTTACCATTTTCTTACCTTCGCAATTTCGAGGACGAAATTATTTTAAGGGGGGAAGAATGTAACGACCCAGATTTTCTGGTCGGTTTATTTTGAATATTTAATATTATTTTAAATATAGAGCTGATAATATAAATCGATTTTCATATTGAGTTATAGATCTAATTACCGTAATACGGGATATATTGAATTCGAAGTTAGAATTGAATCAAAACAGTTCAGTTGATTTATATAAATTCTGTTTGGATTAGAATGATAATGACATTTTATTTTCGACAAATTAAATTGTTTAGGATTGATTTATATTTTAAATCAAATTTAATTTAAATTGTTAGTTTAAATTTTAGCTCTTATATACAAGCCGAATTAAATTTCAGAATGAGTTCCATTTGGTTCAGAATGACATTTTAATCTTGTAACGTCGGTCATTTGCGACTCGATAACAGTTCAGGACATCAAGCTAGAGGGCTACTACATATTTTAGTTATTTAATAAAAATAAAATCAAATAAATTACCTAATCTAATCATGGCCTCCCTATGTTTAAAATCAGCCGACCTAAATGTTTTCACTTCGCAGCTATTTCCTTCATCGAGCAACAAAATTTGTCTCCTTACTTCAGTATCAAGGAAACACCATATTAATGGCGTTTGTACTCTATGAACTGTTCGCCTCTATATAAGGCCGAGTCTTCTCTTCATCCCAAAGCAACGAAATGAATGTCGTTCTCTTCACTTTCATCCTTCGAGTCAGAAATCAAATCGCTCCACAATATAAAAAAAAAGTACAAATACAAATAAAAGCTCCGTTCGAAGCAGTAAGGATCAAAATCCAATTCGTGATTCAAGAAAAAAAAAAAAGAATACCCAAATCGAAAATCGATTTCAAAAACCCTGATTTCCTAAAATTCGCGATTTGGTATTATTCGGGGGGGGGGGGGTCGCGAATTCGAAAGCTGGAGCCATTGAGTGTGATTGAGGTCGTTCTTCAATTCCGAGGGATTCTTTATGGGTGCGATGTCGACTGGAAATCTTGTAACTCGAAACAAAAATTAGGGCCGCTACTTCAAACTTGCAGGAGGAAGCCATCGTGCGATGGACAACAGGCAGTGAGGCCGAAGTCATAGAATTTGGTGTGAGTGAAGGGCAGTTCGGTGTACTGGCAAGATTGGAGGAGTTCCGTCCTTTGCTAAAAGGTTAAATTTGATGGAGAGGCATTGCGTTTCAGAGAAGGCTGACATTTGCTATTGTTGGCTACTGGAGTTTTCTTTTCTAAAGAAGAACTTGAACGTCGACGGTTTTGAATGGGAGAGATGAGGCAGTGGGGTGATGTTCGATAAAATGGGTGAAATGGATTGAGTAGTTGTTGATACTAGAATTTTTGATAACCATGCAGTGGTGGTTGGTCGAGTGATTTGCAGAGATGGAAAGGTATGTGTTTTATAAATTTAAAACACATAGGATAATTTATTCGTTAAATTCGTTTAAATAAATAATAGATGGATCATTAATTAAAGATACATGGATTAGTTTATTTATATTAGTTGAGTTAGATTTAATTTAGTAACCGTTAAAAGTAAAATAAAGGAAATTTATTTATTCGTTTAAATAGTTAGTTTAAATTAAATAAATGTTAATCCGTAAATTTAAATCAAATTATCATAGGTACGCAGTGAATTTCATTCGAGTAATTTCATAGCCGACGATACAGAATAAACTGGATATTCGGCAACGAGAAAATCACGGTGAGTAAATCTCACTCACCTTTTATTTATAATTATTTTTACTTCGTAAAAATAATTGTTGTTGCTTGTTTGGATTTTTCTGCTTGTTTTATATATATATATTAGTTATTTAGGCTATTATATATATATATATATATTGGGTTGATTGATTGGTTGGATTCCCACAGTCTCATTAGCGGATGCCCGCAGTTTCATAGCGGATGATTACCCTATACGCCCCACGCTATGATTAGTGGATGACCTTCTATACCGCGATATTCTGCCACGAAGCAGAATGGGTATTATTTATGTGCTAACATCTGTGGATGCAGGAAAACAGGTTGGAGGAATCCAACTGGATTCCTCAAAAGTATATTATCTGTTTGTTGTTTGCTGATTTCATATATTCATATATGATGTGTTAAAAATAAAATGATTGAAAATTGGGTGATTTGATTGTTTAAATATCACTGGGCTTAAGTAATGATATTTAAAATATCGTGGAAGGATATTTGGGATTTAAAAAGGAAAAATTCTATTTTTAAATAGAATTTGAATTTTAAATGGAAATAAAATATAAACTTGTTTTTGAAAAATAAAACAAGTAGTTTCTTTTTAAACGAAGTTTATAAATAGTTCTTTTATAACGAAGTTATAAATGAAGTGAAAAGAATTATCATTGGATAATTCAGAAATAGAAATACAAGGGGGAAATTGGAATTTGAAATGAAATTTCAAAATAGGATGTGAAATGAAATTTTTTAACTCAAATGAAATTTGAGTATAACATTGGAATAGTAGAATTAGAAAAGGAGTTTAAATATTTGAATTTTAAAAGGAGATTGAATATTAGAAATTCAAATAGAAGTTCAAATAGAATTTGAATAGACGAAATTAGAATGAAAAATAGAATTTGAATTCAAGGAATTAAAATAAAATTTGAATTCAAAGGAATTCGAATAAAGAAATTCAAATAGAGATTTGCATGTAGAATTTCAAAATAGAATTTGAAATAAACTTTGAAAATAGGATTTCAAAATAGAATTTCAAATAGGATTTCAAAATAGGAAATCCAAACGGTTTTGAAATGGAATTTAAATTCAAGGGAATTCAAATGGATTTGAGTGAAGAAATTCAAATGGTGAAAAAAAATAAGTTTGAATATTAGAATTCAAATGGGGTTGGAGATGAATTTGAATATTAGAATTCAAATGGAAATGGAAAATGAAATTTGAATATAAGAGATTCAAATTGAATTCAAATAGGATTTAATCTATGGGATTTGAATATGAAATTCAAATGGGTTTTAAACTATGGAATTTTGAATATAGAATTTAAAAAGGAGTTTGAATATTTGAATTCCAATAGAATTCAAATATAGAAATTGGAATATAGAAGTTCAAATGGAATTTAAATATAGAGTTTGAATAAGAGAATTCAAATGAATTCAAACATAGAATTTGAATATAGGGAACTCAAATAGAAATTCAAGTATTGAATTTGAATATCAAATAGAAAAGGAATTGGAATTTGAATATAGAATTCAAAATAAAAGTGAGATTGGAATTTGAATCAAGAAATTCAAATAGAGTTAAAATAGAGTTGAATTTATATAAACGAAGTTTTAAAAGTTCATATATATAAATATAAATAAAACGAACTCGCCACAGCGCTGTAGTTCGTAAATTGGCGATTCGAACTTCAATCGAGTATACAGAACCCAATTGAAGTCGGAATTCTTTGAAACAAGGAACGTCAGGACCGATTTGATAATAGTTTTCTAATGAAGGAGAAAAATCTGGATTTCGTCGTATAGATTTTGAGATATGTCAAAATCAATTTTTCAGAAAAACAGCGCCAAAATCGTTTTAAACCCATAACGGTTTATTTAATTTTATAAATGGATTTTTAACGAATAAAATTCGAATTTCTATTTAGAAAATTTCAGATTCTGAGTTGTAATTATATGTGAACTCAAGTGAAGTAATGAATTTGATTTTGAAACAGAAATCAGATTTTTGACTTTAAATAGAACTAACTAATTTGAATAGTAATTAGTTAAATGGGATTTTGAATTGATATTGGGCTTTGAATAAGTGAATTCGATTTGAAAATTTATAATCGAAATCGAAAGGGAAGCTAGAATTGGAAACTTGAAATTCAATTGGGATATAAGCTAATTAAATATTTTGTTTGAACACGTTATGTTCAAACAAAGAAGTGAAATAGGCAAAGGGCTAATTAAAGAATAATTGAGCGAAACTGAATTCAAACGATTCAAAATTGAATTCAAACGAATGGATTGAGTTGAATTGAATTGGAAACATGTGAACAGGTGTTAAACAGATATGGGATGGAGTATATGAAGATTTTTATTTATGTGCCCGACAAAAAGGTACATGTTTAAATTCATATATGGGTTTTATGCGCCGTATCGGCAAGCCGCTTGGCTTTTTCTTTTTCTTTTTGAGATTAGAAGGACCAGGGAAGCTATTTGAAATTTCCCGATGCTCCCGATACAGGGGAGGTTATGGCGAAATTTTTCGGAAATTTAAGGAGTTAGAATATTTTTAAGATATTTTGATAATTAGAAATCATTGTATCGACGTATTGAATTCGATAGGTAAGTGAATATAAAAATCGAATATTGTAAACAAAAAGGGAAATCTATAAATTAAAAATAGAAAGCGAACTTTATACATGTTTTAAAAAAATGAACAATTGGATTGTATAGTGTGTTTATTCGAGGTAAGTGATTTTGCCGTTTTGAAGTTGAGGATGTCTTCAGTTAAGGTCTGAGAGGTAATTTTACCCCAACTTGACTGATTTCATTTTAATGGATAAATAGCAAGATCCAGTCTCGAAGAGAAGTGTTTGAAAGGGGGTTAGTTGAATAAAATATTTTGGGTTGTTGTAACGATGTTTTACACAACATTCGTTTTAAACCCAAGTGATGGAATTTTGGAAATATAACAAGTAAATATTTCCTGAGTATAACTAAAATAGTCGGAATAGAGATAAGTGATTGGAATTGTTTCCAATTGCAAATAGAGATTTTTCTAATATATAGAAAATAAAAGAAGTTGATATTGGGAAATGTTTTCCAAATAGCGTAAAGGGCCAATATGGTTATTGAAAATATTTGGTTAACAAATATTGATAGAGAAAATGGAGAAGTAATTTAATTAATTAATATTAATTAAAGAGCCCAGTGATTTGTTTGATATGTTGGATGAACACTTGTTTTATTCGATAGTTAAATCACAGACTATCGAAGTTTTTGACCATCGTTGTCAATATGGAGAGACCAGTTGGATTATTATCCGAAGAACCACTCCGTATCGGCATAAGCGTTGCGAACCAAGTATGCTGAATATATTGAAGACGGAGTAAAGTGCAAGGGCTTTTTCTATTAAATAGAAATAGTGCCTTCGGGTTCGTTCAATCCCAGAACGAACGTAAATGGTCGGATGTCTGACAGAGTATTTCCAATGATCAAATGGGTTGGTCTGTATGAATATATATGGTTGCAACGGATTTATCCCTTAGCATAATATCTAGAATATTTGTGCAAACTCAACTAGTGATTAACAGGATCTGACGATGTGGCATTCAAAGTGATTGTGTTATCAATGAATGGTAAGTATGCGTAGCCTCAGGCCTCAACAACCAGGAAAGGACAAAAATCGGGCAGGCAGCATGGCTATGTGGGTCGCACCCATTAGGATGTATAATCACCTATCTAGAGGTTCATTTAATTTCTTATTCTATTCGATGCTGTCCCAGTCGGGAGACGGTTGCTGATCCCAACCGTTGGTGATATACATTCGATACACTCAAGCGAAATGAGTGGTCGGTCATGTGTGGGCCGGGTTACAAGATGTTCTTGTTGAACCCAGTGTATTCCTCTCTAGAGATACACTAGCGGAAGGTGGTTCCATACCTTGTCACGTTGGAAATCCAATCTCCAATAAGCGCCATGCGGTTTTTTTTGATTTTATACTATATATGTGGAGCGTGAGATGCAAGCGCTCTGCTATTTGGTTATTTACTTGATGTAGACATTATTATAATATCACTGGATTTTCGTATCAAAGTGTTTTGGGTTATAGTAAGGTAAAAACCGTCCGTGTTTATGTGTAGGCTGGTCTTACTATTATCTTTTCTTTTGAAAGGATTTTAAAAGTTAAACAAGTGGTTGGAGTTTACTCACACCAGTCCCATGACTGACCCAGAGTTTGTTTTGTTTTGTTTTTCCTAAACTCTTGGGTGCCCAAATTTGTACGGGCAGTCAAGTTTTTCAGGCTTTTACAGATACACTTGGAGGAGCTTGAAGCAGGAGGCTTCAACGTTAGTTATTTAGAGTTACTTCCGCTGAATCAAATGTTATGTGTACTCTGATGATGGTATGTATATATGTACCAAACAGATTTGTATTTCAAAGCTTATGTTATATAATATATTTTATTCGTTCCGCTGTGAGTTGTGATCTTCGTTTTTCTTTTATTCTAATATTTCTTTCTCCCTATTTCTCATCTTCTAACTTCTTTCTATTAATGGTTCGTATTTCTGTGTTATTTGGGTTGGGCGTGTGGTGTATTTAGTCAACTCAGATAGCTCGGATTGGCGGGTCGTTACAGTACCTGTTTTGATTTAATTTTGTTCGATTTACGCAACTAGGGTTTCTAATTTTAATTGATTCCACTACAATTCGATCCTAAGTTTCCTTCAGTATTCCCAGAGTTAACGTACTCGGGTTTTGAACGGTCTTAGTCGATCTTGCGATCGATTGGGTCCGGGCGAAATCCGGAGCCGTTACACAGAGGGCGTCCAGCGGCGGGCGGTGGTGAATGGTTGAAGACGACTTTGGGTTTCTCGATTTCCGGAAATAACGATGAGCAAGAGGTAATTAGGAAATTGTTTAAAGAATAATTAATTAAGGTTAATTATTTAATTAGTTTATTAAATGTAATTAAAACTTTAAACGTTCATATCTTCTTCGTACGATATTAGAAATTCGCAAATTCAAATGCGTTGGAATCGCAAAAAAGAAAGCATCGCTATGGAACTGACCAGGACAAAAACGGAGCAGCTTTGAATTTGGGGCAAATTCGAATCTGAATAGTAATGCAATCATCAGATAAAGACTGACGGAGTAGATCCCAATGCAATAATTCTCTCACTAAAATTTTGTACAGTTATTTAATTTATTTTATAACTGTAAATATATAGAAATTGCCAATAGAGATTTTTATCTGTTGTATGGAGTTCAACACTCGAATTCACAGAAATCACATAAATTGGAAGCGATGTATGGATATTACCGATACTCGGGTTTCATACTCCGCGAATGGCCACTTATGGCGCCATATATGGCATTGGGTAGTTGAGTATTTATTTATATGGATGATTTGTGTGGTGATTGTGATGATTAACATATTAAAAATAATGGTAATATTAATGTGATAATGAAATTAAATTATAAATATCAATTTGTAATTTAAATAGTAAAATTGGCCAATTAGATAAATAATTCAAACCGAATTAGAATTGGTTAAATTTATTAACCAATAATTTATTTAAAATGATTGTTGTTGTTTGAAAACACCTGAAACGACCCAAACTTCCCCGTAAAGGAAAGTACGGATTGCTTTGAGAACAACATACATCAGAACACAAAACAGAAGAACATTTTATTACTGATTACAACAATTACATCAGAGTAAAAAAATATACAAGAGTGTGAATAAATATTTTACATTAGAAATACAATATCAGAGATTTAAAATTACATTATATAGCAGCGGAAAATATATATACAAAATACAACTGAAAGAAATACACGGATACAGAGCTTTCCGAATATCGTTTCAGCTGTAGACAAGGATCCTGTGAATAAATATCTACAAAACCAAAACTACTAGCTGCCCGTGTGGAAAATAGGGGCACCCAGAGTTTAGGTTAAAACAATAAACTCCAGGTCAGTCATGGGACTGGTGTGAGAACTAAAAACAGTTATTAACATTATTTTAAATTTAGGTAAATCAAGGGACCACGCCGCTAACGCGGAACGGGTTTCCTCCCAAGAATACCAGTGCATAAAAAACAATGCAATGCTTTTAGAAAATGAAACCATTATAAGACTCAAGTCCCTTGCAACGAAAGCCGAAGGATAGAGTTTACCTTATAATGGTCAAAAATTCTTAATACGCGAAATTCATCTTTTATACTATAAATGCACAGTGTAGAAATCAATTTCAAATATAAATGTGTCAATCTTAGGTGGCATAATATACTATGTAAGTGGCATAATATATTATGTCACCATATAAGTATACAACTAAAAACCGCAAAGCTCGTATTGAAAAGTTGGGTTTCCATCATGATGTCTCCTAATTCAAAAGACATATCGCGAATGTATCTCCACGGCTTACGTCTTGGCAAGAGAAAACACCATAATACATATAATACGCACTTTGGAAGAAAAATCTAGTGTTCTATCCCCATGGGCTTCGACTGATATCACTGCCCAATCTCCAGATGTGGAGCGACCACACCCAGCAACACTCAGTTGACCCAATCCATGTATATATAAAGTATATTGGTCAACCTACTAATCAAACAAACTGTTCACCATCATATCGGGGTGTGAGGATCGCGAAGTAACGATATACTCAAAGCTATGCTAATTTACGATGTGCTTTGATCTTCATCCTCAAGGGTCTTCTTTTCAACAAAAGCTTTGATCATATGCATCTTAGAATACCACATTGTCAGACCATACTATATCATTAATCATCTACCAATATATAACAGTGTGTTAAGCAAGAGAATAAATTCTCCACCACCAAACAGCTATATATTAAACATAAATCAACAAATACAATATAAAGGAATACAATGTCAGACACACAATCCATTTACAAGTCCGTCCTGGGTCTGAATGAAACCATATCCGGTAGATCTCCAAACACGTCTGGATGATCACCAATTATTCCCTAATCTAGGGTGTACGGTCCAATCAAGATATTAATAATCATCCATTCAATATGGACATTTCTCGGTCTTCAATAGCCGTCTTCATCATCGATCTTCAATCGTCGTATGAATTATTCAGAATGGGTTAAACCCGGTCTTTCTGAATAATTTGCGCAATTTAAAATCATGTGCTTTAAAACACAACCAACACCTCATTCCAATCAAGAGTATTCTTTGATTATAATTTAAGCCAAATTAAGGTTTATTCTACTAGTCGGGAATTAACGTCTTACCGAAGTAATCATTTATTAATATCCCATTCCCATCCTATACAACCCATGGAGTAAAACTGGTGGTACTCCATATCTAACACCCAATGTGTTACGGTAAACGTAATTACCATTTTAACGTTCAAATTTAATTAAAGATTTAACTATCGCTTGGAGTAAAAACTGGTGGTACCCCATTATCGTTCATTTCTTGAATTAAGTAAATTTAATTTCTTTTATCCTCATTCAATCCAAATAAAGATTTATTAAAACTATAATTAGTTTTAATCTTCAAGAATCATTATTTAATGATTATTTAACTTCCGAGAAATAATCTTGCCTTTAATTGGGTTTAAGAACAAATGTCGCTTAACAACACCGTTTACAATAAACCCAAAATCATATTCCAATTTAATATATTAAATTGAAAACTTCTCTCTAGAATGTTTCGTTAAATCTTAATTAAAAGATTTATGAATTACCAATCTAAATTTCACTGTCACTCGGGTTTTAAGAACTAATGTCATTTAAAAACATTGTTCACAATAAACCCAAAAGTCAGTTTCACTTAATTTTCAATTATGTTTAATAATTGGTAATCTTATTTAAATCTTAAAGAAAAGATTTATTCTTTCTCAAACGGGTTTAAGAACAGTGTTATTTAAGACACTAGTCACGACCAACCCAAATTCTAATCTGATATTAAATATCATGCTTTGAATAGAAATTATATCGATTCATGTTCAATATCAAATTCCGAAAATTAACGTATATCAAATTGGGAATAACGATATTAACATCTTCCAAATTCCCGCAATAACATCCGTATAATCATAGAATCCAATTCTGAAATAATCTGAAGATTATTCCCATTCAAATCCATTTCAATATATGTATTGGAAAATCTTGGTTTTATTAAAACCATTTTAATCCTTTTATTTTCTTTTACGTAAAAATGTATATTTACATTAAAATGAATCCTTTTCTTTCTTTCAAAACAAATTAACTATAAAAATGTAATCTTTCTAATGTAATCAATCTTAAATAAAAATGAAATCTTTTTAATGTAATCTTTTTAGTTCAACCTTTATTACATTGAAATATATAATATTTTCATTTCAATCTTTATTACATTGAAAATTTAATATTTTCAATTTTAAATCCAAATTGAATATTCAGTCTATTATCATATTAAAATAATATTATTTACAAAATATTAATTTTGAAATTAGCTCTTTCAATATGCATTATAAAATGGATAAAATAAATCGATAAACATGTTTGGGTTAAAAGGGCGTTGCTATTTAAAACAGATTAAATAGCCCAATTCATTATCTTATTCATTTATATTTTAAACTGGGCCAGACCTCCCACATTAAGCCTGCGACTTGTGGATGTTGGATATGCCAGTTGGTTCCGGGCAGACTTATCCCACAAGTTGGGCTTAACCTTGTGTCATGACCCAATTCGTATTTGCGCACTTGGACCTCTCACATTAGGCCCAACATTTGTGGCTGCTGGATATGCCGGGCGGGTCCGGGCAGACTTATACCACAAATGTAACCCAACCTCGTGTCCAAGTACAATTATAATTAATTCACTGAAAATATTAATTTTAAATAATCTTTTAAAATAAAGATATGATCTTTACATTAAATTGTCACCAATTTTATAAAACCCTTTGTTTCCGAATATCCTAACCGACATTTAAATTTTTAATGAAAAACTGAACTTTCTATATTATTATTATATTATAATAATAATCTTTTCAAATATTCAAATTTTGAAATCAAACCTTCTTATCTTATCATACTGACCGTAAAGATGTAATCTTTCTAATTTAATACTTTTTATTATAACTTTTAAACACTAAAGATATAATTTTTCTAATTCATACATCAATTAATTCCATTAACTGAATACAAAATTAAAATATTCTTTTAATTCAAAATTGGAATGAGACCCAATCTGTAATAACCCGAAAATGCGAGCCAGTTTGAAATTTTTATTTTGGCAATTTTAGCGAATTTTGAATATTTAAAATAGGTTATTTTAAATAATATCGACGAGAAAATTTATTTTGAATATATTTAGAACGTATATATTATATACGTCGTCGTTAGAATATAAATAATTATATATAATTATAAAAGGAATTGAAAATGGCGCGGTAGTTCGATAATTCGATTTCAAACTTCAATTGAATGTACCGGGTGCAAAACAATCCGGATTTTAGTGAAACCAAAAATAATAGGATCTAATTGTGAATATCTTTCCAACGAATCCGACAAATCAAAATTTCATAGTGGGAATCAAAAGATATGTCCAGTTGAAAATTCCAAATAGTCGCTATGGAATTCAGGCCCTTAAAAATGGACATTTTGCAAATGACCTCGGAATTCGGCGAAACTAGTTTTGTTAGGACCGTATCGTCAATACGAAGCTAGAAAATATTTTTCTGGAATTTTTAGAGTTCGTATGCGACCCCGGTAATTTGAAATGTACGTTTAAAATTCAATATAGTGATTTAAATGAAAATTCAACGGAAACTGATTCAAACAGTCGAATTGGCCTGCGATACATATCCCATTGTGTTCGGAATGGGGGTAAAACGCTATGGACGACAGGCGGTGGGCCTTCTTTCGAGGTCGTATGTAAAAGTCAACCTTTTTGAAAAATTAAATAATTAAATAATAAAAAAATAATAAAAAAAATATATATATATTACTTTAATTTTTCCCCCCTTTTTCTTCTGCTTGCCCCCCCCCCCCCCCCCCCGATTCATTTACCAGAAATAAAAAAAAAAAAAAAAAAACCTAAATCAAATCGCGCCGCCCCCCTCAAGACCTCGACGCCGACGAAGACCACCACCACGAAGCCCCCCCCCCCCTCCGTCCGACCTCCTCCTTCCAGCGAAGCCCTCGAACCCCTCGCGTCGTCGAATCGAAGCAGCCCCCCCTTTCCTCGACGCGACACCACCGAGCACCGCCACCACGAGCCGCCGACGCCGCCCTCTTCTTCCCTCCACTTCGCAAGCTATCGGTGAGCATTTAGTTTATTTTATATTTTTTTTTATTTTTGTTTTGCAAAAAGAAAAAAAACCGATTCCTTTTTAATGATTTAAAAAAGTAATTTCTGATTTTTTTTAAGATATATAAACTGATTTTAATTAGATTTATAAACTGATTTTTTTAAAAAAAAAAAAGAATTTAAAAACTGATTTATAAAGAATTTAAAAACTGATTTATAAAGAATTTAAAAACTGATTTATAAAGAATTTAAAAACTGATTTTTAAAGGAAATAAAAACTGATTTTATTTTAAGGTTTAAAATAGGAAAAAGGGGTTTAAACTTTGAAATAGAAAAAGGTTTAATCTTTTAAAAAGAAAAAGATTTGAACTTGCAAAAATAAAGATCATATTTTTAAAAAGAGAAAAGACGGAATTTTTGTTAAGGAGAAGAAGTAAGATATGATTCTTATATTTTTAAAGCAATAAAAATATAATTTTTACATCATGGGAATAATAAAAATATAATCTTTACTATATAGAAATATTAAAAATATGATTTTTATATTTTTAAAGTATTAAAAATATAATCTTTATAGGATAGAGAATATAAAAATATCATCTTTGTATATGTAGCGAAATAAAAATCTGATTTTTATTTTATATACGTTGAAGTAAAGTGATGATTTTTATAATGATGAAATCTATATTTTTGAAAAGGCGAAATCTTTATATAGAGAATAGCGTTATAAAAATAGAATTTTTATCTATATATTAGCGGTAAGGAAATATGATTTTTATATATTGAATAGCATAATAAAAATTCGATTTTTAAATATATGAAGTGATTATAAAAATATGATTTTTAAATTGAAAGTGAATAAATAAAAATGTGATTTTTATTTTAAAGACATCGAAATATAAAAATGTGTGATTTCTATATGTAGTGGCTACGGGCAACAAAGGAGAAGAAAAGGCGAGAACGACGAAGATCTCTACAATAGGAGTGTCGTGGTATTGGATAGCTTTCGGTGAGAACTTCTCACTCTAAATTTCTTTTTCTAGTTATATATATATACTAGGATGTAGACGGTGCTTAGCAGCACCCGACACCCGTCATCCACAGACCATGGATGGCTTGTTTGTTTAATGGTTTGGTTATGTAATTAGTTAGATGATTTGATTTGAAATTGAATTATTTGGTGAATTGAATGGATTTGATTGATGAGTGAATGGCGTGGGCCTTCACTAGACCGGGGATAAGGCTAGGCCTCGTCCCGTTTCTAGTATCGTGCCGTTATGCCGCCGAAATTTTCTAAAATATGTTAGAAAAATAAAAATAATCATTTATTGAATAAATGAACTGAATAGAAATTCAGGTGTTAAAATAAAATAGTTTGATCGTTAAAAATTTAATTTTTAACGTGAAAGTGAATAAATAAATATTTATAAACAAATCGGCCGATTTGTTTGTATACACTGATTTGACTGATATCGATTGGGTCGATAAATTTTACACATCGCCCAACTGCACAAATAAAATCTGTGTTTGATTGTTTGAAACCCCACACGGGTGTTGGGATGAAATTTGAAGTTCACTCATCCTGATTTATTAAATATGTCGATCGGTCGATTGATAGACTGTTATAAGCGTCAGATATCTATATTTGATGCTTATACAGTGTAGTGCACTTTGGTTGATGATTGATTATTTTTCAATGCTATTATATACATGTGTTGTATGGAATCCATATAATTAACATTATATGGTGATTGATTGGGCCTCATTCCAATCGGGAAAATAAGGAATATTATAAAAGAAAATTCATGTGTTGGATATAAAAATAGTCATGTGTTGACGATGTTCATGTGTTGAAAATATTCGTGTGTTGAGTAAAATATTTTAAATAATAAAAATTACAACTTTACCATATTTAAGATTAGAACTACTTCCCAGTAGAAGTCTAATTAAAAATCAAACGATAGATACCATAGTTTTATAAAATATTTTACATAACAAAAATAGTGATGTATTGACAGTACTCATGTGTTGAGATTAGTCGTGTGTTGAAAGCGATATAGATTCATGTGTTGAATGGGATAAATATTCATTTGTTGGATAGAATAAAGGAGTTTTGAAAAATATAAAGCCGTGTTGATTAGAGATGCGTTATCTCGACGTGAACGATATTTATATCGATTTTAAAACGATTTCGAAATGAATTGAATTGAAAACGATTTCGAAATGAATTGAATTGAAAACGATTTCGAAATGAATTGAATTGAAAACGATTTCGAAATGAATTGAATTGAAAACGATTTCGAAATGAATTGAATTGAAAACGATTTCGAAATGAATTGAATTGAAAACGATTTCGAAATGAATTGAATTGAAAACGATTTCGAAATGAATTGAATTGAAAACGATTTCGAAATGAATTGAATTGAAAAAGATTTCGAAATGAATTGAATTGAAAACGATTTCGAAATGAATTGAATTGAAAACGAATTCAAATTGATTTGAAAGCGAATTGAAATGAATTCAAATTGAATTGAAATTTGAATTGAATAGAAATGAATTTTAAAACGAATTTATAAAGAAGAATTCAATTTTGATTTGAATTGAAAAGGAAGTTGAAATTGTTTTGAAACGAATTTGAAACGATTTATAAAATACGTTTTAAAAGGAAATCGACGAAATATATAATATATATATATTATATATATATATAATGGCCTGAATAGAACGCGCCGCGCCGCGGTAGTTCGTGAATTTCGACCATTTATTTCAAACGGACATTGCGGGAGATCCGACCGTCGGATTCTCCTAAAACCGGAACCGTTGGGTTCGTATCGAAAAGAGCTTTCCAATGAATATTAGAAATTTGAAATCTAACGGTTGGATTTGGAATTATGTCCAAATCAAATTCGAAAAAGGTCGCTGTAAGTGCAGTTCGATGGCCGTTGATGGAAATCGACTGTACGGGCCTTGATAAAATTATTAAAAATATCTATAATTTGTGTAAAATTATAATATGTGAATTGGAAAGTATTGGGCTGGAAAATTCCACATTTGAATAGGTAAAAATAGATTTCTATCGAAATGAACTAGTTTTGAACTAGAATTAAAATCAATTTATTTTTGAAATAAATAAATTGAATTTGAAAGTGATTTTGAAAATAATCAATATTTCCAATACGTGAATTGGACTGGAGTTGAATCGAAATTATCTTCGGAATATTTCGATGTTGGATTTCGTGACTATACAGATATTGTTATGGGAATTTGAAAGATATATTTTATATCGTTATTTCCAATACGATATTTGTTGGTTTCAGAGCTTTGGTTTACAGAGCTCGAGAACAAGACACATTAGAACCATACGAAAGAATTCATCAGATATTGGATTAGTAATATCCAATTAGAATGACTCGTTAGAGATAGGATCAGTAGTATCCTAGAACGAGTGTGAAGATTATATTTTTCAAATGAAAACAATTTTGTTTTGAAATTTAAATCGCTTTATACGTATTTGAATATTTACTTATTTTGAATATGGACAATCGAGTATATAAAGATTTTGCATATACGCGTCATGAACGTATATTCGAAGTTTTAATATACTGGATAGATATAGTGTCACATTCTAGACACCCGGGGATAATTCTGGTGATGTGGCCACATCATCAATATTTATATTCGTGTTTCAAAGGTGTGATTTCTATATATTTCCATTAGACTGGTGTGAGAACCAAACTAGTATAGTTAGAACACTTTGTTGTGAATTGGCATCAAAACATGATTTTAGTATATATATCAAAATTATGAATTTGAAACTCTAATTCACTAATTAATTGATGTTTGTGTTGTTTGTTTAATTGTTTGCAAATTTTGAACCATTTATGCCTAATTAAACTAATAATTGAATTGTATTGAAATTGGTTGCATTTGCTTGCATATACATATACTTACATTGAACAGGTCATAGCAAGGAGGCTAGAGCCGAAGAATAAAATTTGTTTGCCCGACAAATAGGTACATGTTTACTACATAATTTCCTGTTTTGTTTGGGTGATGATGATTTTGTGAGCCTATTGGCTAGCCGCTTGGCTTTTTCTTTTTCTTTTTGAGATCTGAAGGACCGGGGAAGCTATTTGAAATTCCCCGATGCTCCCGGTGCAGGGGAGGTTATGGCGAAATTTTTCGAAAATTTAGGGTGTTAGCCAAATTTTTGAAGAATTTGAAAATTCTCAGAAACTGAAAAGTTGCAGAATAGAAGCCAGATCGAGCGAAATTCCTTGCCGTTACACAATCCATTATAATTTTAATTATATGGATTTCAAACATCGCATTAATTCCATGATAAAACATTCAATAACAGCCAAAGTGCATTCTAAACTAATCACAAGGGTGATGTGTAGTCAGAATATCAACCCAAGACCCGTGTGGGGTTTCAACCAACACAAATTCAAATAATATATTATTAATTGTGCTCTTGGACGATGTGTGAAAAATTATCGTCCAATCAACATAAACAAGTCAGGCAACTTGTAAATGGCAGTGTAAACATGTTTTAAATATCATAAATGTCATAACAACATGTTACATATTTCAAATTTCAAACAATTCACAAAAGTCATCCAAATCAACATTTATCCAACGAACAATAATTTCAACACAGATAATTAATTAATATTAAACAATAAAAATAATTAACAGTTTCAAAAACTTGAGTGAGATAAAAGTTCTCACTTAAAAAAAAAGAAAATCTATTTATTACGATACCGAATTTGTCATTTACATTTTCTCAATTGAAATAAAAAGAAAATCATTTTATTACAAAACCTAATTTGTCATTTACATGTTCTCAATTGAAATAAAAAGAAAATCTTTTTATTACAAAACCCAATTTGTCATTTATTTGACAAATATATGTCCAAATCTACATAACATATAAAAATGTAAATTTTAACATGTATACAAAACTAATGTATACATGACATAAAAAAATGTTAATTTTATCTTTGACAATTCTAAATGAATCATAAATGACATTTCTAAATGAACATAAATGATACTTCATTTTCTGACAATTCTAAATGAATATAAATGGTAGTTTTATTTAGCAAAACATGTTTTTACTAAATGACAGAACAAATGTTAATTTTATAATAACTACACTAACATGTAAATGTTATGATCTTAACCTAACGAAGTATATATATAAAAAATGTTATTTTTATTCAATTGCAACATTTTATGAAAAAAATGTTATTTTTATTCTCATGCCTCGTGTTATTTTTAATTACATAACAAACTTCTAACGAAAAAAAAAATGTTATTTTTATTCAAATGTGACATCATCTAATTAAATGACATATTTAATTGTCATAAATGACCTATTTACTTTCTAACATAAATGACCTATTTGCTTTTTAACAAAAGATGATATTCTATTCTCTTACAAAAGATGACTTTTTTTTAACATGAAACACAATCTATATAAATGACATATTTGTAACATGTCATTATTCTAATTTAACACTTCAAAATAAAAATGACATTTGTATGCTCTAACATAGATGAAAAAAAAATTCTAACATAAATGGCAAATTTATGCTATACGAATATTTATTTTAATCATTATTTTATTTTATTCATGAAAAATAAAAATGTAATTTTATTTCACAAAGACATTATCTAACAAAGATGAAACTTTTATTTCAAGATTATATTTTACACAAATAAAATTTAACCAGTCATTACCAGCACAAGTCAAATCAACCAACCTCAATTTTTCATGATACAGACATGTGTTTTATATATAGCGTAAATATTCAACATTACAATCAAAATCAATTTGAATATATATATATTAATTTTAAAAAACGAGAAATTTCACATGAATGCTCCACCGCCGCACGTACCCAAGACAACTGGATCCACATCAAACCACCTCACATCGAAGCCTATGCCAGCCTCCACCTTCGCTTGTCGTATGGGGAAACTCGCCGCCCCTTATAGCCCCCAATTCGACCACGAACTTGCCACCTTTGAACCCAAAAATCTTCCCATCCATGGTGTTTTAAATGATCATTACCGTTCATCTTCATGAGCTAGAAGAGATAAATGTTTTTCGTTCATAAGATTTTCAAATTTATTGTTTAGATTAGAAGAAAAAGGAGGAGGAACTAGAGAATATTTTGGCCATTGGACATGTTTGGCGGTGGCTGGTCATATTAGTGGATTAGGGATTTGGGAAAAAGGACAAAAGCAATTTTATAATACTTTATTTCTAATTTTAAAATTAAATCCATACATTATTATTCCTTAATATTTTTGGAATATTTTTGAATCGTCCAAATTTAACATTTACATCTTTCCTATTAAATAGTGTGTATATTTGCTTTAATATAAAGCTATTATGTAACAACTTATATACTCAAGAATGTATTCCATATTTAAATAAATTTTACCTATAGTAGATTAACACCATTTTTAAACATATCACAACTCATATATTTTTTTAAAAGTTATGAAACCAAAATAGGAAAACATATCAATTTTAATTATCTATCTGTAACATTTTATTATTATTATTATGCAAAGAAATTCAGCAAGCCCATTATTTGGCGAGTATGCATATCAACCATTTTCAGCATGTAACCAACAAGGCAATTACAAATTTGACAATGGGCAAAGTTTTGTTTTTATTCCAGAAACCATGCATGTGAATTACGAATAAATATGTTTTATGTTTTAATTGAGTTTTATAAATGTTTCCTTAAATCCCCTTTTGATTACACGCTATAATGACACATTTATTCCAAATTTTTATTATTCAAATTTCAAAAGTAGATGACAATGAAAGAAAGAGAAAGAGGATAAAATGGAAAGAATTAATGCTAGATTAATGCTATTTGTTTATGAACATATAGTCTACATTTTGAATTTCTAAAAGTTAAATTTGAATTGATAAGGGAAATATTTAAGAGGACAACCAAAGATATGTACATCTATATACATATATATATATATATATACGAGCGTCACGGTACGTGCTTCGCGCGTGATCATGGCACACACTTCGCGTAAGGAGTATTGTTCCTTAAGTACTGCGTATTTTACATATGCAAAAAAATATTTGTATTAATATTTGGTTTATTATTCTCATTAAACGTGCTTTATCTGTTGAGGACAAAACATATTCTTATTTCCTTTACCTTCCTAACTTCTTTCAAACAACATTCACTTATATTTACACATATACTAAGACATTCACTTTTATTTGAACATATACTGAGACATTCACTTCTCACGTTCATGGTCTCACGCAAGCAACCGGGGACAATGCTCCCATTTACTTTACTATTTAAAAGGAACATAAAACAATATTTTTCATTCAAATCACGAAGAAAAACCTTAGAAACAAAGTACATAGGTTGAGGGCAAAGAACACTGGTTAAACTTAAATGTGGTGTAATCTTATTTATGCGTTTACTTGGGAAAAAAATCACCTTTTGAATGAGGTGAAGCTTCAAAAATTTAAACCCAATAAATAAAAAAGTAATTTTGTTGTGCAGTGTATTCAATTTTATGAGGCAGTGAGTATTGGGAAGATAGGTATGAAAGAGGAGAGAATTTCAAGCAAAGCGTAGAGGAAATGAGGAAAGAAGCATGAAAATTAATTAGATGGTGTGCCATATTTGAAGGTGAATGGCTGTTTCTAGAATAACGCATTTGCAGGGGAGACTGACCTTTCAAATGCACCTACGCTGATGTCAGATTTGAACAAAAATCATTAAGATTTTATTTATTTGACTTTAGCACGTTCTACTATTTATTAATTGCTAATTTATATCGTAATACTCAATAATAAATGTCGTTATTCAAATTTAAATGTCTATTCAAATTGTCGTTGGATATGGAAAGAGTAATCTAATTATAAACGTTACAACACTTATTTTATAAACACATATTTTTTTCAAATAATTTCAATTAGAGGGTAATAGGTGGCAGTGAATAATACTGGTAATGTTAATATAAAAATTCAAGGTTTTATACTTATAGCTAATAGAATAAGCAGTGAAACATTCAATGCAAAATTTATATTAATTGCCTATTTATTAATTTCCTATTCATAAACGTTACAACACTTATTTATAAATGCATATTTTTTTAAAATAATTTTAATTAAAGGGTAATAGATGGAAGTGAATAATATTTGTAATGTTAATATAAAACGTCAAGGTTTTATATTTATGGCTAACAGAATAAGCAGTGAAACATTCAATGAAAAATTTATATTAATTGGCTATTTATTAATTGCCTATTTATAAATGTTAAACATTTATTTATAAACACATATTTTTTTAAAATAATTTTAATTAGGAGGTAATAGATGGCAGTGAATAATATTGGTAATGTTAATATTATGTTAAATGCGTAAAGGATTTAAAGTCTGGTAATAGTGCATAAAGGAAACAAATTCTAGTATGCTGGTTATGGTATTCTTGAATAAGATAGAGTAATTATTGTCGATGCAATATTATGTTAAATTGACCTATTATGTCGCTGATGCAATATATTACGAAGTCAGTATGATTTTTTTTCAAATATTTTAAGGGGCATTTTCGGTAGTTTGCGTGTACACCAAAAAAGTGTGACACCAAACCTATTCCAACAATTATTAAATATATATATATATATATTAATATATATATATATTGTTAGAATTTATTTCATTTATGACCTACACATTATTTTCAATCAGTAAATTAATAAATGTCACTAAAGTTCCTAAGACATTTTTAATGTTAACATATTTGTCAATCAAGCATTCTTTTTTAATGAATCATATTACATATTGCACATTTAAAATATAATCTTTTATTGTAAGCTTCTTTACATTAAACAAATGTAGCATAAGAATATAATCTTTTTATATTACCTAAAAATGTAAATTTTTATGTTACATCATTTAAACAAGCTATGATTCATTTCACTGAATCAATATTACATAAAAATGTACGTTTTTATGTTGTATGAACTTTCCTATTTAAACAAATGTCCATTTTTCATGTTTCCTTCTTTACAATAAAAATGTAAACTTTTTATTGTTTCACCTTTTTATTAATATTTTTTTCTTTTAGAATTTCTAAATTCTGATGCATTTTCTATTTATAATTTCTTAAAATAAAATTTTAAACTGGTTTTGATTTTCCGGGTTGTTACAATCTCCCCCACTTAAAATCTTTTCATCCTCGAAAAGGAACAGAGCTGAAAGTCCTTTAATAAACCAACTCAAGCTTCAATTCTAATCGATTTCGATTTCGAATTCAGTTCAATATTAAATTTGATTTAGCTAAATTTATTATTCTTTTACATACTGGTTTAATTAATTATCATTCCTATATTTTTATTTGTTAAAATAATAATCAAACATCACAACCATCAATCAATTAGGTGATTAAATTTTCAAATGCATAACTTTAATATATATATTCAAGAATCATGTTTCAGTGCGAATCACAACATTATACCCTATCTAGTTTTGGTTCTCACACTAGTCAATGGAAATATATAGATATACCACCTTCGATACTCGAACATAAATACTGATGATGCAGCTGTCATTATCAGAATTATCCCCGGGCGACTAGAGTGTGATTTTATATCTATCCAGTATATTAAAACTTCGAATATCCGTTAATTACTCATATATTCAAAATCTTTATATACTCGATTGCCTAAAATAAAATATAATATACTCAAATACGTATATTAAGATAAAATTTTCAAAACTAAATTTGTTTTCATTTATTAATTTTATAAAAATAATACCCTTCCAGCTCATTCTAGGATACTGCTGATCCCATCTCTAACGAGTTATTCTTATTGGATATTATTAATCCAATCTCTGATGAATTCTTTCGTTCGATTCAAATGTGTCTTGTTCTCGAGCTCTGTAAACCAAAGCTCTGATACCAAATGAAACGACCCAAACTTCCCCGTAAAGGAAAGTACAGATTGCTTTGAGAACAACATACATCATAACACAAAACAGAAGAACATTTTATTACTGATTACAACAATTACATCAGAGTACAAAAATATACAAGAGTGTGAATAAATATTTTACATTAGAAATACAATATCATAGATTTAAAATTACATTAAATAGCAGCGGAAAATATATATACAAAATACAACTGAAAAAATACACGGATACAGAGCTTTCAAAATATCGCTTCAGCTGTAGACCAGGATCCTATGAATAAATATCTGCAAAACCAAAACTACTAGCTGCCCGTGTGGAAAATAGGGGCACCCAGAGTTTAGGTTAAAACAATAAACTCCAGGTCAGTCATGGGACTGGTGTGAAAACTAAAAACAGTTATTAACATTATTTTAAAGTTAGGTAAATCAAGGGACCACGCCGCTAACGCGGAACGGGTTTCCTCCCAAGAATACCAGTGCATAGAAAACAACGTAATGCTTTTATAAAATGAAACCATTATAAGACTCAAGTCCCTTGCAACAAAAGCCAAAGGATAGAGTTTACCTTATAATGGTCAAAAATGCTTAATACGCGAAATTCATCTTTTATACTATAAGTGCACAGTGTAGAAATCAATTTCAAATATAAATGTATCAATCTTAGGTGGCATAATATACTATGTAAGAGGCATAATATATTATGTCACCATATAAGTATACAACTAAAAACCGCAAAGCTCGTATTGAAAAGTTAGGTTTCCATCATGATGGCTCCTGATTCGAAAGACATATCGCGAATGTATCTCCACGGCTTACGTCTCGGCAAGAGAAAACACCGTAATACATATAATACGCACTTTGGAAGAACAATCTAGTGTTCTATCCCCATGGGCTTCGACTGATATCACTGCCCAATCTCCAGATGTGGAGCGACCACACCCAACAACGCTCAGTTGACCCAATCCATGTATATATAAAGTATATTGGTCAACCTACTAATCAAACAAACTGTTCACCATCATATCGGGGTGTGAGGATCGCGAAGTAACGATATACTCAAAGCTATGCTAATTTACGCTGTGCTTTGATCTTCATCCCCAAGGCTCTGCTTTTCAACAAAAGCCTTGATCATATGCATCTTAGCATGCCACATTGTCAGACCATACAATATCATTAATCATCTACCAATATATAACAGGGTGTTAAGCAAGAGAATAAATTCTCCGCCACCAAACAGCTATATATTAAAAAGAAATCAACGAATACAATATAAAGGAATACAATGTCAGACACACAACCCATTTACAAGTCCGTCCTGGGTCTGAACGAAACCATATCCGGTGGATCTCCAAACACGTCTGGAAGATCACCAATTATTCCCTCATCTTGGGTGTACGGTACAATCAAGATATCAATAATCATCCATTCGATATGGACATTTCCCGGTCTTCAATAACTGTCTTCATCATCGATCTTCAATCATCGTATGAATTATTCAGAATGGGTTAAACCCGGTCTTTCTGAATAATTTGTGCAATTTAAAATTACGTGCTTTAAAACACAACCAACACCTCATTCCAATCAAGAGTATTCTTTGATTATAATTTAAGCCAAATTAAGGTTTATTCAACTAGTCGGGATTAACGTCTTACCGAAGTAATCATTTATTAATATCCCATTCCCATCCTATACAACCCATGGAGTAAAACTGGTGGTACTCCATATCTGACACCCAATGTGTTACGGAAAACTTAATTACCATTTTATCGTTCAAGTCTAATTTAAGATTTAACTATCTCTTGGAGTAAAAACTGGTGGTACCCCATTATCGTTCATTTCTTGAATTAAGTAAATTTAATTTCTTTTATCCTCATTCAATCCAATTAAAGATTTATTAAAACTATAATTAGTTTTAATCTTCAAGAATCATTATTTAATGATTATTTAACTTCCAAGAAATAATCTTGCATTTAACTGGATTAAAGAACAAATGTCGCTTAAAAACATCGTTCACAATAAACCCAAAATCATATTCCAATTTAATATATTAAATTGAAAACTTCTCTCTAGAATGTTTCATTAAATCTTAATTAAAAGATTTATGAATTACCAATCTAAATTTCACTGTCACTTGGGTTTTAAGAACTAATGTCATTTAAAAACATTGTTCAAAATAAACCCAAAAGTCAGTTTCACTTAATTTTCAATTATGTTTAATAATTGGTAATCTTATTTAAATCTTAATTAAAAGATTTATTCTTTCTCAAATGGGTTTAAGAACAGTGTTATTTAAGACACTATTCACGACCAACCCAAATTCTAATCTGATATTAAATATCATGCTCTGAATAGAAATTATATCGATTCATGTTCAATATCAAATTCCGAAAATTAACGTATATCAAATTGGGAATAGCGATATTAACATCTTCCAAATTCCCACAATAACATCCGTATAATCACAGAATCCAATACTGAAATAATCCGAAGATTATTCCCATTCAAATCCATTTCAATATATGTATTGGAAAATCTTGGTTTTATTAAAACCATTTTAATCCTTTTATTTTCTTTTACGGAAAAATGTATATTTACATTAAAATGAATCCTTTTCTTTCTTTCGAAACAAATTAACTATAAAAATGTATTCTTTCTAATGTAATCAATCTTAATAAAAAATGAAATCTTTTCAATGTAATCTTTTTAGTTCAACCTTTATTACATTGAAAGATAAAATATTTTCATTTCAATCTTTATTACATTGAAAATGTAATATTTTCAATTTTAAATCCAAATTGAATATTTAGTCTATTATCATACTAAAATAATATTATTTACAAAATATTAATTTTGAAATTAGCTCTTTCAATATGCATTATAAAATGGATAAAATAAATCGATAAACATGTTTGGGTTAAAAGGGCGTTGCTATTTAAAACAGATTAAATAGCCCAATTCATTATCTTATTCATTTATATTTTAAACTGGGCCAGACCTCCCACAATAAGTCTGCGACTTGTGGATGCTGGATATGCCGGTTGGTTCCAGGCAGACTTATCCCACAAATTGGGCTCAACCTCGTGTCATGACCCAATTCGTATTTGCGTACTTGGACCTCTCACATTAGGCCCAACATTTGTGGCTATCGGATATGCAGGGTGGGTCCGGGCAGACTTATACCACAAATGTAACCCAACCTCGTGTCCAAGTACAATTATAATTAATAATTATAATTAATTCACTGAAAATATTATTTTTAAATATTCTTTTAAAATAAAGATATGATCTTTACATTAAATTGTCACCAATTTTATAAAACCCTTTGTTTCCAAATATCCTAACTGACATTTCAATTTTTAATGAAAAATTAAACTATCTATATTATTATTATATTATAATAATAATCTTTTCAAATGTTCAAATTTTGAAATCAAACCTTCTTATCTTATCATACTGACCGTAAAGATGTAATCTTTCTAATTTAATCCTTTTTATTATAACTTTTAAACAGTAAAGATATAATTTTTCTAATTCATACATCAATTAATTCCATTAACTGAATATTAAATTAAAATATTCTTTTAATTCAAAATTGGAATGAGACCCAATCCATTATAATTTTAATTATATGGATTTCAAACATCGCATTAAGTCCATGATAAAACATTCAATAACAGCCAAAGTGCATTCTAAACTAATCACAAGGGCGATGTATAGTCAGAATATCAACCCAAGACCCGTGTGGGGTTTCAACCAACACAAATTCAAATAATATATTATTAATTGTGCTCTTGGACGATGTGTGAAAAATTATCGTCCAATCAACATAAACAAGTCAGGCAACTTGTAAATGGCAGTGTAAACATGTTTTAAATATCATAAATGTCATAACAACATGTTACATATTTCAAATTTCGAACAATTCACAACAGTCATCCAAATCAACATTTATCCAATGAACAATAATTTCAACATAGATAATTAATTAATATTTAACAATAAAAATAATTAACTGTTTCAAAAACTTGAGTGAGATAAAAGTTCTCACTTTAAAAAAAAAGAAAATCTATTTATTACGATACCAAATTTGTCATTTACATGTTCACAATTGAAATAAAAAGAAAATCTTTTTATTACAAAACCTAATTTGTCATTTACATGTTCTCAATTGAAATAAAAAGAAAATCTTTTTATTACAAAACCCAATTTGTCATTTATTTGACAAGTATATGTTCAAATCTACATGACATATAAAAATGTAAATTTATCATGTATACAAAACTAATGTATACATGACATATAAAAATGTTAATTTTATCTTTGACAATTCTAAATGAATCATAAATGACATTTCTATATGAACATAAACGATACTTCATTTTCTGACAATTCTAAATGAATATAACTGGTAGTTTTGTTTAGCAAAACATGTTTTTACTAAATGACGGAACAAATGGTCATTTTATAATAACTACACTAACATGTAAATGTTATGATCTTAACCTAACGAAGTATATATATAACAAATGGTATTTTTATTCAATTGCAACATTTTATGACAAAAATGTTATTTTATTCTCATGCCTCGTGTTATTTTTAATTACATAACAAACTTCTATCGAAAAAAAAATTTATTTTTATTCAAATGTGACATCTTCTAATTAAATGACATATTTACTTGTCATAAATGACCTATTTACTTTCTAACATAATTGACCTATTTGCTTTCTAACAAAAGACGATATTCTATTCTCTTACAAAAGATGACATTTTTGTTTTCAAACAAAAGATGACTTTTTTTAACATGAAACACAATCTATATAAATGACATATTTGTAACATGTCATTATTCTAATTTAACACTTTAAAATAAAAATGACATTTGTATGCTCTAACATAGATGACAAATTTGTTTTCTAACATAAATGGCAAATTTATGCTATATGAATTTTTTTATTTATCTTTATTTTATTTTATTCATGAAAAATAAAAATTTTATTTTATTTCACAAAGACATTATCTAACAAAGATGACACTTTTATTTCAAGATTATATTTTACACAAATAAATTTTAACCAATCATTACCACCACAAGTCAAATCAACCAACCTCAATTTTTCATGATACAGACATGTGTTTTATATATAGCGTAAATATTCAACATTACAATCAAAATCAATTTGAATATATATATATATATATTAAAAAACGAGAAATCTCACATGAATGCTCCACCGCCGCACGCACCCAAGACAACTGGATCCACATCAAACCACCTCACATCAAAGCCTATGCCAGCCTCCACCTTCGATTTTCGTATGGGGAAACTCACCGCCCCCTATAGCCCCCAATTCGACCACGAACCCGCCACCTTTGAACCCAAAAATCTTCCTATCCATGGTGTTTTAAATGATCACTACCATTCATCTTCATGAGCTAGAAGAGGTGAATGTTTTTCGTTCATAAGATTTTCAAATTTATTGTTTGGATTAGAAGAAAAAGGAGGAGGAACTAGAGAACATTTTGGCCATTGGACATGTAACACCCCGTGTATTCTATAACCGTGAAATTCATAAATTAAAGTATAATTAATTTCAAATCAAAGAATTAAGGGAAACGGGATACGCCATTGCGTTCGTCTCGGAAAAATACGCGAAATAGAGTCCGATTTTTCGAAAATCGGAGTCCGTATGACCAAGATATGGCCTCCGGAAGTTTCAGAATTAGGTTTAAAATTCGAACAGACGAAAACAGCTCAGAAAAACTAATTCAAAATTCAAAATCGGGCCCAATTGGCCAAGGCGGGAAAATTCCCGCCCAAAGCACCCAGGTCGACTTGGCAGTCGACCTTGGGCTAGCCAGGTCGACTGGGCAGTCGACCTGTGTAACCCGTGTCGACTGCCAAGTCGACACGGTGTTGACTGGGGTGTCGACCTGGCCCCTGAGCCAGGTCGAACCCAGCCCACCCTGGCTGGCCAGGTCTGTGTTTGGTCGATTTTCTGGGCCTTGCCTTGTCACTAGGGCTAGGTGTCAGCTCCTGGTTGGTCTCTCCTTCAAACGAACGGCTATTATTGAACCAAGCTTCATCGACGGTCTAAATCAACTCACAAACTCTATAAAAAGGACCTAAGGCTAACCCTAATTCACATAAACTAAAATGGAGATGAGACCGTCATGCTGCTGAGGAGAGACTGAAGATAGACGTCAGAAATAGAGAGACAACTAGGAGATAATTCAAAGCTTAAAGCAACATCAAATCAATCAAAGCAACGCCTACAACAAAAAAATAGCGTCTCCAAATTCAGAATTCAGATTTCTGAATTGAAGATTCGCCATACGCTGTAAGTAGAGTGCTATTCCAGTATGAATTAAATAATTGTGTTGATTTGTGTAATGTAAGAAATGGAATTGTGGCGATAATAATCTATATTTGCATGTTGCTTTGATGCAAAACGATTTGGGAATATTATGGTATACGATTGGATATTTGCAAGTACGCAATTTGCGTTGGAAACGAAATGGAATTGTGGCGATAATGACTTATATTTGTATGTTATTTTGATTCTAAACGATTTGGCAATGCTATGGTTTGATTCATACAAGTATGTGGCTTATGTTGACAACCACATGTTGTGGAATTTTGATTGGGACTTATGCAAGCATATGATTCATATTGAAAACTACATGTTTGTGGTAGTTATTTACAACACCCATTTGGTAAATGCCAGTATAAGATTCATGTTGAACAACAACTATATGTTGTAATAGTTTATTTTGAAATTCATGCAAGTCTATGGTCTATTGTTATGACAACATGATGTAAAATTCTATGATCATCTTTAGTGTAATTTGATTCACCTAAGTATTATGATTCATATGAAGGTTATGTTGAAATTGGCATCATAGTTCAAGTATAAAAATCATGATTTTGTGATAGTGATAAAAGCAAGCGTCGTTGTAAGCTGGTATTAATTTTATGAACATGTCTAAGCTATGTTTGTTATTATGCCTAGTTAAGAATATGTTTTCTTTATGCATCTTTAAATAATGTAATCAAGACAGTTATGAAGATGTTATGTTTTTTTTTTGAAGTATTGTAAGACAATTATGGTATGGTTGGTGTAACACGTATTTTATTGAAATAAAAGTTGTTGTTTTCCGCTGTTCAAAAATATGTGTTCTTATATCTGTCTTGTATATCCGTGACTTATACTTATAAACCTCCACCAAAATTAGGGCATTCCTTTTGAGAGTGACCCTAACGGAGGTGGGGTGTTTCACTTGGTATCAGAGCATAGGTTTACCAGATAAGATAAAAAGTTTTGAAAATTTATTTTCAAAAAAGAAATTTAAAGAAGCATTTTTAAAAAGAAAAATATTATTTTATTTAAAAAAAAAGGCAAAGTCCCCCCAAAGCCATAGGTACTATCTCTTATCCTTCGTTTTGAATCTATCCTTTTTGTTTCAGCATGTCCGAAGAACTTAACTTGCCAGAGGGTGTACCAATACCTGGTTGGTTTAGGCGGTTCTTAGAAGCAAGGGCCACTCAGCCAGGTCCTACCGTTCCTCCTCCCCCAGCTGCAGGAAATCATCCAGCTGCAGCAGCACCTCTTCCTCCACCTCCTCCACGGGAAAACACGTTTGCTAAGATATGTAAAGATTTTAAAACTATGGGAGGAAAGGATTTCCATGGAACTGAGTCCTTCGTGGCAGCTAGAAATTGGCTGAAAGAAACCGAGGACTTATTCATCATCTTTGAGGTAGAAGATAGGCAGAATGTACAACTGGCAGTATGGTTGCTAAAAGGTGACGCTTCCTACTGGTGGGAAGTCACTAATGCAGAAAGACCAGTGGAAACATGGGAGGACTTTAGAGCAAGGTTTGAGGCTAAATTTCTCTCAGATGCGGAAAGGAGTTTGCAGTTGGAAAAATTCTTATTTCTTAAGCAAGGGAACAAGACAGTCAAAGAGTATGTTAATCAGTTCGATGAGCTGGCTAGGTTTGGGCTGGACCTAGTCAACACCCCACACAAGAAGGCTCTCCGTTTTGTCAAAGGGTTGAATGAGCCATTACACAGTTTGACCATGACCCATATACCCATGGGAGCTACGTATGAAAGGTTGGTACAGATGGCGTTGCTGAACGAAGAGGATAAGGGCAAGAAGGAGACAAAGGCAGAAAGCTCTCAAGGGAAGAAAGATGGTTTGCAGCCTAAGAAGACAGACTTTAAGAAGGGCGGGAAAGGCAACAAAGAGAAGAGGAAGTGTAATTTTTGTGGCAAAGTGGGGCACTTAGTGAAAGATTGCTGGAAAAAGAAGGCCAAGGAGAATGGTGGGTGCTTTTCTTGCGGTGAGACAGGCCACAGGGCTAAGGACTGCCCAAAGAAACGAGGACAGGGGCAGAGGGCTGGATCCACCTCAGGGGCACAAGTTCATGTGCTAGAAGCGCCACCTCTACAACAGCGAGGTATAAATACTTCTGTAGAAAGTGTAGTTTATCTTTATGATCACCCCGTTCGCACTTTATTTGATTCTGGCGCATCACACTCCTTTATCTCGTCTGCTTTAGTAGAATCTCTGCACCTAAAAACTAGTATGGTAGAGGACCCCTTAATTGTTTCAAACCCAATTGGGGGCCCAGCTCATTTGTCTATGATCTGTTTGGGATTGAAAATTTCTATTGTAAGCGTAGAATTTCAATGTAGTGCCTTTGTTTTGGGCTTTTCGGGATATGGCTTGATTTTGGGCATGGATTGGCTATCCAGTAATGGGGCCATCCTTGATTGTGAGAAAAGGGTTGTTAGGCTCCTAACCCAGCTCGGTAATACTTTGGAAATTTCTTGTAATCCCTCGTATGCGGTTATGCTTAGTTACCTTGAATCGCTAGATGCCTCTGTTGAAAATTTGCAATCAGTTGGAGTGGTCCGGGAATATCTGGATGTCTTCGAAGAGGTGAAGGGCTTGCCTCCGAAGCGGGAGATAGATTTCCGCATATACCTTGTAGATAATGCAAAGCCCGTTGCGTTGCCCGTTAGACACATGGCTCCACGGGAAAGGAAAGAGCTCAGTAAACAGATTAAAGAGCTTCTAGAAAAGGGGTTCATTAGGAGGAGCATTTCAGAATGGGGCGCTCCGGTGGTGTTCGCTACAAAGGCGGATGGTTCACTCCGTCTATGTGTTGACTATAGGGAGCTCAATAAGCTAACGAAAAAGAATAGGCACCCTCTCCCCAGAATTGACGATTTGTTTGATCAGCTTGTAGGAGCGTCTGTTTTCTCCCAACTCGATTTAGCGACCGGTTTTCATCAGCTAAGGGTGGCTGAAGATAGTATCGATAAAACGGCATTCAGAACCCCAGACGGCTTCTTTGAATGGCTTGGCATGCCTTTTGGCTTGACAAATGCACCTGCTTACTTCGTGGACCTGATGAGTAGGGTATTCAGAGATTTCCTCAATAAGTTCGTAGTGGTCTTCGTAGACGATATCCTTATCTTCTCAAAGAGTGAAGAGGAACATGCTCAGCACTTAAGGGCAATCATGGAAACTCTGCGAGTCCATCAGCTAAAAGCCAAATTCTCCAAATGCCACTTTTGGAGAGAAGAAGTGAGGTTCCTTGGGCACATAGTATCCAAACAAGGGTTAGCAGTGGACCCTGCTAAGGTAGTGGCGGTACAGGATTGGAAGACACCAAGGAATGCAACTGAGGTCTGAATTTTTCTAGGACTAGCAGGTTTCTATCAAAAGTTCATAAAGGATTTTTCGAAAATCTCAGCTCCGCTCACAAAATTGACCAAGAAGAATCTAGCATTCAATTGGGACTTGGATTGCGAGTTTGCTTTCCAGCGACTAAAAAGGGCTCTTACAACAGCCCCAGTTTTGACGTTGCCAGATGGAAGCAAGATGTTCACTGTTTATACAGATGAATGTGGGACAGGGCTAGGCACCGTCTTAATGCAAGAAGGAAGGGTAGTAGCTTATGGCGGGAGGCAGTTGAAAGTGCACGAAAAGAACTACCCGACCCACGATCTTGAGTTAGCTGCCATCGTCTTTGAACTCAAGTCTTGGCGACACTATCTCCTAGGTGAGAAGTTCGAACTTTACACAGACCATAAATCGTTGAAATATCTTTTCTCGCAGAAAGATCTTAACTTGAAGCAACAGAGATGGATGGAGTTTCTTGCCTCGTACGATTTCGAGATCTCCTACACTCCGGGAAAAGGCAACGTAGTGGCAGACGCGTTGAGCCGAAAGAAATTGACCCTAAGCCCGCTGTTTGTTGAAAGACAAAGCCTAGAGTTTATAGCCAGCTTCGACTTTAGGCCTTCCTCTGATTTTGTACCAGGCTTGCTAGCATCTCTCGAAGTGCGCCCGACTTTAGTAGACTCAATAGGGACAGCACAACGCGAAGACCTTCAGCTTGTGGAAACGATTGATAGGCTAATTAGGGGTGAGACTTCAAGTCACCTCAACAAATACTCCATCGACGATAAGGGTTGGCTAAGGCAAGACGGAAGACTATGCGTCCCACAGACAAGGGATTTAGTAAAGAGGGTTCTCGAGGAAGCACATCACTCCAAGATGACGATACACCCAGGCGGAGACAAAATGTACAAGGACATAAAAAGAACTGTCTTCTGGAACGGCATGAAAAAGGACGTGGCAGAATTCGTTTCTAAGTGTATGGTGTGCCAACAGGTTAAGGCGGAACAGAAAAAGCCTGGCGGTCTGCTACATCCTCTAGAGGTCCCGCAGTGGAAGTGGGATAGCATCTCAATGGACTTCATCGATGGGCTGCCTAGGTCCAGGAGAGGCAACACTAGCATTTGGGTAATAGTGGATAGGCTTACTAAAAGCGCCCAATTTTTACCTGTCAAAAGTAAAAGAACTGCCTCATCCCTAGCATCTCTTTACCTCAAGGAAATCGTTCGACTCCATGGAATACCATCCAGCATTGTTAGTGACCGAGACCCTATCTTCACCAGTGAGTTTTGGCGAAGTCTGCAAGAAGCAGTAGGAACGCAGTTATGCTTGAGCACAGCCTATCATCCCCAAACCGACGGCCAAACAGAAAGAGTGAACAGAGTTTTGGAAGACCTTTTAAGACTGTGCGTCCTTGACTTCGGAGGGACATGGGAAGACCATCTTCCTTTGGTGGAATTTGCCTACAATAACAGCTATCAAGCAACCATCGGTATGGCGCCCTTCGAAGCTTTATATGGAAGACCGTGTCGATCGCCCACTTGTTGGTGGGAGTCTACTGATAAACTCTTTCTTGGACCAGATATGATCTGAGAGACTTCAGAAAAAGTAGACTTAATACGAAGAAGGATGAAGACGGCCCAAGACAGACAAAAGTCCTACGCCGACAAGAGGAGGACCGACCTTGAATTTGAGGTTGGAGACAAAGTTTTTCTTAAGGTATCTCCGCTAAGGAACGTTGTCCGTTTTGGAACCACAGGAAAGCTAGCACCAAGGTTCGTAGGGCCATTCCCTATCATCGAGAAAATTGGGAAAATGGCCTATAGATTAGAGCTACCCGAAAAGCTGGCCGGAGTTCACAACATTTTTCATGTTTCACATCTCCGAAAATGTCTACATGAGTCTGCTGAAGTGGTAGAGCCAAATATCCTAGAAGAAGCTGAAGTGGAACGCAAAGCAACCGTGAGGAAAGTTCCAACCCGCATATTAGGAATGGAAGTGAAGAAGCTACGCAACCGCGAAGTCAAGCTCGTCAAAGTTCAGTGGAGCGACGCCGAAGGAGATGTAACTTGGGAGACTGAAGCTAGAATACGCGCTGCCTACCCTTTTCTTTTCGAGGGTACATCTTTGATCCTTCCTTTTCCTTGAGTTGCGCTTTTATCTATCTTTTTTTTTGGTATATCTCCTCGACCCTATCTTTTAGGTAGAAACTCTTTGGATGAAAACATGTAGTTGAAACATGTTATGGATGATGGTTGCAAGTGGTTGCAAGTGATTGCTAGTGGTTGCTCGTGGTTGCATATACACACACAATCTAGGTTTTAGATCGGCTCAGTCACTTCATATTGCATATGCATATATGTTTGCATTCGTATATGGTTGAACTTTAATGTGTTGTCATATGGATGTTGCATTTATATGAATGATTGTGGACTCATGTAGAATCATGAATAGGAGGATTTTCATACATAATGGATTCATAGCACTTACATAATTCGCATTAAGGAGGTCCACTGAATCAGTAGACCGCCTGATTTTGCATTAGATAAGTACATGTACACACACACTTCGCATATGATCATGAAGCATTAGAAGTCTTTTAAGGAGAAATGGATGCTCGTGTTTGATGGATGAGTAGATGGATGTTTGGATGTTAGGATATACATTCTTCCTAACTTGAAGATTTCGGGGACGAAATCCTTTTAAGTGGGGGAGAATGTAACACCCCGTGTATTCTATAACTGTGAAATTCATAAATTAAAGTATAATTAATTTCAAATCAAATAATTAAGGGAAACGGGATACGCCATTGCGTTCGTCTCGGAAAAATACGCGAAATAGAGTTCGAGTTTTCGAAAATCGGAGTCCGTATGACCAAGATATGGCCTCCGGAAGTTTCAGAATTAGGTTTAAAATTCGAACAGACGAAAACAGCTCAGAAAAACTAATTCAACATTCAAAATCGGGCCCAATTGGCCAAGGCGGGAAAATTCCCGCCCAAAGCACCCAGGTTGACTTGTTAGTCGACCTGGGGCTAGCCAGGTCGACTAGGCAATCGACCTGGGTAACCCGTGTCGACTGCCAAGTCGACACGGTGTCGACTGGGGTGTCGACCTGGCCCCTGAGCCAGGTCGAACCCAGCCCACCCTGGCTGGCCAGGTCTGTGTTTGGTCGATTTTCTGGGCCTTGCCTTGTCACTAGGGCTAGGTGTCAGCTCCTGGTTGGTGTCTCCTTCAAACGAACGGCTATAATTGAACCAAGCTTCATCGACGGTCTAAATCAACTCACAAACTCTATAAAAAGGACCTAAGGCTAACCCTAATTCACATAAACTAAAATGGAGATGAGACCGTCATGCTGCTGAGGAGAGACTGAAGATAGACGTCAGAAATAGAGAGACAACTAGGAGATAATTCAAAGCTTAAAGCAACATCAAATCAATCAAAGCAACGCCTATAACAAAAAAATAGCGTCTCCAAATTCAGAATTCAGAATTCAGATTTCTGAATTGAAGATTCGCCATACGCTGTAAGTAGAGTGCTATTCCAGTATGAATTAAATAATTGTGTTGATTTGTGTAATGTAAGAAATGGAATTGTGGCGATAATAATCTATATTTGCATGTTGCTTTGATGCAAAACGATTTGGGAATATTATGGTATACGATTGGATATTTGCAAGTACGCAATTTGCGTTGGAAACGAAATGGAATTGTGGCGATAATGACTTATATTTGTATGTTATTTTGATTCTAAACGATTTGGCAATGCTATGGTTTGATTCATACAAGTATGTGGCTTATGTTGACAACCACATGTTGTGGAATTTTGATTGGGACTTATGCAAGCATATGATTCATATTGAAAACTACATGTTTGTGGTAGTTATTTACAACACCCATTTGGTAAATGCCAGTATAAGATTCATGTTGAACAACAACTATATGTTGTAATAGTTTATTTTGAAATTCATGCAAGTCTATGGTCTATTGTTATGACAACATGATGTAAAATTCTATGGTCATCTTTAGTGTAATTTGATTCACCTAAGTATTATGATTCATATGAAGGTTATGTTGAAATTGGCATCATAGTTCAAGTATAAAAATCATGATTTTGTGATAGTGACAAAAGCAAGCGTCGTTGTAAGCTGGTATTAATTTTATGAACATGTCTAAGCTATGATTGTTATTATGCCTAGTTAAGAATATGTTTTCTTTATGCTTCTTTAAATAATGTAATCAAGACAGTTATGAAGATGTTATGTTTTTTTTTTGAAGTATTGTAAGACAATTATGGTATGGTTGGTGTAACACGTATTTTATTGAAATAAAAGTTGTTGTTTTCCGCTGTTCAAAAATATGTGTTCTTATATCTGTCTTGTATATCCGTGACTTATACTTATAAACCTCTACCAAAATTAGGGCATTCCCTTTGAGAGTGACCCTAACGGAGGTGTGGTGTTTCATGACATGTTTGGCGGTGGCTGGTCATGTTAGTGGATTAGGGAAAAAGGACAAAAGCAATTTTATAATACTTTATTTCTAATTTTACAATTAAATCCATACATTATTATTCCTTATTATTTTTTGAATATTTTTGAATCGTCCAAATTTAACATTTACATCTTTCCTATTAAATAGTGTGTATATTTGCTTTAATATAAAGCTATTATGTAATGTAACGGCTGGAAATTCTCGACTCCTCGAGAGTCGAAAATCCCCAGACGTTTGTGAAAGAAAGTAGAGGGTGAGGAAGAAAAGATAGAACAAATAGAATAGAAGAAGAAGAAGAACTTACATCATCAGAGTAAACACGAATCTCACAGCGGAACGAATAAAATATAACATAACTTTGAAATACAAATCAGTACTCGTATATACATACCATTTCAAAGTACAACACTTAACAACACAGCGGAATAATAATAGCTATAATCTTGAAGCCTCCTGCTCCAAGCTCTCCAAGTGTATCTGTAAAATCCCGACTACTTGACTGCCCGTACAAATTTAGGCACCCAAGAGTTTAGGGAAAACAAAACAAAATAAACTCCGGGTCAGTCATGGGACTGGTGTGAATAAAACTCCAACACTTGGTTAAATAAAGGATATCTTTCTGATATTATAATAATGTCTAAATACAAATAGATATCAATCTAGCAGAACGCTTGCATCTCACGTTCCACATACATAGTATACAAATAAAACCGTGAGCGCTTATTGGAGATTGGATTCCAATAGATAAGGTATGGGAGCACCTTCCGATCAGTGTACTCTAGAGGAGATACACTAGGGTTCAACAAGAACGTCTTGCAACCCGGCCACACATGACCGTCCACTCATTTAGCTTGAGTGTAACGAATATATTATCACCGATGGTTGGGATCAGTAACCATACTTCCCGATAAGGGACAGCATTGAAATAGATTATAAAGAAGTACAATTGAATATTCTCTAGATGGTGATAATACACCCTGCTTGGGTATGGCCCAACTAGCCATGCTGCCTAGCCCAACTTCTGTTATTTCCCGGTTGTGAGGTTTTGAGGTCACGTTTATCACTTTGACAGATTATTTCTTCAATTACTTTGAATGCCACATCGTCATACCCGCCAAATCATTATCGATTTCTCAAGGCATCACGGGTATAAAAGCTAAGAGAAACGAATTTCTCCGCCACCAACGTAATACGTTTAAAGAGATCAACATATATGATTCGTTAAGAATACTTTGTCAGACACTCGTCCATATACGTTGTTCTGGGACTGAATAAACTGAAGGCACTATTCAGTGAATCCATCCTACCTAGGCTTTTCACAATAGCCCTTGGACTTCACTCTGTCTTCAATTATCTTCAGCATACTTGATTCGCAACGCTTATGCTAATACGGAGTGGTTCTTCGGATAATAATCCAACCGGTCTCTCCATATTTACAACGTAAATATGGTCAAAACTTTGATAGTCTGTGATTCAACTATCAAATGAAAACATGTCGGTGTACAAACAACGATCTTATTTCCAAATGGAAATTCGATCGATCAATCATCATATGTTCATATTTCTTTATTTCATATATTTAGAAAATATATGTTATTAATCATTGGAAAACATTTCCATAGCTTATTCTCACATCACTATTATTTCGCAACTATCAGTTCCTAACTGTAACTAGTATGAGAACAATTCTCTAAGTATCAATCCGGAAGGTCGAAACCAACATCAGATCGTCACTTAGAAAACCGTTCAACTTACCCTCTCCAGTCAGTTTCTGAATTTGCTTAACTCTATTTCTTAAATTCTTATCATGAAAACATTTCATTTTCTATGTTTAGAAAACATATCTGACTATATTTGGAAAACGTTTCCAAAACTCATTTACGGATTTCCAATGAACGTTGTATAAAACATCGTTTCGCTTAATCCATTTATCGCTTATTTCTTAACTTTATTCCTAATCAACCTTTTAGATCGAACCACAACTATTCCTTTGTCAATTCTGAAGTCAATCAAGTTGGGGTATAATTACCTCTCAGACCTTAATTGAACAACGTCCTTTACTGTGAAATAGATGAAGCTCATTACTCACTTTTTCCAATCATCTGTTTATGCAAATTCTCGGATTCAGGTTACGAATCTACTTCTTATATGAAAACGTTTGATTATAACTATAACGTTATAATTCCTACTTCTGCAATATCTAACCTAAATTATAACTTTATCTCCTAACTCGAATAATTTAACAGACACCTAATTTCTAAATCAATAACTAAATCTTGATTTAAACCCTGGAAAGTAAATAGTACTTTCCCGAATTCGCTATAATCGAATTCGACGTATAACTCTCTTTCGAGTAATCTCTATTCGATTAACTCTCCCTTTTTAATAACTGATATTCGATAAACTCTATTTCGATTAACTCCTATCGAATAACTAATATTCGAATAACTCTTCTTGGTTGGCTCTATTTCATTAACTCTTATCGAATAACAAATATTCGATTTTCTTAAACGTGTCAATTCTTATCGAATAACTAACATCCGATTTAACTTAAATGGATTTACTCTTATCGAATAACTTATTCGATTAACTCAACTTGATTTTCTTAACTCGATTATCTCAACTCGATTACTTAACTCGATTACTTAACTCGATAACTTAAATTAACCCAAATCGATTAACTCAACTCTAATCGATTAACTTAATTTGATTTACTCCTTCGAATAACTCATTCGAATAACTTAATTGATAAATTATAATCACTTCTATCCTATCGAATAAACTATATTCGATATCCCCTCCAACACTATTCGAATGAACTATATTCGATTAACTTCTCTAACTCTATTCGAATAAATTATATTCGATTAACTCTTTTAACTTTACTCGAATAACTATATTCGATTAACACTTTCTTTCGAATAACTATATTCGATTAACTCTTTGACTACTCCTTTGGATTAACTAACTTCGAATAACTCCTTTGGATTACTAACTTCGAATAACTCCTTTGGATTAACTAACTTCGAATAACCAATATTCGATAACTACTCTTCGAATAAATAATATTCGGTAACTCTTCTCAAATGAATAACATTTGATTTCTCCACTCGAATAAACTATATTCGATTACTCTTCCCTCGAATACTCTATATTCGATAACTCTACTTCGAATAAGTGATATTCGGCAAATCTACTCGATTAACTCCACTTGGATAACTCTAACTGGTCAACTCTAACTGAGTAACTCTAACTGATCAACTCTAACTGGCCAACTTTAACTGGTCAACTTTAACTGGTCAACTCTAACTGTTTATCTTTAACTGGTAAATTTTAACTGGTTAACTCAAATGGTTTAACCTAACTGGTTAACTCAAATGGTTTAACCTAACTTGATTTACTTGTCTCGATTAACTGAACTAATCCACTTAGTTTAACTTAGTTAATTCACTTTGATTAACTCTAACCGATTTACTTAGTTTAACTCAGCTAATTCACTTTGATTAACCCAACTAATTTACTTCGATTAACCAATTAGTTTAACTTGACTAATTCACTTAGTTTGACGCAACTAATTCACTTTGATTTACAAATTAGTTTAACTTAACTAAGTCACTTAGTTTGACGCAACTAATTCACTTTGATTTACCAATTAGTTTAACTTAACTAATTCACTTCGATTAACCGCTTAGTTTAACTTAACTAATTTACTTTGGTTAACTTAACCAATTACTTTGATTAACTCGACTAACTTGCTTTGGTTAACCTAACAAATTACTTTGTTTAACTCGACTAACTTGCTTTGGTTAACCTAACCAATTACTTTGTTTAATCCTTTTATCACACTCTGGTTATAATTCCTACTTCTACAATATCTCCTTAAAATCCATATCGTGTTATACTTGTGTGCGAAGCACGTGTTTAAATCTATCCTTGTATAATTCTATTTATTTTCTGAACAAGTGTTCCTTTATTTATTCCCTAAATAAATATTCCTTTATTCCATTTATTTATAATCTAAATAAATGTTCCTATATTTATTTCCTAAATAAATATTTCTTTATATTCTAATTCATTTATTTTCTAAATAAATGTTTCTATTTTATTTCATTTATTTTCTAAATAAATGTTTCCTTTTTCATTTATTTATTTTCTAATTAAATAAATGTTTTCCTTTTATAAAATCCTATCGATTTTATAAATAAGATTCATTTTCAATATAAACATTGAAAATCCCCTTATTAACATTTCGGTATGTTATGGTATTCAATCATATCAAATCACGATGTTCAGTATCGTCCAAGCACATATAATCGCCAACAGATTATATATCACATTATATATCACAATATATAAATCACAGTAAAATAACTGTTGAGGAATCCAGTTGGATTCCTCCAACCTGTTTCCCTGCATCACAGATGTTACACAATAAAATTAACATCACTTGCAGTTCCATATGATATATTCTGATAAACAGAATCAATACAGAAATTTCACTACCTGACTAGCAGTTCAATCAAACAGTCAACACACAGTCAATCAATCAATATCTAACAGTTCTAAAAATACAACATGAAAATATAAACTGTTCAGAGTTGGTGAGTTTTACTCACATTTTGACGATCATCGTCAATGACGATAACCATCGCTTGATTCAGACGGACAATTTATTTCTCTATAAATTAAGGTGAGCTCCAATCCATTTCAAACCAATTCCAGAACGTAGATGTCATCGTTACGATTTCAATGTTTATCAATTTCAACTGATTCCATTATATTTCGGCCCATCCAATTTTCTTTGGCCCAAACCATTCTAACCCGTCAGCCCAATAGCCTTTCCCCAACTTCAAAAGCCCAGCTCCGCTCAATGCTTGTTCTATCCGAACTTCACCATGTTCCTTGTAGTTCTCGGATTCCCAGCAAAACCAAACAAAGCTCCATTTCGCAACCCCCAAACATGAGCAAAGTCCCTCCAGTATACACACCATCACCAACCCCTTCTGTACACAATGAACTCCTTTAACCCATGAATCTACTCACGTCCTGACCCCTTGAACGACCACACCCCCTCCGTTCTTCAGCCTTCAACAACAACCCGTCATCATTTACACAGTTCGAAGCCTGCTACCCATCACCTACTCCCTCACTCAGTACAAATCCAACTACCCTTTTGCCATTAAACTCGCCACAGTAAAGATCGAGAAACCCCAACGCCTCGTTTACAGCTAGCGCCAGAGACCTTAGGCCACGCCATCTTGAAACCAGCGGAAATAAAGGAGGTTCGAACACTCCAAAATGTACCCGAGCTTGAAGAAGAAGGTTCAGGGATCACCGATCTATGAGTTACGCGATTTATAGGATTTGATTTGATATTATGTGGATTTGTTTTTGATCGCCATTTTCGTTTTCTGGAAAAGTTGTCTGGCGGCTCGATTTTAGAACGAGAGGAGTGAATGAAGATTAGGTCTTAAGGACTGACGTTGGTTATTATATTCGATTTGTATTCTTTGATGGATGGTGAGTAGATAGTATACGTTGCATGCATTGGTTGTGTGGTCAAAACTAGGCTTCAACAGTTTGGCGGATTAGATATTAAAGAAAAAGTAGGTTGCAGTTTGCCTTGGTCACGAAGTAGGGACGTAGAACGTATGTATATATTTCCTTTAAAGATTTAAAAGCTATACACTCTACCATGTACAATTATATTCATATACGAACGCTACAGACGGAAATAAAGATGTCGTTGTGATGAGCCCGGTGTTACGATCCCAAAAATATAATAATACCGGTAGATTAATTCATTTTGTGAAATCCCAAAATCGCTTATTAAGGGTGCAAAATACTCCAAATAAAAAGTCACTTATTTAATTAATTAAAAATTACCATAAAATTCTAAAAATTAAATTATCACTATGTCCCAAAAGAACCTTATCTGAATTCAAACCCGATCTCTAGTTATATCGAAATAACCGTTAAGGTCGATAAACGATTCTATAGCGACTATTTTAAAATTTGATTTGGACATATTTCAAAATCTACACGACGAAATCCCGATTTTTCTCTTCCACTAGAAAGATATACTCCTCCAGCTCCACACGTTTCTTGTTTCACATAAATCCGGCTTAAAATGAATCATGTACATTCAGTTGAAGTTCAAATCGCCAAATTGCGAACTGCCGCGACGTTTCAGGTTCGTTTTAATTATAATTATAAATTATAAGTTCGAACGTTGTACTTTAAGTTATCAATATCCCCAAATCGATATATAAATCATTAAATAAATTAATTATTCGACAGCTAACAAAACGCGCCATTACAGACTTCCCCCCTTAAAATAATTTCGTCCTCGAAATTGCTAAGTTAGAAAAATGCTACTAACTCTACTAACTAGATTTAAAAATCTTTTTTGTTTACCTCTAAATTTCAGTTTCGACTGGACCCATTTAATTTTAATTAATTTATTAATTCATTTCCGACCAACTAAAATTTTCAAAAATTTCTAGCACCTTAAATTTTCGAAAAATTTCGCCATAACCTCCTTTGTACGGCTCAATACGTCAAACCACAACTCGCCTCTCTAGGCCTCCTCCAATCTAAAAGGAAATCAAAATAGCCAGGCGGCTTGCCAATTCGGCTCATAAAATCCATACTCATATATGATATAAACTTGTACCTTTTTGTCGGGCATTTAACTCTATCCCTTTCATCTGCTACCACTTCAACATATACCAATGTTATCCATTCCAATTGATCTCCAATCAGTTCATATCCTCAAATCAAAATCGAATTTCATTCGAACTCTAATATCAAATTCCAAATTATTGACTTATCAATTTGGTTCCATTCTAGATTATCTCTAATCCAATTCAATTTTATTTAACTCGGTTCAAGTTAAATTTCAATTTATTTTTACCATCTCATTTTATTTAACTTCATTAGTTAAATTTTAATTCCAGAACTTAAGTTCCTGGGTTTCTTTCAAATTAATTTGAAATCATAATGCCAATTCAAAACCTTTGAATTTCTAAACAACTTGTTTTCTCAAAACAATTCAAAAACAAAACCTTTGGTAGTAATCCATCACTTAGAACTCGAGAATGAACACTGATGATGTCTAGATTCATCATCAGAATCTATTTTCCAGCTATCGAAGTGAGTTCAATACTATATCATTTTCAATTTGAAAAACATTTTCAAAATCTCCCAGGAACTTAAAATTTCCTTATTTTAAATTCCAAATTCTGATTTAAATTCATATTTAATTCAAACTATTTCATATATTACATTCATATGAATTCTGATTGGTCATTTATAACCATTTCACCCTTTTATAATCTTATTCGATTATAATAACAACCAACACAATCAATATACTATAATAATTTCAAGATGTATATTTCTTCTATAAACAAATATATTTTGGGAAAAATTATTTCATTTACCCTCTTTCAAAACATACCATGTCGGTTCATCGTATTCGAGTGTTTAGTAACCCTTATCGATACAGTGGATCAACTGATCGACCAGAATTCATAAGCCACTCAACCAATGAGTCTCCACAATATAAAACCATTTTATATTGAATAACAATTACGCGCTCAAATATATACACTCAAACTCAATCTAGGATATTACTAATCCCATCTCTATCGAGTTATGCCACAGAGCCAAGGTAATCACTTAACTTAAGCTCTGATACCAACTGTAATGGCTGGAAATTCTCGACTCCTCGAGAGTCGAAAATCCCCAGACGTTAGTGAAAGAAAGTAGAGGTTGAGGAAGAAAAGATAGAACTAATAGAATAGAAGAAGAAGAAGAAGAAGAACTTACATCATCAGAGTAAACACGAATCTCACAGCGGAACGAATAAAATATAACATAACTTTGAAATACAAATCAGTACTCGTATATACATACCATTTCAAAGTACAACACTTAACAACACAGCGGAATAATAATAGCTATAATCCTGAAGCCTCTTGCTCCAAGCTCTCCAAGTGTATCTGTAAAATCCCGACTACTTGACTGCCCGTACAAATTTAGGCACCCAAGAGTTTAGGGAAAACAAAACAAAATAAACTCCGGGTCAGTCATGGGACTGGTGTGAATAAAACTCCAACACTTGGTTAAATAAAGGATATCTTTCTGATATTATAATAATGTCTAAATACAAATAGATATCAATCTAGCAGAACGCTTGCATCTCACGTTCCACATACATAGTATACAAATAAAACCGTGAGCGCTTATTGGAGATTGGATTCCAACAGACAAGGTATGGGAGCACCTTCCGATCAGTGTACTCTAGAGGAGATACACTAGGGTTCAACAAGAACGTCTTGCAACCCGGCCACACATGACCGTCCACTCATTTAGCTTGAGTGTAACGAATATATTATCACCGATGGTTGGGATCAGTAACCATCCTTCCCGATAAGGGACAGCATTGAAATAGATTATAAAGAAGTACAATTGAATATTCTCTAGATGGTGATAATACACCCTGCTTGGGTATGGCCCAACTAGCCATGCTGCCTAGCCCAACTTCTGTTATTTCCCGGTTGTGAGGTTTTGAGGTCACGTTTATCACTTTGACAGATTATTTCTTCAATTACTTTGAATGCCACATCGTCATACCCGCCAAATCATTATCGATTTCTCAAGGCATCACGGGTATAAAAGCTAAGAGAAACGAATTTCTCCGCCACCAACGTAATACGTTTAAAGAGATCAACATATATGATTCGTTAAGAATACTTTGTCAGACACTCGTCCATATACGTTGTTCTGGGACTGAATAAACCGAAGGCACTATTCAGTGAATCCATCCTACCTAGGCTTTTCACAATAGCCCTTGCACTTCACTCCGTCTTCAATTATCTTCAGCATACTTGATTCGCAACGCTTATGCTAATACGGAGTGGTTCTCCGGATAATAATCCAACCGGTCTCTCCATATTTACAACGTAAATATGGTCAAAACTTTGATAGTCTGTGATTCAACTATCAAATGAAAACATGTCGGTGTACAAACAACGATCTTATTTCCAAATGGAAATTCGATCGATCAATCATCATATGTTCATATTTCCTTATTTCATATATTTAGAAAATATATGTTATTAATCATTGGAAAACATTTCCATAGCTTATTCTCACATCACTATTATTTCGCAACTATCAGTCCCTAACTGTAACTAGTATGAGAACAATTCTCTAAGTATCAATCCGGAAGGTCGAAACCAACATCAGATCGTCACTTAGAAAACCGTTCAACTTACCCTCTCCAGTCAGTTTCTGAATTTGCTTAACTCTATTTCTTAAATTCTTATCATGAAAACATTTCATTTTCTATGTTTAGAAAACATATCTGACTATATTTGGAAAACGTTTCCAAAACTCATTTACGGATTTCCAATGAACGTTGTATAAAACATCGTTTCGCTTAATCCATTTATCGCTTATTTCTTAACTTTATTCCTAATCAACCTTTTAGATCGAACCACAACTATTCCTTTGTCAATTCTGAAGTCAATCAAGTTGGGGTATAATTACCTCTCAGACCTTAATTGAACAACGTCCTTTACTGTGAAATAGATGAAGCTCATTACTCACTTTTTCCAATCATCTGTTTACGCAAATTCTCGGATTCAGGTTACGAATCTACTTCTTATATGAAAACGTTTGATTATAACTATAACGTTATAATTCCTACTTCTGCAATATCTAACCTAAATTATAACTTTATCTCCTAACTCGAATAATTTAACAGACACCTAATTTCTAAATCAATAACTAAATCTTGATTTAAACCCTGGAAAGTAAATAGTACTTTCCCGAATTCGCTATAATCGAATTCGACGTATAACTCTCTTTCGAGTAATCTCTATTCGATTAACTCTCCCTTTTTAATAACTGATATTCGATAAATTCTATTTCGATTAACTCCTATCGAATAACTAATATTCGAATAACTCTTCTTGGTTGGCTCTATTTCATTAACTCTTATCGAATAACAAATATTCGATTTTCTTAAACGTGTCAATTCTTATCGAATAACTAACATCCGATTTAACTTAAATGGATTTACTCTTATCGAATAACTTATTCGATTAACTCAACTTGATTTTCTTAACTCGATTATCTCAACTCGATTACTTAACTCGATTACTTAACTCGATAACTTAACTTAACCCAAATCGATTAACTCAACTCTAATCGATTAACTTAATTTGATTTACTCCTTCGAATAACTCATTCGAATAACTTGATTGATAAATTATATTCACTTCTATCCTATCGAATAAACTATATTCGATATCCCCTCCAACACTATTCGAATGAACTATATTCGATTAACTTCTCTAACTCTATTCGAATAAATTATATTCGATTAACTCTTATAACTTTACTCGAATAACTATATTCGATTAACACTTTCTTTCGAATAACTATATTCGATTAACTCTTCGACTACTCCTTTGGATTAACTAACTTCGAACAACTCCTTTGGATTACTAACTTCGAATAACTCCTTTGGATTAACTAACTTCGAATAACCAATATTCGATAACTACTCTTCGAATAAATAATATTCGGTAACTCTTCTCAAATGAATAACATTTGATTTCTCCACTCGAATAAACTATATTCGATTACTCTTCCCTCGAATACTCTATATTCAATAACTCTACTTCGAATAAGTGATATTCGGCAACTCTACTCGATTAACTCCACTTGGATAACTCTAACTGGTCAACTCTAACTGGTCAACTCTAACTGAGTAACTCTAACTGATCAACTCTAACTGGCCAACTTTAACTGGTCAACTTTAACTGGTCAACTCTAACTGTTTATCTTTAACTGGTAAATTTTAACTGGTTAACTCAAATGGTTTAACCTAACTGGTTAACTCAAATGGTTTAACCTAACTTGATTTACTTGTCTCGATTAACTGAACTAATCCACTTAGTTTAACTTAGTTAATTCACTTTGATTAACTCTAACCGATTTACTTAGTTTAACTCAGCTAATTCACTTTGATTAACCCAACTAATTTACTTCGATTAACCAATTAGTTTAACTTGACTAATTCACTTAGTTTGACGCAACTAATTCACTTTGATTTACAAATTAGTTTAACTTAACTAAGTCACTTAGTTTGACGCAACTAATTCACTTTGATTTACCAATTAGTTTAACTTAACTAATTCACTTCGATTAACCGCTTAGTTTAACTTAACTAATTTACTTTGGTTAACTTAACCAATTACTTTGATTAACTCGACTAACTTGCTTTGGTTAACCTAACAAATTACTTTGTTTAACTCGACTAACTTGCTTTGGTTAACCTAACCAATTACTTTGTTTAATCCTTTTATCACACTCTGGTTATAATTCCTACTTCTACAATATCTCCTTAAAATCCATATCGTGTTATACTTGTGTGCGAAGCACGTGTTTAAATCTATCCTTGTATAATTCTATTTATTTTCCGAACAAGTGTTCCTTTATTTATTCCCTAAATAAATATTCCTTTATTCCATTTATTTATAATCTAAATAAATGTTCCTATATTTATTTCCTAAATAAATATTCCTTTATATTCTAATTCATTTATTTTCTAAATAAATGTTTCTATTTTATTTCATTTATTTTCTAAATAAATGTTTCCTTTTTCATTTATTTATTTTCTAATTAAATAAATGTTTCCCTTTTATAAAATCCTATCGATTTTATAAATAAGATTCATTTTCAATATAAACATTGAAAATCCCCTTATCAACATTTCGGTATGTTATGGTATTCAATCATATCAAATCACGATGTTCAGTATCGTCCAAGCACATATAATCGCCAACAGATTATATATCACATTATATATCACAATATATAAATCACAGTAAAATAACTGTTGAGGAATCCAGTTGGATTCCTCCAACCTGTTTCCCTGCATCACAGATGTTACACAATAAAATTAACATCACTTGCAGTTCCATATGATATATTCTGATAAACAGAATCAATACAGAAATTTCACTACCTGACTAGCAGTTCAATCAAACAGTCAACACACAATCAATCAGTCAATACCTAACAGTTCTAAAAATACAACATGAAAATATAAACTGTTCAGAGTTGGTGAGTTTTACTCACATTTTGACGATCATCGTCAATGACGATAACCATCGCTTGATTCAGACGGACAATTTATTTCGCTATAAATTAAGGTGAGCTCCAATCCATTTCAAACCAATTCCAGAACGTAGATGTCATCGTTACGATTTCAATGTTTATCAATTTCAACTAATTCCATTATATTTCGGCCCATCCAATTTTCTTTGGCCCAAACCATTCTAACCCGTCAGCCCAATAGCCTTTCCCCAACTTCAAAAGCCCAGCTCCGCTCAATGCTTGTTCTATCCAAACTTCACCATGTTCCTTGTAGTTCTCGGATTCCCAGCAAAACCAAACAAAGCTCCATTTCGCAACCGCCAAACATGAGCAAAGTCCCTCCAGTATACACACCATCACCAACCCCTTCTGTACACAATGAACTCCTTTAACCCATGAATCTACTCACGTACTGACCCCTTGAACGACCACACCCCCTCCGTTCTTCAGCCTTCAACAACAACCCGTCATCATTTACACAGTTCGAAGCCTGCTACCCATCACCGACTCCCTCACTCAGTACAAATCCAACTACCCTTTTTCCATTAAACTCGCCACAGTAAAGATCGAGAAACCCCAACGCCTCGTTTACAGCTAGCGCCAGAGACCTTAGGCCACGCCATCTTGAAACCAGCGAAAATAAAGGAGGTTCGAACACTCCAAAATGTACCCGAGCTTGAAGAGGAAGGTTCAGGGATCACTGATCTATGAGTTACGCGATTTATAGGATTTGATTTGATTTTATGTGGATTTGTTTTTGATCGCCATTTTCGTTTTCTGGAAAAGTTGTCTGGCGGCTCGATTTTAGAACGAGAGGAGTGAATGAAGATTAGGTCTTAAGGACTGACGTTGGTTATTATATTCGATTTGTATTCTTTGATGGATGGTGAGTAGATAGTATACGTTGCATGCATTGGTTGTGTGGTCAAAACTAGGCTTCAACAGTTTGGCGGATTAGATATTAAAGAAAAAGTAGGTTGCAGTTTGCCTTGGTCACGAAGTAGGGATGTAGAACGTATGTATATATTTCCTTTAAAGATTTAAAAGCTATACACTCTACAATGTACAATTATATTCATATACGAATGCTACAGACGGAAATAAAGATGTCGTTGTGATGAGCCCGGTGTTACGATCCCAAAAATATAATAATACCGGTAGATTAATTCATTTTGTGAAATCCCAAAATCGCTTATTAAGGGTGCAAAATACTCCAAATAAAAAGTCACTTATTTAATTAATTAAAAATTACCATAAAATTCTGAAAATTAAATTATCACTATGTCCCAAAAGAACCTTATCTAAATTCAAACCCAATCTCTAGTTATATCGAAATAACCGTTATGGTCGATAAACGATTCTATAGCGACTATTTTAAAATTTGATTTGGACATATTTCAAAATCTACACGACGAAATCCCGATTTTTCTCTTCCACTAGAAAGATATACTCATCCAGCTCCACAAGTTTCTTGTTTCACATAAATCCGGCTTAAAATGAATCATGTACATTCAGTTGAAGTTCAAATCGCCAAATTGCGAACTGCCGCGACGTTTCAGGTTCGTTTTAATTATAATTATAAATTATAAGTTCGAACGTTGTACTTTAAGTTATCGATATCCCCAAATCGATATATAAATCATTAAATAAATTAATTATTCGACAGCTAACAAAACGCGCCATTACATGTAACAACTTATATACTCAAGAATGTATTCCATATTTAAATAAATTTTACCTATAGTAGATTAAGACCATTTTTAAACATATCACAACTCATTTTTTTTTTTTAAAAGTTATGGAACCAAAATAGGAAAACATATCAATTTTAGTTATCTTTCTGCAACATTTTATTATTATTATTATGCAAAGAAATTCAGCAAGCCCATTATTTGGCGAGTATGCATATCAACCATTTTCAGCATGTAACCAACAAGGCAATTACAAATTTGACAGTGGGGCAAAGTTTTTTTTTTATTCCAGAAACCATGCATGTGAATTACGAATAAATATGTTTTATGTTTTAATTTTTTTTATAATTTTTCCTTAAATCCCTTTTTGATTACATGCTATAATGACACATTTATTCCATTTTTTTATTATTCAAATTTCAAAAGTAGATGACAATGAAAGAGAGAGAAAGAGGATAAAATGGAAAGAATTAATGCTATTTGTTTATGAACATATAGTCTACATTTTGAATTTCTAAAAGGTAAATTTGAATTGATAGGGGAAATATTTAAGAGGACAGCCAAAGATATGTACATATATATACATACATACATATATATATATATTGTTAGAATTTATTTCATTTATGACCTACACATTATTTTCAATCAGTAAATTAATAAATGTCACTAAAGTTCCTAAGACATTTTTAATGTTAACATATTTGTCAATCAAGCATTCTTTTTTAATGTATCATATTACATATTGCACAATTAAAATATAATCTTTTATTGTAAGCTTCTTTACATTAAACAAATGTAGCATAAGAATATAATATTTTTATATTACCTAAAAATGTAAATTTTTATGTTACATCATTTAAACAAGCTATGATTCATTTCACTGAATCAATATTACATAAAAATGTACATTTTTATGTTATATGAAATTTCCTATTTAGACAAATGTCCATTTTTCGTATTTCCTTCTTTACAATAAAAATGTAAACTTTTTATTGTTTAACCTTTTTATTAATATTTTTTTCTTTTAGAATTTCTAAATTTTGGCGCATTTTCTATTTAAATTTTCTTAAAATAAAATTTTAAATTGGTTCGGATTTTCCGGGTTGTTGCAACCCCATACAGGTATTGGGATGATATTTGACATGCACTAATCTCAATATTTAGTTGTATGTCAATCGATGGGTTGACAGGCTGCGATGCACGTTATTTATTTGTTTTAATGCTTATACAGTTGTAAACTGCACTCTGGATGATGTTTGAATGGTAAACAATTATTTATCATTATTGTTGAATACATGCGATGTATGGAGATAACTGAAATTATATGGTAATTGATTGAGTCGCATTCCGATTCAGAAATAAAGAATATTTTAAAATAACAAATATTTTAAAATAATATTCAATGAAGAATTAAAATATGATTTTGATGTCCTATTTTGGATGGACACAAAAATAATGAAATGTGAAGCCGAGTTAAGTAGTAAAACGCCATTTTAACTCGAATGGGTCTATCAATCGATTTTATTCATTTTATAATGGATACGAAGAGGAAATGGATTTCAAAATCTGATATTTTTAAAATATTATCATTTTAATATTATAATTATATAGAATATTCAGTTTTGATTTAAAATTGAAAATGAAGTTGGAATCGTTTTAAAACAAATTTATAAACAGTTTATAAAATATGTTTTAAATGGAAATAGACGATATATATATATATAATGGCTTGTATAGAACGCGCCGCACAGCGACCATTCGCGAATTTCAACCATTAACTTCAAAGTGATGTAACGTGAGATCCGTCCGTCGGATTCTCCTAAAACCGGAACCATTGGGTTCGTATCGAAAAGTGCTTTCCATTGATAATAAGAGATTTGAAATATAACGGTTAGATTTTAAGATATATCCAAATCAATTTCATAAAAGGTCGCTATGAACGCAGTTCGGTGGCCGTTATCGGAAACCTGACAGTAAGGGCCTTAATAAAACTATTAAAAATATGGAAAAATTGTGTAAAATCATAATAAATGATTTGGAAAGCGTTTGGGTGAAAAAATCCATACTAGAAAAGATAAAATATATTTTTATCGAAATGAACTAGTTAATAAATAGAATAAAATCCAATTATTTTTAGAAATAATAAATTGGATTTGAAATTGGTTTTAAAATAACCAGAATTTTCCAATGAATAAATTGGAATGGATTTGAAGTGGAAATAATCTTCAGAATATCTCGTAATTGGATTCCGTGGTTATATGGATATTATTGAGGAATTTGGAAGATACAGATATCGTTATTTCCAATACGATATCCATTGGTTTCAGAATTTGATATTGAATATAAGCCGATATAATTTCTATTTAGAGTCTTGTATTTAATATCAGATTGTATTTTTGGGTTTGTCGTGAATGGTGTCTTAAATAACACTATTCTTAAACCCAGTTGGGAAGAGTATAAATCTTTTAATTAAGATTTAGTGAAGATTTTCAATTAATTAATATTTAATTAGAATTGAATAAAAGAATTGGATTTTTGGGTTTACCATGAACGATGTTTTAAATAACATTTGTTCTTTAACCCAATTAACAGTGAAGATATGATTTGGAATTTATAATCTTTTAATTAAGATTAAGGGAATTTTCTAAAGTAAAGTTTTCCAGTTTAATATATTAAATTGGAATTGAATGGAATTCGATTCGGTAATAATCGAGATGAGCTTCTATGAAGGAAGACCGTTACTATATATGAAATTTAAAAGGATTTGCAGTTATTCCATTTATATTATTAGCCTGATATGGGAATTTATATCGATTATACACTGTTATAATTTCCATGTAGATTTCATTTTGATGGAAGATGATTTTGGGTTTATCGTGAACTATGTTTTAAATGACATTGGTTCTTTACCCAAGTAAAGATGGGATTTATTTCCTAAATTTGAATAATCTTTAAGAAATGATTTTTGGAGATTAAAACTAAGTGGAGTTTTAATAAATCTTTAATTAGATTGAAATGTTTACGTGGTAATCAAATTTTCCAAATTTGAGAAGTGTTCGAAAATGGAGTATCACCCGTTTTACTTCATGCGATAGTTAAATCTTTAATTAGATTTGAACGTTAAATGGTAATTGAATTTACCAATAACACAGCGAGTGTTATATATGGAGTACTACCAGTTTTACTCCAAGGGATGAATAGGTTGAGATTGGAAAAATAAAATAAATGATTACTTCGGTAAGGCTCAATAATCCCGACTAGTTTGATAAACCATAATTTGGTTTAAGGTTGTGAAAAGATAATAAAAAATCTTTTGAAATGGTTTCCAAGTGAAGATTTAAACAAGAGGTTTAAATGAATTAAATCTTTGATAAGATTTACGGGAATAATTCCTAATGTAAAGAATATTTAAATAAAACAATATTCTGAATTAAAATGAGGTGTGTGATGTGATTTTATAGCACTAGATTATTGGTTATAAAATACACAAGTTATTCGAAAAGACCGGGTTCATCCCATTCTGAATAATTGATACGACGACTAGAAGTCGACGATGAAGACGGTGGTCGAAGACCGGAGATCTTTACGAATATGGATGATTACTGATGTCTTGATTAGGCTGATCCACCGAGACAAGGTAATAAGTGGTGATCGTCGAAACGTACTTGGAGATCGACTGAATATGCGAGGACCTCTCTGCTGTATTGGACATATGGGACGAGGAATAAGGTGCCTCTGGTTTCGTTCAGACCCAGAATAGACTTGTAAATGGATGTGTGTATGACATTGGATTTCATTCTGTGTTGCTTGATTTCTATTAAATATATATCTGTTTGGTGGCGGAGAATTTATTCTCTTGCTTAACACCCTTCTCTGAGACGTATGAGCTTAGAGGTTATATATTGATAGACATCAGTTGCATGGCGTGAATTGTCAGCGTGGCATGTTGAGATGCAAATGATCAAGGCTTTTGTTGAAAAGCAAAGTCTTATGGAAGATGATCAAAGCACGGCTTTAATTAGCATAGTTTTGTGTATAGCGTTAATTCGCGAGCCTCACACCCAGTATGAACCAAAAACGGGAGAAGACAGTAAGGAGGACATATGTTTCTTTCTAGTTAGGAGTGGTGTCATGGTATGGAGGCCAGACGTTTCACTTATGTGGATGATGGAAAGCGAGATACCTTGGATTTGAGTCCCTAGTGGCTCTTGATATTGGTCGACATACTGACCAGATTTTATGCCCCATAGGGCAGGGAAACGTATTGTTCAGGAATTGCCAATCCACTAAAGTGTGGACCTACCCTACCACTCCAGGGATGATGTGTTCTTTTCCTGAGGCACAGGATAGATTGTCTCGAATTTGGATGAGGAAGATCCCTTGCCTTGGTTCATAGAAGGAAATCCAACTTCCAATATGACATTGTGCGGTTTTGATTGTAAAACTAGTATAGCGGCATAAAATATGGTACCTATGTCGTCTATAATTGATACATTTATATTTGAAGCTAATTTTGACACTATGCACTTATAGGACTATCAAAATGATTTGTTTTAAACGTACCAAGCATGTTTGGCTATTATAAGGGAAAACTCTATCATCCGTCTTGCGTTGCATTGTGTGATGGGACCTGAATCTTATAATAGCTTCATTTTTCAAAAAGCATAGCGTCGTTTTATTTTAAACTGAGATTCATGTGGAGTAAACCCGTTCCGTGATATATGACGTGGTCCCGTGATTTCCCAACTCTTATAGTAAAGTTTTAATATCTGTTTTAGTTCTCACACTAGTCCTATGACTGACTCGGAGTTTATTGTTTTAACCTAAACTCTGGGTGCCCATATTTTCTACACGGGCAGCTCGTAGTTCTGGTTTTGCAGATTTCAATTTAATAGGATCTTGGTTTACAGCTAGAGCTACATTCGGAAAGCTTTGTATCGATGTATTTCTTTCAGTTGTGTTAGTTGATGTATTTTTTCGCTGTGCATTGTATTTATACATTTTCTTTCCACTGCTATGTAATGTATTCTCTGATATTATTTTTCTACTGTGTAATATTAATTATTCATACTCTGATATATTCTTGTACTCTAATATAAATTTTTGTAATAGCAATGAAATGTTCTATATATTGTTTGTGTCTGATGCATCGTGTTCTCAAAACAATTCATCCTATTCTGTCTCTTCAGGGATCGGGAGAATTCGGATCGTTATAGTTTGGTATCTGAGCTTTGGTTTACAAAGCTCGAGAACAAGACATATTAGAACCAAATGAAAGAATTCATCAGAGGTAGGATTAGTAATGTCCTATAAGAAAAAAAACTCGTTAGAGATAGGGTTAGTAATACCCTAGAACGAGTTTGAAGAGTATTATTTAAAAAAAAATAGTTTTCAAAATTTTATATTTTAATTATACATATTTGAGTATTTTATTTTAAATTGATTTGGACTATCGGGTATCTGAAGATTTTGCATATAAGCCTAGCTAGCGTGTATATGAAGTCTCAAATATATTGGATGGATATAGAATCACACTCTAGTCGCCTAGGGATGATTCTGATGATCGGCATACCATCATCAGCATCTATGTTCAAGTTTCGAAAGTGGGATATCTATATATTTCCAATTGACTTATGGGAGAACCAAAACATAGTTAGAATTTATTGTTTGTTAATAGACACTGAAAATTGGATTTTTGAGTATATATTAAAGTTGTATGATTGAAAATTTAACCAACTAACTAATTGTTGGTTGTGTTGTATGATTATTAGTTTGATTAATAAAAAAATATTGGAATAATAAAACCAGTAAGAGATTAAACGGTAAATTAAGCCAAATCTAATCAAATATTGAATTGAATTGAAAAATGATTGAAATTGCATATATGTACATGTGTATATAATGAACAGGTCATAACATGGAAGCTAAGAAGAGGAATAAAATTGTATGCCCGACAAATATGTACATGTTTACTATATTCATTGGGTTTGATGATTTAATGAGCCGATTGGCAGGCTGCATGGCTTTTTCTTTTTCTTTTTGATTGATGAGGGGCATATGAGGCAAGTTATGGTTTTACCGATAGGGATGTACAAAGGAGGTTTTGGCGAATTTTTTTGAAAATTTAGGGTGTTAGCCAAATTGGTGAGAAATTAGAAAATTCTTAGAAATTGAAAAGTTGAAGAATGAAAGATAGAATGAAAGTTGAGTTGGTTAGCTAAACAACTTTCAACCTTTTCGAGAACAAAAAGATTTTAAGTGGGGGAGATTGTAACAACCCGAAATTTCTGAACCAATTTTAAATTTTAAATTGGCTATTTTGTTGGGTTTTGAATATTTAAAATTTGATTTATTTTAAATAATAACGACTAAAAATTTATTTAAATTGAAGTTAGAATGAATAAATTTTATATTTAGTTAAAATGAACTGAAAATTCGATTTTAAATTTATATTGAATGTACAGAATTTAATATAAATCGGATTAAGTTAAAACCAGAAACATTAGAATCTATTTGATTATATCTTTCTAATGAATGTGAAAAATTCAGATTTCATAATATAAATTGAAAGTTGTGTCCATTTTAAAATTTAGAATAGTCGTTATAGAATTTATATATATTTTAATATAATATATAGCCCTTAAAAATAGCCATTTTGCAAACGACCCCCGTTTTCGATGAAACCACTTTTTTTGAACCCGGAATGTCAAATTATTGTTAGGTTTCAAATTTCATAATTTTTGGAATTAAAATGTGAGCGTAGTGAATTTAAACGCGTTTGGTCAATTTCAATTTGAATTTAATCGACTGGAAAATGACCATTTTTTAAACGGTCTCCAAATTCAATGAAATTAGTTTTGTTAGGATTGTATCGTCAAAACATAGCTAGATTTATTTTTCTGCAATTTTTGGAGTCAGTATATGGCCCTGGTAAATTAAAATGTACGTTTAAATTTCAATATATTGATTTATATTTTAATTTAAAGAAAAACTGATCGAAACGATAGAATTGGCCCACGAAACATATCTTATTGTGTCCAAAATGGGGTTAATTAGCTTCAGATGACAATCGTTGGGTTTGATGTGGAGTTCAAAAATAAAACAAGTAAATTTGGAATTTAATAATAATAAAAATATAATATATATATACCCCCCCCTTTATATCTCAAAACCCTAACCCTAGGGAATTCGTTCACAGCCGCCGTTTTTAATTAAAGGCCAATATAATTCGAAATGTAATCCAAAATCATATCCAATCCATTATGAATTTCAATATGGTTTCTGAACGAAAATCAAAGAAAAAGCTTAGATCCTAAATTTCATACGGACGAGATGAAATTTCATTTGGTATTTAGCTCAAACTCTAAGCTTCAAGTGGCGCTGTTCGCATGGGTATTCGCATCGCCAGGGCCCATCGAGTTGGCCATGCTAGTCAGCGTTGAAGGAGGTGGTTCGGCTCTTCGTAGTGGTGGTCGTGGATTGGTGGCGGAGGACCTCCAGCGGCAGGCGACGGTGAATGGTTGAAGACGACTTTGGGTTTTTCGATTTCCAGAAATAACGATGAGCAAGGGGTAATTAGGAAATTGTTTAGAGAATAATTAATTAAGTTTAATTATTTAATTAGTTTATTAAATGTAATTAAAACTTTAAACAATCATATCTTCTTCGTACGATATCAGAAATTCGCAAATTCAAATTCATTGGAAATGCAGAAAAGAGAGTTTCGCTATTGAACTGACCAGGAAAAAAATGGAGCAACTTAGAATTCGGGGCAAATTCGAATCCGAACATTAATAAAATCTTCAGATAAAGACTGACGGAGTGGATCCCAGTGTGAGAATTCTCTCACTAATTTTTTTATAGTTATTTAATTTATTTTATAACTGTAAATATATATAAATTGCTAGTATATATTTTTATCTGTTGTATGGAGTTCAACATTCGAATTCACACAAATCACATAAATTGGAAGCAATGTATGGATATTACCGACACTCGGATTTCATACTCTGCAAATGGCGACTTATGGTGCTGTAAACGGCATTGGGTAGTTGAGTATTTATTTATATGGATGATTTGATGATTTGTGTGGTAATTGTGATGATTAACATATTAAAAACAATGGTAATATTAATGTGATAGTGAAATTAATTTATAAATATCCATTTATAATTTAAACAGTAAAATTGGCTACTTAGATAAATAATTCAAACCGAATTAGAATTGATTAAATTAATTAACCAATAATTTATTTAAAATGACTGTTGTTGTTTAAAAACTCCACATGGGTATTAGGATGATATTTGACATACACTAATCCCAATATTTAGTTGTATGTTAGTCGATGGGTTAACAGGCTGTGATGCACGTTATTTATTCATTTTAATGCTTATACAGTTGTAAATTGTACCTTGGATGATGTTTGAATGGATAATGATTATTTATCATTATTGTTGAATACATGTGATGTATGAAATCCATATAACTGAAATGTGAAGCCGAGTTAAGTAATTAAACACCATTTTAACCCGAACGGGTTTATCGATCGATTTTATTTATTTTATAAAGGATACGAAAAGAAAATGGATTTCAAAATCTGATATTTTGAAAATATTATCATTTTAATATTATAATGATATAGAATATTCAATTTTGATTTAAAATTGAAAATGAGTTGGAATCGTTTTAAAATGAATTTATAAACGATTTACAAAATACATTTTAAATGGAAATCGACGATATATATATATATATTATATATATAATGGCTTGAATAGAACGCGCCGCGCAGCGACCGTTCGCGAATTTCAACCATTAACTTCAAAGTGATGTAACGGGAGATCCGACCGTCGGATTCTCCTAAAACTGAAACCTTGGGTTTGTATCGAAAAGAGCTTTCCAATGATAATAAGAGATTTGAAATCTAATGGTTATTTTAAGATATATCCAAATCAATTTCAGAAAAGGTCGCTATGAATGCAGTTCGGTGGCCGTTATTGGAAATCGACAGTAAGGGCCTTAATAAAATTATTAAAAATATGGAAAAATTGTGTAAAATCATTATAAATGATTTGGAAAGAGTTTGGGTGAATAATTCCATACTTGAAAAGATAAAATAATTTTTTTCGAAATGAACTAGTTAATAACTAGAGTAAAAATACAATCATTTTTAGAAATAATAAATTGGATTTGAAATTGGGTTTAAAATAATCAGAATTTTCCAATGGATAAATTGGAATGGATTTGAAATGGAAATAATCTTCGTAATATTTCGATATTGGATTCCGTGGTTGTACAGATATTATTGAGGAATTTGAAATATACAGATATCGCTATTTCCAATACAATATCCGTTGGTTATTTCAGAATTTGATATTGAATATAAGCCGATATAATTTCTGTTCTGAGCCTTGTATTTAATATCAAATTGGATTTTTGGGTTTATCGTGAATGGTGTCTTAAATAACACTATTCTTAAACCCAGTTGAGAAGAGTATAAATTTTTTAATTAAGATTTAGAGAAGTTTTCCAATTAATTAATATTTAATTGGAATTGAATAAAAGAATTGGATTTTTGGGTTTACAGTGAATGGTGTTTCAAATAACTTTTGTTCTTTAACCCAATTAACAGTGAAGATATGATTTGGAATTTATAATCTTTTAATTAAGATTAAGGGAATTTTCCAAAGTAAAGTTTACCAGTTTAATATATTAAATTGGAATTGAATGGAATTCGATTCGGTAATAATCGAGATAAGCTTCTGTGAAGGAAGACCGTAACTATATATTTAATTTAAAAGGGTTTGCCATTATTCCATTTATATTATTAGTCTGATATGGGAATTTATATCGATTATACACTGTTATGATTTTCGTGTAGATTCCATTTTGATGGAAGATGATTTTGGATTTATCGTGAGCTATGTTAAATGACATTGGTTCTTTAACCCAAGTAAAGACGGAATTTATTTCCTAAATTTGAATAATCATTAAGAAATGATTTATGGAGATTAAAACTAAGTGGAGTTTTAATAAATCTTTAATTAGATTGAAATGTTAATGTGGTAATTAAATTTTCCAAATTTGAGAAGTGTTCGAAAATGGAGTATCACCCGTTTAACTTCATGCGATAGTTAAATCTTTAATTAGATTTGAACGCTAAATGGTTATTGAATTTACCAATAACACAGTGAGTGTTATATATGGAGTACTAGCAGTTTTGCTCCATGGGATGAATAGGTTGAGATTGAAAAAATAAAATAAATGATTACTTCGGTAAGTCTCGATAATCCCGACTAGTTTGATAAACCATAATTTGGTTTAAGGTTGTGAAAAGATAATACAAAATCTTTTGAAATGGTTTCCAAGTGAAGATTTAAACACGAGGTTTAAATGAATTAAATCTTTGATAAGATTTATGAGAGTACTTACCAATGTAAAGAATATTTGAATAAAATAATATTCTGAATTGGAATGAGGCATATGATGTGTTTTTATAGAACTTGTTTATTGATTATAAAATACGCAAGTTAATCGGAAAGACCGGGTTCATCCCATTCTGAATAACTAATACGACGACTAAAAGTCAGCGATGAAGACGGTGGTCGAAGGCCGGAGATCTTCACATCGTATAGCTGATTACTGATGTCTCGATTGGGCTGATCCCCCGAGACAAGGTAATAAGTGGGGATTGTCCAAACGTACTTGGAGATCAACTGGATATGCGAGGATCTCTCTCCTGTATTGGACATATAAGACGAGGAATAAGGTGCCTTCGGTTTCATTTAGACCCAGAACGGATTTGTAAATGGATGTGTCTGACATTGGATTTCATTCTGTGTTGATTGATTTCAATTAAATATATATCTGTTTGGTGGCAGAGAATTTATTCTCTTGCTTAACACCCTTCTCTGAGATGTATGAGCTTAGAGGTTATATATTGATAGACATCAGTTGCATAGCATGAATTGTCAGTGTGGCATGCTGATATGCAAATGATCAAGGCTTTTATTGAAAAGCAGAGTCTTGTGGATGATGATCAAAGCACGTCTTTAATTAGCATAGCTTTATGTACAACGTTAATTCGCGAGCCTCACACCCTGGTATGAACCAGAAACGGGAGAGGACGGAAGGGAGGACATGCATTTCTTCCTAGTTAGAAGTTATGTCATGGTATGGAAGCATACATTTTACTTATGTAGATGATGGAAAACGAGGTACCTCAGATTTGAGTCCCTAGTGGCTCTTGATATTGGTCGACATGCTGACCAGATTTTATGCCCCATAGGGTAGGGAAATGTATTGTTCAGGAATTGCCAATCCACGAAAATAAGTGTGGACCGGCCCTGTAGCTCTAGGGACGATGCGTTCTTTTCCTTAGGCACGGGCTAGAGTGTCTCGAATTCGGATGAGGAAGATCCCTTGCCTCGGTTCATAGATGGAAATCTAACTTCCAATACGATATTGTGCGGTTTTGATGTAAAACTAGCATGGCGGCATAATATATGGTACCTATGTCTTCTATGATTGATACATTTATATTTGAAGCTGATTTTGACACTATGCACTATAGTCTATAGCAATATCGAAATGATTTGTTTTAAATGTACCAAGCATGTTTGGCTATTATAAGGGAAACTCTATCCTCCGACTTGTGTTGCATTGTGTGATAGGACCTGAGTCTTATAATAGCTTCATTTTTCAAAAAGCATAGCGTTGTTTTATTTTAAACTGGGATTCATGTGGAGTAAACCCGTTTCGTGTTATACGGTGTGGTCCCATGATTTCCCAACTTTTAAAGTAAAGTTTTAATAACTGTTTTAGTTCTCACACCAGTCCCAAGACTGGTTCAGAGTTTATTATGTTAACCTAAACTCTGGGTGCCCATATTTTCCATACGAGTAGCTAGTAGTTTTGGTATTGCAGATTTCTATTTAACAGGATCCTGGTTTATAGCTGCAGCAATAATCAGAAAGCTTTGTATCCGCGTATTTCTTTCAGTTGTGTTAGTTTATGTATTTTTCCACGGTGCATTGTATTTATACATTTTATTTCCGCTGCTGTGTAATGTATTCTCTGATATTATTTTTCAACTGTGTAAATTTATTTATTAATACTCTGATATATCCTTGTACTCTGATGTAAATTTTTGTAATAGCAATGAAATGTTCTATTATTTGTGTCTGATGCATTGTGTTCTCAAAACAATTTGTCCTTTTCCGTCTCCTCGGGGATCGGGGGATTTCGGATTGTTATAGTTTCTCTTCTTCCTCCCCTATATATTCACCCCAATTCCGTTCCATTTCCCGTAACCCACCCAGAATGGGCCTAAATTTCGACCCAGAAATGGTCTATCGAAACTTAGAGCCATTTTAAACTTGTCGTTTGTTCCTGTAAGGATTTCATTTGCACAGATGAAATATACACAACTACTTTGAATGGAAATCTCACACAGCGGAAAGAGAAAATATAATACTGAGAATAAGATGTAGCACTTTTTAAAAATCATAGAAATACATTAGTCAAAGTTACATATGTTCAATAGTTACATCAAATATTTCATTCTAACAAGTTTCCAAAAGAAGTAAACCGATAACTACTAATAATAGCATAATAACTTCATCTTCTTCTCCAGCTCCAATCATCACTTCGTCCATGGTTTTTACCCCATCTACTGGCATGTTGGATGTGTTAAGGAGAGGGGACAGAACATAAAGTTCTGTGTGACTGAAATATGGTGTTACTTAATGTCCATACCCTATATTTTTAGCAGGTTACATATGTCAAGGTATGTCTACGTAGCTCACAAGATTCACACAAACACAACGTATTTAACCAATGAGGTAGATATCCAAGTCAATCGCTCATTAGTGTTTTTAGGATAAAGTCCTAAGGAGGTGGGCATTCTCGGTCGCTTATTGCCCTATTAAAGCTGGATTCTTATGATCCTTTATAACCCTGAGGCGGACCCTAGCCTCTTTAGACCTCGTACTAATACGTCAACGTTCTTAAAGTTTATACTCTCAATTATAATATGAAAAATAGTATTGTGAACGTTACTACTTAACTGATATTATGGTAAGACACCTATATCGCTTTAGACTTCCCTTAGACAGTTGGTTAGCATGCAATGGCCACGTATCTTTTATATACCAAGTATGTCCCTAGTTGATCCCTTACATGCTTCTAAAGGAATCAGACATCCTCCGCAAACTACCCAACTCTGTTACTGCTTATGCGTAATCACTTTTAGAGAAGGAGGACCCAAAGACTTACTTCAAATCTAATAAGGGTGGGTCTATGACTTTAGTTCCTCTCAAGGGAGTAAACCTTCGGAGGGATCCTAGTCCTAACCACTTAAGACCAAAATTAGATAAAAATATAGTCAGCCACTTAAGACCTTCTCAAGGTGTAGTAAACCAACCTATTTTCACAAGCAATAGACTTATATATATAGTTATATATATATATATATATATATACATACACGCACATACTAGACCTCTCCCATTAAACCGTATACCTGTAGATGCTGGATATGCCTGTCAGTTCTGGGCAGACTTCTACTACAGGTTGGTTTAACCTCGTGTCTAGTGTACTAAGTTTGAATGGTTCATGACATCCTAACCTCTCACATTAGTTGGGCCTACTTGTGGTTGCTGGATTTGTCAGTCGGTTCCGAGCAGACTTATACCACAAATGGCAACTAACCTCGTGTCTGTGTGTCATTATTTATATATAAAAAACCATTCTATACGCACACACAAGCAATTAATATATATTTATATGTATGGGAACATTTCAAATTCGAATTCTATCATAACCACATTCATTACGCTAATATAACGTTAATTACGTTTATATAAGTATAATAATTATAATGCCTAAATAACATAAATATTCGTATGAACGAGGAAACGTTCTAACGAGATGACAATTGTCATTCTGTCTAAATCAAGGTATACAAGTTAGTTTTTCCATACTTTTACCGCTACAACTTAGGCATGATGGCATAATAACAAGATAACAAATAACAGTGGATGAAAAATATACATACTAATTTCAGCTTGCATCCTAGGCTTGTTGAAATGATTTCAATATTGGATCAAAAATAGAGTATTACATACACTTATACATGTATGTTTATAATTTCCGCTTTATTTAATTCGCCCCTTTTTGGTGTTATGCACATAAAAATGTTTACATTTGATATATTTCAAGTATGAATAAGTTTGGATTAAAAATAGAATCTAAAACCTAATCAAATCATAAAATACCCAAATTTAAACCCTTTTAGGTTACAATCAAATGTTTAATAAAGGTGAATTACACAAAGTAGAAACAATAGTAGCAACATTCCCTTTTCATTCTTAATCCAATATTAAAATTAAAAATCCACAAAACCCAAATAATATGACTATTCATACATAAATATAAAATAGAGGATTTGGTGGTTTTGGTATTGATGTTATCGATTTCCAAATCCTCCTAGGCATATCTATCAAAATGATAATCTAATTAAAATATGAATATGCCTAAGTAAACGATATTCCACTCACAGATCTAGAGAAGAACAAAGAGGATTTTGTTGTAGTAGATCTAGATCTGTGCTTAATCTTTGAAGCAAACGTGCTCCAATAATCCTCCTAATATACATGTAAAAAACATATATTAGAATCTTGTGTATGTATTTATACCACATTCCAGAATACTGAGCCGATGTGAATTAGAATTGAGAGAAGTTAAGAATAAAGGGTGGAGGAATAGAGGAAATCCTTAACCTTTCTTTCTTTGGAATTTAGTAATGACAGAGAGGAAGCGTGGAGGCAGGGATAAGAGAATGGTCAGGGTTCTAATGTGTGATAGGAGGGGCTATATATAGTTGCTTGTGTGAGCGTTGGCTGTTGGATTATTCAGATTAAATCCTAGCCTTTTAATTATATATATCCCTTTTAGAAAACCCTAACCACATACATTCATTGGGCTGTTTAGTCGACGGACGGTCGACCTAGGCGGTCGATCTCCTGTTTGTTGAAACGCACAATAAAGGCTGTGGCGATGAGGTGTTAATTGAATTAATACGTTGCTTAATTTCTTAATCTTATTCCTTATATAAAATATCCTTTGTCCCTGTGATCTTATCCTTATTTCAAATTTCAAATTCTCCCTCTTTATTTTGAATATATTTTGGACACATATATATATGTATTATCCATTTATATATATATATATATATATTCTGCGTTTTACTATCCAAATTCATTTGTTCATAACTTCTTCATACATTGACCGTTTTTAGCATATTATATATGAAAACTATTCAGAATTTCGCTATGAATCCAAATAAAAGAATTTCATAGCCAAATTCCTATAGCTTTAAAATCTCATTTTCCAGCCATATTATTTAATTGCTTTTATTTATTTATTTATTTATTATTAATGTTTATGTATTTTACGAGGTGTTACATTCTCTCCCCTTAAAATGGAGTTCGTCCCGAAATCTGTTTAAGGAGCAAAAAATACAACTCGCTCGAAACATCCAAGTTGTACATCCATGATATTTTTATTTCAGCCATAAGCAACCATGACTCGAAGTGATTATGAACTGCAGACCCACTAAAGTGAGCTCTATCCTAGCATGTAGATGTAATAAGTGATGCAATATACATGAAACCAACCTAATATGTGTACATTTCTATATGAGTAGAGACAACGACCAATAAATCACCATTTATTGGTTGATCTCTCTAAGAGAGAACAACCATAAATCACCATTTTACTCTATATTTAATCTAAAAGGTAAGCCATTTATTGGTTGTTCTCTCGAGAGAACAACCAATAAATCACCATTTATTGGTTGTTCTCTGCGCTTGCGCAATGGTGTTGCATCCATTTCCTAACATCCAATCTAGTAATGACGATGCACCCATAAAAGTTATTTTAAGGAAAAATTACCCGAAAAAAGCTCTGGGTGAGTCTGTCTCATCTTGTCCTCGGTCTCCCATGTGCATTCCGCAGGATCATTTCCCCATTGTACTTAGACGAGGCGAATGGTTTTATTGCAGAGTCTCTTGATTCCATGCTCTACAATCCTTACAGTGGCACGGGGCATCCTGGACTCCAGCTCGAGTTTTTCTATGTCCCGAATTTCATCAAGCTTGAATCTGATAGCAGAATCATGAAGGCATTTCCTTAGATGAGATATATGAAAAACATTATGGATTCTCGATAGATGTTCTAGGAGATCCACTCATTAAGCCAAAGATCCTATCTTCTCGATGACACGAAAAGGCCCAATAAATTTGGGAGCCAACTTCTCAGTCTTCCCAAACCGAACAGACTTCTTAAGAGGGAATACTTTAAAGAATACCAAGTCTCCAACATTAAACTCAAGTTCCCCCCTTGGCTTACCGACATATGAATCTGATGTTCTTGGGCTGCCTTCATCCTCTGCCTAATTAGGGATATATTCTTCGTGAAATCACATATGAAGTCTGGTCCAAGTATAACCTTTCAGTAGTTTCCCACCAACAAGTTGGTGATTTAAGTGGCCTCCCGTATAGCGCTTCGAAAGGGGACATACCAATCGTCGTTTGAAAACTATTATTATACGTGAACTCCACTAGTGGTAGGAGCTGCTCCCAAACTCCTAAAAAGTCAATTTTACAAGCTCTGAGCAAGTCTTCTAAGATTCTGTTTACTCTTTCTGTCTGTCGGTCTGTGGATGATAAGCTGTGCTTAGGTAAAGGGTCATTCCCAATACTGCTTGTCGGCTTCTCCAAAATTCGCTTGTGAACAAGGGATCTCTGTCACTCACAATACTTGATGGCATATCATGTAGTTTGACTATATCTTTGACATATAATTGTGTTAATGAGGCTGTAGTTCTCGTCTTCTTGACTGGTATAAAATGGGCGCTTTTGGTTAAGTGATCTACCACAACCTAAATGTCCTCGTTACCCATTTGGCTTTTAGGAAGTCCATCTACAAAGTCCATGGAAATATATTCCCACTTCCACGTGAGGATCTCTAAAGGTAACAATAATCCTTTGGTCTTTCCTTACTCCGCTTTGACTTTTTAGCACATCAAGCATTTGGCCACAAACTCGGCTACATCTCATTTCAGTCCTTCCCAATGGAGATTCCTCTTCATATCTTTGTAAATTTTATCCCCACCATGATGTATGGTTATCTTTGACCTATGCCACTCCTTTGAAATTTCTTTCCTCAACCATTTATCCTTAGGGACGTAAAGTCATCCATCACAAAGTAAACTTCCATCATCGCCGATCGAATACCTAACCGAATGGGGAAAAGTTTCCTTCTTTTCCAGTTTCTCCTTTATGCTTCTCAATTCTTCATCGAGGTCTTGTGTCTTTCGAATTCTCTCCTTTAGGGTAGACCTAACTATCATGGCTCCAAGAAAACCATTAGAAGTGGTTGGTGAGGGTTGCAAATTAAAATTAGAGAGAAACTCTAATTGTTTCCATTTTGAGATCGCATTCAAGATCGCATGTTTTTTACTTAAAGCACCTGCCACAACATTCCCCTTTCTCGGGGTTTACTGGATCATGAAATCAAATAAGGCAATATATTCCATCCATCATTGTTGTCTCAATTTTAGGCCACATTGAGAAAATAAATACTTTAGGGATTTATGGTCACTAAAGAGTTCAAATTTCTCCCCTAAAAGAAAATGCCCCCACATCTTAAGAGCGAACACTACTGCGGCTAACTCAAGGTCATGAACTGGGTATCTCTTCTCTGGATCATTGACTTGTCTACTAGCATAAGCATCTACTCTTCCTTCTTGCATAAGGACTGCTCCTAAACATGTCCCACGTGCATCGATGTAAATTGTAAACAGTTTTGAACCATCGAGTGTAATTAGGACATGTGCGCTAGTTAATACTTCCTTTAATTTCTTAAAGGCTATATCACATTTATTACTCCAAGAGAACACCAAATTCTTCTTTGTTAATTGGGTTAAAGGAGAAGCAATCTTTGCAAAGTCTTTAATGAATTTCCTGTAATATCTGGCCAATCAAAGGAAGCTTCTTACTTCCGTAGCATTTCGAGGTATCCTCCACTCCTTGATTGTCTCGATCTTTGCGGGTTATATGGCCAAGCCTTCGCTTGACACAATATGTCCTAAAAATCTTACTTCTCCCTCCTGAAATGGCACTTCAAGAATTTTGCTTTCAATTGGTTCTTTCTTAATATCCCTAACACTTGTCTTAATTGGTCTTCATGCTCTTTATGGTCTTTTGAAAATACAAGGTTATCATCTACGAAGACTACCACAATTTTATTTAGAACGCCCCTAAACAATCTATTCATGAGGTCTACAAAGAAGGCGGGTACATTCGTTAGTCCGAAGGGCATAACTTCCCATTGGAATAATCTGTCTAGCGTCCTAAACGCAGTTTTGTCCTTACTGTCCTTCGCAATTCTAAACTGGTGAAATCCAGTAGCAAGGTTCAACTGGGAATACTCGGGCTCCTCCCAAGTGGTCAAAAAGGTCATCGATTATAGGTAAAGGGTACCTATTCTTCTTGATCAATTTATTGAGTTCCCTATAGTCCACACAAAGTCTCTAACATCCTTCTCCTTTGATGGAAAATACAACATGTGCACCCCATTCTGAGGTATTTCGTTGAATGAAACCTTTTTGCAATAATTATGAAATATTCTTATCCAACTCCCTTCTTTCTTTAAGAGCCATATGCCTCAAGGGTAGTGCTACCAGTCTAGCGTTTTTCTCTAAGTCAATATGAAAAGAGATTTCTCTGTGCGGTGGAAATCCCGTGACTTCCTCGAAAACATCCAAGAACTCACAAACTATAGGGACCGAAGGTGGTCCTTTAGAACTAGGAGATAAGGAATATAATAAGGCTTTTTCCTTGTTCCTAACATTACAAGGAATGCTTAGGCTACATCCTCCTCAGCTCCTAAGACGAATGATCCTCTTATCGCAATCTAGCACGACCCCATAAAATGATAGCCAATCCATACCTAGGATAAGGTCATACCCCATAAAATTTAATGCATACTTTTTATAATGGAACTCGATATTGTCGACCTCCAATACTATGTCTTTACACAACATCTCAAGATACTTAGATCCTCCGATAGGGTTGGCCACCTCTATCTGACTATCAGAGATAAACATTAGAAGGTCTAATAGATTAACAAGTCTCTTAGAAATAAAGGAACGAGTTGCTTCAAAATCGAACAAGGTGTATTCAGAATTTTCCTAAAACAGAAGTTATACCTTTCTGTGCGGATTGCCTTGGTCTTTTGGGAGTTGGCTTTGAATTGGTGTTACCACTATTGCATAGTTCTGGCCACTCTTGATTACTTTGGGCCTCAGGCAATCCTTGGATATGTATCCTTCTTCATGGTAGTTGTAACACTTCCCTTTGAATTCCTTCTTCGCCAATGAGGTCCTACATTCCTTAGCCTCATGGCCCTTGCAGTTGCACCTCGTACAAGTCTTTGCTTCCCTTATGAATTTGTTCTTCTTCTTTTTTTTCCACCATTCCTTTTTCTTATTCTTGTTGGAGCTTCCTTATCCTTTCTCACCTTCTTTCTCCTCCTTGGAGCCTTCTGTCGTGCACAAGATAGCAGTCTCTACCAGGGTTTCAAAAGTTGCCCCAAAAATTACTTGGGCTAATATAGTTTCCTTTAATGGAGAGTTCAGTCCTTTAACAAATACCTAGGCTTTGTTCATGATGGTGTCTACCAAACCTCTCCCAAACTTACATAATTCGGTAAATTTGGCTGCAAGCTCAAGCTCCCTTGCTTGAGGTGGATGAATTTCTCTAATTGGATAGTCATTTCTGCTCTTGGCAAAAACTTTGCTTCGAAACGGGTTTTGAATTCGGCCCAGGTAAATATCCGGCCCTCATTCTCCATAGAAATTAAGTTCCACCATTCAAGGGCCTCATCTTTCAAGTGCCAAGCCTCTATTCTCCTTTTTACTTCATTGGGCCAGCCAATAGCTTCGCAGATTCTTTTACAGTCCATAATCTAAGATTGGGCATTATTAAAACTTTCCTTCCCATTAAATGATTTCCCTCCAAGATTCGCAAAGGTCTTACATTAGTGAGAAAAGTCAAAGACTACCTCAGCGGTAGGAGCTGCAGGTGCCGTTGGGGCAGGATTAGCAACATGGACCTGTTCCCCGGTACGGAGGTACTGTTGGAACCATTCTGGCAAGTATCAGGGCCTTGCCTGGTTACTGTAACACCCCACCACCGCTAGGGTCACTCACAAAGGGAATGCACTAGGTTTGGTGAAGCATTATCGAGGTAAACATGCACATAAATATTACAAGGCAGAACATATATAAAACAGCGGAAGTAAAACAAATTTCATTACCTTATAAAATAAGGTCTAAAGCCTTTTACATCAGAATATATCAAAACCTGTCTTGCACTAGTAAAGAAGCATAAAGCCTTTTCATAAATTATTCCCCAAAATAATGCGGTGAAGCAGCCATAGCCAAGAGAAGACCAGCTATACATGATGACCTTCAAGCATAAGAGGTCCGAACTAAACAACAACATTTCCTCCCTGAAAACCTGGGGGGGAAACGGAAGACAAAGAGGCGAAACAAAACGGGGTCAGTCATAAAGACTGGTAAGTCCTATCTACTTCCAGTATAAAAACAGATAAAGGTAACATGACATGCATAAACTGAAAGTAAACATAAGGATGACGACAAGATAGATAAGCTAAACCAAGATAACCGGATGAACTACTGTAGCAAGATAAACTAAGGTATCATGATAAACTACGGTGTCAAGATAAATCAAGGTATCACATCGTCAGGTTTCTATCAAGTATACCATCCCAAGGTATCTATCATGTGTAAAATCCCAAGGTATTTATCATGTATATTTGCTCTGCACCTCTCGTACTAGTATCCCAACCCGCGTCATGTGTTAACTATGAATGTCCTTTGCCCAATGTCATGTAATGGTCCATGTCAACCTAATATATAGCATATGTAGATTTTCCCAACTCGTATGTTTCTTTCCATGTATAATTCAGTCCTTTGCCGTAGGCCGTACGGGCTTTCCCATGTAAATCTATACCACCTCAACGTAGTACCATTTTATCCTTGAAGTTGTTTTGGACTGCTACCCTTGATCTGGTTATGTTTTCTTACCATGAACTATCACGTGTTCAATTAGGATTTATGCCACCTAGGGCCACTAGGGATTATGCTACCTAATGAATGTTTCCGTGTCTCGGTTTGGGTTCAAGCCACCTAGGGCCACTAGGGATTATGCCACCCGTCAACCACGCCCTTTATCCCACGTATGTATCGTGAATCGTTTTCCATGTCTAGACGCACATGTATCTCAATGTGCCATCCGAGTTCCGTGCTAGGGCAAATCAAGAAATATGGGACTCAGTCGGGAGCTTTAAGTCATCTGCCGATGCAGATATCAAGGTCTGTTTTTGTATCCGTGGCTATGGTCCCACGTGACCCCTCCCTCAACTACTGAATGGCAATCCAAGAAAAATCATGTATGAGAACTACATCTCGGCCCCACTATGCCCCACTTTCCTATTGGCCAACCTCACCCATGTCTCGATAGCAAGAACATGGTCTGTTGGGAGTTCTCTGCCTTTCCGTTCGTACACGATTGACTAAAGATGGTAGGTAGTCGACGACGCGCTATCCAGGGAAAAAACAAGAATCGACGACTCCACGCTAATCCATCCCAGTCTTTAGGTCGCTCGCATAGCAACCAAGGCATACTCTTGGTTCTTCTACCGCAGACCTTAACCTCTTGTGAGCCCAGGCGGATCATCTGCAACCTCACAGAGGGATACCAAGAGTATCCACACATCCCCCGAAGCTTCCGCTTCGTTACCCAGTTCGTTGGATCCTTTATCTAGATCAGATATTGCTCCGCCTCGTGTATTTGTTTAAGCGATGACTTACCGTATCAGGTTACTTATCCGTTCGTGAACTGGTCTAATTCCCTTGGCTAATAATTATCACTTAGTTATCCCAAACTAAGGTTTACCACTTAGCTTATTTCCCCGCTATCCTTGTTAACTACGATTTTCTACCTAGTCCCCTGAGCTAGGGTTTTGTCTAATGGGTTAAGTGTTGTCATTTAAGTTCATGACTTAACCCGCCTACGAATCATGTCAAGATTGGCTAAGTATTTAAGATCAAGGCTTAGCCCAACAAGTTGGTTAAGTATACCAAGAAGCTCATGACTTAACCCTATCAAGTCAAATTGGTTAAATATTTGTTTGTCTTAACCCTATCAGATTATCGTGTTAGATTGATTAAGCATAGATTATCTTAATCCCATCAGATTATCGAGTCGGATTGGTTAAGTATGGGTTAGCTTAACCCCATCCACTAATCGTATTACAATGGTTAAGTATATTTAAAAGGTCTTGTGACTTAACCCTATCAGGTCCGCATATTAGATTGGTTAAGTATAGGTTACTTAACCTCATCAAATCATCATGTATAATTGGTTAAGTATAAGTTACTTAACCCCATTAAATTATCATGTTAAGTTGGTTAAGTATTGGTTACTTAACCTCATTGAATTACCAAGTTTAGATTGGTTAAGTGTTTAACTTAACCCCATCGAATTACCGTGTTTAGATTAGTTAAGTATAGGTTACTTAACCCCGTCTAATTACCGTGTTTAGATTAGTTAAGTGTAGGTTACTTAACCCCATCTAATTACCGTGTTTAGATTAGTTAAGTCTAAGTTACTTAACCCCATCTGATTACCAAGTAGGATTAGTTAAGTGTAAATTACTTAACCCCATCCCCTAATTGTCTTATATGGTTAAGTGTCATTAAGAAATCAAGTCCGGTTTAACTTAACCTTCCCATTCGTGTCATATCGGTTAAGTGTCATTAGTCAAAATTACTTAACCTTTTCATGTGGCATTAATTAGATTAATGCACCCCAACCTCTCACATTAGACTTTGTTGTGGTTACTAGTTAAGCCGGGCGGGTCCGGGTAGCTTTACACCACAACTTAGTCTAACCTCGGGTTTTAAGTGCTATATGAACAACTACTCACATTGGGTCCTATTGTTTGTAGCCACTAGTTAAGCCGGGCGAGTCCGGGTAGATTTATGCTACAAACTCAACCCAACCTCGAGTTGGCCACTTTCATGTTTAGTCTAGTGTCTTATTACACTTACAACCCACACATGTCTAGTTCAAGTTCCATGTTTTCCTACGTGTCATGACAACATTTAAATGTATCATGAATGTCATGTTCTCATGTAAACCCCATGTCAAGTTTTCGTGTTATATTCACGTTTTTCCTAAGCTACCCAAACGTATTTCCAACCCAAGTGGAAGCGAGTCACATAGTAGGGGTATTATGCCAACATATTGGCCTCAAACAAGCGAGATATCATAAAGGGATTGGCCGCAAACGTGAATATTATCCTAAAGGATTTGGCCTCAAGCATGCATAGTATCATAAGGGAATTTGGCAACAAACATGCATAGTATCATAAGGGAATTTGGCCACAAACATGCATAGTATCATAAGGGAATTTGGCCACAAACATGCATAGTATCATAAGGGAATTTGGCCACAAACATGCATTATAACATAAGGGGTTTTGGTTCATTTACATGCATAAGCCCCAAAGTCAAGTCTTTGCCAATATTTCACAAGTCAAATGGTTCCCAAAGGTTCATGCTAACATTCCATAGATAAAGATCCAAACTTGCAAGATAAACTAGGTTAAACATAACATGAGTGGCATGATTAAGTCGCTAAAACTTAGCCCAAGGTTATAGATCATAGAAAAGGTGCAAAATTAGGTTCACATTGGCTAGCATACTTATGTTTCATCGCATTTTATTCCATGTCATATTAGAACCACCGTTAGAATCTACAAGTAGCTAGAACTTACATAGCGAGGCTTAGGGAAAGATCATGAATCGTCTTGTCGAATAAAGGTGGCTCCTTTGTTGAAGAATCGTCATGAAACTTGCGTAGCAACGTTGATCCCTCCTCGATTTGGTGTAGAAAGCTTGCACCTTTTGATTTGAATCCGATTTGAATGCATAAGCCCTTGGAGTTGGAGATGGAGGCCATGATCAAGATAGATTTTGGCAGCACTTAGTTGCTAAAATGATTTTTAGTGATTTAGGTTAGGTCCTAGGGTGTTTTTATAGAGATTAGGAGTAGTTTAGGCCCTTAGATTAACCCTAGGATAGATCTGAATCCTCAAAGCCCGTCACAGGCCAATAGACCAGACCCAAATGAGCAATCAGGTGCACCAGGTCGTCCAAACCCAACATGGGTTTTTGGGCCAGGTCGACACCCGTGTCGACTAGGCAGTCGACCTACCCCTGGGCGTGTCGACTCCCCAGTCGACACCCCAGTCGACCTGGGGCTTGGGCGGGAATTTTCCCGCCCAGTTCATTTGGCTCCATATTTGAATTTCGAACTGTTTTTTAACTTAGATTTTTCTAATAACTTCTATGGGCCATAATTGGGTCATACGGACTCCGATTTTCGAAAACTCGGACTCTATTTCGCGTATTTTTCCGAGACGAACGCAATGGCGCAACCCGTTTCTCCTGATTCAGATTTTATAATTAAATTCTGCCTTGATTCTTGTCTTAGCATGTTGTAAAAATCCGGGTTGTCACAGTTACCCTACTCAGTTGGATTTTCAACCATTCTACTATTTGAAAAGAAAAGGAAGAATCCTTTAGTGGATACTCCTGAGATAGTATTTAAGCTGAAAAAGGAAGAAAATGATAAGGTTGCATGGTATAAATGCATATGATTATTGGGGTAAATATTATATATATATATAATTTGAAAAATCTTTTTCAAATTAAAAATACGCCCCTCATACGTATAATTCCCTTATAATCGGGTAACCTATGCTCCGATACCAAATGTAACAATTCGCCCGGAATGGGCCTAAATTTCGACCCAGAAAAGGCCCGTCGAAACTTAGAGCCATTATAAATGGGTAGTTGGTTCTTGTAAGGAATACATTTGCACAAATAAAATATACACAAATACTTCGAATGGAAATCTCACATAGCGGAAAGAGAATATAATACTGAAAATAAGACGTACCACTTATTAAAAATCACAGAAATACAACAGTCAAAGTTACATATGTTCAATAGGTACATCAAATAGTTCATTCTCACAAGTTTCCAAAAGAAGTAAAGCGATATATACTAATAATAGCATAATAACTTCGTCTTCTCCAGCTCCAATCATGACTTCGTACATGGCTTTTGCCCCATCTACTGACCTGTTGGATATATTAAGGAGAGGGGCAAGAACATAAAGTTTTGTATGACTGAAATATGGTATTACTTAATATCTACACCTTATATTTTTAGCAGGTTGAGGTAGATATCCAAGTCAATCTCTCATTAGTGTTTTTAGGGTAAAGTCCTAACGAGGTGGGCATTCTGGTTACTTATTGCCCTATTAAAGTTGGATTTTTATGATCTATTATAAGCCTGAGGCGGACCCTAGCCTCTTAAGACCCTATACTAATATGTCAACGTTCTTAAAGTCTATACTCTCAATTGTAATATGAGAAGTAGTATTGCGAACGTTACTACTTAACCGATATTAAGTAGGACACCTATGTTGCTTAAGACTTCCCTTAGATAGTTGGTTAGCATGCAATGACCACATATCTTTTATATACATAGCTGATCCCTTACAAGCTTCTAGAGGAAGTGGACATACCCCGTGAACTACCTGACTCTGTTACCGCTTATGCCTAACCACTTTTAGAGGAGGACCCAAAGACTTACTTCAAATCTAATAAGGGTGGGTCTATGACTTTAGTTTTCCTCTCCAAGGAGTAAACCCTCGGAGGGATCCTGATCCTAACCAGTTAAGACCCAAATTAGATAAAAAGAGAGTTAGCCGCTTAAGACCTTCTGAAGATGTATTAAGCCTACCGATTTTCTCAAGCAATAGACTTATATATATAGTTATATATACACACACACTAGACCTCTCACATTAAACTGTATACTAGTAGATGTTGGATATGTCGGTCAGTTCCGGGAAGACTTCTACTACAGGTTGGTTTAACCTCATGTCTAGTGTACTAAGTTTGAATGGTTCATGGCACCCAGACTTCTCACATTAGTTGGGCCTACTTGTGGTTGTAGGATTTGTCGGTCGGTTCCGGGCATACTTATACCACAAATGAAAACTAACCTCGTGTCTATGTCTCATTATTTATACATAAAACCATTCTATACACACACAAAAGCAATTAATATATATATTTATATGTATGGGAACATTTCGAATTCTATCCTAACTACATTCATTATGCTAATATAATGTTAATTATGTTTATAAAAGTATAATAATTATAACACCTAAATAACGTAAATATTCGTACGAACGAGGAAACGTTCTAACGAGATGGCAATTGTCGTTTTGTCGAAATCAAGGTATACAAGTTAGTTTTTCCATACTTTTACCGCTACAACTTAGACATGATGGAATAATAACAAGATAACAAATAACAGTGGATGAAAAATTTACATACACACTAATTTCAACTTGAATCCTAGGCTTGTTGGAATGATTTCAATACTGGATCAAAAATAGAATATTACATACACTTATACGTGTATGTTTATAATTTCCACTTTATCTAATTCACCACTTTTTGGTGTTATGCACATAAAAACATTTACATTTGATATATTTCAAGTATGAATACGTTTGGATTCAAAATAGAATCCAAACATAATCAAATCATGAAATACCCAAATTTAAACCCTTTTAGGTTATAATCAAATGTTTTATAAAGGTGAATTACACAGAATAGAAACAATAGTAGCAACACCCCCTTTTCATTCTTAATCCAATATTAAAATCAAAAATCCACAAAACCCAAATAACATGACAATTCATATGAAAATATAAAATAGAGGATTTAGGTGTTTTGGTATTGATGTTATCGATTTCCAAATCCTCCTAGGCATATCTATCAATATGATAATCAAATAAAAATATGAATATGCCTAAGTAAACGATATTCCACTCATAGATCTAGCTAGGGAAGAACAAAGAAAATTTTGTTGTAGTAGATATAGATTTGTGCTTAATCTTTGCGACAAACGTGCTCCAATAATCCTCATAATATATATGTAAGAAACATATATTAGAATCTTGTATATATATTTATACCAAATTCCACAATACTAAACCTATGTGAATTAGAACAGAGAGAAGTTAAGAATAAAGGTTGGAGGAATAGATGAAATCCTTAACCTTCTTTCTTCTTCTGGAATATAGTAATGACAGAGAGGCAACATGGAGGCAGAGATAAGAGAATGGTTAGAGTTCTAATGTATGATAGGAGAGGCTATATATAGTTGTCCGTGTGAGCGTTGGCCGTTGGATTATTCAGATTAAATCCATGCCTTTTGTTTATATATATCCCTTTTAGAAAACACTAACCACATAGATTCATTGGTTGTTCAACCGCTAGGCGGTCGACAGGCCGTTGACACCCCTCCTAGAGGGGCGGTGTAATGACCCGCATTGTCAGAGCTATAATAATTAATTTACTTAATTATTTAAAAGGTGATTAAAAAGATTTAATGGTTGTGGAATTAAATAATGGTGAATATTTAATTAAAATAATAAATAAAATAATATATTTAATTCTGTAATAATCAGAATTGGCTGAAATGGCGATATGGTGTGAACTAGATCATCTGTGATATTAAATTCATCTTGGAATTGAATGTGAATAACGAATATATTATTTGAATGACAGTTTGAACGTATAATTATAATATAATTAAAATCGAGCTTGAAATGGCGCTGTAGTTCGTAAATTGGCGATTCGAACTTCAACTGAATGTACAGGATTCGTTTTAAGCCGGATTTCTGTGAAACAAGAAACGTGTGGAGCTGGTGGAGTATATCTTCCTAGTGGAAGAGAAAAATCGGGATTTCGTCGTGTAGATTTTGATGTACGTCCAAATCAAATTTTAATAAAGTCGCTGTGGAATTCCTTTATAATTTATAAAGGAATTATTTATATTTTAAAAAGGGATTTCAATATAAATCGAATATCGGGTTGACCCAGATTTGAAATATCGAGTTATAAATCCCAGTAGAGCTGTATGGTATTCCACTGTGAATATATACGATAAATATAAATTTATTTATATTTAATTTATTTATATTTAAATATATTTATATATTTAAATGGGTCATCCAGAGCTTTAAAAATAGCCAGTTTTGCAAACGACCTCAGAATTCGACGAAACCAATTTTGTTGGATCCACAACATCAAATTATTGTTCGATTCCAAGTTCCATGATTTTTAGAGTTACTGTGTGGTCGTACGGATTTTTAGAGTAAGAAACAGTCAGTATTTCGACAGTTAAAAATACGTTGTGTGAGCATACGAAGTCGGAATTCGACGAAACCAGTTTCGTTGGGACCGTAATGTCAAACCCTAGCAGTACGTCCAATTTGGTGATTTTTGGGTATCGTATGTGATCACAGGAATTTTAGAGGATGCAGGAAAATAGCGTTTTCTTATAATTTAATATTATAATAGAATATTAAATTATTAAAATTTATCCTATATAATAACTTAATCTCTCCTAAACTTAATTCTAATTTCAGAAAATCCGCCGTTTTCATTTTTTTTCTTCCAACAGTAAAACTTCCACCTTTGTAAAATCAAAAGAAATTCAAAACAAAACCTATGAATTGTAATATAGATATGTTTGAACTTGTATCAGTCTTGGCATCAATTTCATACCATTGTTATAGGGTTCGAAGTCCATTGGTATGTTGCGTTGTGTACAGCCGTGGTCTAGGGTTTTCGAAATTTTGGAATTTGGTCATCGATTCAAGAATTAGTGGTTGGAATTGGGTTTAGGAGATCGAATGATAACTGGTGGTGGGGTTTTTGTGTAGTCCGATGCTTATTTGAGGTCGGGGTTTAATGGAGGTGTCGACGATGGAAGTCGCTGTGTGCTCGCGAGTTGGGAACGGTGGTGACCATCAGGTGTAGGGTGGTCCAGCGAGATGATGGGTGGTGGTCTCGTTTGGGGTTGGTGGCCGCCACGACGAGGGGAGGAGGTCAACTGTCGGTAAAAGGGGTATTTCTTTGGAGACGATGGTTTACTGGAATCGATTTTTCAAAACGTGGAAGAAGGAGGATCATATGGGTTGAGCGGGTGTGCTTGTGTAGTGATGGGCCGGGAAGGAAAAATCAAAGTTAAGCCCAATATATTTAAAGGGAATTTAATTTACTTTTATTTAAATTGTCTATAAACTTGTGTAAAGTGTAACTTGATCATACGAAAACGAAATTCAGCAAAACAAGATCCGATGGGATCGTATGGACGGGAGCAACACAATGAGACTAACTGGGAGTGGATTGGAGCTCGTTTGAATTTATGGCAAAATAAATTGTTTGATTCAAATCAAATAACAGTTTATCGTTCTTTAACGATGAACTGACAATGTGAGTAAAATCTCACTAACTCTGAACAGTTTATAATTTCATGTTGTATTTTTAGAACTGTTAGAAATTGTCTGATTGACTATGTGTTGATTGTTTGATTGAACTGCTAGTCAGTTAGTTGAATTTCTATATTGATTCTGTTTAACAGAATATATCATATGGAAGTGAAATCGATGTTAATCGTATTTTCTAACATCTGTGATGCAGGGAAACAGGTTGGAGGAATCCAACTGGATTCCTCAACATTTATTTTACTGTGATTCATATATTGTGATATACGATGTGATATATAACCTGTTGTCGATTATATGTGTTTGGACGATACTGATCATCGTGATTTGATATGTTGAATACCATAACATACCGAAATGTTGATAAGGGAATATTTTGAAAGTGATATTTGAAAATAAAAATATCTATAAATGGAATATTTTTAAATAAGAAATATTTATAAATTGGAATATTTATAAATAGGAGATATTTAGAAAAGGGAAATTATAAAATCAAAGAATAGATTTGATAGGGAATATTTGCAAACCATTTGCAAATAGAATAATAGAAAAGGAAAGATTTGTAAATCATTTACAAATAGAATTGATAGGAAATATTTAGAAAATAAATAGAGTTATAAAAAGGAAATTTGTTTATAACTGAATAGGATGTTATAAAAAGGGAACCGTTATAAAAAGGAAAACGTTACTAAAAAGGAAATCATTTGTAAAGTGAAGAACCGTTACTAAAAGTAAATCTTTATAAATGAATAGTTTATTCGAAGGGAGTTAACCGAATCTGGTATTCGAAAGTTAGTAAATCGAATATGTTATTCGAAAGGGGTTAGTCGAGTTAGTTGAATAGAGTTAATCAGATCTTAGTTATTCGAATAGAGTTAAATAAATAAGGGTTATTCGAATAGAGTTAAACATATAAGAGTTATTAAAAGAGTTAATTGAAAGGAGTTAAATCGAATTTGGTTATTCAAAGGAGTTATCGAATTTAGTTATTCGATGGAGTTAATCGATTAGAGTTAAAGAAAATGAGTTAATCGAATATAGTTTATTCGAATAGAAAGTAAAAGGAGTTAATCGAATATAGTTTATTCGAATAGAAAGTAAAAGAAGTTAATCGAATATAGTTTATTCGAATAGAGTTGAAGGAGTTATCGAATATAGTTTATTTGAAAGGAGTTAAGTGAGACGAGTTAATCAACAGCGTTAGTCAAATAGAGTAAATCAAAGAGCGTTAGTCCAATAGGGTAAATTGATAAGGGTTAATCGAATAGAGTAAATTGAATAGAGTTATCGAATATACCTTATTCGAAGGGAGGAGAGATCGAATAGAGATGTATTCGAACGAGAGTCACGTAAGGAAATGTTAAGTGGTTAAAAGATGAACTTTCCCTATTTCAAGATTTGAAATGTTGTTCAGTTAAGGTCTGAGAGGTAGTTATACCCCAACTTGATTGACTTCGTTTTAATTTAGAAATGGGTAAGGTCCGAGAGTGAAAGTGGTTAGGTGAATTTAGTAAATAAGTATAGTGGTTCGAGTTGTCGTCACAATGTTGATTTAAACATGTGTTTAAATCCAAGTAAAGAAGATTTGGAAATGTTTTCCAAATAGAATCAGAAACATAATCAAATATTGAAATAGGAAATATGAATATATATATATATATATATGATTGATGATTGGGTGATAGAATTTCCATTTGGAAATAATATCGTTGTTTGCACACCTGTTTTTCTTCGATAGTTAAATCACAGACTATCAAAGTTTTGACCATTTTAACGTTGTTAATATGGAGAGACCGGTTGATTATTATCCAAAGAACCACTCTGTATTGGCATAAGCGTTGCGAATCATATATGCCAAAGGTAATTGAAGGCGGAGTTATGCAAGGGCTATCCTGTTTACAGAATAGTGCCTTCGGTTCATCCTATTCCTGGATGACTTGTATGGACGGATGTCAAGCAGAGTATTTCCAGACGATCACGTATATTGATTTCTCCAACCGTACTAAGAGTGGAAGCATAGAAGGAAACTTCTTTTAGCTAACACATAATGTATGGTTGAGGACGTCAATCGGTGATTTGATGGATTTGACGATGTGGCATCCAAAGTGAATCTGGTGTGATGATAAAGCGTAGCTTCTAGCCTCACATCCGGTAAATGACAGAAATCGGGCAGGCAGCATGGCTAAGTCGGTCGCACCGAAGTAGGGTGTATAATCACCTGATCTAGAGTTTCATTTATTTCTAAAAACTATTGTTGATGCTGTCCCATTCGGGAAACGGTTGCTGATCCTAACCGTTGGTGATATACATTCGATACACTCAAGCGAAATGAGTGGTCGGTCATGTGTGGCCGGGTTGCAAGATGTTCTTGTTGAATCCAGTGTATTCCTCTATAGAGGTACACTTGCGAAAGGTGGTTCCATACCTTGTCATAGTTGGAAATCCATTACCCAATATGTGCTTGCGGTTTTGATTGTATACCATATATGTAGAACGTGAGATGAAAGCGTTTATGCTAGATGATTATTATATTGTGGTTGATAGACATTATTATAATATCAAAAGGTTTTTGATCTAAAGCTAATTTGGATTCTCATAAGGGAAAAACCCGTTCCGTTATACGGCGTGGTCTTATGAGATATCGATTTACCTGCTTGAACTGTTTTAAACTGTTTTACTCATACCAGTCCCATGACTGACCCGGAGTTTATTTTTTGTTTCCCTAAACTCTTGGGTGCCTAATTTTGTATGGGCAGTCAAGTAGTCGGGATTTACAGATATACTGGAAGAGCTTGGAGCAGGAGGCTTCAGGATTATATAGCTATAGTTATTTCCGCTGTGTTGTAAGTGTTGTACTTTGATAAATGATATGTATATTCAAGTACAGATTTGTATTTCAAAGTTATGTTATGAAATATATTTATTCGTTCTGCTGTGAGATTCGTGTTACTCTGATATTGGTTCTTCGTCTTCTTCTATTCTAAGTTTCTATCTTATCTATCCTCATCCTCTAATTTCTTTCATTTGTGATCGGTATATTTTCGATGTTTGGTTAGTCGTCATCGAGTTTATGTCGATAACCAAAGTCGCCAAAAACCCGGGTCATTACAGTTGGTATCAGAGCCAGGTTAAGTGAATTACCTTGGCTCTGTGGTGTGACTCAGTAGAGATAGGGTTAGTAATACCCTAGATTGAGTTGAGTGTATTTGTACGAGTGAACGTATTTTTTATTGATATAAAAATTTGTTTTATATTGTGGAGATTTATTGGTTGAGTTGTTTATGAGTTCTGGTCGATCAGTTTGATCCACTGTATCGGTAGGAGTTACTAAACACTTGAATACGATGAACCGTCATGGTATGTTTTGAAAAGAGGGTAAATTAAAATAAGTTTACCCAAGGAATATCTTGATATAGAGAAGATATATATATATATATCAAAATTATAATATATTGGATATATTGGTTGTTATTATAATCGAGTAAGATTATAAATTAAATGGTTCTGTAAATAACCAATCAGAATTCATATAAGTGAAATACGTGAAATCAGATTAGTTAAATCTGAAAATTTAAACCAGAAATTGAATTAAAATTCTGGAAAATTGGATAAGTGTTTGTAAATGGATTTGGATTAAAAATAAGGAAAAGTTAAGATCCTGGGAGATTTTAAATTGTTTTACAAGCAGTGTGAATTATATTTTGAAATGAATTTCAAAGCGGAAATGTTTAGAAATGGTTTTATAGTATTGAACTCACTTCGATCGCTGGAAAATAGATTCTGATGATGACAGCTGCATCATCAGTATTCATTTTCGAGTTGTAAGTGACGAATTACTACCAGAGATACTGTTTTGAATTTGTTTTGGGGATGACAAGTTGTGTTGAATTTCAAAATGGGATTTATAATAAAGAATGAATAAAGAAAGATTGAAATAGAAATTGAATATAGAAATTCAAAGGGAGTTTGAATATATGAAATTCAATGGAATTGAAATAGAAATTGAATATAGAAATTCAAAGGGAGTTTGAATATATGAAATTCAATGGAATTGAAATAGAAATTGAATATAGAAATTCAAAAGGAGTTTGAATATATGAAATTCAATGGAATTGAAATAGAAATTGAATATAGAAATTCAATGGGAGTTTGAATATATGAAATTCAATGGAATTAAAATAGAAATTGAATATAAAAATTCAAAGGGAGTTTGAATATATGAAATTCAATGGAAGTGATATAGAATTTGAATATAGAAAATATAAAGGAATTCGAATATAGAATTTGAATATATGGAATTTGAATATAGAAATTCAAATGGGATTTATAATATAGAATGTGAATAGGATTTGATATATAGAATTTGAATAATAGAAGTGATATAAAATTTGAATAGAAATTGAATAGAATTAATTAAGTCGAAGAGGAATTAGTTAATCGAGTTTTGAATTTGAAGTTGAACTTTGAAAGGTGAATTGGATTTGTAAATGGATATTCGAAATCAAATATAGAACTTAAATTTGAAATTTGGATTCAAATTAGTTAATAAGCAAGCTAAAATATATTTGAACATGTCATGTTCAAATATAAAAGTGGAATAGACTAAAGAGTTAATTAACAAATTAATTAACAAAGTGAGTTAAAACGATTAGGTATAGTTAAAATAGATTGGGCAGGTATAAATATACATGAGATAGGTATGGATAAGGTATGAAAGTATATAAATAGAATGCTCGACGAAAAGGTATGTATTTAATTCATATATGAGATTTTATGAGCCGTATCGGCTAGCCGCTTGGCTTTTTTTTTTCTTTTTCTTTTGGATTGGTGAGGGCCATGGGAGGCTATTTGAAATATCCCGATGCTCCTGGTACAAAGGAGGTTATGGCGAATTTTTCCGAGAATTTAAGGAGTTAGAATATTTTTAAGGTAATTTGATAGTTAGAAATCAACGTATCGATATATATATATATAGAAGTCGATAAGGAAACGAACTTAAAAATAGAATAGTATAATCAAAAAGAAGACTAAGAATAAAATCTAGTAAGAATAGAAAGAGAAAGTGTATATGTGTTTGAAAGTGAATAAGTAGTTGTATGGTATTGATTATTCGAGTAAGTAGTCATATCTGTTTTGACGTTATAAATGTTATTCAGTCAAGGTCTGAGAGGTAGTTATACCCCAACTTGATTGATTTCATTATTAACAAATAAATAGTAAGACTTCAGGCTGTTGAATAAGAGTTAGTTGAATATAGTATTTGGGTTGTCGTAACGATATTTTACACAACATCCGTTTTAACCCAAATAAGTATAAGCTTGGAAATATAATAAGGAATATTTCCTGAGTATAGAAATAAACGAGATCGGAAAAGAGATAAGTAATTGGAATATTTTCCGATTACAAATAGCATATATTTTCTAAAGTTTAGAAAATAAAGGAAGGCAATATTTGGAAATGTTTTCCAAATAACATAAAAGGCCAATATGGTTATTGAAAATATTTGGTTAACAAATATTGGTAAAGAAATAGAGAAGGGATTTAACTAATGGAATATTAATTAAGGGCTCAGTGACATGTTCAAAAGGAAAATTTGATTTTTGAAAAGAGTAAACTGTTTAAAAACTCCCAGGGAAAGACTGTTTGGATTAAAAAAACAAATTTAACAGAAATTTATGAAAGCAAAATTGAATTAAAGTAAAGCCAATAAAGTGGCAACTGAGGTTGAATTAGAATGATATCAAGAAAAATTGGATTGTGAGACTCAAATTTGAAGTGTAATGTGATAATCAAGTTAAGAGTTGGGAATCGAGAAGAAACTCGAGTTAAAATGATATTTGGCTCGGATGTAGGCGAATGGTTCTGTTGGAGATGAAAGTGATTTCAGAATTTGATTGGGATAACATTGGTATATGCTGAGTTGATAACATATGGAATTGATAGAGTTGATATGCCCGACAAAAAGGTACAAGTTTATATTTCATACGGTATGAAATTTTGATAAGACAAATTGGCGAGCCGCTTGGCTGTTTGATTTTCTTTTGGGTTGGAGATGGCCCAGAGAGGCAAGTTGGAGTTTGAGCTATTAACCAATACAAAGGAGGTGCTGGCGAAATTTTTTTCAAAAAGTTAAGGTGTTAGAAAATTTTCAGGATTTTTGAAAATTTTCGTTGATAAGAATAAATTAATAATTTAATTGAAATTAAATTGGTTCAGTTGAAACTGAAGTTAAGAAGTGAACAAATATGTTCTAACCTGTCGATAGGGTCGTTCTCTACCTTAGCAATTTTGAGGACGAAATTATTTTAAGTGGGGAAGAATGTAATGACCCACATTGGCAGAGCTATAATAATTAATTTACTTAATTATTTAAAAGGTGATTAAAAGGATTTAATGGTCGTGGAATTAAATAATGGTGAATATTTAATTAAAATAATAAATTAAATAATATATTTAATTCTGAAATAATCAGAATTGGTTGAAATGGCGACATGGTGTGAACTGGATCATCTGTGATATTGAATTCATCTTAGAATTGAATGTGAATAACGAATATTTTATTTGAATGACAGTTTGAACGTATAATTATAATATAATTAAAATCGAGCTCGAAATGGCGCTGCAGTTCGTAAATTGGCAATTCGAACTTCAACTGAATGTACAGGATTCATTTTAAGCCGGATTTCTGTGAAACAAGAAACGTGTGGAGCTGGTGGAGTATATCTTCCTAGTGGAAGAGAAAAATCGGGATTTCATCGTGTAGATTTTGATGTACGTCCAAATCAAATTTTAGAAAAGTCACTGTGGAATTCCTTTATAATTTATAAAGGAATTATTTATATTTTAAAAAGGGATTTCAATATAAATCGAATATCGGGTTGACCCAGATTTGAAATATCGAGTTATAAATCCCAGTAGAGCTGTATGGTATTCCACTGTGAATATATACGATAAATATAAATTTATTTATATTTAATTTAATTATATTTAAATATATTTACATATTTAAATGGGTCATCCAGAGCTTTAAAAATAGCCAGTTTTGCAAACGACCTCAGAATTCGACGAAACCAATTTTGTTGGATCCGCAACATCAAATTATTGTCAGATTCCAAGTTCCATGATTTTTAGAGTTACTGTGTGGTCGTACGGATTTTTAAAGAAACAGTCAGTATTTCGCCAGTTAAAAATACGTTGTGTGAGCATTCGAATTCGACGAAACCAGTTTCGTTGGGACCGTAATGTCAAACCCTAGCAGTACGTCCAGTTTGGTAATTTTTGGGTATTGTATGTGATCACAGGAATTTTAGAGGACGTAGGAAAATAGCGTTTGCTTATAATTTAATATTATAATCGAATATTAAATTATTAAAATTTATCCTATATAATAACTTAATCTCTCCTAAACCTAATTCTAACTTCAGAAAATCCGCCGTTTTCATTTTTTTTTTCTTCCAACAGTAAAACTTCCACCTTTGTAAAATCAAAAGAAATTCAAAACAAAACCTATGAATTATAATATAGGTATGTTTGAACTTGTATTAGTCTTGGCATCAATTTCGTACCATTGTTATAGGGTTTGAAGTCCATTGGTATGTTGCGTTGTGTACAGCCGTGGTCTAGGGTTTTCGAAATTTCGGAATTTGGTCATCGATTCAAGAATCAGTGGTTGGAATTGGGTTTAGTAGATCGAATGATAACTGGTGGTGGGGTTTTTGTGTAGTCCGATGCTTATTTGAGGTCGGGGTTTACTGGAGGTGTCGACGACGGAAGTCGTTGTGTGCTCGCGAGTTGGGAACGGCGATGACCATCGAGTGTAGGGTGGTCCAGCGAGATGATGGGTGGTGGTCTCATTTGGGGTTGGTGGCCGCCACGACGAGGGGAGGAGGTCAACTGTCGGTAAAAGGGGTATTTCTTTGGAGACGATGGTTTACTGGAATCGATTTTTCAAAACGTGGAAGAAGGAGGATCATATGGGTTGAGCGGGTGGACTTGTGTAGAGATGGACCGGGAAGGAAAAATCAAAGTTAAGCCCAATATATTTAAAGGGAATTTAATTTACTTTTATTTAAATTGTCTACAAACTTGTGTAAAGTGTAACTTGATCATACGAAAACGAAATTCAGCAAAACAAGATACGATGGGATCGTATGGACGGGAGCAACACAATGAGACTGACTGGGAGTGGATTGGAGCTCGTTTGAATTTATGGCAAAATAAATTGTTTGATTCAAATCAAATAACAGTTTATCGTTCTTTAACGATGAACTGCCAATGTGAGTAAAATCGCACTACCTCTGAACAGTTTATAATTTCATGTTGTATTTTTAGAACTGTTAGAAATTGTCTGATTGACTGTGTGTTGATTATTTGATTGAAATGCTAGTCAGTTAGTTGAATTTCTATATTGATTCTGTTTAACAGAATATATCATATGGAAGTGAAATCGATGTTAATCGTATTGTCTAACGTCTGTGATGCAGGGAAGCAGGTTGGAGGAATCCAACTGGATTCCTCAACATTTATTTTACTGTGATTCATATATTGTGATATATGATGTGATATATAATCTGTTGTCGATTATATGTGTTTGGACGATACTGATCATCGTGATTTGATATGTTGAATACCATAACATACCGAAATGTTGATAAGGGAATATTTTCAAAGTGATATTTGAAAATAAAAATATCTATAAATGGTATATTTTTAAATAAGAAATATTTATAAATTGAAATATTTATAAATAGGAGATATTTAGAAAAGGGAAATTATAAAATCAAAGAATAGATTTGATAGGGAAATATTTGCAAACCATTTGCAAATAGAATAATAGAAAAGGAAAGATTTGTAAATCATTTAAAAATAGAATTGATAGGAAATATTTAGAAAATAAATAGAGTTATAAAAAGGAAATTTGTTTATAACTGAATAGGATGTTATAAAAAGGAAACCGTTATAAAAAGGAAAACGTTACTAAAAGGGAAATCATTTGTAAAGTGAAGAACCGTTACTAAAAGTAAATCTTTATAAATGAATAGTTTATTCGAAGGGAGTTAATCGAATATGGTATTCGAAAGTTAGTAAATCGAATATGTTATTCGAAAGGGGTTAGTCGAGTTAGTTGAATAGAGTTAATCGAATCTTAGTTATTCGAATAGAGTTAAATAAATAAGGGTTATTCGAATTAGTTATTCGAATAGAGTTAAACATATAAGAGTTATTGAAAGAGTTAATTGAAAGGAGTTAAATTGAATTTGGTTATTCGAAGGAGTTATCGAATTTAGTTATTCGATGGAGTTAATCGATTAGAGTTAAAGAAAATGAGTTAATCGAATATAGTTTATTCGAATAGAAAGTAAAAGGAGTTAATCGAATATAGTTTATTCGAATAGAAAGTAAAAGGAGTTAATCGAATATAGTTTATTCGAATAGAGTTAAAGGAGTTATCGAATATAGTTTATTCGAAAGGAGTTAAGTGAGACGAGTTAATCAATAGCGTTAGTCAAATAGAGTAAATCAAAGAGCGTTAGTCCAATAGGGTAAATTGATAAGGGTTAATCGAATAGAGTAAATTGAATAGAGTTATCGAATATACCTTATTCGAAGGGAGGAGAGACCGAATAGAGATGTATTCGAACGAGAGTCACTTAAGGAAGTGTTAAGGGGTTAAAAGATGAACTTGCCCTATTTCGAGATTTGAAATGTTGTTCAGTTAAGGTCTGAGAGGTAGTTTTACCCCAACTTGATTAGCTTCGTTTTAATTTAGAAATGGGTAAGGTTCGAGAGTGAAAGGGGTTAGGTGAATTTAGTAAATAAGTATAGTGGTTCGAGTTGTCGTCGCAGTGTTGATTTAAACATCTGTTTAAATCCAAGTAAAGAAGATTTGGAAATGTTTTCCAAATAGAATCAGAAACATAATCAAATATTGAAATAGGAAATATGAATATATATATATATATATATATGATTGATGATTGGGTGATAGAATTTCCATCTGGAAATAATATCGTTGTTTGCACACCTGTTTTTCTTCGATAGTTAAATCATAGACTATCGCAGTTTTGACCATTTTAACGTCGTTAATATGGAGAGACCGGTTGAATTATTATCCAAAGAACCACTCTGTATTGGCATATGCGTTGCGAATCATATATGCCAAAGGAAATTGAAGGCGGAGTTATGCAAGGGCTATCCTGTTTACAGAATAGTGCCTTCGGTTCATCCTGTTCCTAGATGACTTGTATGGACGGATGTCAGACAGAGTATTTCCAGACGATCACGTATATTGATTTCTCCAACCATACTAAGAGTGGAAGCGGAGAAGGAAACTTCTTTTAGCTAACACATAATGTACGGTTGAGAACGTCAATCGGTGATTTGATGGATTTGACGATGTGGCATTCAAAGTGAATCTGGTGTGATGATAAAGCGTAGCTTCTAGCCTCACATCCGGTAAATGATAGAAATCGGGCAGGCAGCATGGCTAAGTCGGTCGCACCGAAGTAGGGTGTATAATCACCTGATCTAGAGTTTCATTTATTTCGTAAAATCTATTGTTGATGCTGTCCCATTCGGGAAACGATTACTGATCCCAACCGTTGGTGATATACAGTCGATACACTCAAGCGAAATGAGTGGTCGGTCATGTGTGGCCGGGTTGCAAGATGTTCTTGTTGAATCTAGTGTATTCCTCTTTAGAGGTAACTAGCGAAAGGTGGTTCCATACCTTGTCATAGTTGGAAATCCATTACCCAATACGTGCTTGCGGTTTTGATTGTATACCATATATGTAGAACGTGAGATGAAAGCATTTCTGCTAGATGATTATTATATTGTGATTGATAGACATTATTATAATATCAAAAGGTTTTTGATATAAAGCTAATTTGGATTCTCATAAGGGAAAAACCCGTTCCGTTATACGGCGTGGTCTTATGAGATATCGATTTACCTGCTTGAACTGTTTTAAACTGTTTTACTCATACCAGTCCCATGACTGACCCGGAGTTTATTTGTTTGTTTCCCTAAACTCTTGGGTGTTTAATTTTGTACGGGCAGTCAAGTAGTCGGGATTTACAGATATACTGGAAGAGCTTGGAGCAGGAGGCTTCAGGATTATATAGCTATAGTTATTTCCACTTTGTTGTAAGTGTTGTACTTTGATAAATGATATGTATATTCAAGTACAGATTTGTATTTCAAAGTTATGTTATGAAATATATTTATTCGTTCCGCTGTGAGATTCGTGTTACTCTGATATTGTGTTCTTCTTCTTCTTCTATTCTAAGTTTCTATCTTATCTTTCCTCATCCTCTAATTTCTTTCATTTATGATCGGTATATTTTCGATGTTTGGTTAGTCGTCATCGAGTTTATGTCGATAACCAAAGTCGCCAAAAACCCGGGTCATTACAGGCGGTCGACCTCCTGGTCGTTGAAACGCCCAATGAAGGCTAGGGCGATGAGGTGTTAACTGAATTAATACGTTGCTTAATTTCTTAATTTTATTCCTTATATAAAATATCCTTTGTCCCCGTGATCTTATCCTTATTTCAAATTTCAAATTCTCTCTCTTTATTTTGAATATATTTTGGACACACACACACAAATATATATATATATATATATATATATATATATATATATATATATTATCCATTTAATTATATATATATTCTGCGTTTTACTGTCCAAATTCATTTGTTCATAACTTCTTCATACATTGACAATTTTCAACATATTATATATGAAAACGATTCAGAATTTGGCCACGTTCATACATTGACTTGTAGCCAAATTCCTAAAGTTGAAAAATCTCATTTTACAGCCATATTATTTAATTGCTTATTTTTAATTATTTATTTATTATTAATGTTTATGTATTTTATGAGGTGTTACATTTCCACACCAAATCTCACAAACAATCCGAAAATTCAAGCTTAAATCCCCGTTCAACCGTCGATTTTTTTTCCAGGTTTTTGTTATTAATTTGCGGTTTTCAGCTTCTTAACTTCATTATATGTTTTTTTCGTAATTTTTTGAATTTTTTCCTTTTCAGAATGGCTGCAAATCAATCCTTCTCCACATGTTACATTGCCGAATGGAATAATGACACGACAAATGTTTTCATCGATGTGTGCATGGAACATCTAAAGTCCCGTGTACATAACATGAGAAATTGGTACCAGCTTATCGCGACGATGTTCAACCAATGCACCGGTTTGGACTATAGTGCGAATCAAATGAAGAACAAGTTTGACAATATGAAGAGGGACTGAAATCCATGGAACAAGCTGCTTCAGGTTCATGGCGAGCAATGGGATAAGCAGATGAATATCGTTGCTAAGACGAACGATTGGTGGGTGTTGGTGCCAGTAGCGTATCGCAAATTCAAGGATGGCTCCCCCACGCGATTCAGAGAGCTGGACTCACTTTTTGGAGGATGCATTTGTACTAACAAATGTTTGTACATAGTTCCGCCCGCTCCACTAGTTCATTTGCAGGAGGCATAGATGTACAGCGATTTTATTCGTGGCAATACTATTGAGATCTCGATCCGTCCGGCTCGTAGGCATGTCAGGTCCAGTGCTGACCCTTCTCGTTCTGATCCTCTTTTCATGGGTCGAGATGAGCTTACTGCTCTGTGCATGGCAGTACGTCACAAGGATGATGATTATGCCAAGTGAGAGGTGACATTTGTTCTGTCAGAGAACGAAAGAAGGGGCCACAACCCTTTTTATTCTCTGATTGACAAGCCCACACAGCTTAGGGGTTGTGTTCTTCATTATGTTCATAAAGCTGAGGGCTGAACATCTGTAGTTTTTTATGTATTTGTTGTTGCATTTTATGAAACGGTGTTCTGTGTAGTAATGATGTTTGAATTACGAAATTTAAATTCTGCAATTTGTATTCTGTATTCAATAAAAGCTATAATAAACACAAATACAAAAACAATAAAATAATAACTTTGCCTTTTTCGCAAAAAAAAAAAAAAAAAAAAAAAAAAAAAAAAAAAAAAAAAAAACACATTTCTCGTTCACAACAATTTCCCTTGAAATACCCCATGCAAAATCTCTTTTTCAAATATCTTTTCCTGTTAAAAATCAAACGAACTCTTAATGTTCAAGGTTTGAGTATTTAGAGTTGAATATGTTGGACATTCTTTGATAATAAGCTCCCAAGGTTACCTAAAGTTAAAATAATTTTTTTATATGGCCAGCGTATTAAAATGTTTTAAACTTTTTGGTAACAGAAGTCCCATGTTTTTCTCTCGCGATAAAATAACAGCAATCTGACGTGGTATTCTATAGATTCACACCCACATTTTCACCATTTCTTCACCCGATTCTCCCCCAAAAACACACCCGAAATAGTCCCAACAGCGGTCCACTCACCTCCCAGAACCCCAGGCTACTGTCACCGCCGTTGATAACGATGGAAGACGGCACTAGCAGCTCACGACCTGTTAAAAATCCCCGGCGCGCTCGTCTCAGCACTCGCGATGGTATGTTCCAGGTAAATTGTGTTTTATTTTGGTTAAGAGTTGATTTACACTTGCCCTTTATCTAGCAAGAAGATTTTGTACTCTTAAAATCTGTTACGAGTAGGAGCATTTGACAAATGATCAAAAATTGTACTAATTAGCACCCTTTCTTTATTATGTAAAATTATATTGATTTGTCCAAAATTCGCACCAAAATTTGATTTTATGGATGTCCCAAATTTTAATCCTTTTAGCTAAGCCCCCTTATGAATTTATTGGATTGTAATAGGCTAATAGCACTCAGTAGCTGGACTATAAAAACCTGCACTTTGCTTCAAATTTTAGTTGACATTGACCACAACAATTCCTTCTGGGAAAATGAGGTGGGTTACTGAAATTTATAGGGTTATTTATAGATATAATGAGTGAAAAATTGAGCACCACAAGCCATTGACTCATATACTGATGTGCAACAATGAATAGTGTAAATTACATTCTTGCATCAAAAATCAAACAATATTACTAAATCTAAAGTGATTGATACCTACATACAATTATTTGTTTCCTATATCTGGAGAACCGAGGCTACGTTTGTAAATTCCAAGATGTGTATACCTCCTCAAGGATCTTCGCAGTTCACACACATCCATGTATCAAACATGAGTCAGTAGGGGTTGGCATGACATGCAAATGTATGCATTTGGCATGGATGGAAGCCTGAACTGACCACTGTAAGTTGTATGCACAATCAGCTTCATCATCTATAAGGGGTTACTTACAAGTAGTTTTGATATGTATCACTTCTTAGTAAATTTAGGTGTGTAGAGAAAAGCAATTTTAAGCTTGTTGATACTTAAATACCGATAAAATTTAGTTTTGAATTGATAAGGTACTTATGACTTATCAACTTACTAGCTATTTTAACTCAAAAGTTCAAGTATCTGTCACAGGAGGTATATACCTCAACTATACAAAGACAGTTGCTTGTATAGGATTTCAACCATGTTAGTCGTTCCAGCTATCATCGAAGTTATATAAATATCCTTTTGGTTGTATCATTTTAGCGGGGCTACTCTTGCAAGTGCATGCACATTATGCACACTGGTAAACTCATAAGTTATAAACAGAATTCTACTTTACAAGGTGCTGCCATACATTCTTTATATATGGGCAAACTTCTCATTTTATTTTTCTGAATCTTTCCCGATTTCATACTGTCAAGTCTTAACATCTTGTACCGTAAAATATTCTGCTATGATATTGAAGCATAATTAGTTTGTAATTTTTAGTTACATAGTTGAATGACAATTTGAAGTTCATCCTTACGATGATTTTCCAACTTGCAATTCTTTAAAACCAGGATATTGATCCCCAACTACCTCAAGATGACGAAGAGGATGATAATGATGATGATGATGGATATGATGGCACTCCCGAAGTTGGTATGGTTTTCAAAAATCATCATGAGGTTTCTAGATTTTACAAGCGCTATGCACGGAGAGTTGGATTTGGTGTTGCTGTTCGTAGATCTTCGTTTTCCAAAGAAGGTCACTGTTTATATTTAGAATTGATGTGTTGTAAAGGTGGTAGGAAAAGACCCGAACCTAAATTCAGGAAAAGAACTAGTGCTACTACTGGTTGCAAAGCTAGAATTAGAGTCAAGTTATGGGGTGACGAGATGTTGCATTTGGAGTTAGCTAGTTTGGATCATAACCATCCAGTTTGTCCATCTATGGCCAAGTATTTAACATGTTATAAAAATTCTAAAGGGTACAGTAAGAAGCATGCATCAAAGGACTCCGAGAAGAATTCAGCTGAATTGCAAATGGAGACGTCAAATCAGTCTATATATAAAGATCGATTGTATGCGCTTGAAAAGTTGTTGAGCAAAAAAAGGGATCTTCAAAATTTTGCAGAATGTCATGGTAGGCTCAGATTTAATGAGGGCGACTCTGAAGAGCTTGAGTTATTTTTTGCAAAAATGCAAGCAAAGAATTCAAATTTCTTCAATATGATTATTTTAGATGAGGAGGGATATGCAAGAAGTGCATTTTGGGCAGATGCAAGGTCTAGGGCCTCGTTTCAATACTTTAATGATGTTGTTACAGTAGATACAAGTTGTATAGTGAATAAATATGATTTGCAGCTTGCTTGCTTTGTTGGTATGAACCATCATGGTCAAAATGTACTGTTAGGTTGTGCTTTGCTTTCTGATCAGACTGTAGATTCTTATATGTGGCTATTAAAGGCTTGGACTGCTTGTATGGCTGGATGCACTCCAAATGCGGTGATTTCAGACTTTTGTAAAGGTATTCAGTGCGCTTTAGCTGAATTGTTACCAGGGGTCCGCCATCGCTTTTGTTTGTTTCAATTAATGAAGAAGGTTCCTGAAAAATTGGGTGGTTTAGCAGAGTATAGATTGATTAATAAACAACTGCAGAAGACTATTTATGATTCTTTAACAGTTGAAGAGTTTGAGAAGGAATGGAGTAATATGATTGAGATATATGGCCTTCAAGGCAATGAGTGGTTAAATTTGTTGTATATGTACAAGGAATCTTGGGTACCTGTGTACTTAAAAGATACATTTTGGGCAGGTATGTCGACCGTGCATAGAAATGAAACTATCACTCCCTTTTTTGAAGGACATATTGATGCAAAAACTACATTGAAACAATTCCTTGGAAAATACGAGGCTGCTTTAGAGAGCAAGTATGAAAAGGAAGCTCAAGCAGATTTTGAGACATTTCATAAAAGACGCCCTGCAGTGTCAAAATTTTATATGGAAGAGCAGCTATCCAAGGTATACACCATCAGCATGTTCAAAAAATTTCAGGATGAAATTGAAGGGTTGATGTATTGTCATGCTTCGGTTGTAGCTGTCGAAGGAGCAAGCTACACTTTTGAGGTTAAAGAATGCATATTTCTAGAAGATGGTAGAAGAACCATGAATAAAAACCATGGAGTTCTTTATAATTCAGAGAAGAAGGAAGTGCGTTGCATTTGCGGTTCTTTCGAGTTTAGAGGCATCTTGTGCAGACATGCCTTGTCTGTGTTCAAATTCCTGCAAATTCTTGAGATTCCGTCACATTATATTCTAGATAGATGGAAAAAGGATTATAAACGGTTGCATTTTATAAATCATTCTGCAGAAGATTATTTCGCTAACAACCGAGTGGATAGATATGATTATCTGTCAATGAGATGTCTTCAACTTGTTGAAGTAGGAGTTTTGTCTGATAAGTATCAGCTTGCTTTGAAATTGATTAAAGAAGCTGAAAAGTTTCTCCTGAGTGATGATACATATGATGATACAAGGCCAAATATTATTTCTCATGTAAATAAGGTAAATAAACCAGAACTAGATAGCATTCATGGTGTTGAAAAGCAAGTTGGTATTGAAAATGGAAATGATGAGAGACGGCGGCGTGCTCGCTCATCACAAACAAGGGAATCTCAGGTATGGACAACCAATTAAGTTTCAGAAACTAGTTATAAATTTATTTATTATGCTAATAAATAAAACGATTCAGTGTCATGATATAGAAAATATCTATTAGATCTACTGGCCGACTACATTCAACCTTTAATCAGGGATATTTTGTATAACCTGATCCATATCACCGAGAAATCTGGGTTGTGACTCGTGATCATATAAGGAACTTCTGTAAACACCCCTTTTGTTTCAAGTACACAGCAGTCTCTCCTCAAAAACAAGTTTTTAAAAAATGCCCTTTTTTAATTTTCAGCATGTCTGTAGAAAAATCTGCAAATATTTTTTTGGCAAGGAAAATCTACAAATATTTGAAGTGAACTTGTGATTAAAATTCAGATATAGTTTAAAAAAAACGAAATTTTCTTTTACTGAAAATAATAATAGATGTGTAATTTAAAACATGTTATTGCAAAGGGTTTTTTCATGTACAAAACTTGAAAATAGGGAATGGATCCTATTTTCTAGGGGTGTTACTATTGTGGTAATTGTCATTATTACTGCCAACCATAACCGTAACCGTAACCGTTGTTGACAGTTATAAATTCTCGTAACTGGTGCCAAAACCGTCTTTGATGGTTAATCGTCATATTTTCAATCCTAAAGCATTTCGAACATATATTTTCAGTTAGATGCATTATTGATGACAAATTCATATAGCTCTAATTGTATTTTGCCGAATTATTTATTTGTTTATAAAATGACCATACGTGCATATGTTATTAGTTCATGAATGCACATACTATTAATGTAAAAAGCTATTTCTTTAACTTAAATTTCTAATTTTTATGCTTTGCTGTTAAAAATTGTGCAAAACAATCATGTATGGTTGGTATGGTTAATTCAGTTCTTTAATTCATCAATTGTTATCGTAACCGTTACCGCTATAGATGGTAACCACATGAATGACTGATATGGTTGAGTGGTTGATAATTCAACCATGACTGCCCTACTATTTCCCACTATTCATGCATCTTGATATTTCCATATCTGAAAAAATTTCTTCTTCTAAACTTCGTTTTTCTGTTGCAGATTACTGAAGGTACACCCAAAGTTGCTAAGGTATGTACGAGAATTTAAATCATTAAAATGTGGTAGGTATCATGAATTTAACATAATATCCAAATCCATAAGTCGTGTTTTTTTTTTTTTTTTTAATTCTATGATAGAATTCTCAAGGAACATCAGCAGTTCCTAATCCATGCTATCCGTTTCATGTCATTCCAGCTCCATCGTTTCTACAACCTCAAATAGGAGTACAACCAGGCACGAACCATAAGGTGTTTAATTTCTGTGCAACAATTTTATTAACTTCAATATTTAAAATGACAAAATTTACACTCCTCTGACTAAATTCAATTTTTTTGTAGGGCGGAGCTAGTCCGAATACTTTGCCAGTTGCTGGTCAGTTTGCAGTACCTATTAGCCCTCAACCATATATGAGCAATCACACAGCATTAAGGCCAATTGTTTATATGTTCCCTGTAAGTGATTTTGAGCTAGTTATATTCTGACATTATCAGCATTAACATAAATTTTGTGGAATATTATGAAAAAAGTGTGATCCAACACTCTTCTTTTGGTTGGCTCATCAGACCCAAGTTTGTTGGATTATGTACACATTTCCTCATTAGCTTGCTATTAATTAAATCTTTTTTAATTTTTATATTAGGTTTAATAAAATCTGATCTGACCGTATTTTTTCCAAAATACCTATATAGAGCTCACACAGTCGAATCCAGTCAATAACAAAACATAATATCTATTTCTGGCTGGAAAATTGGATATATAAATGAGGGCATGTGTTTAAATCAAAGTTCTAACCAAAAATTCAAGATTTTCTTTTCTTTATGTTTATTCAAAGTATATACAAATTGATATTTAATGTTTTCAGAATACTTTTTGTCAAGCATATATTTTTATGTTGTGCCAAAGCTCATTCATATATTTTGAAGGAGTTTCATTTGATGAAAATTCTTATTCCTTTCAAAATATATAAGATTGTGAAACATATTTCCTGAATTATTGGTTTTTAGTTTTTGGATGCAGAACCTCTCTTAGACTAATTACTTCTGTATGTTAGGGGCCTAGTGGGTTCGATCCTCAAACGGCTGGGAATAGACAAATGATGCCATGGATCTATCCATCAGTTCCCCAAGTAAGACTTCTCTTCCTCCGAGCATATTTTGTGCCCAATAAATCACTGTGTAAATGTAAGCCTTTGCTTTTAATTACCACGTTCTTTCAACACCATAACCGTGCCCTTCTTAAGACCTCTTAGCTAATTTAGTATATCAACTTTGACTTATACTGTCAATCTTGTACAAAAAGCAGGAAGTTTTGGTTGATTTTGATATTTGTATTGGTAATCAAAGTCAGGGATGAAGCTAGGAATCAGACAACAGGAGGATCATTAAAAAAAAAAGCTGGTTTATTTAGAATATTTCATTATAAAACGAACATCCTAAGAAGCAATTTTTACTAGCCAAGAATTTTGAGTACTGCTCCATATCAACTTGTCTAGAATATTTCACAATGAAATGAACAGCCAAGTAAGCAAATCAACTAGTTAACTAGTAGAATTTGAGTACAACTCTTCCTCTATAGACCTTATATAGCATCTTCAGCTAGTCAACCTACTGTTTTTCTTCTAAGGTTCTATAGCAGTCTAAGCTGCTGCTGCTATAACCCAGAAAAGAAATGCAATAAAAAGTAGCCCCCTCGTTGGCTTCGTCCCTGATCAAAATACATCTGTTTTCAATAAGTGACAAAAAATTATGAGCAGGATATATATGGTGGAGGTGGACAACAACATGGCAAGAAAAAGAGGGCTCCTAAGCAGTTTGGACAACATGTTCAGCTTTCAGAAAACGCAAAGAAAACCTCTAAACCTGCATCACCTAATCTTTCTGCTACTGAACCCATTCGTGCATCGACGCCTATTGCTCCAACGCCTGCCCAAGCAAATGGTTTGTAGCAGTAAGTGAACTTTGCATGCTAATACAATTTGTAAGTGGTATGTAACATAGAGAGCAAATGCAGAGCTCTCTATGTTGTATACCACAAGCTTAGACAGTGTTACCTTTAACCAGATTGCTGAGGGATTTGGATTGTGGTATATCGCAAAGATTTCCTTGTGATGCACCACATATTCATTTAGTTTTTTCTGTATACTCGAAAGGTTGGCACTTTAGATTTTGTGTTTCTCTCTACCTTGATATCATATATGATATGTTTAACGGGTGGCATTTGTCCACATGAGTTTTTGCTGCTTGGATCTTAGTGTTTTTTTTTGTATATGGCTGGAAAAATCCATGTTTTGTACGCATCGTTGCATGTCTTGTTTGAAAAATTATGTTAACAGTTGCACACGGATAAGTTGATTCAGACTAAACGTTTGTAACTGTATGAAAAAACTTAAATTTGACAAATATTGTAATTCAAAATTGAATATTATATAAACTCAACCTTGAGTGAGTCCAAAGTGGGAAAGTTGTATGTAGTTTTAAGTTCTTGGTTATTATAACAAATTCATTGTATGTCGTTTATATTTACATAATTACAGCAAACTTCATGGAGCATGCGTATATTTTACTATTTATGGATAGTTAATTATTGAATATCAAAAGAGACAGCTTTAAGATATTTGCTAAAATTATATGAAAATAACAAAAACAACTAGGGGTATATAGAAAGAAATCAACCAATGATGTTTTTTATTCTATCAAAAGAGCAATCGAACTTTAAAACATTTTTCTAGATATTTAGATAATTTTGATTCTCTTTTGTCAATAACTTCGGAACTTTGGTCTTTTATTCTTTTACAATTAATAATATTTATAAGATTGTATGGCGTTTTGTCATTCGATCTTAAGTTTGATCATAAAATGGTTGAAGTAAAAAAAGAGGATTGTTAAAGGGACTCCATTTTTTATTAAATGGAAAATAAATTTAAGGGGACTCCATCTTATTTTTTATTTGTTAGGGAGGGAGGGTTCTGAATTTTAAAAATAAAATAAAATATTGACTAAAGTACTCCGGCCTCATCATCTCTTAAACCCTATCCATCAAAATTCAATTTCTGTTCTATCCAAACATGCCGTGAGGTGAGTTTAAAAAAAAAATCAAACGTTGATAAATCCCCTTTTTGAAATTTTAGATTTTGTTGAAAAAGATGAATATAATTTGCAGAAAGCGGATGAATTTCGTTCATTTGCGCTGTTGGAAATATTTTATAAACATTAGATGAATTATTAAAAATATTGAATAAGTGTATGAACGACTCCTATATGAGAATAGTCTCACGTCATGGGATTATATGGAAGAAGCAAGTATTTATACTTGTTTCTAAGAAGTCATGTTGGGGCTTTGGGGCTCCCAATACATGCATTATTGTGAGGAGGGAGACCATGCATCATGACCACCACACGCGCGCGACCGACCGACTCGGCCCGGTCCGGTTTGGGCTTGGGCTTGTGAGGAGGGAGACCATGCATCATGACCACCACACACGCGCGACCGACTCGACTCGGCTTGGGGCTTGGCTTTGTGGTGTAGACACTTATATTTTTGAACTAGAAAATATTGCTTTTTCGAACCGTTTTTTTATAGATTTTTTTTTATGCAACGATTATGTTTTTGCAATGGTAAACTTTGTTCTATAATTTCAGCAGATCCGACTTTTTCTCCCAAGCCCTAATTCTCGTTCTATGTATACTCTTCAGCTATAGACGAGAAAAAAGAAAAAATACCGAATTACATATTATCTTCTTACCTCCGCCGCCATTAAAATTTTCTTTTAGAAATTTTCGAGCAGTGATCTTATTTTTTCGAAAGTGCAAATCTGCACTGATTTGTTGTGCAAGCAAATCAGTTATTTTGTTTTAGAGGCTGTTTTATCCTAGAGGCGGCGACGAAAGTACGAATTGGTTTGCACCTCTGACCAGATCGCCGAATCGTTTTCAAGAAAGCGACCTAGTCCGCGACTCAGCCATTGTTTCCCGATAATTTGAAGACGATCCAAAAGAATGGCTTCCAACTCAACCCTAGACGATGTTGCTCCACCCTTTGCCTTCCAGATCCCTCTCATGACTGTTGCTCCATTCAGATTCGAAGACTTGCATTTCAAGCGATGACGTCAGAAGATGGAGTTCTTCCTGACGATGAGGAAGGTTGTGGCTGCGCTGCCTACTGACAAACTACAGCTAGCAGACAGATCTGACGAGGCTGATGCAACAAAGATGACATCATGGACTGAACAGTCAAAGCAACTGCAGACCTAGACTGAACAAGATTACCTATGCAAGAATTTTATTTTGAATGGACTAAAGCGATGACCTATATGATTGCTACAACTCAGATGAAAAGACAACAAAAGAGATCTGGGAAGCACTGAAGAAGAAGTATGATACAGAGGAGGCAGGAGCAAAGAAATATGCTGTAAGCCGCTACCTAAAATACCAAATGACAGGTCAATAGAGATGCAATCTCATGAGCTTCAGAAAATAGCTCATGAGATCATCTCCGAAGGCATGACATTGGACAAACAATTTCAAATTGCTATTATCATTGACAAATTACCCCCTAGCTAGAAAGATTTTAAGAATGTCTTACGACATAAGACTAAGGAATTTTCCTTAGAAAGCTTGATTACACGCCTCCGTATTGAGGAGGAGGCACGCAAGCAGGACCAGAAAGAAGAGGTGTTAATTGTCAGTAACAACAACACTAAAAAGACCAAACCTGCTGTTCTTAAACCGAACCCGAAATCATTTAAGAATCAGAGCAGGCGCAACAAACAAAATGAGAATTCGCAAGGAAACCCAAAAGGGCAACAGAAACCAGCCCAAATGAATGATTCTGGACAGTTGTTTCTATGTTACAATCATGGAAAACCAGATCATATGGCACGAAAGTGTCGGAACAGGCCAAACTCTGCACCGCAGGCTAACTTGACTGAGGAGCCTCTTACGGCCATGATTACTGAGATTCACCTTGTCGGTGGATCAGAGGGTTGGTGGGTAGACACTGGTGCTTCTCGCCATGTCTGCTTTGATTGTGACTTGTTCTTTACATACACGACTGCTGAAAATCAGAAAATGTTGTTAGGAGATTCTCACACCACTAAAATCGCAGGGATTGGCAACGTGGAAATTAAATTTACCTTTGGAAAGACTGTTATTCTGAAAGATGTTATGCATACTCCAGAGATTAAAAAAAAAAAATCTGGTTTCTGGCTTTCTCCTTAATAAGGCCGACTTTACTCAAGTTATTGGGGCTGATTTGTATACCCTAACTTACAAGGGAACTTTTGTAGGAAAGGGTTATGCTTGTGAGGGTATGTTTAAACTGAATGTTGAATCTAATAAAGTGACTACTTCTGCTTATATGTTGTGTGATTTTAATATTTGGCACTTTAGATTATGTCATGTTAATAAACAAATATTTCATAACATGAACACCCTAGATATGATTCGTAAAATGACAGAATCTGAACTTGATAAATGTGAATTCTGTGCACAATAAAAAATCACAAAGAAACCTCATACATCTGTTGATAGAGTTTCTGAACTCTTAGACTTGAATCATTCTGACATATGTGAACTTGATGGTACTTTGACTAGACATGAACATCGTTATTTTATCAATTTTATTGATGACTGTTCTGATTTCACATATGTATACCTTATGAAAAATAAAAGTGATGCATTTGACATGTTTAAAACATTCAAAACTGAAATTGAGAATCAAGCAAATAGGAAAATTAAGAGATTTCGTAGTGACAGAAGAACAGAATATGAATCTACTTCAATTCTGGATTTCTATAAATTACATGGTATAGTATATGAGAGAATTGCACCCTATTCTCCTGAAATTAACGGTAAAACTAAAAGGAAAAATATGACCTTTACCGAAGTAGTAGTTGCCATATAACTAAATTCTGGTGCAGCAAAACATTGGTGGGGGAGGGGGAATTTTATTGACTGTATGCTATGTTCTGAATATGATCCCCAAATCTAAGAATAAAATTTCACCTTATGAAATTTTAAAAAATCATAAACCCAATGTCTCATACTTTAGAACTTGGGGTTGTTTAGCAAATGTTCGCATTCCAGACCCTAAGAGAATAAAACTGGCAAGTAGAGCATATGAATGTGTATTTATAGGCTATGCTATTAATAGCAAAGCATACAGATTCTATGACATAAATGCACATAATATAATTGAATCAAATGATGCCGATTTTTATGAAACAAAATTTCTTTTTAAATTAAGGAATAGTGGGGGCACTTCAAGTATGCCTATTAGAACAGAACTTAATGAAAATTCTGAAGCTGAACCTAAAAGAAGTAAAAGAGCAAGAACCATAAAAGATTTTGGCTTAGATTTCTGCGCTTTTACTATTGAGGAGGATCGCATGAACCTCCAAGAGGCCTTATCTTCTTTTGGTGCCGATTTTTGGCAAGAGGCTATAAATGATGAGATTGATTCTTTGGAATCCAATAAGACTTGACATTTGGTAGATTTACCCCCTGGCTGTAAATCTATAGGCTGTAAATGGGTACTTAAAAAGAAATTTAAACCTGACGGTACTATTGATAAATATAAAGCACGACTAGTAGCTAAAGGTTTTAAACAAAAAGAAAATATAGATTTTTTCGACACTTCTTCACCTGTTACTAGAATCACATCCATTCGGGTATTAATCTCACTTGCCTCTATTCATAATTTATTAATAAACCAAATGGATGTGAAAACCGCATTTTTGAATAGTGATTAGACGAAGAAATTTATATGGACGAGCTTGAAGGATTTGTAGTACATGGTCAAGAACATAATGTATGCAAATTAGATAAATCGTTATATGGTTTAAAACAAGCACCTAAACAATGACATGAAAAATTTGATAACTTAATCATTTCACATGGTTTTAAAGTTAACGAAAGTGACAAATGCGTTTATTACAAATCTGAGAATGACATTTGCACTATTATATGCCTTTATGTAGATGACCTACTCATTTTTGGGTCAAACATTCATGCCATAAACTTAGTCAAATCATTATTAAGTGCCAATTTTGATATGAAAGATCTAGGTGAGACGAGTGTAATCCTTGGTATTAAAATTACTAGGTCAGAAAAGGGACTTTCTTTAGATCAATCTCATTACATTGAGAAGATACTAAAGAAATACAATTACTTTGATTGTAAACCTGCAGGTACACCATATGATCACAGTGCAAAGTTATTTAAGAACACTGGTGAAGGTGTAAGACAGTCTGATTATGCGAGCATCATTGACAGCCTTCGGTATGTCACTGATTGTACTGGACCCGACATTGCCTATGTCGTAGGATTATTATGCAGGTTTACCAGAAAACCTAGTATAGAGCACCGACATGCTATTGAAAGGGTCATGAGATACCTTAAACAATCCATGTACCTTGAATTACATTATGAAAGGTTTCCAGCTGTACTTGAAGGATATTCCGATGCAGACTGGAATACTTTGTTTGATGATTCTAAAGCGACCAGTGGCTATATATTTAGCATCGCTAGAGGAGCTGTTTCTTGGAAATCCAAGAAACAAACTATTTTGGCTCAGTCTACTATGGAGTCTAAGATGATAGCACTAGCTACAGCTAGTGAAGAGACAGAGTATTTGAGAAATCTGCTAGCTGAGATTCCCTTATGGGAAAACCGATACCAGTTGTGTTGATACATTGCGATAGTACCGTGGCTATTGCAAAAGTTCAGAACCGTTATTATGACGGCAAGAGACGACAAATACGTCGTAAGCACAACACTGTTAGAGAACTACTTTCCACATGTACCGTTAGAGTGGATTACGTACGTAGTGATGAAAATTTGGTAGATCTTTTGACGAAAGGACTGTCAAGAGAGAAAGTCTTTAATTCTTCTAGAAGAATGGGACTATTGCCCTTAGATTGTTGAGTCACGCACAATGGTAACCCGACCTAAATGGCTGGAGATCCCAAGAACTAGGTTCAGTGGGTAAAAACAAGTTGTGTAGTGATAGGAGTCGAACATGCTATTTAATAAACCGAGAAACATGTATTCTTGAAGTGATTAAAGGATGAGTTAATAGAAACTCTTAATGAGATCTATACTCTATTTGGAGTGGAGTACCTACCTTCATAAGTGCTCTTGATAGACTCACCTTTGTGAATGTGGAAACGTGGCCGTTTCCTATGGAGTTTTGGGCAAAACTTCTGGAGCGTTCACTAAACTAGGATAGACGTGCATGGCCATAAATACACAGGCTTATTTGATTGCACTATAGAAAAGGTTGTGTGTGGTTTGATGTCAGGAATAGAGTTCAAGACTACGTGTCACTCTAGTAAAAATTGAATCTTATTCACTATGCAAAGGATCAAGTCAGATGGCACCTTTATTTACGTACAATCTTATGTTTTTAGAAATTGCTCGAAAATATTTTTTAAAATTCAAGTGGGGGATTGTTGGAAATGTTTTACAAACATTAGGTGAATTATTAAAAATGTTGAATAATGTATGAATGTCTCCTATATGGAAATAGTCCCACATCATTGGATTATATGGAAGAAGCAAGTATTTATACTTGTTTTTGAGAAATCATGTTGGGGCCTTGGGGCTCCCAATACATGCATTGTTGTGAGGAGGGAGACCATGCATCATGACCTACACACGCACGCGCGACTGACCGACTCGACTCGACTCAGCCCGGTCCGGTTTGGGCTTGACTTTGTGGTGTAGACACTTATATTTTTGGACCATAAAACATTGCTTTTTCGAACCGTTTTTTATAGATTTTTTTAATGCAACGGTAGTGTTTTTGCAACGGTAAACTTTGTTCTGTAATTTTAGCAGATCCGACTTTTTCTCCCAATCCCTAATTCTCGTTCTATATATACTCTTCAGCTATAGACGAGAAAAAAATACCGAATTACATATTATCTTATTACCTCGCCGCCATTAAAATTTTCTTTCAGAAATTTTCGAGCAGTGATCTTATTTTTTCGAAAGTGCAAATCTGCACTGATTTGTTGTGCAAGCTAATCAGTTATTGTGTTTTAGAGGCTGTTTTGTCCTAGAGGCGGCGACGAAAGTATGAACTGGTTTGCATCTCTGACCAGATCGCTGAATCGTCTTCAAGAAAGTGACCTAGTCCGCGACTTAGCCATTGTTTCCCAACAATTTGAAGATGATCTGAAACAATGGCTTCCAACTTAACCCTAGACGATGTTGCTCCACCCTCTGCCTTCCAGATCCCTCTCGTGACTGCTGCTCCATTCAGATTCGAAGGCTTGCATTTCAAGCGATGGCGTCAGAAGATTGAGTTCTTCCTGACGATGAAGAAGGTTGTGGCTGCGCTGACTACTGATAAACCGCATCTACCAGACAGATATGACGAGGCTGATGCAGCAAAGATGGCATCATGGACTGAACAATCAAAGCAACTGCAGATCTGGACCGAACAAGATTACCTATGCAAGAATTTTATTCTGAATGGAATGAGCAATGACCTGTATGATTACTACAACTCATATGAAAAGACGGCAAAAGAGATCTGGGAAGCACTGAAGAAGAAGTATGATACAGAGGAGGCAGGGACAAAGAATATGCTGTAAGCCACAACCTAAAATACCAAATGACAGATGACAGATCAGTAGAGTTGTAATCTCATGAGCTTCAGAAAATAGCTCATGAGATCATCTCCGAAGGTATGGAATTGGACGAACAATTTCAAATTGCTGTTATCATTGACAAATTACCCCATAGCTGGAAAGATTTTAAGAATGTGTTACGACATAAGACTAAGGAATTTTCCTTAGAAAGCTTGATTACACGCCTTCATATTGAGGAGGAGGCACGCAAGCAGGACCAGAAAGAAGAGATGTTGATTGTCAATAACAACAACACTAAAAAGACCAAACCCGCTGTTCTGAAACCGAACCTGAAATCATTTAAGAATCAAAACATGCGCAACAAACAGAATCGGAATTCACAAGGAAACCCAAAAGGACAACAGATACCAGCCCAAATGAATGATTCTGGACAGTTGTTTCTATGTTACACTGTGGAAAACCAAGTCATATGGCATGAAAGTGTCGGAACTTGCCAAGCTCTGCACCGCAGGCTAACCTGACAGAGGAGCCTCGTACGGCCATGATTACTGAGATTCATCTTCTCGGTGGAACAAAGGGTTAGTGGGAAGACACTGGTGCTTCTCGCCATGTTGCTTTGATCGTGACTTGTTCTCTACATACACGACGGCTGAAAATCAGAAAGTGTTGTTGAGAGATTCTCACACCACTAAAGTCGCAGGGATTGGCAATGTGGAAATTAAATTTACCTCTGGAAAAACTATTATTCTGAAAGATGTTATGCATACTCCAGAGATAAGAAAGAATCTAGTTTTTGGCTTTCTCCTTAATAAGGCCGGCTTTACTCAAGTTATTGGGGCTGATTTGTATACCCTAACTTATAAGGGAACTTTTGTGGGAAAGAGTTATGCTTGTGAAGGTATGTTTAAACTGAATGTTAATAAAGTGACTACTTTTGCTTATATGTTGTGTGATTTTAATATTTGGCACTCTAGATTATGTCATGTTAATAAACGAATAATTCATAACATAAGCACCCCATATATGATTCCTAAAATTACAGAATCTGAACTTGATAAATGTGAATTCTGTACACAAGCAAAAATCACAAAGAAACCTCATACATCTGTTGATAGAGTTTCTGAACCCTTAGACTGGATTCATTCTGACATATGTGAACTTGATGGTACTTTGACTAGACATGGACATCATTATTTTATCACTTTTATTGATGACTGTTTAGATTTCACATATGTATACCTTATGAAAAATAAAAGTGATGCATTTAACATGTTTAAAACATTCAAAACTGAAATTGAGAATCAAGCAAATAGGAAAATTAAGAGACTTCGTAGTGATAGAGGAACATAATATGAATCTACTTCAATTTTGGATTTCTATAAATTACATAGTATAGTACATGAGAGAACTACACCGTATTCTCCTGAAATGAACGGTAAAGCTGAAAGGAAAAATAGGACCTTTACCGAACTAGTAGTTGCCATATTACTTAAGTCTGGTGCAGCAAAACATTGGTGGGGGGAAATTTTATTGATTGTATGCTATGTTCTAAATAGGATCCCCAAATCTAAGAATAAAATTCCACCTTATGAAATTTTAAAGAATCATAAACCCAATGTCTCATACTTTAGAACTTGGGGTTGTTTAGCATATGTTCGCATTCCAAACCCTAAGAGAATAAAATTGGCAAGTGGAGCATATGAATGTGTATTTATAGGCTATGCTATTATAGCAAAACATACCGATTCTATGACATAAATGCACATAATATAATTGAATCAAATGATGCTGATTTTTATGAAACAAATTTTCCTTTTAAATTAAGGAATAATGGGGGCACTTCAAGTATGCCTATTAGAACAGAACTTAATAAAAATTCTGAAGCTGAACCTAGAAGAAGTAAAAGAACAAGAACCATAAAAGATTTTGGTTTAGATTTTTGCGCTTTTACTATTGAGGAGGATCCCATGAACCTCCAAGAGGCCTTATCTTCTTTTGATGCCGATTTTTGGCAAGAGGCTATAAATGATGATATGGAATCTTTGGAATCTAATAAGACTTGGCATTTGGTAGATTTACCCCCTGGTTGTAAATCTATAGGCTGTTAATGGGTACTTAAAAAGAAATTAAAACCTGACGGTACTATTGATAAATATAAAGCACGACTAGTAGCTAAAGGTTTTAAACAAAAAGAAAATATAGATTTCTTCGACACTTTTTCACCTGTTACTAGGATCACATCCATTCGGGTATTAATCTCACTTGCCTCTATTCATAATTTATTAATACACCAAATGGATGTGAAAACCGCATTTTTAAAAGGTGAATTAGACGAAGAAATTTATATGGACCAGCCTAAAGGATTTGTAGTACATGGTCAAGAACATAAAGTATGCAAATTAGATAAATCGTTATATGGTTTAAAACAAGCACCTAAACAATGACATGAAAAATTTAATAACTTAATCATTTCACATGGCTTTAAAGTTAACGAGAGTGACAAATGCATTTATTACAAATCCGAGAATGACATTTGCACTATTATATGCCTTTATGTAGATGGCCTACTCATTTTTGGGTCAAATATTCATGCCATAAACTCAGTCAAATCCTTATTAAGTGTCAATTTTGATATGAAAGATCTAGGTGAGACGAGTGTAATCCTTGGTATTAAAATTACTAGGTCAGAAAAGGGACTTTCTTTAGATCAATCTCATTACATTGAGAAGATACTAAAGAAATACAATTACTTTGATTGTAAACCTGCAGGTACACCATATGATCACAGTGTAAAGTTATTTAAGAACACTGGTGAAGGTGTAAGACAATCTGATTATGCGAGCATCATTGGCAGCCTTCGGTATGCCACTGCTTGTACTAGACCCGACATTGCCTATGTCGTGGGATTATTATGTAGGTTTACCAGTAAACCTAGTATAGAGCACTGACAAGCTATTGGAAGGGTCATGAGATATCTTAAACGAACCATGTATCTTGGATTACATTATGAAAGGTTTCCAGCTGTACTTGAAAGATATTCCGATGAAGACTGGAATACTTTGTCTGATGATTCTAAAGCGACCAATGGCTATATATTTAGCATCGCTGGAGGAGCTGTTTCTTGGAAATCCAAGAAACAGACTATTTTGCCTCGGTCTACTATGGAGTCTGAGATGATAGCACTAGCTACAGCTAGTGAAGAGACATTGTATTTGAGAAATCTGCTAGCTGAGATTCCCTTATGAAAAAAACCGATACCAGTTGTGTTGATACATTGCAATAGTACCGTGGCTATTGCAAAAGTTCAGAACCGTTATTATAACGGTAAGAGACGACAAATACGTCGTAAGCACAACACTGTTAGAAAACTACTTTCCACAGGTACCGTTAGAGTGGATTACGTACGTAGTGATGAAAATTTGGTAGATCCTTTGACAAAAGTACTGTCAAGAGAGAAAGTCTTTAATTCTTCTAAAAGAATGGGACTATTGCCCTTAGATTGTTGAGTCACGCACAATGGTAACCCGACTTAATTGATTGAAGATCCCAAGAACTAGGTTCAATGGGTAAAAACAAGTTGTGTAGTGATAGGAGTTGAACATGCTATTTAATAAACCAAGAAGCATGTATTCCTGAAGTGATTAGAGGGTGAGTTAATAGAAACTCTTAATGAGATCTATACTCTTGGGGTGGAGTACCTACCTTCAGAAGTGCTCTTGATAGACTCACATTCTGAATGTGGAAATGTGGCCGTTTCCTATAGAGTTTTGGGCAAAACATCTAGAGCGTTCACTGAACTAGGATAGATGTGCATGGCCATAAATGCACGGGCTTATTTGATTGCATTGTAGAAAAGGTTGTGTGTGGTTTGATGTCAGGAATAGAGTTCAAGACTACATGTCACTCTAGTAAAAACTGAATCTTATTCACTATGCAAAGGTTCAAGTCGGATGACACCTTTGTTTATGCACAATCTTATGTTTTTAGAAACAGCTCAAAAATATTTTTAAAAATTCAAGTGGGGGATTGTTGGAAATGTTTTATAAACATTAGGTGAATTATTAAAAATGTTGAATAAGTGTATGAATGACTCCTATATGGGAATAGTCCCACATCATGGGATTATATGGAAGAAGCAAGTATTTATACTTGTTTCCGAGAAGTCATGTTGGGGCCTTGGGGCTCCCAATACATGCATTATTGTGAGGAGGGGGACCATGCATCATGACCACCACACACGCGCGCGCGACCGACTCGACCCGGCCTGGTCCGGTACGGTTTGGGCTTGGGCTTGGGGCTTGGCTTTGTGGTGTTGACACTTATATTTTTGGACCAGAAAACATTACTTTTTCGAACCCTTTTTTTATAGAATTTTTTTAATGCAACGGCAATGTTTTTGCAACGGTAAACTTTGGTCTGTAATTTCAGCAGATCCGACTTTTTCTTCCAAACCCTAATTCTCGTTCTATGTATACTCTTCAGCTATAGACGAGAAAAAAATACCGAATTATATATTATCTTCTTACCTCCGCCGCCAATAAAATTTTCTTTCAAAAATTTTCGAGTAGTGATCTTATTTTTTCGAAAGTGCAAATCTGCACTGATTTGTTGTGCAAGAAAATCAGTTATTGTGTTTTAGAGACTGTTTTATCCTAGAGGTGGCGATGAAAGTATGAACTGGTTTGCACCTCTGACCAGATCGCCGAATCTTCTTCAAGAAAGCGACCTAGTCCGTGACTCAGCCATTGTTTCCCAACATGCGCGAATGATGAATACAGTTCGTCATGAAAAGTATGTATTTTGTTTGAGGGTGAATACAGTGTGTTACAGTTTAGATCTTACAGTTTGATAAGGAAAACAACCTCGCTGTGAGATGATTTGTCAAAAGTAATTACATTAAAACAATGTACATATTCCAACATTAAAATAAATGTTTGTTAAGTGAATTTATGCTTTCATGCTGTTTTAAGCGTATGTGTATGTTACTCTTTTTTTTTTCATTTGTGGCTAATGTGATTTTTATGTGTTTATTTTTTGTTATTGTGTTCCATGCTTACTTTGATAGTGAAAACTAAAGTAAAAAATGCTTGAATATGTTATTTTCATGTGTCCAGAACGTTTATGTTTAATATATTATTATTTTTCTGTGTGCAGAATTAAATTAGAGTTTATGTTTTAAAGTTGCATTAATGAAGAGTATAGGGTTAGTATTGGAAATTTTATTTATATGTTTAAGGGAGGCTAATTTATTTTAACCCCCCCTTTAACAATTTTAAAATAAAGTGGAAATGGTACTCCCCTTAACCAAAAGTGAAGTCCCTTTAACAATCCCCTAAAAAAAAATAAGTTATGTTTGGAAAAAAGAAAAAAAAGATATCTATTAACCTTTTGTCCAAAAGGATGGCGAAATTTGAAATTTAAGGTTGGAAACGATACCATGGATGAAATCAGAGTTATTATTACACAAAGAATTGTTAAATCAAGAAAAATGTATCATAGTTTGCACACATTGAGATCGCGGAGGGGATTTTCATGATTGCCGAGATAGAGAGATTTTGGGAAGTGAATGTTAGTGTTCTTTTCAATCATAGCTTGCATTGAATTTATATATTTAGAGCATCACCAAACCATCACAATGTAATTCCCATGTGACACTAATGGTTAGACAATGTACAATAAATTATTAAAAGATCTATCGTATATTGCAACAAAAATGTTTTAGTTGCTCCAATGCAAACATGTTTGAATGTTGAGAATTGTGTATGTGTCAAAAAAACAAGTGGTGATTAACTATTAATATATGAAATACAATGTCTAAAACTAGACATTTCATTTTACAATGTCTAACAAAAAAATTACCACACCATATTGCATTTGCCATTAACATTAGTATTGAAGATTAAAAATCGAACGAAATTGTTGATTATCTATATGGAATATAGTTTACATCAAAAAGACACGTGCATTGGAGATGCTCTTAATAAAGCTATCATGAAGTATCACTTGGTTGATTGGTTTTAATGCTAAAATAATCCTGACTAGGATTTTACTTAAATTTAGAACTGCACTTAGATCTTGGATTTTAGCTGCTATGTTTGAGTAGGTAAATAAATTATAATTACCTTACTTGAATGTCTACTACTTATATGCTATAGAATTAAAAAAGTAAAATACTTTTGTGGAAGGATTGTAGGTGCTCTATCATAGGTAAAAGATGATACGTCTTAAGTTGAACTGAAACTAGAGGTGGAATTATGTTATTTTCACCCGTTTGCATAATGGATTTTGATATTTAGTGAACATGAGAAATAATAAAATTACCAGTGCGGTGCATTTTGGTACCAGTTTATTTGGGTTAGTAGCACGAACATTGCTTCACACGCTGATTAGTCTAACTAGAAAGTTAAGTTCATTGCAATTTTTGTTAATTGATTAATGACATTAAGAATAGGGTGCTAAATTGATGTACATAATCCTAACACGGTTATTCTTTCAGCAACATTAAGATAAAATTCCATATCAAATTGGAGATAATGAGATTGTTGGAATCAGGACAGCCTGCAATGGAAGTTATAAATGTATTTATTTAAATTTATACATTTTTGCAATATGAAGTTAATTTTTAATTTAATCCATATGCATGTATGTATCATACGTATATATAGGAGAGTTCTAGGGCACCCCTCTTTTGTAGCACCCCATTTGCACCTCAATACAGTCCACTCGTTTATATTTAAATAATTTAGTGAGGAGAAAGAGAGTTAGTAGGAAATTGAGAATTTGAAGAACTTGAGTCAAGTGAAGGTTGAGTTGGCTAAGTAAACGACCTTCGGTTTCGCGTTTCTTTTTCGGGACGAAAAGTTTTTAAGTGGGGGAGATTGTAATAACCCTGAATTTTAAAACCAATTTGTAATTTATTTTTAATTGATTTTATTGGAAATTAAATATTTTAAACGATTTATTTTGAGAATAAACGACTTAAAATTTATTTAAAATGAGTTTGAACGATAAATTTATAATATAATTAAAAAACGAACGCGTAACATCGCGGTAGTTTGAAAATTTAGTTTTAAATTTCAATTGAATGTACAAAATGATATATAAGTCGGATTTCTGTAAAACAAGAAACGTTATGATCTAATTAATAATATCTTTCTAACGAATGTAAGAAATTGGGTTTTCGTATTATAAATTGTAAGTTATGTCTATTTCAAGGTTTAAAATAGTCGCTATGGAATTTATTAATATTTTAATATTATATAATCCCTTAAAAATGGCCATTTTGCAAACGACCTCTGTTTTCGACGAAACCAATTTTGTTGGATCTATAACTTCGAATTATAGTTAGGTTTAAAATTTCAAGTTAATTGGAATTAGTATGTAAGCGTAGTAAATTTGAACGCGTGTTGAATTTCAGTTATAATTTAATAAGCTAGTTAAATGGCCATTTTTCAAACGGTCTCCAAATTCGATGAAATTAATTTTGTTAGAACCGTGTTTGTAAAACATAGCTAGATTTTAAATTTCGTAATTTTTGGAGTTAGTATGTGGTCGTGGAAAATTAAAATGTATGTTCAAATTCAATATTTAACATTACATTTTAATTTTGATAAAAACTGATCAAGACAGTGGAATTGACTTATGAAACATATCCCATTGTATCCGAAAAGGGTTATTTGGCTAAGGGCGACACTTGTTGGGATTCGTTTGGAGTTCGGACGTGAAAATTCACCATGAAGTAATTAAAAGAATTAAATATTAGTATTATATATATATACACCCTTCAGAAAATTCTCTAACCTAATCAATTCTCCAACCTGCACCACCACATTACAAATGAAAGGCCAGTATTGTTCTAAATTGATCCTTTAATCTTTACCAATCCAATTCGAACTTGCTCCCGACCACAAACCGAAAACTATAAAGAAATTTTTGGGATTTAATTCCATATGGTCTTGATCGAAATTGGTGAGGTGAATTTTGAGATCTTCGAGCTCGAAGTCAGTGCGTTCAAGCATGGTTTTCCAGGCGATCGAGTTCGCTGGCATCGCCGCCGGTGGTGGCGCACTCCAAGGCGCATCACGTGTTCTCCGATCAAAATATGGCTACTTGGAGAAGCTTGTGTAAGTGAAGATTGAAGACGAGGGCTTTATTTGACGGTTGCCTGTAGAAGGGGATGGAAGAGAAAGTAATTAGTGGGTTAATTGTGTTTAATTACCTTAAGTAATTATTTAATGTAATTAAGACTTCAAAACGACGTAACTCTTTCAAGCGAATGCAGAATGGAACAAATTCAAGTGCGTTGGAATCATGAAATCCAAAACTACGCAATGGAACTAATTTGGATAGAAATAGAGCTAGTTGAAATTTTTGGCTGAATTAAATGCACAGTTAATTTAACTGAAACAATCGTTATTTAACGATTTCAGAACCGATCAATGTGAGAACTCTCACTCAAATATTTTGTACAATTATTTAATCCATAACTGAATATATATTGATTGCCTATGCTAGATTTCAAATTTCGTAATTTTTGGAGTTAGCATGTGGTCATGGCAAATTAAAATGTATGGTCAAATTCAATATTTAAGGTTATATTTTAATTTTGATAAAAACTGATCAAAACAGTCGAATTGACTTATAAAACATATCTCATTGTGTCCGGAATAGGGGTATTTGGCTAGGGGCGATAGTCGTTGGAATTCGTTTGGAGTTCGGACATGAAAATTCACCACGAAGTAATTAGAAGAATTAAATATTAATATTATATATATGCCCTTCAGAAAATCCTCTAACCCTAATCTATTCTTTAACCTGTGCCGTCACATTACAAATGAAAGGCCAGTATTGTTCTAAATTGACCCTTCAATCTTTACCAATCAATTCAAATTAGCGCCCCAGCTCTAAACGAAAACTGTAGAGAAATGTTTGGGCTTTAATTCCATACGGACTTGATCGAAGTTGCTGAGGTGAATTTCAAGATCTTCGAGCTCGAAGTCCGTGCTTTCAAGCATGGTTTTCCAGGCGCCACGGCTATCGAGTTCGCTGGCGACGCCGCCGGTGGTGGCGCACTCCAAGGCGCATCACGTGGTGTTCTCCGATCAAAATCCGGCTACCAGAAGAAGCTCGCGCAAGTGAAGATTGAAGACGAGGGTTTTATTCGACAGTTGCTCGTAGAAGACGATGGAAGAGGAAGTAATTAGTGGGTTATTTATGTTTAATTACCTTAAGTAATTTTATGTAATTAAGATTTTAAAATGTCATAACTCTTTCAAGAGAAAACAGAATGGAACAAAATCAGGTGTGTTGGAATCGTGAAATCCAGATCTACGCAATGGAACTAATTTGGACAGAAACGTAGCTAGCTGCAATTTTGATTGAATTAGATGCACAATTTAATTTAACTGAAACAATCGTTATTTAACGATTTCAGAACTGATCAATGTGAGAACTCTCTCACTCAAATATTTTTTACATTTATTTAATTGATAACTGAATATATATTGATTGCCTATGCTTTTTTATATTGGATTTAATTATCACAAATTTTTATATGGTAGCTCGCATCATAGTTATTTGCAAAACAGATGGATGAATGGATGAGTGTTGTTGTTATGATTTGAAATAATTAACATGTTAAAAACATTGTTTGATTATTTATAGTAGTTGAAATTGGTTTAAAACATCCATTGACAAGTCGAACGGCTTGTTTATGTTAACCCATTTAAGTAATATCGATTGGAATAAATAAATAATTTGTTGATTGATTATTTATTGGTTGAAAACCTCACACGGGTCTGTGGATGATAATTAATTCACACATTTCCCTTGTATGTAGATCGATAGGTTGATAGACCGTTATAAGTGTTATTAAATTATTTAGTGCTTATATAGTTGCAGATGCACTCTGGATGTGAATTGAATGTTTAATTATTGTTTATCACTATTATTGAATACTTGAGATGTATGATGTAGCGTCCCGGACATTTCGACACTCGAATCTCGACACTAATACATCCAGTGTCTAAATCCAAGTATCGAAAACCTAGAAGGCTAAAAGAAAGAGATGAGAGGGTGAGATAAGAAAGGAAGTTAGAATAGAAGAGTAATGTGACGTCCCTGAATTTTCATAATTTCATAATTAATTTATTTAATTATTGGAATAATGGTTTGGTAATTCAATTGGTTTGAATTTAAATAATTTTGATTATTTAATTAATATAAACAATGGGATGATAAAATTTAATTCTGATAATACTCGACATTGTGTTGGTGTGACGAGAAGGAATTTCGCTCGGTCCGAACCAGTCGCTAAACCGATCTAGACCGTTCGAAACGCCTGATCGTTTTGAGAACAAGACAAAACAGAACGCAGACGGAAGAACATTTCTTTGTATATTACAACAATGCATCAGATTACAAGAATATACAGAGTATACATGAATATTACACAAAAATATCAGAGATTTAAATTACATTGCAAATATATAGCAGCGGAAAATAATACAATACACAACTAGAAGGGATATACAGATACAAAGCTTTCCGGATATCGTTCCAGCTGTAAACCAAGATTCTGTGAATATAAATCTGCAAAACCAAAACTACTAGCTGCCCGTGCCAAAATAGGGGCACCCAGAGTTTAGGTTAAAACAATAAACTCCAGGTCAGTCATGTGACTGGTGTGAGAACTAAAACAGTTAATAATCTTTATTTTTAAAGTTAGGTAAATCAAGGGACCACGCCGTATAACACGGAACGGGTTTCCTCCCAAGAATACCAGTGCGTAAAACAAACAGCGCAATGCTAAACAAAGAAAAAATGAAGCTATTATAAGACCCAGGTCCTATCACACAATGCAACGCAAGCCGGGGGATAGGGTTTTTACCTTATAATAGCCAAGAATGCTTGATACGTTTAAAACAAATCATTTGATACTATTATAAGTGCATAGTGTATAAAACAACTTCAAATCATAAGTATCAATCATAGGCGGCATGAGCGTCCCATGCCACTATGTCGCCATATATAGGTTTACAAATAAAACCGCAAAGTCACGTATTTGGAAATTGGATTTCCATCTATGAACCGAGGCAAAAGATAGTCCTCAACCGATTCGAGACGCTCTAGTCCGCCCCTCAGGATCAGAGCTCGAGTGACCCTTGGATCGTCAGGGCCGGTCCACCGATGTGGATTAAAATGCCTGAACATGCGTTTCCGTGCCCTATGGGGCGTAGGTGAGCCAACTAAATGACTCCATCGGACCCGGATCGTCCGATCAAACCGAGGCGCCTCGCAACAGCAACAACCACATAAGTCAAACTGGTCAGGGCGTGTAAAACCACTGACACCACTTCTAACTAGAAAGAAACGCATGCCCTCCCTGAGGTCCTTCTCCCGTTTTTGGTTCATACCGGGTGTGAAGCTCGCGAATCAACGTTACACAAAGCTACGCCACACAGGCCGTGCTTTGATCATCAACCACAAGACTTTGCTTTTCAACAGAAGCCTTGATCATTTGCTACTTAGGCATGCCACACAGGCAATTCACTCCATGCGTTTGATATCCATCAATATATAACCCCTGAGCTCGTACGTCTCAGAGAAGGGCGTTAAGCAAGTGAATAAATTCTCCGCCGCCAAACAGATATATATTTAATAGAGATCAATCACACGGACTAAAATCCAATGTCAGACACACCGTCCATTTACAAGTCCGTTCTGGGTCTGAACGAAACCGGAGGCACCTAGTACCTCGCATATCCATCGATCTCCAAGTACGTCTGGACGATCACCAACTGTTTCCATCTTCTTGGGTGTACAGCCCGATCAAGATCATTAGTAACCACCCAAACGACGTGAAGACCTCCGGTCTTCGACCATCGTCTTCATCTTTGACTTATCGTCGTATCAGTTATTCAGAATGGGATAAACCCGGTCTTTCCGAATAACTCGCGTATATTTTAAATAAGTGTTACACAAACACAACATACGCCTCATTCCAATTCATTAGTCACTAACCGTAAATTAATCAAGAGAATAATTTCCCAAATATTAACCCCGAAGGCCGAGACCAACATCAGATCAATATCCAGAAAACCATTCTGCTTGGCTAACCGACAGTTAGTTTCTAAATTTCACATTCATAGGGAAATGTTCCCATTAATTTTATCCAAGATAAATTCCTTGAATTTATTCTTTAATCGTCTTTTGAATTTCGATTCAACTAGTCGGGATTAACGAACCTTACCGAAGTAATCATTTGTTTTAATTCCCCAATCCCAACCTATTCATCCCATGAAGTAAAACTGGTAATACTTCATATCTAACACCACGGTGTTATCGGTAAATTCAATTACCATTTCACGTTCAAATCTAATTAAAGATTTAACTATCGCCTGGAGCAAAACTGGTGATACTCCATTCTCGATCATTTCAATCTAATTAAAGATTCATTAAAACTCCACTTAATTTTAATCGCTAACTGGGTAAAAGAATCAGTGTCATTTAAAACACGGTTCACGATAAACCCAAAATCACATCCTTAATTATCGGGTTAAAGAACGAGTGTTATTTAAAACACTGTCCACGATAAACCCAAAAATTAATATCAATTCAATTTCAATTAAATATTATTTAATTGGTACACTTCATTAAATCTAAATAAAAAGATTTAACCTTTTCTCAACTGGGTTCAAGAACAGTGTTAATGAAGACACCATTCACGACAAACCCAAATCACATTTGATATTCAATACAAGGCTCTGAATAGAAAGTATATCGGCTTATATTCAATATCAAATTCTACGATTAACAAATGTCGTATTGGAAATAACGATATAAATGTATATCTTTCAAATTTCCATAACAACATCCGTATAATCACGAATTCCAACATCAAAATATTCCGAAGACAATTTCGATTCAAATCCACTCCAATGCAATCATTGGAAATTCTGGTTATTTTTAAAACCCTTTTCAAATTCAATTTATTTATTTAAAAATAAATAGAATTTTAATTCTAGTTCAAAACTAGTTCATTTCGATAAAAATCTATTTTTATCTTTTCAAATATGGAGTTTTTCAGCCCAATTCTTCACAAATCATTTATTATGATTTTACACAAATTATTAATATTTTTAATAATTTTATTAAGGTCCGTACAGTCGATTTCCATCAATGGCCATCGAACTGCACTTACATCGACCTTTTTCAAATTTGATTTGGACATAATTTCAAATCCAACCGTTAGATTTCAAATTTCCAATATTCATTAGAAAGCTCTTTTCGATACGAACCCAAGGTTCCAGTTTTAGGAGAATCCGACGGTCGGATCTCCCGTAATGTCCGTTTGAAATAAATGGTCGAAATTCACGAACTGCCGCGGCGCGGCGCGTTCTATTCAGGCCATTATATTATATATATAATATATATAATATATATTTCATCGATTTCTATTTAAAAAGAATTATATAAATAGTTTTAAAATTCGTTTCAAAAGCAATTTCAACTTCCATTTCAATTCAAATCAAAATTGAATTCTTCTTTATAAATTTGTTTTAAAATTCATTTCTATTCAATTCAAATTTCAATTCAATTTGAATTCATTTCAATTCGCTTTCAATTCAATTTGAATTCGTTTTCAATTCATTTCAAAATCATTTTCAATTCAATTCATTTTGAAATCGTTTTCAATTCAATTCATTTCGAAATCGTTTTCAATTCAGTTCATTTCGAAATCGTTTTCAATTCAATTCATTTCGAGATCGTTTTCAATTCAATTCATTTCGAGATCGTTTTCAATTCAATTTATTTCGAAATCGTTTTCAATTCAATTCATTTCGAAATCGTTTTCAATTCAATTCATTTCGAAATCGTTTTCAATTCAATTCATTTCGAAATCGTTTTCAATTCAAATCATTTCGAAATCGTTTTTAATCGATATCAATATCGTTCACGTCAAAATGGCGTCAATCTAATCAACACGGCTTCATATATTCCTTTATTTTATTCAACAAATGAATATTTATTTTTGTCAACACACGACTAATCTCAACGAATGAGTACTATCCATGTGTGACTATTTTTGTTAAATTATTTCGTTCAACACATGACTAATCTCAACGGATGAGTACAGTCAACACATGAACCTTTATTTTATAATATTCTTTATTTTCTAAATTGGAATGAGGCCCAATCAATTACCATATAAAGTTAATTATATGGATTCCATACAACAAATGTATATAATAGCAACGATAGATAATCAACCATCAACCAAAGTGCACTACACTGTATAAGCATCAAATATAGATATCTAACGCTTATAACAGCTTGTCAATCAATCGATCGACATATTTAATCAATCAGGATGAGTGAACTTCATATTTCATCCCAACACCCGTGTGGGGTTTTCAAACAATCAAACACAGATTTTAGTTGTGCAGTTGGGCGATGTGTAAAATTTATCGTCCCAATCAATGTCAGTCAAATCAGTGTACATAAACAAACCGTCCGGTTTGTAAATGAATATCTATTTATTCACATTCACTATATTCATATTCCCGTTAAAAATTATTTTTTTAACGATAAAACATTTTATTATAACATATGAATCTCTATTGTTCATTTACACAATAAAATGATATTTTTATTTTTCTAACTCATTTTAGAAAATTTCGGCGGCATAACGGCACGATACTAGAAACGGGACGAGGCCTAGCCTTATCCCCGGTCTAGTGAAGGCCCACGCCATTCACACATCAATCAAATTCACCAAACAACCAATTAAAATCAAGTCATCAAATTAATTTATGCAACCAAACAAACAAGTCCATGGTCTGTGGACGATTATGTCGGGTGTTACTAAGCACCGTCTGCATCCTAGTATATATATATATATATAACTAGAAAAAGAAATTGAAAGGTGAGAAATTCTCACCGATAGCTATCCTATACCATGACTCTTCATCTATAGGAATCCTTCGTTGTTCTCGCCTCTTGCCACTTTCGTTGCCCGTATTCTCTACATATATAAAAATCACATTTTTACTTCGATGTTCAATATATAAAAATCACATTTTTACTTCGATGTTCAATATATAAAAATCACATTTTTACTTCGATGTTCAATATATAAAAATCACAATTTTATTATGCTATTCAATATAGATAAAATTCCATTTCAAAGATATAGATTTCGCATTTTTACATCTAAAAATTTCGCTTTTTACATCTAAAAATTTCGCCTTTTCACATTTTAACATATCGCCTTTTCACATTTTAACATATCGCCTTTTCACATTTTTACATCTATATCTCATAAAGATTATATTTTTATGGTTCCTACTATGCAAAGATCATATTTTTATCTTTCTACAATATAAAAGATTATATTTTTACTACTTTAAAAATATAAAAATCATATTTTTATAATCGCTATATAGTAAAGACTATATTTTTAATACTTTAAAAATATAAAATCATATTTTTAATTCTTTTAAAAATATAAAAATCATATTTTTTTACTTCGATAAAAACCACATCTTTATGTTATTAAAAATCTAACCTTTTATGATAAAAAGGAAATCGTATATTTTTCTATAATGCTACATGAATAAAATCATATTTCTATTCTCTATAATTATAAATAAAAGTCCTATACTTTTTCCTAATCCAAAATTTAAACATTTTACTAATAAAAATTTAATCTTTCTAACAAAAAAAATGAAATCAAAACTTTTATTTATAAAAACAAAACTTTTTCAATATGAAGATCAAAGCTTTTTCATTCAAAAAAATCAGAATTTTTCATCAAAGAAACCAAAGAAAATCACGAAAATGGAAAGTCACATTTACTGCCGTAGGAGGGGATGTTTCGCTGTCGGAGAAGGTCAGGGGGCGCGGTGGTTTGCTGAGGCGTCGGGGAGGGCTGATGGAAGGCCGGCGGCGTCAGGAGGTGAGGCCAAGGGAGGGCGTTGCGGTCGATTTTCAAAATGGGAAGGGGCTCGCGGTTCTCATCGTCGAAGAGGTAGGGTGGCTCGAGGGTGGAGGCGCCAGTCTTCTGAGGTGGAGGCGCGACCAGGGGGGTAGAGGCGATGGCGGCGCCTCCGACGGGGGAAAGGGGCTGGAGCGATTATATATATATATATTTTTCCTTTAAATCGATTTGCAGAATGAACGTGGGGGGGCCAGAACGAATTAAAGGGGAGAAAGGTTTTTTTTTTAATTATTTAATTATTTGTAAAAAGTGGACTCTTACATACGACCTCATAACGAGGCCCACCGCCTGTCGCCCATAGCGTTTTACCCCCATTCCGGACACAATGGGGTATGTATCGTAGGCTGATTCGATCGTTTGAATCAGTTTCCGTTAAATTTACATTTAAATCACTTTATTGAATTTTAAACGTACATTTCAAATTACCGGGGTCACATAACAACTCTATAAATTCCATAAAAATATTTCCTAGCTTCGTATTGACGACACGGTCCTAACAAAACTAGTTTCGTTGAATTCTAAGACCGTTTGAAAAATGGCCATTTTCCAGTCGATTAAAATCAACTGAAACTGGTCAAACGCGTTTTCCTTCGCCACGCTCACATACTGATTCAGAAAATTATGAAATTTGGAATCTAGCAATAGTTTGACACTGCGGACCTAACAAAACTGGTTTCGTCGGGATCTGAGGTCATTTGCAAAATATCCATTTTTAAGGGCCTGAATTCCATAGCGACTATTCAGAATTTTCCACTGGACATATCTTTTGATTCCCGCTATAAAATCTTGATTTTTCGGATTCGTTGGAAAGATATTACCAATTAGATCCTAATGTATTTGGTTTCACTAAAATCCGGATTGTTTTGCACCCGGTACATTCAATTGAAGTTTGAAATCAAGTTATCGAACTACCGCGCCATTTTCAATTCTATTTATAATTATATATAATTATTTATATTCTAACGACGACGCGTATAAATATATACGTTCGAATTATATTCAAAATAAATTTCTCGTCGTTATTATTTAAAATAATTCATTTTAGATAATCAAAATTCGCTAAAATTGCCAAAATAAAAAATTTAAACTGGCCCAGATTTTCGGGTTATTACAATCTCCCCCACTTAAAACTTTTCGTCCCCGAAAAGTAACAAAGTCGAAAGTGGTTTGATTAATCAATTCTACGTTCGATCTGGCTTCCATTCTCTAACTTTTCAGTTTCTGAGAATTTTCTAAAATTTCAAAAATATGGCTAACACCCTAAATTTACGAAAAATTTCGCCATAACCTCCCCTGCACCGGGAGCATCGGGATATCTCAAATAGCTTCCCCGGTCCTTCAGATCTCAAAAAGAAAAAGAAAAAGCTAAGTGGCTAGCCAATAGGCTCATAAAATCATCATCACCCAAACAAAACACTAGATTATGTAGTAAACATGTACCTATTTGTCGGGCAAACAAATTTTATTCTCTGCTCTAGCCTCCTTGCTATGACCTGTTCAAAGTAAGTATATGTATATGCAAGCAAATGCGACCAATTTTCAATATAATTCAATATTTGATCAAATTGGCTATACGGTTAAAATTTATCAAACAAATAAACGAACAACACAAACATCAATCAATTAGTGGATTAGAGTTTGACATTCCTAACTTTGATATATAGTCAAAAATCAGATTTTTGATGCCAAATCACAACAATAGGCCCTATCTAATTTTGGTTCTCACACCAGTCAATAGGAAATATATAAATATCACATCTTCAAAACACGAACATAAATTCTGATGATGATCGATCAATCATCAGAACCATCTCCGGGTGTCTAGAATGTGATTCTATATCTATCCAGTATATTAAAATTTCAAATATACGTTTGCAAGGCGTATACGCAAAATCTTTATATACTGGACTGTCCAAATCAATATAAACTAAATAATCAAATACGAATAATTGATTTTAAATTTTCAAAACAAAATTGGTTTTCATTTTTCAAATATACTCTTCACACTCGTTCTAGGATACTACTGATCCTATCTCTAATGAGTCATTCCCATTGGATATTACTAATCCAATATCTGATGAATTCTTTCGTATGGTTCTAATGTGCCTTGTTCTCTGAGCTTTGTAAACCAAAGCTCTGATACCAATTGTGACGAGAAGGAATTTCGCTCGGTCCGAACCAGTCGCTAAACCGATCTAGACCGTTCGAAACGCCTGATCGTTTTGAGAACAAGACAAAACAGAACGCAGACGGAAGAACATTTCTTTGTATATTACAACAATGCATCAGATTACAAGAATATATAGAGTATACATGAATATTACACAGAAATATCAGAGATTTAAATTACATTGCAAATATATAGCAGCGGAAAATAATACAATACACAACTAGAAGGGATATACGGATACAAAGCTTTCCGGATATCGTTCCAGCTGTAAACCAGGATCCTGTGAATATAAATCTGCAAAACCAAAACTACTAGCTGCCCGTGCCAAAATAGGGGCACCCAGAGTTTAGGTTAAAACAATAAACTCCAGGTCAGTCATGTGACTGGTGTGAGAACTAAAACAGTTAATAATCTTTATTTTTAAAGTTAGGTAAATCAAGGGACCACGCCGTATAACACGGAACGGGTTTCCTCCCAAGAATACCAGTGCATAAAACAAACAACGCAATGCTAAACAAAGAAAAAATGAAGCTATTATAAGACCCAGGTCCTATCACACAATGCAACGCAAGCCGGGGGATAGGGTTTTTACCTTATAATAGCCAAGAATGCTTGATACGTTTAAAACAAATTATTTGATACTATTATAAGTGCATAGTGTATAAAACAACTTCAAATCATAAGTATCAATCATAGGCGGCATGAGCGTCCCATGACACTATGTCGCCATATATAGGTTTACAAATAAAACCGCAAAGTCATGTATTTGGAAATTGGATTTCCATCTATGAACCGAGGCAAAAGATAGTCCTCAACCGATTCGAGACGCTCTAGTCTGCCCCTCAGGATCAGAGCTCGAGTGACCCTTGGATCGTCAGGGCCGATCCACCGATGTGGATTAAAATGCCTGAACATGCGTTTCCCCGCCCTATGGGGCGTAGGTGAGCCAACTAAATGACTCCATCGGACCCGGATCGTCCGATCAAACCGAGGCGCCTCGCAACAGCAACAACCACATAAGTCAAACTCGTCAGGGCGTGTAAAACCACTGACGCCACTTCTAACTAGAAAGAAACGCATGCCCTCCCTGAGGTCCTTCTCCCGTTTTTGGTTCATACCGGGTGTGAAGCTCGTGAATCAACGTTACACAAAGCTACGCCACACAGGCCGTGCTTTGATCATCAACCACAAGACTTTGCTTTTCAACAGAAGCCTTGATCATTTGCCACTTAGGCATGCCACACAGGCAATTCACTCCATGCGTTTGATATCCATCAATATATAACCCCTGAGCTCGTACGTCTCAGAGAAGGGCGTTAAGCAAGAGAATAAATTCTCCGCCGCCAAACAGATATATATTTAATAGAGATCAATCACACGGACTAAAATCCAATGTCAGACACACCGTCCATTTACAAGTCCGTTCTGGGTCTGAACGAAACCGGAGGCACCTAGTACCTCGCATATCCATCGATCTCCAAGTACGTCTGGACGATCACAACCTGTTTCCATCTTCTTGGGTGTACAGCCCAATCAAGATCATTAGTAACCACCCAAACGACGTGAAGACCTCCGGTCTTCGACCATCGTCTTCATCTTCGACTTATTGTCGTATCAGTTATTCAGAATGGGATAAACCCGGTCTTTCCGAATAACTCGCGTATATTTTAAATAAGTGTTACACAAACACAACATACGTCTCATTCCAATTCATTAGTCACTAACCGTAAATTAATCAAGAGAATAATTTCCCAAATATTAACCCCGAAGGCCGAGACCAACATCAGATCAATATCCAGAAAACCATTCTGCTTGGCTAACCGACAGTTAGTTTTTAAATTTCACATTCATAGGGAAATGTTCCCATTAATTTTATCCAAGATAAATTCCTTGAATTTATTCTTTAATCGTCTTTTGAATTTCGATTCAACTAATCGGGATTAACGAACCTTACCGAAGTAATCATTTGTTTTAATTCCCCAATCCCAACCTATTCATCCCATGAAGTAAAACTGGTAATACTTCATATCTAACACCATGGTGTTATCGGTAAATTCAATTACCATTTCACGTTCAAATCTAATTAAAGATTTAACTATCGCCTGGAGCAAAACTGGTGATACTCCATTCTCGATCATTTCAATCTAATTAAAGATTCATTAAAACTCCACTTAGTTTTAATCGCTAACTGGGTTAAAGAATCAGTGTCATTTAAAACACGGTTCACGATAAACCCAAAATCACATTCCTTAATTATCGGGTTAAAGAACGAGTGTTATTTAAAACACTGTCCACGAAAAACCCAAAAATTAATATCAATTCAATTTCAATTAAATATTATTTAATTGGTACACTTCATTAAATCTAAATAAAAAGATTTAACCTTTTCTCAACTGGGTTCAAGAACAGTGTTAATGAAGACACCATTCACGACAAACCCAAATCACATTTGATATTCAATACAAGGCTCTGAATAGAAAGTATATCGGCTTATATTCAATATCAAATTCTACGATTAACAAATGTCGTATTGGAAATAACGATATAAATGTATATCTTTCAAATTTCCATAACAACATCCGTATAATCACGAATTCCAACATCGAAATATTCCGAAGACAATTTCGATTCAAATCCACTCCAATGCAATCATTGGAAATTTTGGTTATTTTTAAAACCCTTTTCAAATTCAATTTATTTATTTAAAAATAAATAGAATTTTAATTCTAGTTCAAAACTAGTTCATTTCGATAAAAATCTATTTTTATCTTTTCAAATATGGAGTTTTTCATCCCAATTCTTCACAAATCATTTCTTATGATTTTACACAAATTATTAATATTTTTAATAATTTTGTTAAGGTTCGTACAGTCGATTTCCATCAATGGCCATCGAACTGCACTTACAGCGACCTTTTTCAAATTTGATTTGGACATAATTCCAAATCCAACCGTTAGATTTCAAATTTCCAATAATCGTTAGAAAGCACTTTTCGATACGAACCCAACGGTTCCGGTTTTAGGAGAATCCGACGGTCGGATCTCCCGTAATGTCCGTTTGAAATAAATGGTCGAAATTCACGAACTGCCGCGGCGCGGCGCGTTCTATTCAGGCCGTTATATTATATATATAATATATATAATATATATTTCATCGATTTATATTTAAAACGAATTATATAAATAGTTTTAAAATTCGTTTCAAAAGCAATTTCAACTTTCATTTCAATTCAAATCAAAATTGAATTCTTCTTTATAAATTCGTTTTAAAATTCATTTCTATTCAATTCAAATTTCAATTCAATTTGAATTCATTTCAATTCGCTTTCAATTCAATTTGAATTCGTTTTCAATTCATTTCGAAATCATTTTCAATTCAATTCATTTCGAAATCGTTTTCAATTCATTTCGAAATCGTTTTCAATTCAATTCATTTCGAAATCGTTTTCAATTCAATTCATTTCGAGATCGTTTTCAATTCTATTCATTTCGAAATCGTTTTCAATTCAATTCATTTCGAAATCGTTTTCAATTCAATTCATTTCGAAATCGTTTTCAATTCAATTCATTTCGAAATCGTTTTGAATCGATATCAATATCATTCACGTCAAAATGGCGTCAATCTAATCAACACGGCTTCATATATTCCTTTATTTTATTCAACAAATGAATATTTATTTTTGTCAACACACGACTAATCTCAACGAATGAGTACTGTCCACGTGTGACTATTTTTGTTAAATTATTTCGTTCAACACATGACTAATCTCAACGGATGAGTACAGTCAACACATGAACCTTTATTTTATAATATTCTTTATTTTCTAAATTGGAATGAGGCCCAATCAATTACCATATAAAGTTAATTATATGGATTCCATACAACAAATGTATATAATAGCAACGATAGATAATCAACCATCAACCAAAGTGCACTACACTGTATATGCATCAAATATAGATATCTAACGCTTATAACAGCTTGTCAATCAATCGATCGACATATTTAATCAATCAGGATGAGTGAACTTCATATTTCATCCCAACACCCGTGTGGGGTTTTCAAACAATCAAACACAGATTTTAGTTGTGCAGTTGGGCGATGTGTAAAATTTATCGTCCCAATCAATGTCAGTCAAATCAGTGTACATAAACAAACCGTCCGGTTTGTAAATGAATATCTATTTATTCACATTCACTATATTCATATTCCCGTTAAAAATTATTTTTTTAACGATAAAACATTTTATTCTAACATATGAATCTCTATTGTTCATTTACACAATAAAATGATATTTTTATTTTTCTAACTCATTTTAGAAAATTTCGGCGGCATAACGGCACGATACTAGAAACAGGACGAGGCCTAGCCTTATCCTCGGTCTAGTGAAGGCCCACGCCATTCACACATCAATCAAATTCACCAAACAACCAATTCAAATCAAGTCATCAAATTAATTTATGCAACCAAACAAACAAGTCCATGGTCTGTGGACGATTGTGTCGGGTGCTACTAAGCACCGTTTGCATCCTAGTATATATATATATAACTAGAAAAAGAAATTGAAAGGTGAGAAATTCTCACCGATAGCTATCCTATACCACGACTCTTCATCTATAGGAATCCTTCGTTGTTCTCGCCTCTTGCCACTTTCGTTGCCCGTATTCTCTACATATACAAAAATCACATTTATACTTCGATGTTCAATATATAAAAATCACATTTTTACTTCGATGTTCAATATATAAAAATCACATTTTTATTATGCTATTCAATATAGATAAAATTCCATTTCAAAAATATAGATTTCGCATTTTTACATCTAAAAATTTCGCCTTTTTACATCTAAAAATTTCGCCTTTTCACATTTTAACATATCGCCTTTTCACATTTTTACATCTATATCTCATAAAGATTATATTTTTATAGTTCCTACTATGCAAAGATCATATTTTTATCTTTCTACAATATAAAAGATTATATTTTTACTACTTTAAAAATATAAAAATCATATTTTTATAATCGCTATATAGTAAAGACTATATTTTTAATACTTTAAAAATATAAAAATCATATTTTTAATTCTTTTAAAAATATAAAAATCATATTTTTTACTTCGATAAAAACCACATCTTTATGTTATTAAAAATCTAACCTTTTATGATAAAAAGGAAATCGTATATTTTTCTATAATGCTACATGAATAAAATCATATTTCTATTCTCTATAATTATAAATAAAAGTCCTATACTTTTTCCTAATCAAAAATTTAAACATTTTACTAATAAAAATTTAATCTTTCTAACAAAAAAAATGAAATCAAAACTTTTATTTATAAAAACAAAACTTTTTCAATATGAAGATCAAAGCGTTTTCATTCAAGAAAATCAGAATTTTTCATCAAAGAAACCAAAGAAAATCACGAAAATGGAAACTCACATTTACTGCTGTGGGAGGGGATGTTTCGCTGTCGGAGAAGGTCAGGGGGCGCGGTGGTTTGCTGAGGCGTCGGGGAGGGCTGATGGAAGGCCGGCGGCGTCAGGAGGTGAGGCCAAGGGAGTGCGTTGCGGTCGATTTTCGAAATGGGAAGGGGCTCGCGGTTCTCATCGTCGAAGAGGTAGGGTGGCTCGAGGGTGGAGGCGCCAGTCTTCTGAGGTGGAGGCGCGACCAGGGGGGTGGAGGCGATGGCGGCGCCTCCGACGGGGGAAAGGGGCTGGAGCGATTTTTTTTCCTTTAAATCGATTTGCAGAATGAACGTGGGGGGGCCAGAACGAATTAAAGGGGAAAAAGGTTTTTTTTCTATTTAATTATTTAATTATTTGTAAAAAGTGGACTCTTACATACGACCTCAAAACGAGGCCCACCGCCTGTCGCCTATAGCGTTTTACCCCCATTCCGGACACAATGGGGTATGTATCGCAGGCTGATTCGATCGTTTGAATCAGTTTCCGTTAAATTTACATTTAAATCACTTTATTGAATTTTAAACGTACATTTCAAATTACCGGGGTCACATAACAACTCTATAAATTCCATAAAAATATTTCCTAGCTTCGTATTGACGACACGGTCCTAACAAAACTAGTTTCGTTGAATTCTGAGACCGTTTGAAAAATGGCCATTTTCCAGTCGATTAAAATCAACTGAAACTGGTCAAACGCGTTTTCCTTCGCCACGCTCACATACTGATTCAGAAAATTATGAAATTTGGAATCTAGCAATAATTTGACACTGCGGACCCAACAAAACTGGTTTCGTCGAGATCCGAGGTCATTTGCAAAATGTCCATTTTTAAGGGCCTGAATTCCATAGCGACTATTCAGAATTTTCCACTGGACATATCTTTTGATTCCCGCTAAGAAATCTTGATTTTTCGGATTCGTTGGAAAGATATTACCAATTAGATCCTAATGTATTTGGTTTCACTAAAATCCAGATTGTTTTGCACCCGATACATTCAATTGAAGTTTGAAATCGAATTATCGAACTACCGCGCCATTTTCAATTCTATTTATAATTATATATAATTATTTATATTCTAACGACGACGCATATAAATATATACGTTCGAATTATATTCAAAATAAATTTCTCGTCGTTATTATTTAAAATAATTCATTTTAGATAATCAAAATTCGCTAAAATTGCCAAAATAAAAATTTTAAACTGGCCCAGATTTTCGGGTTATTACAGTTTGGTGTCAATTTTCAGGGTCGAAAATACTAGTTCGTTATAGTGGTATCAGAGTGAGGTTAAGCGATTACCTTTGCTCTGTGGCGTAACTCAGTAGAGACAGGGTTAGCAATACCCTAGATTGAGTTTGAGTGTAGATACACGAGAAAGCATATTTGTAGATTTTATAAAAATTACTTTATATTGTGGAGATCTATTGATTGAGTGACGTATGAATTCTGGTCGATAGTGGGGCACCACAATATCGATAGGGGTTGCTAAACACTCAAATGCGATTAACCGACATAGTATGTTTTGAAAAGCAGATAAATGAAATAATTTTACCCAAGTTACATTTTGATATAGAAGAAGTATATATATTGGAATTATTATAGTATAGGATATGTTGGATGTTATTATAATCGAATAAGATTATAATTGAAATGGTTATAAATAACCAATCAAAATTTGTATAAGAGTGGTATATAAATTCAGATGAATTAAATCCGAATTTAAAACAGATTTGGAATTAAAACTCTGGAAAGTTGAAAAGGTGTTTGAAATTGAATTTTGGATTATATAAGGAAATTTTAAGATCCTGGGTGATTTGAAAATGTTTTTCAAATATTGTAAAGGATATTTTGAACATAATTTCAAAATGAAAGTGTTTAAAAACAAGTTTGAAAGTGATATAGTATTGAACTCACTTCGGTGGCTGGGAAACAACCCTGATGATGAATCGCGACATCATCAGTGTTCATTTTCGAGTTTCTAATGACGGATTACTACCAAAGATGTTTTTGAATTGTTTGGTGGAAATAATTTGTTCAGAAATTCAAATGTTTTGAATTATTATTATTATATATGATTTCAAACGTATCTGAAATTAAATTTAACTTATGAAGTTAAATAGATTGAAATGGAAGAGTGAAGAAATTTAACTTAAACTAAGTTAAATAAAATTGGATTGGTGATAATATGGAATGGAATTGGATGGATGTATTAAGAGTTTTGGAATCGAAAGTAGAACTGGAACTTAAAATGGAATTTGGCTTGGGCATGGGTAATTGATTGGATTTGAGGTTAAGTTGACTGGAAATCAATTAGGAAGGCACGAGTATATGCTGAACTGATAGAAACGGAAGAGACAGAGTTGAATGCCTAACAAAAAGGTACAAGTTTATATTAATTTAATTAATTATTAGAATAATGGTTTGGTAATTCAATTGGCTTGAATTTAAATAATTTTGATTATTTAATTAATATAAAAAATGTGATAATAAAATTTAATTTTGATAATAATCGACATGGTGTTTGGTGTCGATTTTCAGGGTCGAAAATTCCAGTTCGTTACAAATAAGAATAAGAACCAACACAGAATCAGAGTCTCACATCACAGTGGAACAAAATATAATATAAAAATAAATCTTTATTGAGATCTTAAAATAAAACTTACAATCAATAGAGTACATCATACACCTGGACAGCTATAATAACTTGTCCTCATATAAAACACACAGTGGAATAATAACTGGATATCATACCTCTGAATTCCTCTAGCTCGTCTCTGGACTTAGACTTCACAACATCTGATAAACTAAACCTGTAAAACACGGTATTGCCCGAGCATTGCAAACGTCAGATTTGTCTGGTGAACTAGAGTGAGAAACCCACTAAGTTTATAAGCAACATCCAATTTGATTTTAAAGTCAAACATTTCTTTTCGAAAGAAAATGATAATCGTAAGACTAGTCCACACATAAATATAGATGGTTTTTACCTTACGATAAACTAAAACATTTTGAAATCATATATTTTAAGATATTATAATAGTGTCTACATCAAATAAATAACAATCTAGCAGAACGCTTGCATCTCACACTCTACATACATTATACAATCAAAAACCACGGCTCTTCTTGGAGATTGGATTCCAACTATGACAAGGAATGGAATCACCTTTCGATCAGTGTACTCTAGAGGGGATACACTAGAGTTCAACAAGAACATCTTGCAACTCGTCCACACATGACCGACCACTCATTTCTCTTGAGTGTATCGAATATATTGTCAGCTTATGGCTGCGCAGTTACCTTTTTTCCAGGAGATAAAGAAATGAAAATAAGTAACAAATATGAATATTCTCTAGATGATGACGATATACCCTTATGGGAGTGACTCACTTAGACATGATGCCTGCTCGATTTTTGTCATTTTCCGGTTGATGAGGCTTGAGGTTTAATATTATCTTTTTAGAACATCTGGCCACACAAGTTGTCCTGGGACTAGACAATCTAAAGGCACCCTCCTACCACATCCTAGGAACCAACCTATAGATCAGTAGCGAGTATTTAACTATAAAAAAAAGAACCATCAAAATAAAATAAACCCATTGGTTTTGTACACAGCGTCACTTGGCTCCTTCAGTTTTTCATTCGTTAAGCAAATCTTCTAAATCTTCCAATACCTGGAAACCATCTTTTCAAAAATAGTATTATACTCAACGCTTCTGTTCAATACCTTCATGATTCCCTAACCATAAATCAGCAAGAAAGTAATCCCCTAAATATCAACCCGAAGGCCGAAACCAACATCAGATTAATACTCAGAAAATCATTTAATTCAACCAATCTCTAGTTAGGTTTCGATTCTTAAATTCTATATCTTTAGCTTTTATTTCATTTACCGACAATATTACAGTTTATAACTTTAATGATCCGTTCAATAATTGCAATCATTTACCTTATATTTAATAAAACATGGTTTCAATAACTTCTTCAAATTCTTGGATTTATAAAATCCAATTATATATAATTCCAATAATTATTTTAATTACAACTTCAGTTTCAAACATAACTTATATTATTATTAATCTCAATTCGCTTAAATATTCATTAAACTATAAATAGGGTTTAATAAACCTTCATAAATGCATTTTAAATTCCAATATTACTACTTTGATTATTATTAATAAATAATAATCAATAAGAATGTTTACTTTACCATTTTCTATCCCCATTAAACTTAACAACCCAATTTAATAATCAATTCTAGTTAAACGGTTGACTTGGTCAACTCGAACATGATTAATTCATTAATAAATTCCAACTAGTCTTTTCATTTATATTAATTAATAATATAATTAATTTAAATAATCCCATTTACTTTGATTATTATTAAATAAATAATTATCATCTTCCATATAATCCCATTTGCTTCTAAAATTTATTAACATAAGAATTTTCTTTATAAAACCCTTCAATAATTTACTTTAATACCTAAATAATAAATAATAAACATTTATTTCCTTTTTATAAACTTCCATTCAAAGTTAATAGATTTCAAATTCTATCTTCAGTTATAAAATAAATTTTATAACTTCATTTCTACTGATAAGTCACTTTTATCAAATGGTGTATTTTTAGGTTATCCTCTATTCATTTCCCAACCAATATTACCCATTAGTTAATAACAAACAAATGTTGAATTTAGATTCAACAATACATAACCAAACTAATAATCCAATCATATTTGTTAAACAGTTCATATAATGATGATATGAAAATAAATAATAAATTTGACGAATCCAGTTGGATCCCTCCAACCTGTTTTCCCTTCCATCCAAAAGGTTACCTTAAATAAAAAAAATCATTTAATATAATCAACATGAATGATTAATTCAACTAATAACGACCAACTAATAACAACAATTCAAGCATCCAATTTAATTTAAATACGTTTATATTATTATGAACGTAACCAACAAGGTAAGTTACCTCAATTCCAAATAATCGTTAAAAATAACAATTGATAGTGATTGAATTAAAGAAACATTAAATTTAAATCAGTTATATGCAAATATTAAAACAAGCAACAGATCATCCAACAACTAGCAAACATAGTACTCAAACATTAAACCCGACTTATATAAAAATATAAGTGGGAGAACTGAGTGAGTTTAACTCACCTTAATCTGTTTCATCACCACAACGGTTCGTTTAAATTAAAGTAAACATACGTTTAATTTAGTTAAAAATCTTGGTTGCTTCCATCTCTGTCCAATCCAGATTCATAATGTTACACTCGTTAACACGGTTCTAATATCTCTGGTTTTGTCCAATTATGTTATTGAGTGAACATGGTATGAATTATACGTTATACGAATTTAATTAATTGAATTTACTATCTAATTATATTTAATTAACTACCTTAATTAAAAATTTATTCAAACTAATTTAATAATGTATGCATAAACTTCGGCACGATAATTTATACTGTTTTCTAAACTGCTTAAACTAATTCATACTTACATTTAAAAAATTATCTGCTCAAACTAAACAAGCCGACCTATGATTTTATTATATCCTTTTCCTCTTACAAGAATTTACGTGGCCATGGTTTTCTCATACCTGTGCGTTTTCTCCTTCTACAACGAAACCTTCCCTACTTCGCATACTGTTTCCCCTACAAGCTGCCTACGTGTCCACCTGCCTTGCTTTAATTCATTTCACTGTTTCTCTTTTATTTTTATTTTTTCCTCTAAACACAAAAACGCTGGCCATCATCGGCACATAGCCCACTGTTGAACTCACGTTTACCAAACCATTTCCCGTCTTCATTTACTTCTCCACTACATCCTTCCCCAACTCTTGCGTCCCACCTTCCCATTCTTTTTTTTCTGTTAAAAAGGAAATGCCCACAAACACCACACAACTTCATCTCCTCCCCGTATGCCTGGAACCATGCACCAGTAACCCCACACACATGCACAAACTCCACTGCCACCATCACCTTATCATGGAGGACTGCTACTGTAATAACCCGGAAAATGTGAACCAGTTTAAAATTTTTAAATTAGGTTATTAACAAGAAATTTGAATGATTAGAATAGCCTATTCCCATAAAATATAGAATATTTCAATAAATTAGTGAGTTAAGAAATAGTAAGTCAGTTTGAAAATTGATATTTTGCATATGGCCTCGGAATTCGACGAAACCACTTTTGTCGGGTCCGGGATGTCAAACTATTGCTAGGTTTCAAATTTCATAATTTTTCGAATCAATATGTGAGCGTGGCAAAAGAAAACGCGTTTGACCAGTTTCTATTGAATTTAATCGACTGGAAATTGGCCATTTTGCAAACGGTCTCAGAATTCGACGAAACTAGTTTTGTTAGGACCGTATCGTCAATACGAAACTAGAAAATATTTTTCTGGAATTTTTCTAGTTAGTATGTGACCCCGGTAATTTGAAATGTACGTTTAAAATTCAATATAAGGATTTAAATTGTAAATTCAACGGAAACTGATTGTAACGATCAAACCAGCTTGCGATACATATCCCATTGTGTTCGGAATGGGGGTAAAACGCTATGGACGACAGGCGGTGGATCTCGTTTCGAGATCGTCTGTAAAAGTCAACCCTGGTGCATAATTAAATAATTAAATAAAAAAATAAAAAAACTACCTTTCCCCCTTTTTCTCCTTCGTTGGCCCCCCCGATTCATTATACAGAAACATTAAAAAAAAAAAAAAAAAACGTAATCTAAAATCGCGCCGCCTTCCAGCAAAGCCGCCGACGAAGCCCACGCCAGATCGCCGTCCACCGCCCGACCAACCTCCTCCTCCCACCGAACGAACCAACGAGCAACCCTCGCCCTCGACACCTCCGAAACCACCGCCGCGACAACCCCGTCACCTCCGAACGCCACGAGCCACCGCCGACTTCCTCCTCCTCCCATTCGAAGCTCGGTGAGCGTTTAATTTAATTTTATTTTGTTTTTGCTTTTTGTTTTTGTTTTACAGTGAATGTATAAACTGTTTTTTTAAAAAAAAAGATTTAAAAACTGTTTTAAAGGGAATTATAAAACTGATTTTTGTTTTAAGTTTTTAAAACAGAATTTTTAAAAGAAGTTATAAAAACTGCATTTTTAAGAAGATTTAAAAACTGTTTTTAAAAGAAATTAAAAACTGTTTTGAAAAGAATAAAACTGTTTTTTTTAAAAAGTTTTAAAACTGTTTTTTTTTATAAAAGAATTTTAAAAACAGAAATTTAAAAGTGAAAACTGTTTGTTTTAAAAGGAAAATAAAAACAGAATTTTTAAAGAGTTAAAACTGCATTTTTAAAAAGATTTTAAAAACTGCATTTTAGAAAAGATAAAAAAAAAAACTGTTTTAAAAAGAATAGAAAAAACTGCATTTTTCTAAAAGGAAAAAACTGCATTTTTCAAAAAGGAAAAAACTGCATTTTTGATAGAAGAAAAAAACTGCATATTTTAAAAAGAATAAAAAACTGCATTTTTGAAAGAAGTAAAAGAAAAACTGCATTTATTTTAAAGAGTAAAACTGCATATTTTAAAAAGAATAAAAAACTGCATTTTTGAAAGAAGTAAAAGAAAAGCTGCATTTATTTAAAAGAAAAAAAAAGGGATTATAAAAGCAGTTTTGAAAGAATAATAAAAATATAATCTTTATATTTAATAGCGAAGTCGAAAATGCAATCTTTATATATTGAATAACATAGTGAAATTCGATTTTTACCTATGTAGAGGATACAGTCAACGAAAGTAACAACAAGGCGAAGTAGGCGAAGTTTCTATTAAAGAAGAATCGTGTGAGTGGATAGCTATTGGTGAGGATTTCTCACTCTTCAATTCCTTTTTATAAATATATCTATGTTGAAAATGAAAGTGAATTGCTATACATAAATATCTATATACATATATATATATATGTATATATATATATATATACGCCCCTCGTCCACAAACCATGGACGATATTTATTGGTTGAAATTGATTGATTGTTTGGGATTGTTTGTGATTGATATGGATTGATTGCGGTTGAAAAATACCCAATTGTGGTTGAAAAATATTTGGTTGAAACCACATAGGATTAGTTGGTGGAAATGAAAAAAATTATAAACATGCCGCCTGCGTGCGAATTAGATGCATGATTCCCATTGTCAAAAACCGCGAGGTTTTAAGGTAGAGCGAGGAGCCGTACTAGGGACGGTGCCGGTGTAACTACCCTGCCGTTATGCTGCCGAAATTTTGAATGATATTCTTGTGTTTGAATTATTTTCATATGCTTAAACTATATTTATTCATTGTATAGAAAACATTCATGTGTTGAATTGCTATTCATTCGTTGTTTAGAAATTCATGTGTTGAATGATATTCATATTTTGAAATAAACCGTTCGATAATAAAAATCACATTTTTATCTATATATAGAAACTATAGAAAACATTCATGTGTTGAATTGCTATTCATTCGTTGTTTAGAAATTCATGTGTTGAATGATATTCATATTTTGAAATAAACCGTTCGATAATAAAAATCACACTTTTATCTATATATAGAAACTATAGAAAACATTCATGTGTTGAATTGCTATTCATTCGTTGTTTAGAAATTCATGTGTTGAATGATATTCATATTTTAAAATAAACCGTTCGATAAAAAAAATCACATTTTTATCTATATATAGAAACTATAGAAAACATTCATGTGTTGAATTGCTATTCATTCGTTGTTTAGAAATTCATGTGTTGAATGATATTCATATTTTAAAATAAACCGTTCGATAATAAAAATCACACTTTTATCTATATATAGAAACTATAGAAAACATTCATGTGTTGAATTGCTATTCATTCGTTGTTTAGAAATTCATGTGTTGAATGATATTCATATTTTGAAATAAACCGTTCGATAATAAAAATCACACTTTTATCTATATATAGAAACTATAGAAAACATTCATGTGTTGAATTGCTATTAATTCGTTGTTTAGAAATTCATGTGTTGAATGATATTCATATTTTAAAATAAATTGTTTGATAATAAAAATCACCTTTTATTGACTATATGAACTGTGTAAAATAATCCCGTCTTAAAAGAAATTGTTTTATGATAAAAATTCCATTTTTATCACCAACTTGAATTATATAGAAGAATAGTGTTTTGAAATGAATTGTTTTACAAAAAAAAACACATTTTTATTGTATGCATAAATCGTTGGAATGTGAAGTGTTAAAAATAGCCACTTGTTCAAAATAAACATACATGAGTTGAAATATTCATTAATTAGCTAATGAAATGATTTGCACCTATTTATGTAACATTAGAATGAATGGTGTTTTTAAACCAAACAGGAATCAAATATGAAGTTGAATAGAAAATGATCATTGACAAGAACTGTATATATATGTACCTGCATATTTATTGAACAGGTTATAGCAAAGGGGCTAGAGAAGAGGAATAAAATTTGTGCCCGACAAATAGGTACACATTTACTGATTTGTTTGGGTGATTATTTTTGAGCCTGTTGGCTAGCCGCTTGGCTTTTTCTTTTTCTTTTTGAGATTAGAAGGACCGGGACGCTATTTGCGATTTCCCGATGCCCCCGGTACAGGGGAGGTTATGGCGAAATTTTTCCAAAATTTAGGGAGTTAGAAAAATATTTGAAGTGAAAACGATATAGAAATCATCGAATGAACTATATTTATATAAATATATAAATATAAATAAAATTAAAACGAAACGAGGCCGTGCAGTTCGTATTTTGAAACCGTGATTTCAAACGACTAGTGCGGGAAATCCGACCATTGGATTTTCCCGAAACCTCAACCGTCGGGTTCGCCTTGGAATAATCTTTCCAACGGCACCAACCTTGTAAAAATCCAACGGTTGGATTGTCTGGAATGTTTAATTCAAAATTAAGGAAAAACAGCGCCAGAAACGATTATATTTATATATATATATATATATATATAAATATAATTTAATTTAATCGAATAACGACGCTGCAGTTCGTAAATTGAAACCGTAACTTCAAACGACTAGTGTGGAAGATCCGACCGTCGGATTCTCACGAAACTGGAACCGTTGGGTTCGCTTTGGGAATATCTTCCCACTGATGTAAAATTTGTGAAGATCCAACGGTTAGATTTTCCGATATGTGTAAAACAAGTTAAGGGAAAAACAGCGCCAGTGACACGAAACGACCTGAAACGTCGTTTAATTAAATATGGCCATTTTTAAATAAATAAAAATGGTGAAAAATCGTTATAAAATATTATAAGCAACATAGGTTGCAAATAAACCAGTTGGGCTTGAATTGTTTGATATTTGATGGTTGTATGTGTATGACATGAAAATAACACCAAATAACTGAAAGATGGATGTCGAATAGTATAACCATATAAAGAATCGATTTAAATTCTAATGACGTGAGTTATTTGAAAAGGCCGAGCTAACCCTCATTTCAAGTAATTCATCGAGCGATTCGAATTGGAAGATGCAAAGACGATTCAAGACCGACGATCTTCGTATCGGTTGGATGGGCGCTACTGAGGTTCCTAACCGGAGTAGCTACCGGAAAGGGACAGAAGTAGTAGCCGTCTGAACGTGTATGTTGATTGGACGGATATACGAGGAATTTGACGCCTCCGGTTTCGTTCAGACCCAGGACGGACTTGTAAATGGACTGTGTGTCTGACATTGGATTTTGTTCTACACTGATTGATCTCTGTTAAATATATATCTGTTTGGCGGCGGAGAATTTATTCTCTTGCTTAACGCCCTTCTCTGAGACGTACGAGCTTAGAGGTTATATATCGATGGAAATCAATCGTATGGAGTGGACTGCCTATGTGGCATGCCAAGATGCTATGATCAAGGCTTTTGTTGAAAAGCGAAGTCTTGTGGATGATGATCAAAGCAAGGCTTACGTAGCCTAGCTTTGTGTATTTCGTAGATTCGCGAACCTCACACCTCGGTATGAGTTAAAAACGGGATACGGGCCGCTGGGAGAGCACGACGTTTCTTTCTAGCTATGGTGGTGTCAGTGACTTACCAGCCCTGACATATATATCTATTTTTCACCTTTGTGGTTGTTGGAATGCGAGGCGCCTCGATTATAGGTCTGTAAGGACCGGGAAACGTGTGTTCAGGAATTGCCAATCCTCTAACGTAAGTGAGGACCGGCCCAGCCGATCCAGGGGTTACCCAGTGTGCGTAATCCTGAGGCATTTGCTAGAGTGTCTCGAAGTGGAGAGGAGCTTGCCCCTTGCCTCGACTCATGACGGAAATCCAATTTCCAATACGAGATAATGGCTTCGATTGTAACTTATATATGGCGACATAGTGGCATGGGACGCTCATGTCGCCTATGATTGATATTTATGATGCTATTCGTTTTTGAAACATATATGCACTAGTAATAATATCAAATGATTTCTCTTTATACGTATCAAGCATATTTGGCTGTTATAAGATAAAACTCTATCCTCCGGCTTGCGTTGCATTGTGTGATGGGACCTGAGTCTTATAATAGCTTCATTCTTTCTAAAAGCATCGCGTTGTCTTAAAAAGAATTTACTTTGTTTTAAATGCACTAGCAATCACTGGAGTAAACCCGTTCCGCGAAAGTGGCGTGGTCCTATGATTTGCTATTACTATTGTTTAACTGTTAAATGGATTCCTCATACCAGTCCCCATGACTGACTCGTGGTTTGTTTCACTTTGCAAACGCGGGTGCCCTTATTTTCACACGGGCAGCCTAGTACACAGGTGAAAGGTGGTTTTTGGTTCTGCACTGCTGCACAGCATGCACTTTTGGCTCATGGCGAGGCTGACTTCATAGTGATGACTTAGATATTTTCCGCCATTACTGTGTATATCATGATTCCGCCACTGGCGATGCAGACTGATTTACTTTCCGTATTTCTCACGATATGTATATGTATTCCGCCTTCGGCGATGTAGACTGATATTCTTATTTTGTCACTGCATGTATGTATTCCGCCTCTGGCGATGATGACTGATCACTTCCCTTTCTTTTCACTAAGTGTATCCCACGTTATGCTATTCTGATATTCCTACATGTTGTGATTCCGCTGTCATATCCATGTAAAATTATTTTATTTATTGTTTCTGCTATTATCTGTACTCTGCTATGATGATTAATGTGTTATTTCCTAATGATTATCCTTAATACCGCCCCTCGGATTTTGGGATCGTCACAGTTGGTATCGGAGCTTTGGTTAACCTTAGTTCCGGGATCTAACACATTAAACACCTCGTCAGAATAGAATCAGTAGTGTTCTAATGCGAGTAGCTCATTAGAGATAGGATTAGCAATATCCTAGAATGAGCTAAGCAGATCAGCAAAACAATTTGATCAGTACATCATCATTATCTTTCTTTGTATTTCCTTGCTTTATCATTTATGAAAATATATCAAATCTGTGAGTTTGACTCTTTCCTTGCTTATACAGTACTCTTAGATGGCTACACGAGCAGTAGCAGCCAGAGGAGGCCGTGGAGGCCGAGGAGATGCAGCAGGAGGACGGGGGAATATCCCCGTAGCTGCAGAGATCCCTATTATTCAGGCACCAGCTCCCGAAGACTTTGAGTTGGATAAAGTGGCAAAGAGATACCGAAATCTGGGAGGGAAACCTTTTACTGGCACAGGCACAGTGACCGAAGCTATCGCTTGGCTGAAGACCTGTGAGAAAATCTTTGAGGGTATGGGCATGGGAACTAACAACAAAGCCCGACTTGGCATTTGGCTTCTTCAGGAAGAGGCAGAGCTGTGGTGGGACGCCATTACTTCTAGAGATGCAACTGGTACTATCCGAACATGGGAGCAGTTCAGGACATTATTCAATGAGAAGTTTGTGCCAGAACAAGCTCTTGAGAGGATGCGGGAGCAATTTGCTAATCTCCAACAGGGAGACCTCTCAATTCAAGACTATCTGAATAAGTTCACTCAGCTATCGCGCTATGCTCCAGAGTTGGTTTTGACCGACAAAGCGAAGAATAAAAGATTCATTTTTGGGCTGAAGCGCAAATATCATGATAGGGCTATGAGCAACATCAAACTTTCTTTTACTGAGCTCGTAGAGATGGCTTGCAACTACGAGGACATGGATGAGAGGCATGCTAGCCAAGACCGCGCTAAGAGCCAAGCAGGGATTAAGCGCAAGACCTCAACTGACCAACCTGAATCTAGCATCACCGCGGCCGCTACTCAAAAACCCGCAAAGATCCCGAAAGGAAACTGCTATAATTGCGGGAAGCCCGGCCATTTCTCTAATGTATGCAAAGCCCCAAAGAAGCCAAGGGCCAGTGACTCAGTTGAATGCTACAATTGCCACAAGAAGGGGCACTACAGCAATAATTGTCCTTTGAAGAAGAGCGCACTAGTGGCCCATGTTTATGATGGGAATACCCCGCCAGCTATCACCGACGGCTCAGGTAAACCCGATGTCTTGGGAGGTACCCTTACTATCAAAAATATTCCTGTTTCTGTACTTTTTGATACTGGTGCATCACGTAGCTTCATTTCTGGTAAAATTGTACACAAGTTAAAATTGAAACAAAGAAAACTTAAGGAACCAATTAAAGTTCAAAACCCAATAGGAGGTTCTGTTAGTCTCGGTATATATTGTAAAGTGCCTATTTCCTTTTCCCGATACCGATTTCCTTTTGATTCGATTGTCATGGACCTTTTCGAATTTGATATGATATTGGGACTAGACTGGTTGACAAAATATAAGGCCGAAGTTAGATGTGCCGAAAGAATCGTTAAAGTTGAAACAAAATCTGGGCATATCACTATACCTTGTCTCGGTGCGGAAATTAATAGAACAGAATTCTGGGCTTCTTTAGAAATTACTCCCCCTTCAATAGAAAAGATACCGGTCGTGAAAAACTACGCGGATGTGTTTGAGGAAGTAGAGAACTTACCGCCGCAAAGAGAAATTGAGTTTAGAATTGATCTAATTCCGAATGCCCGACCAGTAGTACATCCAATAAGAAGAATGGCCCCGAAAGAAAAAGAAGAGCTAAGTAGCCAAACTCGAGAATTACTTTGGAAAGGTCTGATCAGACCAAGCTTTTCAGCATGGGGAGCCGCAGTAGTATTTGTCCCTAAATCAGACGGTACTCTAAGACTTTGCGTTGATTACAGGGATCTCAACAAACAAACACTGAAGAACAAATATCCTTTGCCCCGAATAGACGATCTGTTAGATCAATTAAATGGAGCAACCGTATTCTCCAGAATGGACCTAGCTACAGGTTTCCACCAATTGCGTATAGCCGAAGACTGTGTTCCTTTGACAGCCTTCAGGGGTCCCGATCTATTCTACGAATGGTTAGTAATGCCGTTCGGCTTGTGCAACGCTCCGGCATACTTCGTTGATCTTATGAACAGAGTGTTCCGTGGTGTGTTGAATAAATTTGTTCTAGTCTTCATCGATGACATTCTAATCTACTCAAAGTCGGAAGAAGAACATGCAAAACATTTAGAACAAGTGTTGGAAATTCTGAGAAGGAATGTCTTGAAAGCTAAATTTTCTAAGTGTGTCTTCTGGCAGAAAGAAGTTAAATTCCTTGGCCACGTCGTATCAAAGGAAGGAATTGCTGTAGACCCAAGCAAAATTACAGCGATTCAGAACTGGAAACAACCTACTACACCCACTGAAGTTCGAAGTTTCCTTGGGTTAGCTAGTTACTATCGGAAATTCGTTCAGGATTTTTCAAAGATATCAGGAGTATTGACGAAGCTTACAAAGAAGCATGAAAAATTCAAATGGACTCCCGAATGTGAAGAAGCTTTCCAGGAGCTGAAACTGAAATTGACAACCGCTCCGGTATTGACAATAATAGAAGGTAACCAAGACTTGACAGTATGGACAGATGCTTCTATTAGAGGGCTAGGCGCAGTGTTAATGCAAAAAGGCCAAGTGATCGCATATGCCAGTCGTCAACTAAAGCCGCATGAAAGAAACTATGCTACTCATGATCTTGAGTTATTAGCTATCGTGTTCGCTTTAAGAATATGGAGGCATTATCTACTGGGCGAGAAATTCGAGCTATTTACCGATCATCAATCCTTGAAATATCTGTTCACCCAGAAAGATTTAAACCTGAGGCAACAGCGTTGGTTAGAATTCCTTGCAGCATACGATTTTGAAATTATATACACTCCAGGGAAAGCCAATGTTGTGGCAGATGCGCTCAGCAGGAAAAATGAAATCATTGCCAGTTTTATCATTACTTCTTCCTTACAAGATAAGATTGCTATTCTTCAGAAGGACGATGAATTCATTAAAAGGATTAGCCAGCGGATCCAAGAAGGAAAACCCTCAGATTTTAGCCTCGATAGCCAAGGGGTCCTAAGGTTAAAAGGGAGAATTTGTGTGCCTGAAATTCCAGAGCTCAGAAGAGAAATACTTGATGAGTGCCATAATTCCAAATTAAGTATCCACCCAGGTGTGAGCAAAATGTATAATGATATTAAACGCACATTCTGGTGGAAGGCGATGAAAAGAGATATTTCAATATATGTTAGCAGATGCTCCACTTGCCAACTAGTCAAGAGTGATCAGCAAAAATTGGCTGGATTATTACAACCATTGGAAATTCCAGGTTGGAAGTGGGAACAAATCTCGATGGATTTTATCGATGGCTTGCCTCGGACTAGAAAAGGAAACGACAGTATATGGGTAATCGTAGATCGCTTCACGAAGACTGCCCATTTTATCCCTGTCCGATCCAACAGAACGGCTCAAAGTCTGGCGCAAATTTACTTCAAAGAAATTGTTAAACTTCATGGAGTACCGCTCAGTATAGTCAGCGATAGAGATCCCCTGTTCACTAGCAAATTCTGGGAAGCATTCCAGACGGAATTGGGAACCAAATTAAATCTAAGCACCGCTTATCACCCTCAGACAGACGGCCAAACTGAGAGGGTGAATAGAATTTTAGAGGATTTGCTGCGGGCTTGCGTTATTGATTTTGGAGGCTCATGGGAAGATCATTTACATTTAGCAGAATTCTCTTACAACAATAGCTATCAAGCAAGTTTGGGAATGTCCCCATTTGAAGCACTATACGGTAGACCGTGCAGATCTCCCGCATGTTGGGTAGAACCTGGCAACAGACTTGTGTTAGGGCCCGATATGATTCAAGAAGCATCGGATAAAGTCGATTCCATTAAGAAGAAATTAAAAACCGCACAGAGCCGACAGAAAAGTTATGCTGATGCGAGAAGAAGGGATATATTGTTTGCCGTTGGCGATTATGTTTATCTAAGAGTTTCTCCAATGCGAGGAGTAATCAGATTTGGCAAGACTGGGAAGTTGGCACCGAGATTTATTGGTCCCTTTCCTATACTTGAACGGATTGGAACTCTTGCATATAGGGTATCATTACCAGATTGGTTGCCTGGTGTACATAATGTGTTCCACGTATCTCAACTCAGAAAACATGTTCATGATCCAGATCTTGTTGTGGAAGAAGCAGCACAACAGGATATTGACATAACTCCAGAATTAGCACTCAAAAGAGATCCATTAAAGATAGTTGGCAAAGAAACCAGAGAGCTAAGGAGGAAAAAGATTCACTTAGTCAAAGTGCAGTGGAGTAGTGATCCTAGAGACTGTACTTGGGAAACTGAGGAAAGCATTAAGCAAGCCTATCCCAAATGCAGAGTGGACATCTCTGACTAACTCCGGTGCAAGGTACCTTTACAATACTTTGCATTTACATTTTATTTCCTGCTTAACTATTATTTCCTTTTCGAGGACGAAAAGTTTTAAGTGGGGGAGATTGTAATAACCCGGAAAATGTGAACCAGTTTAAAATTTTTAAATTAGGTTATTAACAAGAAATTTGAATGATTAGAATAGCCTATTCCCATAAAATATAGAATATTTCAATAAATTAGTGAGTTAAGAAATAGTAAGTCAGTTTGAAAATTGATATTTTGCATATGGCCTCGGAATTCGACGAAACCACTTTTGTCGGGTCCGGGATGTCAAACTATTGCTAGGTTTCAAATTTCATAATTTTTCGAATCAATATGTGAGCGTGGCAAAAGAAACCGCGTTTGACCAGTTTCTATTGAATTTAATCGACTGGAAATTGGCCATTTTGCAAACGGTCTCAGAATTCGACGAAACTAGTTTTGTTAGGACCGTATCGTCAATACGAAACTAGAAAATATTTTTCTGGAATTTTTCTAGTTAGTATGTGACCCCGGTAATTTGAAATGTACGTTTAAAATTCAATATAAGGATTTAAATTGTAAATTCAACGGAAACTGATTGTAACGATCAAACCAGCTTGCGATACATATCCCATTGTGTTCGGAATGGGGGTAAAACGCTATGGACGACAGGCGGTGGACCTCGTTTCGAGATCGTCTGTAAAAGTCAACCCTGGTGCATAATTAAATAATTAAATAATAAAATAAAAAATAAAAAAACTACCTTTCCCCCTTTTTCTCCTTCGTTGGCCCCCCCGATTCATTATACAGAAACATTAAAAAAAAAAAAACCTAATCTAAAATCGCGCCGCCTTCCAGCAAAGCCGCCGACGAAGCCCACGCCAGATCGCCGTCCACCGCCCGACCAACCTCCTCCTCCCACCGAACGAACCAACGAGCAACCCTCGCCCTCGACACCTCCGAAACCACCGCCGCGACAACCCCGTCACCTCCGAACGCCACGAGCCACCGCCGACTTCCTCCTCCTCCCATTCGAAGCTCGGTGAGCGTTTAATTTAATTTTATTTTGTTTTTGCTTTTTGTTTTTGTTTTACAGTGAATGTATAAACTGTTTTTTTAAAAAAAAGATTTAAAAACTGTTTTAAAGGGAATTATAAAACTGATTTTTGTTTTAAGTTTTTAAAACAGAATTTTTAAAAGAAGTTATAAAAACTGCATTTTTAAGAAGATTTAAAAACTGTTTTTAAAAGAAATTAAAAACTGTTTTGAAAAGAATAAAACTGTTTTTTTTTTAAAGTTTTAAAACTGTTTTTTTTTTATAAAAGAATTTTAAAAACAGAAATTTAAAAGTGAAAACTGTTTGTTTTAAAAGGAAAATAAAAACTGAATTTTTAAAGAGTTAAAACTGCATTTTTAAAAAGATTTTAAAAACTGCATTTTAGAAAAGATAAAAAAAAAAAACTGTTTTAAAAAGAATAGAAAAAACTGCATTTTTCTAAAAGGAAAAAACTGCATTTTTCAAAAAGGAAAAAACTGCATTTTTGATAGAAGAAAAAAACTGCATATTTTAAAAAGAATAAAAAACTGCATTTTTGAAAGAAGTAAAAGAAAAACTGCATTTATTTTAAAGAGAAAAACTGCATATTTTAAAAAGAATAAAAAACTGCATTTTTGAAAGAAGTAAAAGAAAAACTGCATTTATTTAAAAGAAAAAAAAGGGATTATAAAAGCAGTTTTGAAAGAATAATAAAAATATAATCTTTATATTTAATAGCGAAGTCGAAAATGCAATCTTTATATATTGAATAACATAGTGAAATTCGATTTTTACCTATGTAGAGGATACAGTCAACGAAAGCAACAACAAGGCGAAGTAGGCGAAGTTTCTATTAAAGAAGAATCGTGTGAGTGGATAGCTATTGGTGAGGATTTCTCACTCTTCAATTCCTTTTTATAAATATATCTATGTTGAAAATGAAAGTGAATTGCTATACATAAATATCTATATATATATATATATATATATATATATATATATATATACGCCCCTCGTCCACAAACCATGGACGATATTTATTGGTTGAAATTGATTGATTGTTTGGGATTGTTTGTGATTGATATGGATTGATTGCGGTTGAAAAATACCCAATTGTGGTTGAAAAATATTTGGTTGAAACCACATAGGATTAGTTGGTGGAAATGAAAAAAATTATAAACATGCCGCCTGCGTGCGAATTAGATGCATGATTCCCATTGTCAAAAACCGCGAGGTTTTAAGGTAGAGCGAGGAGCCGTACTAGGGACGGTGCCGGTGTAACTACCCTGCCGTTATGCTGCCGAAATTTTGAATGATATTCTTGTGTTTGAATTATTTTCATATGCTTAAACTATATTTATTCATTGTATAGAAAACATTCATGTGTTGAATTGCTATTCATTCGTTGTTTAGAAATTCATGTGTTGAATGATATTCATATTTTGAAATAAACCGTTCGATAATAAAAATCACATTTTTATCTATATATAGAAACTATAGAAAACATTCATGTGTTGAATTGCTATTCATTCGTTGTTTAGAAATTCATGTGTTGAATGATATTCATATTTTGAAATAAACCGTTCGATAATAAAAATCACACTTTTATCTATATATAGAAACTATAGAAAACATTCATGTGTTGAATTGCTATTCATTCGTTGTTTAGAAATTCATGCGTTGAATGATATTCATATTTTAAAATAAACCGTTCGATAATAAAAATCACATTTTTATCTATATATAGAAACTATAGAAAACATTCATGTGTTGAATTGCTATTCATTCGTTGTTTAGAAATTCATGTGTTGAATGATATTCGTATTTTAAAATAAACCGTTCGATAATAAAAATCACACTTTTATCTATATATAGAAACTATAGAAAACATTCATGTGTTGAATTGATATTCATTCGTTGTTTAGAAATTCATGTGTTGAATGATATTCATATTTTGAAATAAACCGTTCGATAATAAAAATCACACTTTTATCTATATATAGAAACTATAGAAAACATTCATGTGTTGAATTGCTATTCATTCGTTGTTTAGAAATTCATGTGTTGAATGATATTCATATTTTAAAATAAATTGTTTGATAATAAAAATCACCTTTTATTGACTATATGAACTGTGTAAAATAATCCCGTCTTAAAAGAAATTGTTTTATGATAAAAATTCCATTTTTATCACCAACTTGAATTATATAGAAGAATAGTGTTTTGAAATGAATTGTTTTACAAAAAAAAACACATTTTTATTGTATGCATAAATCGTTGGAATGTGAAGTGTTAAAAATAGCCACTTGTTCAAAATAAACATACATGAGTTGAAATATTCATTAATTAGCTAATGAAATGATTTGCACCTATTTATGTAACATTAGAATGAATGGTGTTTTTAAACCAAACAGGAATCAAATATGAAGTTGAATAGAAAATGATCATTGACAAGAACTGTATATATATGTACCTGCATATTTATTGAACAGGTTATAGCAAAGGGGCTAGAGAAGAGGAATAAAATTTGTGCCCGACAAATAGGTACACATTTACTGATTTGTTTGGGTGATGATTTTTGAGCCTGTTGGCTAGCCGCTTGGCTTTTTCTTTTTCTTTTTGAGATTAGAAGGACCGGGACGCTATTTGCGATTTCCCGATGCCCCCGGTACAGGGGAGGTTATGGCGAAATTTTTCCAAAATTTAGGGAGTTAGAAAAATATTTGAAGTGAAAACGATATAGAAATCATCGAATGAACTATATTTATATAAATATATAAATATAAATAAAATTAAAACGAAACGAGGCCGTGCAGTTCGTATTTTGAAACCGTGATTTCAAACGACTAGTGCGGGAAATCCGACCATTGGATTTTCCCGAAACCTCAACCGTCGGGTTCGCCTTGGAATAATCTTTCCAACGGCACCAACCTTGTATAAATCCAACGGTTGGATTGTCTGGAATGTTTAATTCAAAATTAAGGAAAAACAGCGCCAGAAACGATTATATTTATATATATATATATATATATAAATATAATTTAATTTAATCGAATAACGACGCTGCAGTTCGTAAATTGAAACCGTAACTTCAAACGACTAGTGTGGAAGATCCGACCGTCGGATTCTCACGAAACTGGAACCGTTGGGTTCGCTTTGGGAATATCTTCCCACTGATGTAAAATTTGTGAAGATCCAACGGTTAGATTTTCCGATATGTGTAAAACAAGTTAAGGGAAAAACAGCGCCAGTGACACGAAACGACCTGAAACGTCGTTTAATTAAATATGGCCATTTTTAAATAAATAAAAATGGCGAAAAATCGTTATAAAATATTATAAGCAACATAGGTTGCAAATAAACCAGTTGGGCTTGAATTGTTTGATATTTGATGGTTGTATGTGTATGACATGAAAATAACACCAAATAACTGAAAGATGGATGTCGAATAGTATAACCATATAAAGAATCGATTTAAATTCTAATGACGTGAGTTATTTGAAAAGGCCGAGCTAACCCTCATTTCAAGTAATTCATCGAGCGATTCGAATTGGAAGATGCAAAGACGATTCAAGACCGACGATCTTCGTATCGGTTGGATGGGCGCTACTGAGGTTCCTAACCGGAGTAGCTACCGGAAAGGGACGGAAGTAGTAGCCGTCTGAACGTGTATGTTGATTGGACGGATATACGAGGAATTTGATGCCTCCGGTTTCGTTCAGACCCAGGACGGACTTGTAAATGGACTGTGTGTCTGACATTGGATTTTGTTCTACACTGATTGATCTCTGTTAAATATATATCTGTTTGGCGGCGGAGAATTTATTCTCTTGCTTAACGCCCTTCTCTGAGACGTACGAGCTTAGAGATTATATATCGATGGAAATCAATCGTATGGAGTGGACTGCCTATGTGGCATGCCAAGATGCTATGATCAAGGCTTCTGTTGAAAAGCGAAGTCTTGTGGATGATGATCAAAGAAAGGCTTACGTAGCCTAGCTTTGTGTATTTCGTAGATTCGCGAACCTCACACCTCGGTATGAGTTAAAAACGGGATACGGGCCGCTGGGAGAGCACGACGTTTCTTTCTAGCTATAGTGGTGTCAGTGACTTACCAGCCCTGACATATATATCTATTTTTCACCTTTGTAGTTGTTGGAATGCGAGGCGCCTCGATTATAGGTCTGTAAGGACCGGGAAACGTGTGTTCAGGAATTGCCAATCCTCTAACGTAAGTGAGGACCGGCCCAGCCGATCCAGGGGTTACCCAGTGTGCGTAATCCTGAGGCATTTGCTAGAGTGTCTCGAAGCGGAGAGGAGCTTGCCCCTTGCCTCGACTCATGACGGAAATCCAATTTCCAATACGAGATAATGGCTTCGATTGTAACTTATATATGGCGACATAGTGGCATGGGACGCTCATGTCGCCTATGATTGATATTTATGATGCTATTCGTTTTTGAAACATATATGCACTAGTAATAATATCAAATGATTTCTCTTTATACGTATCAAGCATATTTGGCTGTTATAAGATAAAACTCTATCCTCCGGCTTGCGTTGCATTGTGTGATGGGACCTGAGTCTTATAATAAGCTTCATTCTTTCTAAAAGCATTGCGTTGTCTTAAAAAGAATTTACTTTGTTTTAAATGCACTAGCAATCACTGGAGTAAACCCGTTCCGCGAAAGTGGCGTGGTCCTATGATTTGCTATTACTATTGTTTAACTGTTAAATGGATTCCTCATACCAGTCCCCATGACTGACTCGTGGTTTGTTTCACTTTGCAAACGCGGGTGCCCTTATTTTCACACGGGCAGCCTAGTACACAGGTGACAGGTGGTTTTTGGTTCTGCACTGCTGCACAGCATGCACTTTTGGCTCATGGCGAGGCTGACTTCATAGTGATGACTTAGATATTTTCCGCCATTACTGTGTATATCATGATTCCGCCACTGGTGATGCAGACTGATTTACTTTCCGTATTTCTCACGATATGTATATGTATTCCGCCTTCGGCGATGTAGACTGATATTCTTATTTTGTCACTGCATGTATGTATTCCGCCTCTGGCGATGATGACTGATCACTTCCCTTTCTTTTCACTAAGTGTATCCCACGTTATGCTATTCTGATATTCCTACATGTTGTGATTCCGCTGTCATATCCATGTAAAATTATTTTATTTATTGTTTCTGCTATTATCTGTACTCTGCTATGATGATTAATGTGTTATTTCCTAATGATTATCCTTAATACCGCCCCTCGGATTTTGGGATCGTCACAGCTACTTGCCTTACACCACCTTCCTGCCCCACGACGTCACCAAAGACCCACTGCCATCGCGTCATACTTCTTCCATCGCTGGCCAGAGAGGCTTGATTTTATATGAGTTGCAGTTTGTTTCTATATCATTTTTTTATTTACAGAAACCGAGAATAAAACTCTCCTCCTAGTATGAATTTGAACCGCATACACCACACATTATTTTTGAGTGAAGAAACGCATGAGAGAATTATGCATATTTATAGTTGGCGAAAGTGAAGATAAGATCGACGTTGTTCCGGTAGGCCTGTGTCTAGTTGCGTAGCTGTGGTGTGTGTTTTCACTTCTGATCAGCTGTTGATTTCGATCATGCAGTTGAAGGAGAATATAGTGGTACGGTTGTAACATCCCACCTCCGCTAGGGTCACTCACAAAGGGAATGCACTAGCTTTGGTGGAGCATTATCTAGGTAAACATACACAGAAATATTACAAGACAGAACATATAAAACATCGGAAGAAGAACCAAATTTCATTGCTTTAAAATCTAGAAAGGTCTAAAGCCTTTTACATCAAAATGCCATTAAATCCATTACATCGGAATCTGTCTTGCAATAGTAAAGAAGCATAAAACCATAGTCATACATCATTTCCCAAGTAAAACAGCAAAGCAAGCCATAGTCAAGAGTAATCAAAGCAGTACATGAAAGAGCCTTGAAGCTTGGTAAGATCCGAACTAAGCCGTATTCCCACCCTGCGAACCGGGGGGGGGGGGGGGGGACGAAAGAAAAAGAGGCGAAACAAACTGGGTCAGTCATAAAGACTGAGTAAGTCCTAGTGGCTTTCAGCATAAAAACAGGTGAAGATAATATGGCATGAATAAACTGAAAGTAAACATAAGCATGATGACAAGGTAAGCTACAGGCACGATGAATCAAGTATAACATTGCAAGGTTTCTAGTAAGTATAACATCGCCAGATTTCTAAGCTTCACCATTCCACTATTTTCTTTGATTTCCTATATTCTCTGCACCAACTGTACTAGTACCCCAACCCGCATCATCCTTTCCATGTATATGTACAGTCCCTTGCCGTATATCGTACGGGTTTCATCACGTATTTCTACACTACTTCAACGTAGTGCCACCATTCTTGAAATCGTTTGGACCGCCACCCTTGTTCTGGCTAGGTTTCCTTATCATGAACTATCGCGTGTTCAACTAGGATTTATGCCACCTAGGACCACTAGGGATTATGCTACCTATTGAATTTTTTATAGATTCGATTAGGGCTTATGCCACCTAGGACCAATAGGGATTATGCTACCTAATGAACAACACCCTTTTTCCACGTAAAGATCTTTTAATCGATCGGCTCCCTACAAGTCCTAGCTCGTTCATGTGTCTGTGTCATACGACCCAATCACGGAATGTAGTCACCTGTGCTAGGTCCACCATAGGGTGTATCAAGCCCTAGGGTGCCAACCACCGACACGAATCAAGCACGCACAGTGTAAACCTACCGGTGCCCAATGCCTGCTTTTTCAACTCCGGACTATGTGCACGCCCATAGTCCGCCTGAACCAACAATGGCGCACCAACTCAGCCGTCGTTCTGGTCGCTTACAACCAGCCCAGTAATCGTGCCCCACCCTGCCTAGTTCCAGGGTACCGTGATACATCTAGTGGGTTACTGCTGAAAAGGACTGCGCAAGTAGGGTTTCCGTCCAGTAGGTTAAGTGTTGTCATTTAAATTCGAGACTTAACCCCATCAGTCTAGCATGTCAAGTTGGTTAAGTGTTGTCATTCAAGTTCGTGGCTTAACCCTACGAATCATCTGTCAAGTTGATTAAGTATATTCAATCGGTTCATGACTTAACCCTATCAAATCATCGTGTCCAATTGGTTAAGTATATTCAAGCGGTTCATGACTTAACCAATATTCAAGCGGTTCATGACTTAATCCTATCAAATCATCGTGTCAAATTGGTTAAGTATATTCAAGCGGTTCATGACTTAACCCTATCAAATCATCGTGTCAAATTGGTTAAGTATATTCAAATAATTCATGGCTTAACCCGCCCACGTATCATGTTAAGTTGGTTAAGTATTATCTATATGTTCAAGTTGACTTAATCCTGCCATGTGTCATGTTATATTTGTTAAGTGTCATTAGTCTAGTCATATTACTTAACCCACCCATTGGTCTGATTAACTATTATGTTGGTTAAGCCTACATTTGTAAGTTTTACATGTTCTTAACTCATACCGGTTAGGTCCACATTTACATGTCAAATTTCCATGTCATCCCATCAAACCCTCTAACCATACCCACGTCTTATTATGGTTAGTATTCCTTAATTCATTCATTATGACGAACGAATAATGACCTCTCACATTAGACCGTGCACTTTGTGGCCACTGGATTTGGCGGGCGGTTCCAGGTAGATTTACACCACAAACTGAGTCTAACCTCGTGTCATAAATCGTTACGCCTACAATTCGACCTTTGACCTCCCACATTAGACTGACACTTTGTGGCTACTGGATTTGCCGGGCGGTTCCGGGCAGATTTACAACAAACTGAGTCTAACCTCGTGTCAAAGGTTCATTAATGGTCGTATTCCACCCAAAACCCCAATATCAGTTCATGTGTTTAACATATAGAAATGTTCATGATTCACGTTTTTGCCCCAAAACGTTTTCCCAAATTATTATCATAATTCATTATAAGGTTATGCCAAGTTATAGCCTTTTATTTACAATACATGCCAATTACCCAAAACCTAACTTAGGCGCGTTCATATTAAACCTCTACTAAGTCATAAATTATCATATATGTTTCAACTCCAAATTTTACATAATTAACATATGCCCAAGTTCTAGATTACATGTAAATTTTACATATGCCCAATTCCTACCAAATTTACATATGTTCAATTCATGCCGTTTTACATATATGCCAACTTTATGCCAATTTACACATATACCAAGTTTCATGCCGCTTTACATATGTCAAGATTCATGATATACATGTTTACAAAGCTATGCCCAATTTACATAGATCAAGTTTTATCCCCAAGATTACATGTATACTACGTTTACACCAATTTACTCACAACAAGTTCTAGCCAAATTACATATACCAAGATCCATGCCAAATTATATATATATATATATATATATATATATATATATATATATATCAAGATCCATATCAAATTATATATATCAAGATCCATGTCAAATTATATATGTCAATCCCCATTCTTGCAATTACCATTATAATGACAATACCCAAATATCAAGTTTCATGTTAATGGTAAATTATCCCCAAACATCTAATTTTCATATTATGCCTTCGATTCCACCAAACACATATATTCCACTTGGCAATATTCCAATATTTCCCCCGTATACCCTCACACGCATATCGTAGTTTAGGCCTAGGTCCGAAATTGACCTAGGTTCATCAAAAGAAAATAAATAGGGGAAAGTAGAATTTTGCATAAAAATAAGATCAGAGAGAAAAACATCATCACAGACATGAAGATTACAACTTGGTAATGAATCAAGAAAACTGATTTACAACAGGGTGAATAGATCATAAACTAGACATGGGAATAAAGATAGACAAATCTCAAAACTCAAGATCCAAGAAGCAATAGAAATAGATCGATAAACATTCTTAAATCCAATTTCACTTCATCACATGCCCATATTATATTTAAATATTTTAAATTGAAAATAACTAGAACTTACAGAGCATGGCTAATGAATTAAGAGCTGAATTTGTTGTAAAAATGTCGTGGCGTTGTTAATTTATTATCTTGAATCATTGTAGAAGCCTTGTTCTTTGGATTAATTTGAGTTTGAATGTTTGTACTTTGATTTGGAGACGACGGCCATGGTTCAAGAGGTATTTTAGCAGCATAATGGTGTAAGAATGATTTGATATGAATTAGGTTAGGTCTAAGGGTGTTTTTATAGGTGTAGCAACTAGTTTAGGCCCTTAGATTAACCCTAGAATCAATCCGGACCATCAAAACACGTCTCAGGCTTCAAAAATGAGTTCTGGGTCAAACCAGGCCGACCAGGTCGACCTGTAAGGGGGGATGGGGAGGTCGACATTATGGTCGACCTAGGGGGTAGGTCGACCCTATGGTCGACCTAGGGGGGAGGGGGGGGGGGGGGGTAGGTCGACCCCCTGGTCTAGTGCTGCCTGAAAACTGCTGAAACTTGTACAGGCCATAACTTCTTCATCCGGACTCCGATTTTCGAAAACTCGGACTCTATTTCATGTAAAATTTTGAGACGAGCGCAATGGCGTAACCCGTTTCCCCTGATTCTGACTTTAAAATTTTAATTCTTCCTTGATTTCTTGTTTTAACATGTTATAAAAGTACGGGTTGTTACATTCTCCCCTCCTTAAAGGATTTCGTCCCCGAAATCTTCAAGTTAAGAAGAATGTGTCCTAACATCCAATCATCCATCTACTCAATCATCAATCATAGGCATCCATTGTCCTTAAGAGATTTCTAATGCTGTATGAACATATTCAAGAAGTGTGTGCATATGTTCCTTGTCTAATGCAAATGATCAGGCCTGATTAATCTTTTTAATGCAAAATATGTTTAGTGCCATGAGTCCAACATGTATGCAAATAGCCCTAATCACATAAACACTATATGTGTGCTCAAACATCCATCCATATGCAACATTCACATGATAACACATTCAATTTCATCCATAAACAAGTATAAACACTCATGCATATGCAATATGAAAATGTGTCTGAGCCGATCTAGTGCCTAATGTGTGTTATGCAACCACGAGCAACCACTTGCGACGACTTGCAACCACTTGCAACCATCAATTATAACATGTCTCAAACACATGTTTCACCCAATTGTTCCTACCTAAAGATATAGCCGAATGATAGAAGCAAGTAAAAACTTTGTGCCCATTAGGCAATGTCAAAGATGGAAATCTACGTCACATATATACTGAATAGGAGAAGAACTCCCTAAGCACCAGCCCATATCTTATAAAACCCAAAAAGTTTAGTCAACCCAACGGACATCCTCAAACCCCAACATATATCACAACCAGATGAGTCATACTCCTTATAGGGTTTGCAACAGAAATAAGATTGAGAATAGGACCAAGAGGATATACATAAAAGATAGCATGCAAGTGAGCTCTACAGGAAAAGAGGGATCAAGGATATACTCTTAAAAAGAGGTATGATGTGCGTGTCTAGTCTTCAATCTTCTAAGTTGCATTTCCTTGAGCTTAAGTCCATTGTGCTTGGACCGTCTTTAGCTTCACAATTTCGTAGCTTCTTAATTCCTATTTCCAAAATATGAGTTGGAACTCATTTCGCTGTCGCCTCTCGTTCCACTTTCACTTATTCTTTTTCTAGTATACTCGGCCTAAACATAACTGCGTACTCATGGTTTCGTGCAAGCTCTCCAAAATTCACTAGTGAATCCTGGATCTCGTTTATAGGGTATTCCACGCAGAAGGATTATCTCTTGCAAATAAACAGATGTCAACCATGTTTCAAAATGTACTAACTAAGGTGATTTCCTATAACTCATGCATAAGCGAAATGAACCATCCACCTTAGTGGCGAACACTACTCGGGATCAGTAGATGTATCAAGAGATTCTAGGTAACTAAGCATGGCAGAACCCTAAGGGTTACACTATACTTCGAGGGCATTACCAAGGCAAGTCAAGAATCTAACTACCCTCTTTTCATACTCAAGAATGGCACCATTACTGGATAATCACTCCATCCCTAGAATCAACCCATAGCCCAAAAAAAACATAAGCATTACTTCTAAACTCAACACTTAGCATAGACATTCCCAAATCCAAACGAGTCATGAATAAATGAGCTGATTCCTTAACAGGATTTGAGAATAAAACGGGATCCTCTACTACACTAGTACTAAGGTGCAGAGACTCAACTATCGAAGCAGAAATAAAAAGGATGCGATGTACCATAATCAAAAAGGGTACGAACATGATAGAAATATAAACTAGACTTTCCTATAGAAACATTTCTACCTTCTTGTTCTGAGCCTCATTCGCCTTAACCACTCTTATCCCCTCTTATATAACATGTTAACAGGTCCCTCGAGAACTACCTCCATCGCACGACAACCCTACAAAGCTTGAAATAAGATTAGTTGCAGATGGAACTAATGTGACTACAGATGGAGGAAAGAAAGGAAAAGGGATTCGAACAAAGAAACAAAGGATAATGCTAATGGCCTTTGGGAATAGCCTTTAAAAATAAAACTTTTCTTGAAAAATGCTTCTTTGTAAATGGTTTTGAAAATAATTTCAAAAGGTTTTAAAAACTTTTGGCCAGTCTGGCAACCTTCTGCTCTGATACCAAATGTAATAACCCACCTCTGCTAGGGTCACTCACAAAGGGAATGCACTAGCTTTGGTGGAGCATTATCTAGGTAAACATACATAGAAATATTACAAGACAGAACATATAAAACAGCGGAAGAAGAACCAAATTTCATTGCTTTAAAATCTAGAAAGGTCTAAAGCCTTTTACATCAAAATTACATTAAATCCATTACATCGAAATCTGTCTTGCAATAGTAAAGAAGCATAAAACCATAGTCATAAATCATTCCCCAAGTAAAACAGCAAAGCAAGCCATAACCAAGAGTAATCCAAGCAGTACATGAAAGAGCCTTGGAGCTTGGTAAGATCCGAACTAAGCTGTATTCCCACCCTACGAACCTGGGGGGGGGGGGGGGACGAAAGAAAAAGAGGCGAAACAAACTGGGTCAGTCACAAAGACTGAGTAAGTCCTAGTCGCTTTCAGCATAAAAACAGGTGAAGATAATGTGGCATGAATAAACTGAAAGTAAACATAAGCATGATGACAAGGTAAGCTACAGGCACGATGAATCAAGTATAACATTGCAAGGTTTCTGTTAAGTATAACATCGCCAGATTTCTAAGCTTCACCATTCCACTATTTTCTTTGATTTCCTATATTCTCTTCACCAACTGTACTAGTACTCCAACCCGTATCATCCTTTCCATGTATATGTACAGTCCCTTGCCATATATCGTACGGGTTTCATCACGTATTTCTATACTACTTCAACGTAGTGCCACCATTCTTGAAATCGTTTGGACCGCCACCCTTGTTCTGGCTAGGTTTCCTTATCATGAACTATCGCGTGTTCAACTAGGATTTATGCCACCTAGGACCACTAGGGATTATGCTACCTATTGAACGTTTTATAGATTCGATTAGGGTTTATGCCACCTAGGACCACTATGGATTATGCTACCTAACGAACAACACCCTTTTTCCACGTAACGATCTATTAATCGATCGGATCCCTATAAGTCCTAGCTCATTCATTTGTCTGTGTCATACGGCCCAATCACGGAATGTAGTCACCTGTGCTAGGTCCACCATATGGTGTATCAAGCCCTAGGGTGCCAACCACCGACACGAATCAAGCCCGCACAGTGTAAACCTACCGGTGCCCAGTGCCTGCTTTTTCAACTCCGGACTACGTGCACGGCCATAGTCCGCCTGAACCTACAATGGCGCACCAACTCAGCCGTCGTTCTGGTCGCTTACAATCAGTCCAGTAATCGTGCCCCACCCTGCCTAGTTCTAGGGTACTGTGATACATCTATCGGGTTACTGCTGAAAAGGACCGCGCAACTAGGGTTTCCGTCTAGTAGGTTAAGTGTTGTCATTTAAATTCGAGACTTAACCCCATCACTCTAGCAAGCCAAGTTGGTTATGTGTTGTCATTCAAGTTCTTGACTTAACCCTACGAATCATCTGTCAAGTTGGTTAAGTATATTCAATCGGTTCATGACTTAACCCTATCAAATCATCGTGTCCAATTGGTTAAGTATATTCAAGCAGTTCATGACTTAACCCTATCAAATCATCGTGTCAAATTGGTTATGTATATTCAAGCGGTTCATGTCTTAACCCTATCAAATCATCGTGTCCAATTGGTTAAGTATATTCAAGCGGTTCATGACTTAACCCTATCAAATCATCGTGTCAAATTGGTTAAGTATATTCAAATAATTCATGGCTTAACCCGCCCACGTATCATGCTAAGTTGGTCAAGTATTATCTATATGTTCAAGTTGACTTAACCCTGCCACGTGTCATGTTATATTGGTTAAGTGTCATTAGTCTAGTCATATTACTTAACCCACCCATTGGTCTGATTAACTATTATGTTGGTTAAGCCTACATTTGTAAGTTTTACATGTTCTTAACTCATACCGGTTAGGTCCACATTTACATGTCAAATTTCCATGTCATCCCACCTAACCCTCTAACCATACCCACATCTTATTATGGTTAGTATTCCTTAATTCATTCATTATGACGAACGAATCATGACCTCTCACATTAGACCGTGCACTTTGTGGCCACTGGATTTGCCGGGCGGTTCCGGGCAGATTTACACCACAAACTGAGTCTAACCTCGTTTCATAAATCGTTACGTCTACAATTCGACCTTTGACCTCCCACATTAGACTGACACTTTGTGGCTACTGGATTTGCCGGGCGGTTCCGGGCAGATATACACCACAAACTAAGTCTAACCTCGTGTCAAAGGTTCATTAATGGTCGTATTCCACCCAAAACCCTAATACCAGTTCATGTGTTTAACATATAGAAATGTTCATGATTCACGTTTTTGTCCCAAAACGTGTTCCCAAATTATTATCATAATTCACTATAAAGTTATGCCATGTTATAGCCTTTTATTTACAATAAATGCCAATTACCCAAAACCCAACTTAGGCGCGTTCATATTAAACCTCTACTAAGTCATAAATTATCATATATGTTTCAACTCCAAATTTTACATAATTAACTTATGTCTAAGTTCTAGATTACATGTAAATTTTACATATGCCCAAATCCTACCAAATTTGCATATGTTCAATTCATGTCGTTTTACATGTATGCCAACTTTATGCCAATTTACACATATACCAAGTTTCATGCCGCTTTACATATGTCAAGATTCATGATATACATGTTTACAAAGCTATGCCCAATTTACATAGATTAAGTTTTATCCCCAAGATTACATGTATACTACGTTTACACCAATTTACTCATAACAAGTTCTAGCCAAATTACATATATCACGATCCATGCCAAATTATATATATATATATATATCAAGATCCATATCAAATTATATATATCAAGATCCATGTCAAATTATATATGTCAATCCCCATTCTTGCAATTACCATTATAATGGCAATACCCAAATATCAAGTTTCATGTTAATGGTAAATTATCCCCAAACATCCAATTTTCATATTATGCCTTCGATTCCACCAAACACATATATTCCGCTAGGCAATATTCCAATATTTCCCCCGTATATCCTCACACGCATATCATAGTTTAGGCCTAGGTTCGAAATTGACCTAGGTTCATCAAAAGAAAATAAATAGGGGAAGGTAGAATTTTGCATAAAAATAAGATCAGAGAGAAAAACATCATCACAGGCATGGAGATTACAACTTGGTAATGAATCAAGAAAACTGATTTACAACAGGCTGAATAGATCATAAACTAGACATGGGAATAAAGATAGACAAGTCTCAAAACTCAAGATCCAAGAAGCAACAGAAATAGATCGATAAACATACTTAAATCCAATTTCACTTCATCACATGCCCATATTATATTTAAATATTTTAATCTGAAAATAACTAGAACTTACAGAGCGTGGCTAATGAATTAGGAACTGAATTTGTTGTAAAAATGTCGCGGCGTTGTTAATTTATTGTCTTGAATCATTGTAGAAGCCTTGTTCTTTGGATTGATTTGAGTTTGATTGTTTGTACTTTGATTTGGAGACGGCGGCCATGGTTCAAGAGGTATTTTAGCAGCATAATGGTGTAAGAATGATTTGATATGAATTAGGTTTGGTCTAAGGGTGTTTTTATAGGTGTAGCAACTAGTTTAGGGCCTTAGATTAACCTTAGAATCAATCCGGACCATCAAAACACGTCTCAGGCTTCAAAAATGTGTTCTGGGTCAAACCAGGTCGACCTGGGGGGTAGGTCAACCCTATGGTAGACCTAGGGGGGGGGGGGGGGGGGGGTAGGTCGACCCCCTGGTCCAGTGCTACCTGAAAACTGCTGAAACTTGTACAGGCCATAACTTCTTCATCCAGACTCCGATTTTCGAAAACTCGGACTCTATTTCATGTAAAATTTCGAGACGAACGCAATGGCGTAACCCGTACGGGTTGTTACAACGGTTTTAGGGTAGGTATTCAAACTTTGGTCGGCAAGTTTAATAAATACTGAAAAGAAAATACTAACTGTAGGGTTGGTAGCTTGATTGTTGAGCAAAAAGGAAGCATTTTTCTATTAAATATTTAGCCTCACATAAAGGAAAGAAATAAGGAGGAATGTGTTTGGTTTGTGACAAGGTGTCTTAATTTGTGACATAGGTTTGCAGAAGGTATGGGTTGGCCCATATTTATTTTTATCTTTCTTAAGGGTTATAAGCGAAACGACCCGAACTTCCCCGTGAATGAAAGCCCAGATTGAATTGAGACCACGACACATCATAACGCAAACAGAAGAACATTTCATTGCTTATTACAACAATTCCATCAGAATATAAGAATATACATAGTATGAACAAATATTATATATCAACCAAATATCAAAGATTTACAAGTTACAATGCAGCGGAAAATAATACTAAACACAAATGAAAAGAATATACGGATACAGGGCTTTCCGAATATCATTCCAGCTGTAAAATAGGATTCTGTGAATATAAATCTGTAAAACCAAAACTACTAGCTGCCCGTGTGGAAAATTGGGGCACCCAGAGTTTAGGTTAAAACAATAAACTCTGGATCAGTCATGTGACTGGTGTGAGAACTAAAATAGTTATTTAAAACTTTACTTTAAAATCAGATATATCTAGGGACCACGCCGTATGACACAGAATGGGTTTCCTCCCAAGAATACCAATGCATATAACAAAACAGCGCGATGCTTTTTGGAAAAATGAAGCTATTATAAGACCCAGGTCCTATCACATAATGCAACGCAAGCCGGGGGATAGGGTTTTACATTATAATAGCCAAACATGCTTGGAACGTTTAAAACAAATCATTTGATACTTATTATAAGTGCATAGTGTTTAAAACAACTTCAAATATAAATGTGTCAATCCTGAACGACATGGGTACCATATATCATGTCGCCAATATTAGGCTCTACAATCAAAACCGCAAATGTCACGTATTGGAAGTTGGATTCCATCTGTGAACTAAGGCAAAGGGATCATACTGTGCTAATTCGAGACTCTCTAGCCCAAGCCTCAGGAACAGCCGCAACTGCACCTGGGATCGTCAGGGCCGGTCCACACGAAGTGGATTAAAATGCTTGAACAATGCGTTTCCCTGCCCTATGGGGCGTAAAATTGGTCTGTATAAAGACCATGCCATCCATCATCCCCGCAGTGCTGATACATCCGAGGAGCCTCGCTATCCATCATCCACATAAGTAAATCGTCTAGGCATGCAAAACCCAGACACCACTCCTAGCTAGAAGGAAATGCATATCCTCCCTGATGTCTTCTCCCATTTTTGGTTCACACTGGGGTGTGAGGCTCGCGAATTAACGCTACACAAAGCTATGCTATATTAAAGCCATGCTTTGATCATCAACCACAAGACTCTGCTTTTGAACAGAAGCCTTGATCATTTGCCACTCAGGCATGCCACACAGGCAATTCACTCCATGCAACTGATGTCTACCGATATACAACCTCTGATCCCGTACGTCTCAGAGAAGGGTGAAGTAAGAGAATAAATTATCCTTCACCAGGCAGATGTATATTTAATAGAGATCAATCAGCACATAATAAAATCCAATGTCAGTCACACAGTCCATTTGCAAGTTCATTCTGGGTCTGAACGAAACCGGAGGCACCTTATTCCTCGTCCCGTATGTCCAATACAAGAGAGAGGCCCTCGCATATCCGTCGATCTCCAAATACGTCTGGTCGATCACCACGTATTACCTCGTCTTGGCTGTACAGCCCAATCAAGACATCAGTAATCATCCAAACGATGTGAAGACCTCCGGTCTTCAACCACCGTCTTCATCGTCGACTTATCGTCGAATCAGTTAGTCAAAATGGGTATAAACCCGGCCTTTTCGAATAACTCGCGTATATATTGTAATCAAGTGATATAAACACAACATATGCCTCATTCCAATCAATAATATTATTTATTCAAATATTCACATTCTTAGGGAAAGGTTCCCATTAATTTTATCAAAGATAAATTCTTTAAAATTTATTCTTTAATCTTCCTTTGGATATCATTTCAAACCATGTTAAGGTTTTCCAAACTAGTCGGGATTAGCGAACCACACCGAAGTAATCATTTATTTTATTTCCCAACCCCAACCTATTCATCCCATGGAGCAAAACTGGTAATACTCCATATCTAACACCACAGTGTTATCAGTAATTACTAATTACCATTTCACGTTCAAATCTAATTAAAGATTTAGTTATCGCCTGGAGTAAAATTGGTGGCACTCCATTTTCAGTCATTTTCTTGAATTGATAATTTTAATTATCGCATTCACTCTTCAATCTAATCAAAGACTCATTAAAACTCCATTTAGTTTTAATCTTCCCAAAAATCAATATTAATGATTATTCAAAGCTAAGAAATTAATCTTACCTTTAACTGGGTTAAAGAACCAATGTCATTTAAAACACGGTTCACGATAAACCCAAAATCACATTCCATCAGTCTCTAACCATAAATTAGTAAGAGAACAATTACCTAAGTATTAATCCCGAAGGCCGAAACCAACATCAGATCAATACCTAGGAAACCATTCAACTTAGCTTATCTCCAGTTTGTTTCTAATTTTCTTAACTCCATTGGGTTTAAGAACAGTATTATTAAAGATACCATTCACAACAAACCCAAAATACCATTTGATGTTAAATACAAGGCTCTAAATAGAAAATATATCGGCTTATATTCAATATCAAATTCTGAGCTCAACAAACATCGTATTGGAATAACGATATATATATCTTCCAAATTCCTCCACAATGCCCATGTAATCACCAAACCCAATATCGAAATATTTCGAAGATAATTTCGATTCACGTTCATTCCAATTCATATATTGGAAATTTTGAATATTTTGAAAACCATTTAAAATCCAATTTATTTATTTAAAAATATTATATTATAATTCTAGTTCATAACTAGTTCATTTCGATTAAAAAAACTATTTTTATCTTTTCAAATATGGAATTTTTCATCCCAATTCTTTCCAAATCATTTATTATGATTTTATACAAATTATTGCTATTTTTAATAATTTTATCAAGGCCGGTACAGTCTATTTCCATAAACGGTCATCGAACTACACTTACAACGACCTTTTCCAAATTTGATTTGGACATAATTCCAAATCCAACCGTTAGATTTCAAATATCTTGTATTCGTTGGAAATCAATTTTCGATACGAGCCCAAAGGTTCTGGTTTTAGGAGAATCCGATGGTCGGATCTCCCGTAACGTCAATTCGAAGTCAATGGTCGAAATTCACGAACTACCGCGGCGCGACGCATTCTATTCAGGCCATTATATTATATATATAATATATATTTCATCGATTTCCATTTAAAACGTATTTTATAAATCATTTTAAATTCATTTCAAATCGATTTCAATTTGTTTTAAATTCATTTCAAATCGATTTCAATTCAAATCGATTTCAATTCCATTTCAATTCGTTTTAAATTCATTTCAAAACGATTTCAATTCTATTTTCAAATTCAAATCAAAATTTAATTTTTCATATCATTTCAATATTAAAATGATAATATTTTCCAAAATATTCGAATTTGAAATTACTTTTCGATATTCATTATAAAATGAATAATTCAACAAAATTCCCGTTCGTGTTAAATAGCATTTAACTACTTAACACGACTTCACATTTCAATATTCACTGAATATTATTTTAAAATATTCGTTAATTCTGAACTGGAATCAAACACAGTCAATTACCATATAATTTGGTTTATATAGATTTCATACACACATGTATACAACATTAATCAAACACAGTCAACCATCATTCAGAGTGCATTACACAACTGCATAAGCGTTAAATATAAATAATTAACGCTTACAACAGCTTGTCAACCCATCGATTGACATACAACTAAATATTGGGATTAGTGTATTCCAATATCATCCCAATACCCGTGTGGGGTTTTCAAACAACGAACACTGATTATTATTTGTGCAGTTGGGCGATGTGTAAAATATATTGTCCCAATAAATATCAGTTAAACGGGTGTACATAAACAAATCGTCCGATTTGTAAATGAATATTTATTTTATTCATATACACGTTAAAAATTATATTTTTAACTATTATCTATTTTATTTCAACACATGAATATTTTATACAATCCATTTATAAAAAAAGTGCTATTTTTATTGTTCAAATATTTTATTCAATACATGAATATTTTATACAATCCATTTATATCACAATAAATTTTCAACAACATAATACAATCAAATAAACAAGTCGTCCATGGTCTGTGGACGACGGGGAGCTGTTCATTCATGCAGTTATAAAATAGATAACTGTAAAAGAATTTTAGTGAGTAGTTCTCACATTGGGTTCCACTCCTCCAGTGTTTTATTCTGATTTTTTTTGAACAGTTTAGATTTGCATGTAATTCAAATCTGCATTGTTTCCGTTCTGGTCAGTTCCATGTTGTAGCATTCGCTGTCATGAGTACAACACAACTCGTTTCACTGATTTCTGATTTCGTATGACAAAAATACGGATTTTAATACATTGTATAATTAAATAAATAATTAAATAATATTTATTGCACTAATTACATTGATTAGAGGATGGAAAAAAATGGTCGCTCCTTCTTCTTTCATTACGCTGTATATATGAACCCAACACTCTGACTCTCTCTCTCCTCTGCGCCGCCAATCGAGACACCCTAGCCACGATCGACCCTTGTCACCCTGAAGACCATTGAAAACTGTGCCACCCACCCAATTCCCAGCCAACTCGGCCTCCCCTAGCTCCTCCAAATCAGATACGACGACGACAACATTGGAGGAAAAATTCGCGCAAATCGAGCAACGATAGTTCATCAAACAAATATGGATGGAGAGAGGGAGGAGAGCTCTTTGATTTTCCCAACTGGAGCTTGGGAATTTATTGATCGGATTGGGCGGAAATGGGGGAGGAAGTTTCGATGATTTGGAGCGCCAAAATCTGTATAGCGGTGGCTCAGAACTTTGGGCGTGAGGCTTAGGGTTTGGGCAAAATAGAATATATATATATTTAAATAAATAATATTATTAAATTCATGAATTTCTTGTTTACCCCTACGAACTCCAAATTAATCCCAACGACTGTCGCCCTAGCTAAATACCCCAATTCCGATCACAATGGGATATGTTTCGTAGGCCAATTCTACTGTTTCGTAAAGTTTTTCTATAAATTAAATATAAATCAATATATATTTAATTCGAACGCACATTTTAATTTACCCGGGCCACATATGGACCCCAAAAATTCCAAAAAGAATATTTCTAGCTTCGTATTGACGATACGGTCCTAACAAAACTAATTTCATCAAATTTGAAGACCGTTTGAATAATGGCCATTTTCTGGTCGATCCAAATTGACTGAAACTGTCAAAACATGTTTTCCTTTTGCACACTCACATATTGATCCCAAAAATTATGAATTTTGGAATCTAGCAATAATTTGACTTCCTGGATCCAACAAAAGTGGTTTCTTCGAAAACGGAGGTCGCTTGCAAAATGGCTATTTTTAAGGGCCATATTTCAATAGCGACTATTCTTAATTTTCAACTGGACATAACTTTTTATTATCGCTATGAAATTTCTATTTTTCGGATTCGTTGGAAAGATATTTTCAAATAGATTCAAATATTTCTGGTTTCACTAAAATCCGGTTTATTTTGAATCCTGTACATTCAATTGAAATTTGAAATCAAATTTTCAAACTACCGCGCCATTTCCAATTCCTTTTGTAATTAAAATAAATATTTATATTCTAATTTCGATTTATATAAATACATACGTTCTAATTCTATACAAAATAAATTTCTAGTCATTATTATTTAAAATAAATAATTTTAATTATTCAAAATTCATTAAAATTTTCAAAATAAATTTTTTGAAATTGTTCTGATTTTCCAGGTTGTTACAATCTCCTCCACTTAAAATCTTTTCATCCTCGAAAAGGAACAGAGCTGAAAGTTATTTAACTAACCAACTCAACTTTCAGTCTGGCATTCATTCTTCAATTTTTCAGTTTCTAAGAATTTTTAATTTTTCAAAAATTTGGATAACACCCTTTATTTTTGAAAAATTTCGCCATAACCTCCTTTGTATGGGGAGCACCGGGAAAATCCCCAAACCGCCACACCGGCCCTCTCATCTCAAAAAGAAAAAGAAAAATCCAAGCTGCTAGGCAATCAGCTCATAAAATCATCCAAACCCAAGAAATATAGTAAACATGTACCTGTTTTTCGGGCATACAATTTTATTCCTCTTCTCTAGCCTCTTTGCTATGACCTGTTCACACATATATGTACATGCATGCAATTTCAAACAATTTTCAATTCAGTTCAATGTTTGCTCGATTTGGCTAAATTTACCATTCGTGTTCATATTGGTTTCATTATTCTAATTAGTGAAACTTATAATCAATAACACAACCAGCAATCAATTAGTTGATTAGATTTCCAAACATGCATCTTTTATGTATATAGTCAAAATCATGTTTTTGATGACAATTCACAACAATAAGCCCTATCTAGTTTTGGTTCTCACACCAGCCAAGTGGAAATATATAGATATCCCACTTTCGAAACTCAAACATACACACTGATGATGGAGCTCCGTCATCAGAATCATCTTGTGAAAACCCGTAACTTCCCCGTAAAGGAAAGCGTCGGATAGTTCGAGAACAAGCCACAACAGAACGCATACAGAAGAACATTTCATTGTATATTACGACAATGCATCAGATTACAAGAATATACAGAGTATAAATGAATATTACACAGAAATATCAGAGATTTAAATTACATTTAAATACATAGCAGCGGAAAATAATACAATACACAACTAGAAGAGATATACAGATACAAAGCTTTCTAGATATCGTTCCAGCTGTAAACCAGGATCCTGTGAATATAAATCTGCAAAACCCAAAACTACTAGCTGCCCGTGTCAAAATAGGGGCACCTAGAGTTTAGGTTAAAACAATAAACTCCAGGTCAGTCATGGGACTGGTGTGAGAACTAAAAAGTTATTAATCTTTATTTTTAAGTGAGGTAAATCAAGGGACCACGCCGTATAACACGGAACGGGTTTCCTCCCAAGAATACCGGTGCATAAAACAACAGCGCAATGCTAAATAAAGAAAAATGAAGCTGTTATAAGACCCAGGTCCTATCACACAATGCAACGCAAGCCGGGGGATAGGGTTTTCCCTTATAACAGCTAAAGAATGCTTGATACGTTTAAAACAGATTATTTGATACTATTATAAGTGCATAGTGTATAAAACAACTTCAAATCATAAGTATCAATCATAGGCGGCATGGGTACCATATATCATGTCGCCATACTAGTTCTACAATTAAAACCGCAAATGTCACGTATTTGGAAATTGGGTTTCCATCTATGAACCGAGGCAAAAGATAGTCCTCAACCGATTCGAGACGCTCTAGCCCGCCCCTCAGGAACAGCCGCAACTGCCCCCTGGATCCTCAGGGCCGGTCCACCAATGTGGATTATTATGCCTGAACACTACGTCTCCCCACCCTATGGGGTGTAAGTCTGGTCCGTCTGCCGACCAGAATGCATCGGCCGAAACCGATATAACCGAGGCGCCTCGCAACAGCAACAACCACATAAGTCAAACTCGTCAGGGCGTGTAAAACCACTGACGCCACTTCTAGCTAGAAATAAACGCATGCCCTCCCTGACGTCCGTCTCCCGTTTTTGGTTCATACCGGGTGTGAAACTCGCGAGGTAAACGTTACACAAAGCTACGCCACAAAGGCCGTGCTTTGATCATCACCACAAGACTTTGCTTTTCAACAGAAGCCTCGATCAATTGCCACTTAGGCATGCCACACAGGCAATTCACTCCATGCGTTTGATATCCATCAATATATAACCCCTGAGCTCGTACGTCTCAGAGAAGGGCGTTAAGCAAGAGAATAAATTCTCCGCCGCCAAACAGATATATATTTAATAGAGATCAATCACACGGACTAAAATCCAATGTCAGACACACAGTCCATTTACAAGTCCGTTCTGGGTCGGAACGAAACCGGAGGCACCTAGTACCCCGCATATCCATCGATCCCCAAGTACGTCTGGACGATCACTAACTGTTTCCATCTTCTTGGGTGTACAGCTCAATCAAGATCATCAGTAATCACCCAAACGACGTGAAGACTTCCGGTCTTCGACCATCGTCTTCATCTTCGACTTATCGTCGTATCAGTTATTCAGAATGGGATAAACCCGGTCTTTCCGAATAACTCGCGTATATATTATAAAAGTGTTACACAAACACAACATACGCCTCATTCCAATTCATTAGTCACTAACCGTAAATTAATCAAGAGAATAATTCCCCAAATATTAACCCCGAAGGCCGAAACCAACATCAGATCAATATCCAGAAAACCATTCTGCTTAGCTAACCGACAGTTAGTTTCTGAATTTCACGTTCATAGGGAAAGGTTCCCATTAATTTTATCAAAGATAAATTCCTTGAATTTATTCTTTAATCTATTTTTGAATATCAATTCAAAACTAGTCGGGATTAACGAAACTTACCGAAGTAATCATTTGTTTTAATTTCCCAATCCCAACCTATTAATCCCATGAAGTAAAACTGGTCCTACTTCATATCTAACACCATGGTGTTATTGGTAAATTCAATTACCATTTCACGTTCAAATCTAATTAAAGATTTAACTATCGCCTGGAGCAAAACTGGTGCTACTCCATTCTCGATCATTTCAATCTAATTAAAGATTCATTAAAACTCCACTTAGTTTTAATCTTTAACTGGGTTAAAGAATCAGTGTCATTTAAAAACACAGTTCACGATAAACCCAAAATCACATTCATTAATTATCGGGTTAAAGAACGAGTGTTGTTTAAAACACTGTTCACGATAAACCCAAAAATCAATATCAATTCAATTCCAATTAAATATTATTTAATTGGTACGCTTCATTAAATCTAAATAAAAAGATTTAATCTTTTCTCAACTGGGTTCAAGAACAGTGTTAGTGAAGACACCATTCACGACAAACCCAAATCACATTTGATATTAAGCACAAGGCTCTGAATAGAAAATATACCGGCTTATATTCAATATCAAATTCTACGACTAACAAATATCGTATTGGAAATAACGATATATATATCTTTCAAATTTCCATAACAACATTTGTATAATCACGAAATCCAACATCGAAATATTCCGAAGACAATTTCGATTCAAATCCATTCCAATGCAATCATTGGAAATTTTGGTTATTTTTAAAACCCTTTTTCAAATTCAATTTATTTATTTAAAAATAAATAGAATTTTATTTCTAGTTCAAAACTAGTTCATTTCGATAAAAATCTATTTTTATCTTTTCAAATATGGAGTTTTTCATCCCAATTCTTTCTAAATCATTTCTTATGATTTTACACAAATTATTACTATTTTTAATAATTTTATCAAGGCATGTACAGTCGATTTCCATCAATGGCCATCGAACTGCACTTACAGCGACCTTTTTCGAATTTGATTTGGACGTAATTCCAAATCCAACCGTTAGATTTCAAATTTCTAATATTCATTAGAAAGCTCTTTTCGATACGAACCCAACGGTTTCGGTTTTAAGAGAATCCGACGGTCGGATCTCCCGTAATGTCCGTTTGAAATAAATGGTCGAAATTCACGAACTGCCGCGGCGCGGCGCGTTCTATTCAGGCCATTATATTATATATATATAATATATATAATATATACTTCGTCGATTTCTATTTAAAACGAATTATATAAATAGTTTTAAAATTCGTTTCGAAAGAAATTTCAACTTTCTTTTCAATTCAAATCAAAATTGAATTCTTCTTTATAAATTCGTTTTAAAATTCATTTCTATTCAATTCAAATTTCAATTCAATTTGAATTCAATTTCAATTCGCTTTCAATTCAATTCGAAATCGTTTTCAATTCAATTCATTTCGAAATCGTTCTCAATTCAATTCGAAATCGTTATATATTCAATTCATTTCGAAATCGTTTTATATTCAATTCATTTCGAAATCGTTTTATATTCAATTCATTTCGAAATCGTTTTATATTCAATTCATTTCGAAATCGTTTTCAATTCAATTCATTTCGAAATCGTTATATATTCAATTCATTTCGAAATCGTTATATATTCAATTCATTTCGAAATCGTTATATATTCAATTCATTTCGAAATCGTTATATATTCAATTCATTTCGAAATCGTTATATATTCAATTCATATCGAAATCGTTATATATTCAATTCATTTCGAAATCGTTATATATTCAATTCATTTCGAAATCGTTATATATTCAATTCATTTCGAAATCGTTATATATTCAATTCATTTCGAAATCGTTTTATATTCAATTCATTTCGAAATCGTTTTATATTCAATTCATTTCGAAATCGTTTTATATTCAATTCATTTCGAAATCGTTTTCAATTTAATTCATTTCGAAATCGTTATATATTCAATTCATTTCGAAATCGTTATATATTCAATTCATTTCGAAATCGTTATATATTCAATTCATTTCGAAATCGTTATATATTCAATTCATTTCGAAATCGTTATATATTCAATTCATTTCGAAATCGTTTTATATTCAATTCATATCGAAATCGTTATATATTCAATTCATTTCGAAATCGTTATATATTCAATTCATTTCGAAATCGTTTTATATTCAATTCATATCGAAATCGTTATATATTCAATTCATTTCGAAATCGTTATATATTCAATTCATTTCGAAATCGTTATATATTCAATTCATTTCGAAATCGTTTTATATTCAATTCATATCGAAATCGTTATATATTCAATTCATATCGAAATCGTTATATATTCAATTCATTTCGAAATCGTTATATATTCAATTCATTTCGAAATCGTTATATATTCAATTCATTTCGAAATCGTTATATATTCAATTCATTTCGAAATCGTTATATATTCAATTCATTTCGAAATCGTTATATATTCAATTCATTTCGAAATCGTTATATATTCAATTCATTTCGAAATCGTTTTATATTCAATTCATTTCGAAATGAATAAAATCGATATAAATATCGTTTACGTCAAAATGGCGTCAATCTAATCAACACGGCTTCATAAATTTCTATTTCCAAATATTCTATTTCAAATATTTCTTTTTCAAAATATTTCGTTCAACACATGACCAATCTCAATGGATGAGTACTGTCAACACATGAACTTTTATTTTATATCGATAAAGAGGTAAATTTTATTACTAAAATATTTCGTTCAACACATGACCAATCTCAATGGATGAGTACTGTCAACACATGAACTTTTATTTTATAATATTCTTTATTTTTCAAATTTGAATGAGGCCCAATCAATTACCATATAAAGTTAATTATATGGATTTTCATACGACACATGTATAATAGCATTGAAAAATAATCAACCATCAACCAAAGTGCACTACACTGTATAAGCATCAAATATTGGTATCTAACGCTTGTAGCAGCTTGTCAATCAATCGATCGACATATTTAATCAATCAGGATGAGTGAACTTCAAGTTTCATCCCAACACCCGTGTGGGGTTTCAAACAATCGAACAAATATTTTATTCGTGCAGTTGGGCGATGTGTAAAATTTATCGTCCCAATCAATGTCCTTCAAATAGGTGTACATAAACAAACCGTCTGGTTTGTAAATGAATATTTATTTATTCACATTCACGATATTCATATTCATGTTAAAAATTATATTTTTAACGATAAAACATTTTATTCCACATATGAATTCCTATTATTCATTTACACAATAAAATGATATTTTTATTTTCTAACATATTTTAGAAAATTTCGGCGGCATAACGGCACGATACTAGAAACGGGACAAGGCCTAGCCTAATCCCCAGTCTAGTGAAGGCCCACGCCATTCACACATCCATCAAATTCACCAAACAACCAATTCAAATCAAGTCATATAACTAATCTATGCAACCAAACAAACAAGTCCATGGTCTGTGGACGATTGTGTCGGGTGCTACTAAGCACCGTCTGCATCCTAGTATATATATATTAATAGAAATGAAATTGAAAGGCGAGAAATTCTCACATATAGCTATCCTAGCTCCACGGCACTTCATTGATAGAAAACTTCATCGCTATCGCATCTTCGTCATCTTCGTTGTCCGCTTTCACTACCTATGTAAAAATCGAATTTTTACTTCGTTATTCAACATATAAAAATTCTATTTTTCTTTTGAAGTTCAATATATATAAAAATTCTATTTTTATTTCGAAGTTCAATATATAAAAATCATATTTTTATTTCGAAGTTCAATATATAAAAATCATATTTTTATTACTATGTTATATAGATAAAAATTATATTTTTATCACGCTATTTTCCATATAAAGATTTCGCCTTTTCTAAAATAAAGATTTCGCCTTTATAAAAACATAGACTTCACCTTTTCAAATTTAAAGATTTCGTCTTTATAAAAATCTCATTTTTATTTTTCTACACATATAAAGATGATATTTTTAATGTTCCTATCATGTAAAAATTATATTTTTAGTTCTCTACCTAAACAAAAATCATATTTCTACCACTTCTATATAGTAAAGATTATATTTTTAGTACTTTAAAAATATAAAAATCATATTTTTAATCCTTTAAAAATATAAAAATCATGTTTTTATTAGTTCAAAAATCAAATCTTTACATGTTAAAAACTCTAATCCTTTATGTAAATAAAATCTATAACTTTATATTCAATTAAAATCGTATTTTCTTTCTAATCTAAATTTATAAAAATCAGTTTTAAAAATCCAAAAAAAATCAGTTTTCTTTTCTGTTTATATAAAATAAAAATAAAATAAATAAATTAAAAAAAAACTTACAGAGGGGGTGCTGTTGAAAAGTGGGAACCGGGTTCTCAAAATCGGAGGGGGAGGAGAAGCTCTGGCAATCAGCGGGAGTGCGGTCGAGCTCAGGTGAGGCGGTCCTGAAGCTGGGTGGCGGCTGCGTCGATTTTGGGTGTCGCGGTCTCGAAGAAGGGGGTCGATTGGGCGAGCTGGTGGAGGAACGAGGGGGTCTTCGAGAGGTGGGGCGAACATCGACGAAGGCAGCGGGGACGGAGAGGAGGCAGCACGTTAATCGATGGAGGAACGGGGGGGGGGGGGGGGCGACGGGTTTTCCACGAGATTTTCTTTTTCTTTAATTTTTTTTTTTGATTCTGTATTGAGAATGAGGGGGGGGCAACGGGTTTTAAGGGGGAAGGGTTTTTTTTTATTTAATTATTTATTTATTTTTCGGATTCGTTGGAAAGATATTTACTATTAGATTCCATTATTTTTGGTTTCACTAAAATCCGGATTGTTTTGCACCCGGTACATTCAATTGAAGTTTGAAATCGAATTATCGAACTACCGCGCCATTTTCAATTCCTTTTATAATTATATATAATTATTTATATTCTAACGACGACGTATATAATATATACATTCGATTTATATTCAAAATAAATTTCTCGTCGATATTATTTAAAATAATTCATTTTAAATAATCAAAATTCGATAAAATTGCCAAAATAAAATTTTTAAACTGGCCCAGATTTTCGGGTTGTTACACATCTTCGGGCGACAAGAGTGTAATTCTATATCGATCCAGTATATTTGAGACTTCGTATACACTTGGATCAGGCGTATATGCAAAATCTTTATATACTTGATCGTTCAAATTTAAATAAAATAAAATATCCAAATATGAATAATAGGGTTTTAAATTTTCAAAAAAAACTTTGTTTTCATTTTCTATTTTAAAAACAACTGTAACGTCCCGCCTTTTTGACCGCTTCAAATCGGTATTTAGGCCAATCTAAAACGTTCAAATCGACGGATCGTTATTAGCTTACAGAGTTTAAAATGGAATCAACACAGACAATACCGAATAAATAGATAACATAAAATTGAACACCGAAATAGATTTTTATTTATCATCAAAATTTTTGAGTACAAGATTATACAGCGGAATTAAAACAATTTGAACATAGGAAAATCTTTACTGTTTTTAAATATCTTCAGAGTGCGCCTCCTGGAACCCCCAGTCTTGCAAATCTTCGAATCCTAAGCCGAAATCCTTAAATCTGCATTGCTCGGATCTGACCCGAGCATCCCATGTAAAACATAAAAATACTCGAGTCAGGATTAATCATAGTTCAAGTAAATTAATTTCAATATCAACTGAATTATAATAGTTAATCCTCATATCAATCATATGCCAAACACAGTTGTGCGGCAGTCGTACTATATTTTATTTTCTTCAGGGACAATGATTCACGGGAGCCTGCATATACACACAAGTACAGGAACATATGTGCACTGCCTCAGCATCCCAGAATCATATATGGGGTGACGAGAGCAACTAAGGAGCGACCCGTGAGGATCGTGCTTCAACTCAGTGCATGAGAATAAAATCGATAGCGAATCAGCATGGCCGAGTACAACAAGCATAAAACAGTTCGGGCCAAAACAACAAGTGCGTAGTATATGGAATGGCGAGGGTACATGATCCAGTGTGCACATGTTCAGGTTACAAATTAAGGTCACGGCCAAGGGAATACCAAATATTGTGATTTACAGCAATGGCATGAAACCTATCAGTTCAAAAAATGTCATGCAGCTGGTCCACAGCACTATACATATACATTTAAATGTGTAGCTCAAACTGGGCAGTATATAATAATACTGAAATCAGACCCAACATGCCTAACCATTTTGCAAAACTCGAAGTACTCAGGCCAGGTAAAGCTTGTTCCAAGAAGTATAGCCTCTCAGTTTATAAGCAAGACAAGAATAAGCCATTTAACATAAAAATATGAAGTGCCCCTACCATTTAAATTTTCTGGTCTGAACTAATGCCAAAAAGAATCAGAAAGGAAAACATAAAAATATGAAGTGCTCATATCACTTCAGCAATCCCATTTAGTGGACAAATGTTTTCAGTAATTTCATTTAAGTAAACAATTATGGTTTCTGCAAATTTCCTTTAGCAAATCAAATGGTTTCATCAAATTCCTTTTAGTAACAAATATGGTTTCATCACAGGAAATCAAACTTGCATGGAACAACATGTAGTACCAATGATCAACGTCAATGACAGTCAGGTATAACAAGTGTAACAGTATACCCTCAAGTAAAATCAAGTGTACACAAGTTCAACCCTGCACAAACTGAATTCAGAAATGAATAACAGAATGCAGGGAGCATCATAATGCAATCATAGCATACACGTGTATATGCATACATGGGTAAACAATCATGAAGCTGAACATGTCAGGACAAGTAGGTTCCAGTGCCGACATAAGCAAAACATAGATAGGGAATGTAAGCTTATTACTACTTGCATGGTTCAAACTAGTAAAATGTAAAAGAGGTAATGTACCAATGACAATAAAAGCATATGCACTCAGATAAGTTTGCTCAACAACTTTAAATTACTTCCCTTTTTAATTAATATATGCCTGTTACAACATGACTATAAAGTGGAAAATAACCATTTGTACCTACACATATCATGCACTCATAATCAATATATATATATATATATATATATATATCAAACCTCTTGATAACATGCATGGTTATTAAGTCTAAAGTCTGGTATATGACGTGATATAGACAGGTTGATACTGAATATGTTCACATATTTAAAAGTTAATTTACCTCAAAATATATCCAGATAGTCATCTACTTATATACTTTGAAATGAAATCAGCAGACTAACGCAGGTGTGTTCATTTAAACAAGGTGAACAACCAAGCCTAGGGTACTAAAAAGAGAGAGAGTTCGTGACCGTATACACAATTACAAAGCCAAGAACAGTTTCAGTTCTGCCACTTTTAGGAAATCAATCATCACCGAAGAATACCAACTCATTACAGGTGAAGAAATCAAGTGTAGCCCCAGATTATCAGTTTTATTTGTATAGATAAGATCAATTCTTATCAATAAAACGTAGATCAAGCCAAACACTGTTTCGAATCAAACGGACAAAGTAACCTGACAGCAAATAGGAGAGGAAAGGAAAAACTACCCTATCCAGTACGAATTGAAATTAACTACTTGAGTTAATCATTAATCGTGAGTGAATTCTCACCTTTGGCAGCGCGACGAATCGGAGCAGTGAAAGCTCGATCTTCGATCTGATAAAGTTGTTGACTTGAATGGTGATGCGCCTCAGGCGGTGGTCGATGTTCGAGGCCGACGTGACAGACTGAAAACGAGAAGGTGGGCCGACAAACGATGGAAAAAGGGGAAAGGACGCGATCTGGCTTCAGATTTGGGGACGTCGATTGCGATTATTAATTCGAGGCTTCAGCAGTTAGTTTGATTTGGAGAAATTAGGGTGGCCATTAAAATGAAGGGGACTAATTTTTTACTTTAGGGGAGGAGGCCGATTTAAGGCTTCGGCCATTAAAAGAAAAAGGGTTTCGATTGTTTGCTGAAGGAAATGAGGAAGAGGCTGTGGCTTTTATAAAAGAAGAACCGTGGCATCCAAGGCAACGTGGGGAGCACGGCATCACATGGTGTGCGCAACAAGGAACTGCTTTATTTATTTAATTTATATTTAGGGGTTCGTTTTGTACCGCTACTTGGATCTATGCTTTATTTTTGCCTTCTCACGAACGAACTCCTACCGCAACGAAATTTTGACGCGCTGCAATGCCTTTATGTTCTGATTCCAATTAAATTATCGTATTCTAATTTTATTTGCATACGCCGTTATTTATTTTCAAATCATTTAAACGTTCACCAATTTTATTTCGTTTGTCCATCCTCAGCTCCGTTCATTTCACAAATTTAGAACGTTAAAATCCGATTCACCAATATACACATATGCCAATTTCCATTCAACAAATAATATTTTCTAATTTGTTGATAACGTTTATTTTAAACTTTACCATCAATACTTCTCCGTCAAATTTTAATCTAATTCAAACTTAGTTCAAATACTCAACAGTACATATTCGATTCCAATCCACCAAATTGAATTAAGTATTCAATTCAGTTCAACTCAAAACACATATATTCAATTTTCGATTAGTCATTCTGAAATCGAATTCAAATGCTTATTCGAACCAATAACTTTTATTCTCGAATCCAAATATAAAATTTATCATTTATCGTGAAATCCTTAATTAATTTCTATTTCAAATTGCCGAAATTTCTGGGTCGTTACAACAACACTCTTCCAACTCATTCTAGGATAGTACTGATCCCATCTCTAACAAGTCATTCTCATTGGATATTACTAATCCAATTTCTGATGAATTCTTTCGTTTGGTTCTAATATGTCTTGTTCTCGAGCTCTGTAAACCAAAGCTCTGTTACCAGCTGAAATGACCCGAACTTCCCCATGAAGGAAAGCCTGGATTTAATTGAGAACACGAAACATCGTAACGCAAACAGAAGACCATTTCATTGCTTATTGCAACAATTCCATCATAATACAAGAATATACAGAGTATGAACAAATATTATACATCAGCAAAATATCAGAGATTTACAAGTTACAATGCAGCGAAAAATAATACCAAACACAACTGAAAAGAATATACGGATACAGATCTTTCTGTATATCATTCCAGCTGTAAACCAGGATCCTATGAATATAAATCTGCAAACCCAAAACTACTAGTTGCCCGTGTGGTAAATAGGGGCACCCAGAGTTTAGGTTAAAACAATAAACTCCGGGTTAGTCATGTGACTGGTGTGAGAACTAAAACAATTATTTAAAACTTTGCTTTAAAATCAGATATATCCTGTAACGACCCACATTTTTCAGCAATATAATTAATTTATTTAATTATTTAAATAATGGTTTGGTTATTCAAAACGACCAAAGTTAAATAATATTGAATATTTAATTAAAATAAATAATATAATAATATATTTAATTTCTGAAATAGTCAGAAATGGTGGAATTCACAATATGGTGTGAACTGGATCATCTGTGATATTTAATTCAGTTTAGAGTTAAATTAGAATAACGAATATATTATTTGAACGACAGTTTGAACGTTAATTTTATTATAATTAAAATCGAGCTCGAAATGGCGCGGCAGTTCGCTATTTGGCGGTTTGAACTTCGACTGAATGTACATGATTCGTTTTAAATCGGATTTATGTGAAACAAGAAGCATTAGGAGCTAGTGAAGTATATTTTTCTAGTAGAAGAGAAAAATCGGGATTTCGTCGTGTAGATTTTGATTTACGTCCAAATCAAATTTTAGAAAAGTCGCCGTGGAATTTCTTTATAATTTATAACGATTTATTTATATTATAAAAGGATTTTTAATATAAATCTAATATCGATATAACTGGGAATTTTGAAATATCGAGTTATAAATCCCAGTGGAGCTGTATGGTATTCCACTATGAATATATACGAAAATATTTATTTTTAAATATTAAATTTAAATGTTTTTAAATATATTTATATATTTAAATGGTCTATTTTGAGCTTTAAAAATAGCCACTTTTGCAAACGAGCTCAGTTTTCGACAAAACTAATTTTGTTGGATTCGTAATGTCAAATTATTTTTAGATTTCAATTTTCGTGATTTTTGGGATCAGTATGTAGCCGTATGGATTTTTAGAGTGAAAAACAGTCGATAAAAATATGCTGTGTGAGCAAACGGAGTCGGAATTCGACGAAACCAGTTTCGTTGGGTCCGCAATGTCAAACTGTAGCTGCATGCCCATTTTCATGATTTTTGGGTATTGTATGTGATCACAGGGATTTTTAAACAGCATATACAAGCAGCGATACGATAAAAATAAATATAAAACTCGAATAGAAAATTAATATTTTCATCCTATAAATACTAAACTTCCTTCTAACCCTAGTCTTATTTTTCTCTGGTCAAAATGAAAAGCGCAGCCACCAAAACCTAAAATACACAGTGAAAATTCAGATTGGAAAACCCTTATCACTTCCAATAAAATCTGTAAATTCATGAGACCAATGTTGGGAGTTCCTTAGTTCCTTCTCTTCATCCCAGTGTGACTTTTATTTGGTGCGACATCGTTTCCCAATTTCTGGAAATTGACGCGGTGAGCTAGGGCTTCATTTTGGGTTTGTATTAGACGGAATTAGGTGGAGAGGTGGTCTGCGCGGGGTTTAGGAGGGCGAGAGGTTGCTGTTGGCAGGATTTGGTAGGAGTTTGGGTTGATAATGTTCGGTACTTTATACTGTGTTCCGCGCTTTTGGGTGTCGATGCGTTTTGAAATCCCTTGTCGAGTTCGGGGTTGGTGCATTGAAGTTGAAGAGGGCTTGAAGGAGAAGAGAATAGGGTAGTGTGTTTTGAATTGCGTTGAGTAGAAAGGGATTTAATGGAGCTTTCAAAAATCGGTAATGGCCTGGAAAATAGAGCACAGCTGTGAAATCTTTAAATGGAAGAAGACCCGTTTTAGCGTGATGAATGGCATTTGGGCCGGGTAGTTAAGGTTTGGGCCAATTCAAATATAATTATAATTTAAGTTTTTATTTAAATCAATTATATATAGAACTTGTAAAATGAGTAACTCTTCCATACGGTATCAGAATTGGATAAAACTGGATCCGTTGGGATCGTATGGGCGGTGGCTACACCATGGAACTGACCGGGAGTGAATTGGAGATCGTCTGGATTTATGGTGAAATAAAACGCCAGAATCAAATCAATGATCGATAATCGTTATTTATCGATAAACCGATCAATGTGAGTAACTCTCACTAACTCTGATCAATCTATATTTCTATAAAGTATTATTAGAGTTGAAATTATTGGTTGCTTTGTTGTGTGTTGGTTGTTAGCTTGAACTGCTAGTCAGTTGGCTGAAATTATCGATAACGATATATATATAAATCGTATCGAAATATTGACTCTGTTTATCAGAATACTTTATATTTGTGTTGACTGACATCTGTGGGTGCAGGGGAACAGGTCGGAGGGACCCAACTGGGTTCCTCAACACTTATTTTATTGTTTTTCATATATTCTGATATATGATATAGAATAAAACCTGTTATTAATTGTGTGTGTTTGGATGATGTTTGATCCTTTGATTTGGTATTTTGAATACCATATGAAATACTGGAAAGTAAAAAGGAATTTTCAAAGTGTATTTTGAAAATAAATTGTTTATATGAGATCAGTGGATTTTATATAAGAGGAAATATTTATATGAAATAAATATAATTATAAAAGGTAATATTTTTGGAAAAATGAATAAAGTTAGAAAAGGGATTTTTTTGGGAAATGAATAGAATTATATAAATGGAATATTTATGTAAAATAAATAGAGTTTTATAAATGAAATATTTGTATGAAATGTAGAGGATTGAAAGGCAAATATTTGAAAGAAAAAAAAACATTTATAATAGAACTGAAAAGAAAATAGAAAAGGGCAGACATTTGTAAACATTTACAACTGGAATTGGAAAGAGGAATATTTGTAAAACATTATACAAAAAAAAATGAAAAGGGGAAGTATTTACAAATAGATTTAATAGAAATAATTATTTGGAAAATAAATAGAGTTATAAAAGAAATCATTTATTTAGAAAATAAAAGGAGTTATATAAAAGAAATATTTATATGGAATAAATATAGACAAACAGAAAGGGAAATATTTGTAATTGAATAGAGTGAATCGAATATTAGTAGTTCGAACAAAGGGTTGACCAGATAAGAGTTAATTGGATTTAGTCAGTCGAATTAGAATTAAGTTGAATATGTGTTATTCAATTAGAAATGATCAAATATAGTCATTAGAGATAGAGTTAACCGAACGTAGTTATTCAGGACGAGTTGCCATTTCGTATGACTGCTAGCGTAATTTGCAGGGCGGTAGATAGACTACGGCGGTCGGATGTTTCCTGAGGGAATCAGGCGTAACCATTGTGATCGCTGCGATCTAGAGTTAAGCGAATGGTGTAAAATCTAATATTAGTTAATCGATAGAAGTTAAGTTAAATAAATCAAGTTAGTCAAAGTTGGAGTTAATCGATCAGAGAATCAGTTAGAGTTAACCAGTATGGTTAATCAATTAGAGTTAGTCGATTGGATTTTAAATCGAATTAGAGTTATCCAAAGGAAGTTAATCCAGTTCAAGTTAGTTGAGTATTGATCAATTGAATAGAGTTAGGAAATGGAAATAAATCGAATAACACTTATTCGATGTAGAGTTATCAAATATGGTTTGTTCGAGAAAAGTAATCGAATATAAGATTATTCGAAGAGAAGGAATCGAATATAAGTTATTCGAGAGGGATTATCGAATATGGTTATTCGAGAAAAAGGTAAATCGAATATAGTTTATTCGAAGGGGAATTATCGAATAGTGATTATTCGAGAGTGGATTATACACTAGAATTCGATTATATCGAATTAAGGGAAGTAATGTTTACTTTCCGTTTCAATATTAAGTTTTACTTATTTGTTAATCAACTAGTTGTTTGGCATTTATCCAAATTAAGATATATATGCTATATTTAAGTTAATATATTTCTAAAGCATGGAGTTATAACATTATGGTTATAATCAAATGAGTTGGTAAAAGACGTGGATTCGTAAATCGAATTCGAGAGCAACGTAAGGAGGTGTGTAAAAAGATTTGGAAGTTGAACTTTGGCTATGCCGAGGTTAGAAAGGTTGTTCAGTTAAGGTCTGAGAGGTAATTATACCCCAACTTGATTGACTTCGTTTTTAACTAAGGAATGGTTAAGGTTCGATAGTGAAGGATGATTGAGTAAATCTAGTTAATGAGTGAAATGGTTCGACTTCATAGCGATGTTATGTTTAAACATCGGTTTAAATCAAATGAATGGAGTTTGGGAATGTTTCCCAAATAAAAACCAGGAATGTTTTCTAATGCAGAAATGGGGATTTTGAGCAAGTATAGAAATGTTTTCAAATGAGTTACAAAAGGTATATTTTCTAAATCTAGAAAATAAGGATGTACGAATATTTAGAAATGGGAAATGAATAAATCATTGATAAGTGAATTTAAGAGATAAATGTTGAATGATGGTTGATCGATAGAGTTTCCACCTGGAAATAATATCGTTGGTTGCACACCTGTTTTTCTTTGATGGTTAAATCACCGACCATCGAAATTTTTGACCATTTTGACGTCGTCAATACGGAGAGACCGGGATCAGATTCATTATCTGAAAACCACTCTGTATCGATGTTAGTGTTGCGATCAAACGTGATGAGAATATTGAAGACGGAGTTATGCAAGGGCTATCCTGTTTACAGAATAGTGCCTTCGGTTTGTCCAGTCCCAGGACAAACGTGAATGGACAAATGTCTGACAGAGTATATCTAACAGATCGCGTAAGTTGATCTCTTCAAACGTACTGACGTTTGGTGGCGGAGGAATTCGTTTCTCTTAGCTTTATACCCATGGTATTTTTGAGGAAATCAATTTGTGATCTGACGGGTATGACGATGTGGCATTCAAAGTGAATGGTGGCCAGATGTTGTAAAGAGATTCTAGCCTCAAGCCTCATCAACCGGGAAATGACAAAAATCGGGCAGGCAATATGGCTATGTGGGTCGCACCCATTAGGGTGTATATCACCTATCTAGAGAAAATCCATTTCATTCTATTGTTTATTTCGATGTTGTCCCTTGTCGGGAAGACGGTGGGTAGCTCCCAACCGTTGGTGATATACATTCGATACACTCAAGCGAAATGAGTGGTCGGTCATGTGTGGGCCGGGTTGCAAGATGTTCTTATTGAACCCAGTGTATTTGCCTCTAGAGATACACGGTCGGCATGTGGTCCCATACCTTGTCAAGGTCGGAGTCCAATCTCCAATAAGAGCCTGCGGTTTTTGTTTGTATACTATATATGTGGAGCGTGAGATGCAAGCGTTCTGCTAGATTTTAATTACTTGTGATTAGACATTATCATAATATCAGAAAAGTATTGATTTCAAAACTGTTTTGGGTTATCGTAAGGGAAAAACCATCCGTGTTTATGTGTAGATCGGTCTTACGATTATCTTTTCTTTTGAAAAGGATTTGAAAAGTTAAACCGATGATTTGAGTTTACTCACACCAGTCCCATGACTGACCCAGAGTTTATTTTCTTTTGTTTTCCCTAAACTCTTGGGTGCCCAAATTTGTACGGGCAGTCAAGTAGTTTCAGGCCTTTACAGATATACTTGGAGAAGCTTGAAGCAGGAGGCTTCAGGGTCATATAGTCATTGTTATTTCCGCTGTGTGTAAGTGTTGTACTCTGATAATGTGTTGCATATATATACTGTTTTATTTCAAAGTTATGTTATATATATATATTATTCGTTCCGTTGTGAGATTCGTATTACTCTGATTTTGTTCTGTAGTGACCTTCTTCTTCTTCTATTCTAATTTTCTATCTTATCCATTCTCACCCTCTAACTTCTTTCTATTAATGACCAGGTATTTTCGATGTTCGAATAGTCAACATGGCAGTTTTTGTGTTGATGTTCGGAGTCGAAAACCCCGGGTTGTTACAGTGGTATCAGAGCTGAAGGTTAAGTGATTACCTTGGCTCTGTGGCGTGACTCAGTAGAGATGGGGTTAGTAATGCCCTAGATTGAGTTTGAGTGTATATATACGAGTGAACGTATTTGTAGATTTCATAAAAAAAAATGTTTTATATTGTGTAGATTTATTGGTTGAGTTGTTTGTGGATTCTGGTCGATCGGTTTGATCCACTGTATCGATAAGGGTTTCCAAACACTCATGTACGATGAACCGACATAGTATGTTTTGAAAGAGGGTAAATGAAATAATTTTACCCAAAATATATTTTGATATAAAAGAAAAGTATATCTTGGAATTATTATCATGTATTGGATGTGTTGGTTGACCATAATTGAAATGGTTATATAAATAACCAATTTGAGCTCATATAATATGAAAACAGATTAGTTAAATCTGAATTAAATCAGAATTGGAATTAAAATTATGAAAACTGGGAAAAGTGTTCATAAAGGGATTGGAGTTAAGTATAAGAAAATTTTAAGATCCTGGGAGATTTTAAATTGTTTACAAGCTTTATGAATGGTATTTTGAAATAATTTCAAATAGAATCGGTTTGAATATGACTTTGGAAAAGTGGTACAGTACTGAACTCACTTCAGTAGTTGGGAAATAACTCTGATGATGCTGGCCACATCATCAGTTTTCATTTTCGAGTTGGAAGTGACGGATTATTACCAAAAGGATTTTGTGTTGGATTGTTTTGAGGAAACCAAGTTGTTTGAAACCCGAAAGGAGTTTTGGTTTTAGAAAAGCAAAGCTGTTTAAAACTCCCAGGGAGATTGTTTGAATTAAAAACAAATTAAAGTAGAAATTTGTGGAAGCAAACTGGAATTGAATTGGAATCAATTTAACCAGAAATTGACTTGGAATATAATATAGCAAGCAAATCAGGTTTTGAATTAGGGGATAAGAAAATTCGAAATGATATTGAATTGGGGAGTTAGGAGTTGGAATCGAGAATGGAACTCGAGTTTAAATGGGATTTGCTTTAGATAAGCGAATATTTGTGTTGGGATTTGATTGATTGGAAATCTATTGGTATAAATGGATATGTTCAGCAGGTTTTGCATAGAAGCAAGTGTAAGGATATAATGATATGCCAATCAAAAGGTACATGTTTAAAATTTCCATATGGGGTTTTATGTGCCGAATCGGCAAGCCGCTTGGATTTTTTATTTTCTTTTTGAAAGGAAAGGGCCTAGAGAGGCGAGTTGGGGTTTGAACAATTGACCGGTATAGGGGAGGTGCTGGCGAAACTTTTCGAAAATTTCGGGTGTTAGAAAATTTTCTGAATTTCAGAAAATTTTAATTAATTGAAATTAATTAATATTTAAATTGGAATTAATCGATTCAGTTGAACTAAAATTAAGAAGTAAACGAATGATTTTTAACCCAGTTAATAGGGTCTGTCTTCTACCTTAGCAATTTCGAGGACAAAATTATTTTAAGGGGGGAAGAATGTAACGACCCACATTTTTCAGCAATATAATTAATTTATTTAATTATTTAAATAATGGTTTGGTTATTTAAAACGACCAAAGTTAAATAATATTGAATATTTAATTAAAATAAATAATATAATAATATATTTAATTTCTGAAATAGTCAGAAATGGTGGAATTCACAATATGGTGTGAACTGGATCATCTTTGATATTTAATTCAGTTTAGAGTTAAATTAGAATAACGAATATATTATTTGAACGACAGTTTGAACGTTAATTTTATTATAATTAAAATCGAGCTCGAAATGGCGCGGCAGTTCGCTATTTGGCGGTTTGAACTTCGACTGAATGTACATGATTCGTTTTAAATCGGATTTATGTGAAACAAGAAGCATTAGGAGCTAGTGAAGTATATTTTTCTAGTAGAAGAGAAAAATCGGGATTTCGTCGTGTAGATTTTGATTTACGTCCAAATCAAATTTTAGAAAAGTCGCCGTGGAATTTCTTTATAATTTATAACGATTTATTTATATTATAAAAGGATTTTTAATATAAATCTAATATCGATATAACTGGGAATTTTGAAATATCGAGTTATAAATCCCAGTGGAGCTGTATGGTATTCCACTATGAATATATACGAAAATATTTATTTTTAAATATTAAATTTAAATGTTTTTAAATATATTTATATATTTAAATGGTCTATTTTGAGCTTTAAAAATAGCCACTTTTGCAAACGAGCTCAGTTTTCGACAAAACTAATTTTGTTGGATTCGTAATGTCAAATTATTTTTAGATTTCAATTTTCGTGATTTTTGGGATCAGTATGTAGCCGTATGGATTTTTAGAGTGAAAAACAGTCGATTTTCTGACTTTAAAAATATGCTGTGTGAGCAAACGGAGTCGGAATTCGACGAAACCAGTTTCGTTGGGTCCGCAATGTCAAACTGTAGCTGCATGCCCATTTTCGTGATTTTTGGGTATTGTATGTGATCACAGGGATTTTTAAACAGCATATACAAGCAGCGATACGATAAAAATAAATATAAAACTCGAATAGAAAATTAATATTTTCATCCTATAAATACTAAACTTCCTTCTAACCCTAGTCTTATTTTTCTCTGGTCAAAATGAAAAGCGCAGCCACCAAAACCTAAAATACACAGTGAAAATTCAGATTGGAAAACCCTTATCACTTCCAATAAAATCTGTAAATTCATGAGACCAATGTTGGGAGTTCCTTAGTTCCTTCTCTTCATCCCAGTGTGACTTTTATTTGGTGCGACATCGTTTCCCAATTTCTGGAAATTGACGCGGTGAGCTAGGGCTTCATTTTGGGTTTGTATTAGACGGAATTAGGTGGAGAGGTGGTCTGCGCGGGGTTTAGGAGGGCGAGAGGTTGCTGTTGGCAGGATTTGGTTGGAGTTTGGGTTGATAATGTTCGGTACTTTATACTGTGTTCCGCGCTTTTGGGTGTCGATGCGTTTTGAAATCCCTTGTCGAGTTCGGGGTTGGTGCATTGAAGTTGAAGAGGGCTTGAAGGAGAAGAGAATAGGGTAGTGTGTTTTGAATTGCGTTGAGTAGAAAGGGATTTAATGGAGCTTTCAAAAATCGGTAATGGCCTGGAAAATAGAGCACAACTGTGAAATCTTTAAATGGAAGAAGACCCGTTTTAGCGTGATGAATGGCATTTGGGCCAGGTAGTTAAGGTTTGGGCCAATTCAAATATAATTATAATTTAAGTTTTTATTTAAATCAATTATATATAAAACTTGTAAAATGAGTAACTCTTCCATACGGTATCCGAATTGGATAAAACTGGATCCGTTGGGATCGTATGGGCGGTGGCTACACCATGGAACTGACCGGGAGTGAATTGGAGATCGTCTGGATTTATGGTGAAATAAAACGCCAGAATCAAATCAATGATCGATAATCGTTATTTATCGATAAACCGATCAATGTGAGTAACTCTCACTAACTCTGATCAATCTATATTTCTATAAAGTATTATTAGAGTTGAAATTATTGGTTGCTTTGTTGTGTGTTGGTTGTTTGCTTGAACTGCTAGTCAGTTGGCTGAAATTATCGATAACGATATATATATAAATCGTATCGAAATATTGACTCTGTTTATCAGAATACTTTATATTTGTGTTGACTGACATCTTTGGGTGCAGGGGAACAGGTCGGAGGGACCCAACTGGGTTCCTCAACACTTATTTTATTGTTTTTCATATATTCTGATATATGATATAGAATAAAACCTGTTATTGATTGTGTGTGTTTGGATGATGTTTGATCCTTTGATTTGGTATTTTGAATACCATATGAAAAACTGGAAAGTAAAAAGGAATTTTCAAAGTGTATTTTGAAAATAAATTGTTTATATGAAATCAGTGGATTTTATATAAGAGGAAATATTTATATGAAATAAATATAATTATAAAAGGTAATATTTTTGGAAAAATGAATAAAGTTAGAAAAGGGATTTTTTTGGGAAATGAATAGAATTATATAAATGGAATATTTATGTAAAATAAATAGAGTTTTATAAATGAAATATTTATATGAAATGTAGAGGATTGAAAGGCAAATATTTGAAAGAAAAAAAAACATTTATAATAGAATTGAAAAGAAAATAGAAAAGGGCAGACATTTGTAAACATTTACAACTGGAATTGGAAAGAGGAATATTTGTAAAACATTATACAAAAAAAATGAAAAGGGGAAGTATTTACAAATAGATTTAATAGAAATAATTATTTGGAAAATAAATAGAGTTATAAAAGAAATCATTTATTTAGAAAATAAAAGGAGTTATATAAAAGAAATATTTATATGGAATAAATATAGACAAATAGAAAGGGAAATATTTGTAATTGAATAGAGTGAATCGAATATTAGTAGTTCGAACAAAGGGTTGACCAGATAAGAGTTAATTGGATTTAGTCAGTCGAATTAGAATTAAGTTGAATACGTGTTATTCAATTAGAAATGATCAAATATAGTCATTAGAGATAGAGTTAACCGAACGTAGTTATTCAGGACGAGTTGCCATTTCGTACGACTGCTAGCGTAATTCGCAGGGCGGCAGATAGCCTACGGCGGTCAGATGTTTCCTGAGGGAATCAGGCGTAACCATTGTGATCGCTGCGATCTAGAGTTAAGCGAATGGTGTAAAATCTAATATTAGTTAATCGATAGAAGTTAAGTTAAATAAATCAAGTTAGTCAAAGTTGGAGTTAATCGATCAGAGAATCAGTTAGAGTTAACCAGTATGGTTAATCAATTAGAGTTAGTCGATTGGATTTTAAATCGAATTAGAGTTATCCAAAGGAAGTTAATCCAGTTCAAGTTAGTTGAGTATTGATCAATTGAATAGAGTTAGGAAATGGAAATAAATCGAATAGCAATTATTCGATGTAGAGTTATCAAATATGGTTTGTTCGAGAAAAGTAATCGAATATAAGATTATTCGAAGAGAAGGAATCGAATATAAGTTATTCGAGAGGGATTATCGAATATGGTTATTCGAGAAAAAGGTAAATCGAATATAGTTTATTCGAATGGGAATTATCGAATAGTGATTATTCGAGAGTGGATTATACACTAGAATTCGATTATATCGAATTAAGGGAAGTAATGTTTACTTTCCGTTTCAATATTAAGTTGTACTTATTTGTTAATCAATTAGTTGTTTGGCATTTATCCAAATTAAGATATATATGCTATATTTAAGTTAATATATTTCTAAAGCATGGAGTTATAACATTATGGTTATAATCAAATGAGTTGGTAAAAGACGTGGATTCGTAAATCGAATTCGAGAGCAACGTAAGGAGGTGTGTAAAAAGATTTGGAAGTTGAACTTTGGCTATGCCGAGGTTAGAAAGGTTGTTCAGTTAAGGTCTGAGAGGTAATTATACCCCAACTTGATTGACTTCGTTTTTAACTAAGGAATGGTTAAGGTTCGATAGTGAAGGATGATTGAGTAAATCTAGTTAATGAGTGAAATGGTTCGACTTCATAGCGATGTTATGTTTAAACATCGGTTTAAATCAAATGAATGGAGTTTGGGAATGTTTCCCAAATAAAAACCAGGAATGTTTTCTAATGCAGAAATGGGGATTTTGAGCAAGTATAGAAATGTTTTCAAATGAGTTACAAAAGGTATATTTTCTAAATCTAGAAAATAAGGATGTACGAATATTTAGAAATGGGAAATGAATAAATCAATGATAAGTGAATTTAAGAGATAAATGTTGAATGATGGTTGATCGATAGAGTTTCCACCTGGAAATAATATCGTTGGTTGCACACCTGTTTTTCTTTGATGGTTAAATCACCGACCATCGAAATTTTTGACCATTTTGACGTCGTCAATACGGAGAGACCGGGATCAGATTCATTATCTGAAAACCACTCTGTATCGATGTTAGTGTTGCGATCAAACGTGATGAGAATATTGAAGACGGAGTTATGCAAGGGCTATCCTGTTTACAGAATAGTGCCTTCGGTTTGTCCAGTCCCAGGACAAACGTGAATGGACGAATGTCTGACAGAGTATATCTAACAGATCGCGTAAGTTGATCTCTTCAAACGTACTGACGTTTGGTGGCGGAGGAATTCGTTTCTCTTAGCTTTATACCCATGGTATTTTTGAGGAAATCAATTTGTGATCTGACGGGTATGACGATGTGGCATTCAAAGTGAATGGTGGCCAGATGTTGTAAAGAGATTCTAGCCTCAAGCCTCATCAACCGGGAAATGACAAAAATCGGGCAGGAAGTATGGCTATGTGGGTCGCACCCATTAGGGTGTATATCACCTATCTATAGAAAATCCATTTCATTCTATTGTTTATTTCGATGTTGCCCCTTGTCGGGAAGACGGTGGGTAGCTCCCAACCGTTGGTGATATACATTCGATACACTCAAGCGAAATGAGTCGTCGGTCATGTGTGGGCCGGGTTGCAAGATCTTCTTGTTGAACCCAGTGTATTTGCCTCTAGAGATACACGGTCGGCAGGTGGTCCCATACCTTGTCAAGGTCGGAGTCCAATCTCCAATAAGAGCCTGCGGTTTTTGTTTGTATACTATATATGTGGAGCGTGAGATGCAAGCGTTCTGCTAGATTTTAATTACTTGTGATTAGACATTATCATAATATCAGAAAAGTATTGATTTCAAAACTGTTTTGGGTTATCGTAAGGGAAAAACCATCCGTGTTTATGTGTGGATCGGTCTTACGATTATCTTTTCTTTTGAAAAGGATTTGAAAAGTTAAACCGATGATTTGAGTTTACTCACACCAGTCCCATGACTGACCCAGAGTTTATTTTCTTTTGTTTTCCCTAAACTCTTGGGTGCCCAAATTTGTACGGGCAGTCAAGTAGTTTCAGGCCTTTACAGATATACTTGGAGAAGCTTGAAGCAGGAGGCTTCAGGGTCATATAGTCATTGTTATTTCCGCTGTGTGTAAGTGTTGTACTCTGATAATGTGTTGCATATATATACTGTTTTATTTCAAAGTTATGTTATATATATATATTATTCGTTCCGCTGTGAGATTCGTATTACTCTGATTTTGTTCTGTAGTGACCTTCTTCTTCTTCTATTCTAATTTTCTATCTTATCCATTCTCACCCTCTAACTTCTTTCTATTAATGACCAGGTATTTTCGATGTTCGAATAGTCAACATGGCAGTTTTTGTGTTGATGTTCGGAGTCGAAAACCCCGGGTCGTTACATATCCAGGGACCACGTCGTATAACACGAAATGGGTTTCCTCCTAAGAATACCAGTGCATATAACAAAACAGCGCGATGCTTTTTGAAAAAATGAAGCTATTATAAGACCCAAGTCCTATCACACAATGCAACGCAAACCGGAGAATAGGGTTTTACATTATAATAGCCAAACATGCTTGGTACATTTAAAACAAATCATTTGATACTTATTATAAGTGGATAGTGTTTAAAACAACTTCAAATATAAATGTATCAATCCTAGATGGCATGGGTACTATATATTCTGTCACCAATACTAGGCTTTACAATCAAAACCGCAAATATCACGTATTGGAAGTTGGATTTCCATCTGTGAACCAAGGCAAAGGGATCATTCTATGCTAATTCGAGACACTCTAGCCCGAGCCTCAGGAACAGCCGCAACTGCACCTTGGATCGTCAGGGCCGGTCCACACGAAGTGGATTAAAATGCCTGAACAATGTGTTTCTCCGCCCTATGAAGCGTAAAATTGGTCCGTATAAAGACCGTACCATCCATCGGCCCAGTAGTGCCGATATATCCAAGGCGCCTCGCTATCCATCATCCATATAAGTAAAATATCTGGGCGCGCAAAACCAAGACGCCACTCCTAGCTAGAAGGAAACACATGTCCTTCCTGATGTCCTCTCCTGTTTCTAGTTCACACCGGGGTGCGAGGCTCGTGAATTAACGCTAGACAAAGCTATGCTATATTAAAGCCGTGCTTTGATCATCAACCACAAGACTTTTCTTTTCAACAGAAGCCTTGATCATTTGCCACTCTGGCATGCCACACAGGCAATTCACTCCATGCGACTGATGTCTATCGATATACAACCTCTGATCCCGTACGTCTCAGAGAAGGGTGAAGTAAGAGAATAAATTCTCCTTTACTAGGAAGATGTATATTTAACAGAGATCAATCAGCATAGAATAAAATCCAATGTCAGACACACAGTCCATTTACAAGTTCGTTCTGGGTCTGAACGAAACTGGAGGCACCTTATTCCTCGTCCTGTATGTCCAATACTGGAGAGAGGCCCTCGCATATCCGTTGATCTCCAAATACGTCTGGACGATCACCACTTTTTATCTCGTCTTGGGTGTACAGCCAAATCAAGACATCCGTAATCATCCAAACGATGTGAAGACCTCCGGTCTTCAACTACCGTCTTCATCATCGACTTATCGTCGAATCAGTTATTCAGAATGGGTAAAAACCCGGCCTTTCCGAATAACTCACGTCTATATTATAATCAAGTGATATAAACACAACATACTCCTCAATCCAATCCAGAATATTCTTTAGGGAAAGGTTCCCATTAATTTTATCAAAGATAAATTCTTTAAAATTTATTCTTTAATCTTCCTTTGGATATCATTTCAAACCATATTAAGGTTTTCCAAACTAGTCGGGATTAGCGAACCACACTGAAGTAATCATTTATTTTATTTCCCAATCCCAACCTATTCATCCCATGGAGCAAAACTGGTAATACTCCATATCTAACACCACAGTATTATTGGTAATTATTAATTACCATTTCACATTCAAGTCTAATTAAAGATTTAGCTATCACCTAGAGTAAAACTGGTGGCACCCCATTTTCGATCATTTTCTTAATTTGATAATTTTAATTATCACATTAACTCTTCAATCTAATCAAAGATTCATTAAAACTCTATATAGTTTTATCTTCCCAAAAATCAATATTAATGATTATTCAAAGCTAAGAAATTAATCTTATCTTTAACTGGGTTAAAGAACCAATGTCATTTAAAACTCGGTTCACGATAAAACCAAAATCACATTCCATCAGTCTCTAACCGTAAATTAGTAAGAGAACAATTACCTAAGTATTAATCCTGAAGGCCGAAACCAACATCAGATTAATACCCAGGAAACCATTCAACTTAGCTAATCTCCAGTTAGTTTCTAATTTTTTTAACTCCATTAGGTTTAAGAACAGTATTATTAAAGATACTATTCACGACAAACCCAAAATCCCATTTGATATTAAATACAAGGCTCTGAATAGAAAATATATCGGCTTATATTCAATATCAAATTCTGAACTCAACAAACATCGTGTTGGAATAACAATATATATATATCTTCCAAATTCCTCTACAATGCCCGTGTAATCATAGAACCCAATATCGAAATAATTCGAAGATAATTTCGATTCACGTCCATTCCAATTCATATATTGGAAATTTTGGTTATTTTGAAAACCATTTCAAATCCAATTTATTTATTTAAGAATATTGGATTATAATTCTAGTTCATAACTATTTCATTTCGATAAAAAAACTATTTTTATCTTTTCAAATATGGAATTTTTCATCCCAATTCTTTCCAAATCATTTATTACGATTTTATGCAAATTATTGCTATTTTTAATAATTATATCAAGGCCCGTGCAGTAGATTTCCATAAACGGTCATCGAACTGCACTTACAACGACCTTTTCCAAATTTGATTTGGACGTAGTTCCAAATCCAACCGTTAGATTTCAAATCTCTTGTATTCGTTGAAAGCTCTTTTCGGTACGAACCCACCGGTTCCGGTTTTAGGAGAATCCGACGGTCGGATCTCCCGTAACATCAATTCAAAGTCAATGGTCGAAATTCGCGAACTGCTGTGGCGCGACGCGTTCTATTCAGGCCATTATATTATATATATAATATATATTTCGTCGATTTCCATTTTAACGTATTTTATAAACCATTTTAAATTCATTTCAAATCGATTTCAATTCGTTTTAAATTCATTTCAAATCGATTTCTATTCGTTTTAAATTCATTTCAAACGATTTCAATTCCATTTTAATTCGTTATAAAATCATTTCAAAATGATTTCAATCTATTTTCAAATACAAATCAAAATTTAATTTTCCATATCATTTCAATATTAAAACGATAATATTTTCCAAAATATCCGAATTTGAAATCACTTTTCGATATTCATTATAAAATGAATAAAATCGACAAAATTCCCATTCATGTTAAAATGGCGTTTAACTACTTAACACGGATTCACATTTCTATATTCACTGAATATTATTTTAAAATATTCGTTAATTCTGAAATGGAATCAAACACAGTCAATTACCACATAATTCAATTTATATGGATTTCATACACACATGTACACAACAATAATCAAACATAGTCAACCATCATCCAGATTGCATTACACAACTGCATAAGTGCTAAATATAAATAAGTAACGCTTACAACAGCCTGTCAACCCATCGATTGACATGCAACTAAATATTGGGATTAGTGTATGTACAATATCATCCCAATACCCATGTGGGGTTTTCAAACAACAAACACTGATTATTATTTGTGCAGTTTGGTGATGTGTAAAATATATCTTCCTAATCAATGTCAGTTAAATGGGTGTACATAAACAAATCGTTCGATTTGTAAATGAATATTTATTTTATTCATATACACATTAAAAATTATATTTTTTAACTATTATCTATTTTACTTCAACACATGAATATTGTATACAGTCCATTTATACAATAAAAGTAATATTTTTATTGTTTAAATATTTTATTCAATACATGAATATTTTATACAGTCCATTTACATCACAATCAATTTTCAACAACACAATACAATCAAACAAGTCGTCTATGGTCTGTGGATGACGGGGAGCAGTTCATTCATGCAGTTATAAAATAAATAACTGTAAAAGAATTTTAGTGAGAAGTTCTCACATTGGGTTCCACTCCTCTAGTGTTCTATTTTGAATTTTTTTGAACAATTCGGATTTTTCTGTAATCCAAATCTGCTCCGTTTCCGTTCTGGTCAGTTCCATGTTGTACCGTTCATTGTCACGAGTGCAATGCAACTCGTTTCACTGATTTCTGATTTCGTATGACAAAAATAAGGATTTTAATACATTGTATAAATAAATAATATTTAATGCACTAACTACATTGATTAGATAATGGGAAAAAACAGCCGCTCCTTCTTCTTTGATTACCCTGTATATATGAGCCCAACACTTCGACATTCTCGCTCCTCTGCACCGCCAATCGAGACACCTGGCCATGATCGGCCCTCGTCACCCTGAGGACCATTGAAAACCGCGCCACCCCTCTAATTCCCAGCCAACTCGGCCTCCCCTAGCTTCTCCGAATTGAACAGGACGGCGACAACAGTGGAGGAAAAAATCACGCAAATCGAGCAACGATAGTTCATCAAACAAAAATGGATGAGAGATGGAGGAGAGGAGAGCTCTCTGATTTTCCCAACTGGGGCTTGGGAATTTATTGATCGGATTGGGCAGAAACGAGGGAGGAAGTTTCGACGATTTGGAACGTTAAAATCTGTATAGCGGCGGCTTAGAACTTTGGGCGTGAGGCTTAGGGTTTGACCAAAATAGAATATATATATATATATATATATATATATATATATATATTGTAACTACTCTGAATTTGGGGTAAATTTAAAATTTTATTTTAAGTAATTTTAATGAATTTTTTTTGCAAGGCTAATTTTAATGAATTTTTGATATTGAAAATAATTTATTTTAAATAATAACGATTAAAAAATTATATTTAATAATAATAATATAAAGTTTTTAAATAATATTTAGACGTTGTCTATGAGATTTATAAATATATGTTGATAAGTTGATTTATTAATAATATGTTAATTATGCATTCATTTCATTCCGTTATACATATATGTTTATTTTCCCTTACATTTTAAACCTTGCGCATGCAACCTACAAGAATCATTTCGTTTTTTTTATTTTTTTATTTATGCATTGAATTCTAACGTTTCACTTATAGTTTATATTGCATTCATCCATTTCTACTTAATTCATTTCATTTGCGTTATTTTTCAATACATGCATGCAAGTATGTTACCTTGTTTTCAATGCATACATTCATTAGCTCATTTATGTCCATGTTAATGGATTAAATTATATCTTAAAGGTTTATTTGAACTTTATACACAATTAATAAAATGTTAGATTGTTAGTCCATGTTTTATCTTTCATAATTAAGTGTAACTTTAGACTTGATGGTTTATAAATACTTGTTATATGTATATATTAAATTGATTTGACATTAAACCTATTAAATGTTTGTATGATAAATAAATTGCCTAATTTATGTCTATTTTAAATTTAGTACTGACATTAATTGTAATAGCAGTCACATTTTGTTTCATTTAATTTATTGAGTGTTAATTTCATAGTGCATAAATTATTTCATAAAAATTTACATGCATACATAGACTCTCTCTCTCTCTCTCTCTATATATATATATATATATATATATATATATATATATATATATTAGCTAATATATTTAGATAGCAAATGTACAAAAATATACCCTCATTAATTGGGTGCTATTGGAAACATTTAGATTATGTAAAGATGGAATGTAAAATTTTAGATTGTAATTTTTTTTTCTTTCCCTTCGATTTGGCTTTCTATAAAAAGTTATTTTCAAATCTTAAACCATAAGGATATTCCAAGATTATTGTGTCAAACTGTATATTTAATTTGTGTCTCTAAACACACTTTCATTTCTTAAGCATGAAGATAATCGTTTGGATGAAAAAGCATGCACCCTATTTTTTTATTAAAATATCTTGAACACATAATTGAAGTTTTTTTTAAAGCAAAAATAATAGGCAATCAATTTCTTGGTTGTTTCCTAACCAATCCTTAATTGTGGGGAAAGAAGTACAAATTGGCTATGTCTATGATTCAATTTCTTAATTTGCATGCATGTAGGAATAATTTTAAATTGTAATCAAGCATAAGAATGGAATGCATTCATTGCTTTAATATAATTAAAATAAAATAAAAATATTGATTAAATAAATAATAATAATAAATTAGCCCCACTATAAAATGTCCTAAACTCCCCTAAACCTTAAAAAAATTCATTTATACAACCGCCTTCACCTTCATGAAATGAACGAACTAGAACACGCACACTTCCTCCACCAAAATCTCCAAATCCATGACCCTATTCTCAAAACTTCAAAATGAAACTTCTTCATCTCCTCAAGTTTAATGAATATTCCGGTTGTGATCTTCTATTTCGTAATGGATTGAGAGAATTGCTGCCTCAAAGGAGAAACGTTCGGACCAGAATTAGAGAGTCAAAGAGTTGACCAAATTTCTTGGCGTGCACGGCGGCGGGGCGTTGGACGATGGCGGTTCGAATGGAAGTGGTGGATCGATGGTCACGGGTATGGTTGGTGGTGCGACAGGGCGGGAAGGAAGTCAACGATGGGTGTAAGGAAAAAGGGAAGAACACGGGTTTATACAGAGGGATTATGTGACGATCCCAAAACCCCGTAACACGGTGTTAAGGATAATCATTGGAATATAACACATTAATCATCATTAGCAGATCACAGATAATAGCATAAACAGAAAATAGAATAATTTACACACATATGGCAGCGGAATCATATAGATATCATCACATCAGAGAAGCACAGTACAGGATGCAACTTAGTGCATAATGATGCATAGTTAGTCACCATCGCCTGAGGCGGAATCATACATAAAGAATACACAAAATTAATATCAGTCTACATCGCCAATGGCAGAATCATAATATAGATACAATAATGGCGGAGAAAATCCAAGTCAGCACGGTGTAGTCAAGCCTCGCCATGAGCCAAAAGGTGCATCAAAAACCTGTAACTAGGCTGCCCATGTGAAAATGAGGGCACCCGAGTTTGCAAGGTGAAACAAACTACGAGTCAGTCATGGGACTGGTATGAGAAATCTACATAACTTATTAACAACAATAATAAGGCAAATCAAAGGACCACGCCACTTTCGCGGAACAGGTTTACTCCAATGAGTGCTAGTGCATGAAATAAAGTAAATGATTAAATCATCGCAATGCTTTTTATAAAATGAAGCCATTATAAGACTCAGGTCCCATCACACAATGCAACGCAAGCCGGAGGATAGAGTCTTTACCTTATAATGGCCAAAAATGCTTCATACGTATAAAACAAAAGTGTTTGATATTATTACTAGTGCATATATGTTTCAAAAGCAAATTCAATCATAAATATCAATCCTAGGCGGCATAGCTACCATCTACTATGTCGCCATACTAGTAATACAATCACGTCCGCATATTTCGTATTGGAAATTGGGTTCCTTCATGAGTCGAGGCAAGGGGCAAGCTCCTCTCCGATTCGAGACACTCTAGCAAATGCCTCGGGACCGCACACAGCAATCCCTGGATCCTCCAAGGCCGGTCCTCCCTTACTTTTGAGGATTAATTATTCCTGAACACACGTTTCCCGGTCCTTACAGACCTATAATCGAGGCGCCTCGTATTCCAACAACCACACAGGTGAAAAGTAGATATAAATGTCAGGGCTGGGAGGTCACTGACACCACCATAACTAGAAAGAAACGTCGTGCACTCCTTAGGTCCTTCTCCCGTTTTTGACTCATACCGGGGTGTGAGGCTCGCGAATTCACGTTATACACAACACAGACCATGCTTTGATCATCAACTACAAGACTTTGCTTTGCAATAGAAGCCTTGATCATATGCCACTCAGGCGTGCCACACAGGCAATCCACTCCATGCGACTGATTTCTATCAATACATAACCTCTGAGCTCGTACGTCTCAGAGAAGGGCGTTAAGCAAGAGAATAAATTCTCCGCCGCCAAACAGATATATATTTAACAGAGATCAATCAGCACAGAACAAAATCCAATGTCAGACACACAGTTCATTTACAAGTTCGTTCTGGGTCTGAACGAAACCGGAGGCACCAATTCCTCGCATATCCGTACAATCAACAGTATGTTTGGACGGCTACTACTTCAGTTCCTTCATGGTAGCTACTCCAATCACAAGCATCAGTAGCGCCCATCCATCCAATGTGAAGATCGTCGGTCTTCAACCGTCTTCTACTCTTCGACTTCTCAACGTCGATTGATTATTTGAAATGAAATGAACTCGGTCTTTTCAAATAACCCACGTATATTTAGATTTTCAAATCAATTAATCACATGGTTGGACTATTCAACATTCACATTTCAGTTCTTTAGTTATAATTCTCATGTTAAATACATTCAACCATCACATATCAAGCAAACACAACGAAATTGGTTTATTTCCACTCTATATCGTCTATAGTATTTTATAACGATATATCGCCATTTTTATTTAATTTAAAACAGCCATATTTAATTAAACGACGTTTTAGGTCGTGTCGATGCACTGGCGCTGTTTTTCACTAATTTTGTTTTACACATATCTGAAAATCTAACCGTTGGATCTTCACAAATTTTATATCATTAGGAAGGTCATTTCAAAACGAATCCAACAGTTTCAGTTTTGGGAAAATCCGACGGTCGGATTTTCCACATGCCATTTGAAGTTACGATTTCAATTTACGAACTGCAGCGTCGTTATTCGATTTAATTTAATTATATATATATATATATAAATATATAAATATAATCATTTCTGGCACTGTTTTTCTTCAGATTTGAATTAAACATTCCAGACAATCCAACCGTCGGATTTTCACAAAGTTGGTGCCGTTGGAAAGATATTTCCAAGGCGAACCCAACGATTGCGGTTTCGGGAAAATCCAATGGTCGGATTTCCCACACTAGTCGTTTGAAATTACGGTTTCAAAACACGAACTACACGGCCACGTTTCGTTTTAATTTTATTTATATTTATATATTTATATAAATATAGTTCATTCAAAAATTCCTATATCGTTTTCACTTCAATTATTTCACTAACGCCTTTAAATTTTGGAAAATTTCGCCATAACCTCCTTTGTAGGGGGGGGGGGCTGGGAAAATTCCCAAATAGGCACACGGGCGTCTCATGTCAAAAAGAAAAAGAAAAAGCCAAGCGGCTAGCCAACAGGCTCATAAAATCATCACCCAAACAAAACTGTAAATGTGTACCTATTTGTCGGGCACAAAATTTTATTCCTCTTCTCTAGCCCCTTTGATATAACCTGTTCAATAAATATGCATGTACATATATACTATTTTTATCATTTATCATTTTCCATTCAACTTCATATTTGATTTACTTTGGTTTAAAAACACCATTCATTCTAATGTTGCATGCATAGGCTAAAATCACATCAGTAGCTTATTAATGTATATTTCAACTCATGCATATTTTATTTGAACAAGTGGCTATTTTTAACACATCAGATTTCAAAGATGATAATTTTGGCGAACTAAAATACATTTCAACACATGACTATTTTATTTAGTTTCTATGCATGTTAAAAATAATATTTCTTCACAAATATTTATTTCAACGTCCGCATATCTTTAGCATATCACATATATGATAAAAATGATATTTTTATCATTTAAAATATTTATTCGACAAATGGATGTTTTCAACACTTCATAGTTTCAATAAAAAATGTAATTTTTATTGTTCGATCTTTTTATTCAACACATGAACTTTTCCACTACACACACTTCTCAACACATGAGCATTTCCATACATGGATATTTTATTTATATTGTTCATATTAGAAAGATGGAATTTTTATTGTTGAAACTATTTACATATAAGGCGAATATTTTTCATACTTCATATATATTATAAAAAGGTTATTTTTATTGTTTAAAACACTTCATTCATTCACAAATGAATTTAGTTTTCACACATCACTTTTCAACACATCAACATTTCCACACATGGATATAGTTTCAACATATGACTTTAATTTCAACGCATGAAAAATAATTTCAACATATGAAAATTATTCTAACACATAAAGATTATTCAAAATTTCGGCAGCATAACGGCAGGGTAGTTAAAACCGGCACCGTCCCTAGTACGGCTCCTCGCTCTACCTTAAAACCTCGCGGTTTTTGACAATGGGGATTCATGCATCTAATTCGCATGCAGGCGGCATGTTTTATTTTTATTTCCACAAATATTTCCAATTCATTTCAATCACCAATGGGTATTTTTCAACCACAACCAAACAATATCAACCACAAACAATTTTTCAATCATTCGTATTTTTCATCCAATATTTCACACCAATTCACAACAATAAATATCGTCCATGGTTTGTGGACGAGGAGAGTATATATATATTATTGCTATTTTTCACTTGCATTTCAATACATATATCAATTATTCTATGCATGTATAATTCATACTTCGGTCATATAGCTTACACCACACATGTACATGTGGTATACAACACGTGTGTAATTTATATTTCGCTTATATAATTTATACATGACATTTTCCATTCAAATTCTTTTAATTTAGATTTCTCACCTTGGTTTTCGGAGTGTTAAAAATCGTAGATGACTCAGAAAAATCCACGGCTTCTTCTATGTGGTAGAGAGCTTCCTTGCGGTCCCGATGTTTCCTGTTTCATCGAATTTCGTCAACACAACAAAAAGATATGATTTTTAAAAGTTCAAACATAAAAAAGGACTCACCTTTCACGATGGTTCAAAACTAGGTCTTCAATTTGCACTCAAACCGTGAAGCGATGCAGGGATCGGGCTACACGACGTCGAAGAGGGAGGTGCAGGCTTCTCGGCGCCGGCGGTGGGGTCCCCTGCGGCGGCCTGAGGCGAGCTCGGTGGCAGTCCAAAGGCGCTGCCTTTGTGGAGGTGGTTCGCACGATTTACACAATGAAAAAAATCCAATACAGGTATGGATTTGTAGAGGAAGGAACGAGCTTCGAAATGGATCAAAGAACGCTCGATTTCGTTGAGAATCGGAAGAGAAATCGAAGAGAGAAGTTTGGAAGCAATTTCCGCCGTGCACGCCTGATGATCGGGGAGAGAGAAAGTGATTTGGGAGAATGTGATTGGCCAGGTTTATTTTTATATATATTTAATTTCAAAAATCCGAAAATACCCCTTGTCTCATACGAACCCCAATCCAAACCCAACGACTATCGTCTCTAGCTAAATACCCCCATTCCGAACAAAATGGGATATGTTTCATTGGCCAATTCGACTGTTACAGTCAGTTATTCTTCAAATTAAAGTATAAAACATTTAATTTTAACTTTGAACGCATATTTCAATTTGTCAGGGCCACAAACTGATTCGAAAAATTCCAGAAAAATAAATCTAGCTATGTTTTGACGCTACGGTCCCAACAAAACCAGTTTCGTCGAATTCTGAGATCGTTTGAAAAATGGCCATTTTCTGGTCGATCCAATTTAACAGAAATTGACTAAACACATTTTCTTTTTCCACACTCACATACTAGCTTCAAAAATTATGGAATTTGAAACCTAGCAATAATTTGACATCCCGGACCCAACAAAAGTGGTTTCGTCGAATTCCGAGGTCGTTTGCAAAATATCAATTTTCCAGGGCTATATATTCTATATAGCGACCTCTCTGAAAATTCATTCGGCCATAAATTTTGATTCCCGTTATGAAACTTCGATTTTTCACATTCGTTAGAAAGGTATTGATAAACAGATTTAAATATTTTTGGTTTCGCTAAAATCCGTTATATTTTCCACCCTACACAATCAGTCAAAGTTTGAATTCAAATTTTCACACTGACTCACTATTTCTGATTCACTATTTTATTGAAATATTCTATTTCAATTGTTCAAATTCCTTTGAAATCACCAATTTCAGAATTTTAAATTGGCTCTTATTTTCCGGGTTATTAAAGATTAGCGGGGTGAGAATTCTGATTTAATAATTAAATTAAATTTTAATTATTTATCCCACTTTTTAGAATCATATCACTTTTGTGTTATATTAGAATTGTCGTGTAAACATACAACTTGTATGTTATATGAGAATTTTCCTATGGACATACCACTTTTATGTGATGTGAGATTTCTGTCTTTAAATAATTAATGAATCATTTAATTACTTATCACTAATTAAAAATTCTTGAATGAATGATTATAAATCAAGTTTTTATGTTCAAGATGGAAATTTGCTGTTTGTGAATTTTGGTGATTGTGATGTTTATATTTGTAGATCTAAGTCTATAATTAAAATTTCTGAAACATGGATGCATTGATTTTTTTAGATTTAGTTGTAGAATAGAATTTAGATTATATTGTTGTTTCATGTAATATGAAATTGATATGTTAGTTAACACCAAAGATTAGATTATTTCATATACTGAAATATTGAATTTGATATGTTAGTTAATGCCAAATATTAGATTAATTACATATGTTGTGTTATGTAAATTGATATCATATGTGATACAAAAACTTAGTTTATCTTATGTATTGAAATATAGCATTTTGACATGTAGTTGATTCAAAAACTTAGATTTATTTCATGCATTGAAATATGGAATGGAAACCTTATGTTGACACCAAAATACTAATTTTTATCATATATAGTTGATATGAAATTGTCATGAAAATAAGCATAATTTTAATGACATTAAGTTTCATGAAAAATGAGTATAATTTTAAGTGTAACTAAGTTTTACCAAAAATGAACATAATTTTAATGTCATTAAGTTTAACCAAAAATGAAACCTTATTTACATTTACTTTTGTAAATGAAAAGGGACACAACTTGATGATCTTTACTTACATTCTCTCATGTAAAAAGGAATAAAAAGAACGAAAAATGAGATGACATTTTATTTACGTTCCTTTTGTAGAGATAAAATAAACCAATTTAGCAATGGAACTTTATTCACATTTTCTTATATGAATAAAAAGGAATCGAATTTGATAACAACTTGAATTACACCCCTTATGTAAATAAAAATATTAGTGAACGGTATGGAAAAATTTAACTTTTAATTGAAAATGGGAAAAGAAAAGTTGTTGGTGGAAAAAGATAAGATTTTACTGTTGTAATGAAATTACATTTCTAAATGTGATTAAAGATATGATTTTTACGGTAACAGAAATTTACATTTTTATTAATGTGATTAAAGTAGAATGAAACTTACATTTTTATTAAGGTTAATAAAGCAGAATAATCGCTTACATTTTTATTAATGTAAAAAGAAAGGAAATGTAATAACTTACATTTTTATTTATGTAATTTAAGGTGAATGGAAATTTACATTTTTATTAAGGTAATTTAAAATGAATAGATAATTACATTTTCAATGTAGAAAGGAAAGTTTACATTTTTAATGTAAATGAGATAAGAAAAAAAAAGATTTACATTTTAATGTAAATTAGATTAGATCAAAGAAAGAAATGTTATATTTTTAATGTAAGAAGAAAAGTTTACATCTTAATGTAAATAAGAATTAAATAAAAATTACATTTTTATGGGATTAAGTCGATTTCCATGTAAATAAGATATTTTGAAATAAGAAGCATTTTAAAATAATTTTTTTAGTAAAACAATTATATGATTAATTAAAATTGTACATGGACACGAGGTTAGGTCAAATTTGTGGTGGAAGTCTGCCCAGAACCGACCGGCATATCCAACAGCCACAAATGTTGGGCCTAATGTGAGAGGTCCAAGTATGCAAATACAAATTGGGCCAAGACACGAGGTTAAGCTAAACTTGTGGGATAAGTTTGCCCGGAACCAACCGGCCTATCCAGCATCCACAAGTTGCAGGCCTAATGTGAGAGGTCTGGCCCATATTAAAATATTATTGGATAAATTAGAAATTGACGTTATTTTCACACTGTCATGTGTTAATAATGGAATAAATATTTTCAACTCCAAGTTTATTATAAAAGAAAGATACATTTTTAATGTAATAAGATAAGGATTAGAAAAGTTTTACATTTTCTTAATGTAAATAAGAATCAGAAGAAAATTACATTTTTTTATGTAATTAAGTTAGAGAACATAAAATTTCATTTTTGTGTAATTAAGGAAATTTACATGTGAATTAGATTGAAAGTGGAAAATTTACGTTTATCATGTAAATTAAGATAAAGGAGAAAAATTACATCTTATGTAATCAAGTTAAAGTAGAAAGAAGTTTACATTCTTAATGTAATTATATTATAGAAATAAATTACATTTTTAATGTAGATTATATTAAAAAGAAAAAATTTACATCTTTAATGTGAAAAATAATAATAGAAATGAAATGTATATTTTTATCATCAGTTTAGATGCGATAAAAGAATAGAATAAAAATTATATATTTTTATCGTCATTTTAGAGGCGGTAAAAAGAAGTTATGTTTTTCAATATAAATAAAAGAAAAATAGGAAGATACATTTTTATATGTAATTAGAAAAATATAGAAACTTACATTTTCTAATGTAAGTAAGGATGAAACAGAAATTATATTTTTTTTATATATGTAAATAAAAGGATTTACATTTTTCAATGTAATCAAAGGAAATAAAGGAATGATTAGGAATTTATATTTCCCGATGTAATTAGAATATGAAATAAAAGTTACATTTTTAATATAATAATATATTGAAGTATAAGTTTACATTTCTCAATGTAAATAAAATAGGAATGGAAATTTACATGTTTCAACGTAAATAATAAGATTAGAAATTTACATTTCTAAGGAATAGATTTTCATTAGAAAAATAATGAAACCAAATATACATTTGGTGTAAATTGAAAAATGGAAGAGTAAAATATACATTGTTATGTTTAGGATGTGTATGTAAAGTAAAAATAGTGATAGATCGTTATAAATTATTAATGACGGTATGAAATAGTTTTCAAATTTATATATGCGAGAGTTATTTGGAAAGTCCGAGTTTACTCTCATTCCAAATAATGATACGACGTTCGAAGAATTGAAGACGGCGATTGAAGACCGACGATCTTCACATTGAATGGGTAACTAGTGTTGAGGCCCTTGATTTATTTGCTCCCAAGACGGGGCTAAGATGGTAGTTATCCGGACGTAGTGTTGATTTGTACGGATTTGGCTTTCGCTCAGACCCAGAGCATAAGTATAAATGGAATGTGTGTCTGACATTGTACTCCTTTATATATTGTTTTTGTTGATTTTCTGCCGAACGTATGAATGATTGGTGGCGGAGAATTTATTCTCTTGCTTAACACCCTTTTGTATATTTTGGCAAAAGATTAATAGTATGATATGGATTGACAGTGTGGCAAACCAAGATGCAAAGATCAAGGTTCTTGTTGAAAAGCAGGCCTTGTGGTTGATGATCAAAGCACGACCTGTTTAGGCGAAGCTTTGTGTATAGCATGATTTCGCGAGCCTCACAACCCGGTTGAGTCTAAAACGGGAGAAGGGAACGCAGGGAGAGAAGCACGTTTCTTTCTAGCTAGAAGTGGTGTCGGTGCTTAAACTGGCTGATATTTACTTATGTGGATGATGGAATGTGGCGCGCCTCGGATGATAGGTCCTATAGGACCGGGAAACGTGTGTTCAGGAATTGCCAATCCGCAAAATCGTATGTGCGGACCGGCCCTGCAGGATCCAAGGGTTAACTGTGGGGAATCCTGAGACATTAGCTAGAGTGTCTCGAATCGGCAAGGAGCTCCTCCCTAAGCTTTGACTCATGATGGAAACCCAATTTCCAATACGCCCCTACGAACTTGATTGTATTACTAGTATGGAGGCATAGTAGTATGGGATACTATTCTTCCTAGGATTGATACATTTACTTTGAATTTTTTTTGAAACATATATACACTAATAATAATATCAAATTCGTTTTTAACGTATCAAGCATTTTTGACCATAATAAGGTAAAACTCTATCCACCGGTTTGCGTTGCATTGTGTAATGGGACATGAGTCTTATGATGGTTTCATTTTTCCAAAAAGCATTGCGTTGTTTTACGATTTACCTTTAATTATGCACGGCAATCCATTGGAGTAAACCCGTTCCGCGTTAGCGGCGTGTTCCTTGGATTTGTTTTATTGTTATTAGTGAAATTAGTTAAGAATTCTCACACCAGTCCCATGACTGACCCGTTGTTTGTTTCCACCTTTTCAAACTCGGGTGCCCACTTTTCCACACGGGCAGTCGAGTAGTTTGTCTACAGGTTCTCACTTCGAGCAGGATTCTGGATTGAAGCTTAAAGCTGTGTCCAGAGCATAGTTGTCTTCTGCTGCCTTAGTTATTTTATTTCCGCTGCATTGTATTGTATTTATTGTAATTTACCTTCCGCTGTAATTTTATTCAATATACTCTTATGTAACATTATTGTAATGTTTATAAAAGTTTACTGTTGTTGTTTTGATGTTGTTGTATTCCCAAAGTTAACGTACTCGGGTTTTGAACGGTCTTGGTCGATTTTGCGATCGATCGGGTCGGGCGGAACTCGGGGTCATTACAGTTGGTATCAGAGCTTTGGTTAGCTCAAATCTTTGGGATACAACTCATTTGAACTGAACAAAAGACTCATCAGAGATTGGATTAGTAATATCCAATAAGAATACTCATTAGAGATAGGATCAGCAGTATCCTAGAATGAGAAAACTCATTAGAGATGGGGTTAGTAATGCCCTAGAATGATATGAGAGTAGCAAGCCTATAATATACGCATTTGAAATTCTAAACTATTTTAGAAAATATGATTTTGAATATATAAAAGTTATATTTTTAAAGCTAATCAACCAATTGATTGATGACTGCGTGGTGTAATTATTAGTTAACCTATAAAATTATTTAACCAATGAATGGATAATAAAGAATAAAAAAAATTGAGTAGGATTGATTAAACACTTGTAGCTTCGTTCCTTTTCGAGGACGAAAAATTTTTAAGTGGGGGAGACTGTAACAACCCTGAATTTTGGGGTAACCTTATAATTTTATTTTAAGTAATTTTAATGAATTTTTGATATTGAAAATAATTTATTTTAAATAATAATGATTAAAAAATTATATTTAATAATAATAATATAAAGTTTTTAAATAAGATTTAGACGTTGTTAATGAGATTTATAAATATATGCCGATAAGTTGATTTATTAATAATATGATAATTATGCATTCATTTCATTCCTTTATACATATATGTTTATTTTCCCTTACATTTTAAACCTTGCGCATGCAACCTACAAGGATCATTTCGTTTCTTTATTTTTTTTTAATTTATTTATGCATTGAATTCTAACGTTTCACTTATAGTTTATATTGCATTCATCCATTTCTACTTAATTCATTTCATTTGCGTTATTTTTAATACATGCATGCAAGTCTCTTACCTTGTTTTCAATGCATACATTCATTTGCTCATTTATGTCCATGTTAATGGATTAAATTATATCTTAAAGGTTTATTTGAACTTTATACACAATTAATAAAATGTTAGATTGTTAGTCCATGTTTTATCTTTCAAAATTAAGTGTAACTTTAGACTTGATGGTTTATATATACTTGTTATATATATATATATATTAAATTGATTTGACATTAAACCTATTAAATGTTTGTATGATAAATAAATTGCCTAATTTATGTCTATTTTAAATTTAGTACTAACATTAATTGTAATAGCAGTCACATTTTGTTTTGTTTAATTTATTGAGTGTTAATTTCATAGTGCATAAATTATTTCATAAAGATGGAATGTAAAATTTTAGATTGTAATTTTTTTTCTTTCCCTTCGATTTGGCTTTCTATAAAAAGTTATTTTCAAATCTTAAACCATAAGGATATTCCAAGATTGTTTTGTCAAACTATATATTTAATTTGTGTCTCTAAAGACACTCTCATTTCTTAAACATGAAGATAATCGTTTGGATGAAAAAGCATGCACCCTATTTTTTTTATAAAAATATCTTGAACACATAATTGAAGTTTTTTTTAAAGCAAAAATAATAGGCAATCAATTTCTAGGTTGTTTCCTAACCAATCCTTAATTGTGGGTTAAGAAGTACAAATTGGCTATGTCTATGATTCAATTTCTTAACTTGCATGCATGTAGGAAATTTTTTAAATTGTAATCAAGCATAAGAATGGAATGCATTCATTGCTTTAATATAAATAAAATAAAAATATTGATTAAATAATAATGATAATAAATTAGCCCCACTATAAAATGTCCTAACCTCCCCTAAACCTTGAAAAAAATCATTTATACAGCCGCCTCCACTTTCATGAAATGAACGAACCAGAACACGCACACTTCCTCCACCAAAATCTCCAAATCCATGACCCTATTCTCAAAACTTCAAACTGAAACTTCTTCATCTCCTCAAGTTTAATGAATACAACTGTTGTGATCTTCTATTTCGTAATGGATTGAGAGAATTGCTGCCTCAAAGGAGAAACGTTCGGACCAGAATTAGAGAGTCAAAGATTTGACCAAATTTCTTAGCGTGCACGGCGGCGGGGCGTTGGCGGTTCGAATGGAAGTGGTGGATCGATGGTCACGGGTCTGGTTGGTGGTGCGACAGGGCGGGAAGGAAGTCAGCGATGGGTGTAAGGAAAAAGGGAAGAACACGGGTTTATACAGAGGGATTAGCGGGGTGAGAATTCTGATTTGATAATTAAATTAAATTTTAATTATTTATCTCGCTTTTCAGAATCATATCACTTTTGTGTTATATTAGAATTGTCGTGTAAACATACAACTTGTATGTTATATGAGAATTATCCTATGAACATACCACTTTTATGTGATGTGAGATTTCTGACTTTAAATAATTAATGAATCATTTATTTACTTATCACTAATTAAAAATTCTTGAATGAATGATTATAAATCAAGTTGTTATGTTCAAGATGGAAATTTGCTATTTGTGAATTTTGGTGATTGTGATGTTTATATTTGTAGATCTAAGTCTGTAATTAAAATTTCTGAAACATGGATGCATTGATTTGTTTAGATTTAGTTGTAGAATAGAATTTAGATTATATTGTTGTTTCATGTAATATGAAATTGATATGTTAGTTAACACCAAAGATTAGATTATTTAATATACTGAAATATTGAATTTGATATGTTAGTTAACCCCAAATATTAGATTAATTACATATGTTGTGTTATGTAAATTGATATCATATGTGATACCAAAACTTAGTTTATCTTATGTATTGAAATATAGCATTTTGACATGTAGTTGATTCAAAAACTTAGATTTATTTCATGCATTGAAATATGGAATGGCAACCTTATGTTGACACCAAAATACTAAATTTTATCATATATAGTTGATACGAAATTGTCACGAAAATAAGCATAATTTTAATGTCATTAAGTTTCATGAAAAATGAGTATAATTTGAAGTGTAACAAAGTTTTATGTAAAGCGAACATAATTTTAATGTCATTAAGTTTTACCAAAAATGAAACCTTATTTTCATTTACTTTTGTAAATGAAAAGGGACACAACTTGATGATCTTTACTTACATTCTCTCATGTAAAAAGGAATAAAAAGAACGAAATATGAGATGACATTTTATTTATGTTCCTTTTGTAGAGATAAAATAAACCAATTTAGCGATGGAACTTTATCCACATTTTCTTATATGAATAAAAAGGAATATAATTTGATAACAACTTGATTTACACCCCTTATGTAAATAAAAAGATTAGTGAACGGTATGGAAAATTTTAACTTTTTATTGAAAATGGGAAAAGAAAAGTTGTTGGTGGAAAAAGATAAGATTTTACTGTTGTAATGAAATTACATTTCTAAACTTAATTAAAGATATGATTTTGTACGGTAACCAAAATTTACATTTTTATTAATGTGATTAAAGTAGAATGAAACTTACATTTTTATTAAGGTCAATAAAGTAGAATAATCACTTACATTTTTATTAATGTAAAAAGAAAGGAAATGTAATAACTTACAATTTTATTTATGTAATTTAAGGTGAATGGAAATTTACATTTCTATTAAGGTAATTTAAAATGAATAGATAATTACATTTTCAATGTAGAAAGGAAAGTTTACATTTTTAATGTAAATTAGACAAGAAAAAAAAGGTTTACATTTTTAATGTAAATTAGATTAGATCAAAGAAAGAAATGTTATATTTTTAATGTAAGAAGAAAAGTTTACATTTTAATGTAAATAAGAATTAAATAAAAATTACATTTTTATGGGATTAAGTCGATTTCCATGTAAATAAGATATTTTGAAATAATAAGCATTTTAAAATAATATTTTTAGTAGAACAATTATATGATTAATTAAAATTGTACTTGGACACGAGGTTAGGTCACATTTGTGGTGGAAGTCTGCCCAGAACCGACCGGCATATCCAGCAGCCACAAATGTTGGGCCTAATATGAGAAGTCCAAGTGCGCAAATACAAATTGGGCCAAGACACGAGGTTAAGCCCAACTTCTGGGATAAGTCTGCCCGGAACCAACCGACCTATCCAGCATCCACAAGTTGCAGGCCTAATGTGAGAGGTCTGACCCATATTAAAATATTATTGGATAAATTAGAAATAGACGTTATTTTCACACCTCATGTGTTAATAATGGAATAAATATTTTCACCTCCAAGTTTGTTATAAAAGAAAGTTACATTTTTAATGTAATAAGATAAGGATTAGAAAAGTTTTACATTTTCTTAATGTAAATAAGAATTAGAAGAAAATTACATTTTTTATGTAATTAAGTTAGAGAACATAAAATTTCATTTTTGTGTAATTAAGGCCATTTACATGTGAATTAGATTGAAAGTGAAAAATTTACGTTTGTCATGTAAATTAAGATAAAGGAGAAAAATTACATCTTATGTAATCAAGTTAAAGTAGAAAGAAGTTTACATTCTTAATGTAATTAGAATATCGAAATAACTTACATTTTTAATGTAGATTATATTAAAAAGAAAAAGTTTACATCTTTAATGTGAAAAAAAATAATAGAAGTGAAATGTATATTTTTATCGTCACTTTAGATGCGATAAAAGAATAGAATAAGAATTATATATTTTTATCGTCATTTTAGAGGCGGTAAAAACAAGTTACATTTTTCAATATAAATAAAAGAAAAATAGGAAGTTACATTTTTATACGTAATTAGAAAAATATAGAAACTTACATTTTTCAATGTAAGTAAGGATGAAATAGAATTTTTATATATATATGTAAATAAAAGGATTTACATTTTTCAATGTAATCAAAGGAAATAAAGGAATGATTAGGAATTTATATTTCCTAATGTAATTAGAATATGAAATAAAAGTTACATTTTCAATATAATAATATATTGAAGTATAAGTTTACATTTCTCAATGTAAATAAAATAGGAATGAAATTTACATGTTTCAATGTAAATAATAAGATTAGAAATTTACATTTCTAAGGAATAGATTTTCATTAGAAAAATAATGAAACCAAATATACATTTGGTGTAAATTGAAAAATGGAAGAGTAAAATATACATTGTTATGTTTAGGATGTGTATGTAATGTAAAAATAGCGATAGATCATTATAAATTATTAATGACGGTATGAAATGGTTTTCAAATTTATATATGCGAGAGTTATTTGGAATGTCCGAGTTTACTCTCATTCCAAATAATGATACGACGTTCGAAGAATTGAAGATGGCGATTGAAGACCGACGATCTTCACAACGAATGGGTAACTAGTGTTGAGGCCCTTGATTCATTTGCTCCCAAGACGGGGCTAAGATGGTAGTTATCCGGACGTAGTGTTGATTTGTATGGATTTGGCTTTCGCTTAGACCCAGAGTATAAGTATAAATGGAATGTGTGTCTGACATTGTACTCCTTTATATATTGTACTTATTGATTTTCTGCTGAATGTATGAATGATTGGTGGCAGAGAATTTATTCTCTTGCTTAACACCCTTTTGTATATTTTGGCAAAAGATTAATAGTATAATATGGATTGACAGTATGGCATACAAAGATACAAAGTTCAAGGTTCTTGTTTAAAAGTAGGCCTTGTGGTTGATGATCAAAGCACGGCCTGTTTAGGCGAAGCTTTGTGTATAGCGTTACTTCGCGAGCCTCACAACCCGGTTGAGTCTAAAATGGGAGAAGGGAACGAAGGGAGAGCAGCACATTTCTTTCTTGCTAGAAGTGGTGTCTGTGCTTAAACTGGATGATATTAACTTATGTGGATGATGGAATGTGGCGCGCCTCGGATGATAGGTCCTATAGGACCGGGAAACGTGTGTTCAGGAATTGCCAATCCGCAAAATCGTATGTGCGGACCGGCCCTGCAGGATCCAAGGGTAAACTGCGGGGAATCCTGAGACATTAGCTAGAGTGTCTCGAATTGGCAAGGAGCTCCTCCCTAAGCCTTGACTCATGATGGAAACCCAATTTCCAATACGACCCTACGGACTTGATTGTATTACTAGTATGGAGGCATAGTAGTATAGGATACTATTCTTCCTAGGATTGATACATTTACTTTGAATTTTTTTTTGAAACATATATACACTAATAATAATATCAAATTCGTTTTTAATGTATCAAGCATTTTTGAACATTATAAGGTAAAACTCTATCCTCCGGTTTGCGTTGCATTGTGTGATGGGACTTGAGTCTTATGATGGTTTCATTTTTCCAAAAAGCATTGCGTTGTTTTACGATTTACCTTTAATTATGCACGACAATCCATTGGAGTAAACCCGTTTCACGTTAGCGGTGTGGTCTTTGGATTTGTCTTATTGTTATTAGTGAAACTAGTTAAGAATTCTCACACCAGTCCCATGACTGACCCCTTCTTTGTTTCCACCTTTGCAAACTCGGGTGCCCTCTTTTCCACACGGGCAGTCGAGTAGTTTGTCTATAGGTTCTTACTTCGAGCAGGATTCTGGATTGAAGCTTAAAGCTGTGTCCAGAGCATAGTTGTCTTCTTCTGCCTTAGTTATTTTATTTCCGCTGCACTGTATTGTATTTATTGTAATTTACCTTCCGCTGTAATTTTATTCAATATACTCTGATATGTTCTGTACTCTGATGTAATATTATTGTAATGTTTATAAAATTCTGCTGTTGTTGTATTCCCAAAGTTAACGTACTCAGGTTTTGAACGGCCTTTGTAACAACCCGGAAATGCGAGCCAGTTTTTTTTTTGGTAATTTTAGCGAAATTTTAATATTTAAAATGGATTATTTTAAATAATATCGACGAGAAATTTATTTTGAATAGAATTAGAACTGATTGACATTGAAAAGTGTTTATTTTATTACTCTTATGCTTTATCTTTTGTAAATAAATAAATGATACTTTGGGTATTTTTTATGTGTTTTTACAGATCTCAAGCGTTGCCTCCTTCAATTCAAATCAAAGGCCAACTACAAGAAAAAGCTACTTCCTCACATCAAATTCATTTCAATTGCAAAAGAAGTAGTAGCTCACTGGTAAAGGCATAGGAATTGGTGCTAAGAGACCTGAGTTCGAACCCCGTCAAGCTCACTTTTTGCCAAAGAAATGGAGCGCGTTCACACTGGCCCTTTGCTTTGAGAAATATCTAGTTTAGTGTTATGTTATATACATACATACACATATTCATGTGTATGTATTTATGATGTGCACCAATTAACATTTCAGCAATAGCCATATTCTTATCATGGAATTAAATTCAAATCATTCAATTTCAATTAGAAGAATTTCTGATTGAATTGTTGCCAAGAAGAAAAATCAATTTTAACGATTTTATCTTATATTGCCTTTGGAGTCTGATAAGCGTCCTCGTTTGGAAGAATTAATTAGATGCAACCTTCTATCAATCAATCAGCCACATGGGAAAATTGAAAGATATGGAAAATATTTACCATGATATGCCCAGATTTTCTCCAATCAAGTTAGTCAAGGAAGGCAAGAGATATTCATGAATGAGGAGGCCTATTTATTCATAGACCTAATTAGGGTTTCCCATCCTCATCTATAAATATGTGATTGTAACCATTGTAAAAACCATTCATTCTTCTGTACTCTCTTTCAGTCATAATAAAGCTTTCTTTTCTTTAGTTTCTGCATTTTATTTTCATGGCATATTGTGTTGTCTAGTCAATTAGATTTGCTAGAACACAATTTGCTATTGCTTCTATTTTTCTCACTAGTGATTGACCGTCTGATTAGATTCAGCGGTAATCCTAGTTTTTATTTTCAGTTGTTGATTTCTTTTCTGCAATTTTATTTCCAGTGTTCTATTTTATTTTAATCATTGAATTTATTACAGATCCGATTAGATTCGAATCTGTAGTGAATTTAATTGCACCTTTTATTCGTAGTTTCAGTTTTTATTTTGCTTTGCGAAAAAAATCAACCTCCAGCTTCGTCTAACACGCCCAAGAAAAAAATAAATAATAATTTTTAATTAAACCTCCTTGTGTTCGACCTGTATGCTACACGCCTGTATGCTTGCAGAATTTATTACAAATGTCGCGCTTTTCTAATTCATAGACTAGCGTCGATCAAGTTTTTGGCGCCGTTGCCGGGGAGGTAACAATTAGATTTTATTATTTATTTAGTTTCTGATTCGTGTTAGTTTTGTTTTATTTTAATTTTAATTTTGTTTGATATTGTTTAGAGAAAAAAAAAGTTCTTGCCATTTTTTTTATTTCTTCCCCCGTTCTGCTTCTTTTCCAATTTCTGTTTACAATTCTTTCCTTTTCCCTTAAATAAATATTAAAAAAAAAAATCTTGCCTTTCTTTTTCAATCTCTTTCGCTTTTAAATTTTTGTTCCCTTTTATAGTTGCTTTACTGATTACAAGCTTTGAAGAAAAAAAGGGGCCAAAAATTATTGTTTTCCTTTTCTGCTTTTATCTCTTGTGATTCTCCTATTCTTGTTCATCACGCCAACCAGTCAGTCTTCACGCCACAAAATTTCCCCATACCTTCACAGCAAAATCCACGTTCCTTCATTTTGATCAGCATATCAGTCTTCAATTTTCTTTTATTTCCTTCCTTTTTCTCCCATCATTTTCTTTTCTTTTACAATCTCTTTCCTCTTTTCTTTTTAAAAAAAAAATCTCTTTCCGAAATTCTTTTTCGTTGCTCTATATTTCTGCTCTGTCCAGTTCCAAAACCAGAACTGCACCACTGTCATCAACACATACGTTCACTCCTTTGATCACCACAGCTCAAACATTACATACACCATCACCCAAGACTACAGCACCAGCACGAAATCCAATTACAAAACTTCCTCTACCCCTTTAACATCATATTCATCTTAGTCAAACAATCTTTACCCTGAATAACCACTTCATTACATCCTCATCATCCTCTGTCCATAAACCATTGCTGCAATCACCTATTGCCAACTACATTCTCCACGCAATCAAAACAAAACCTCCTTCCAACATACATCTCCCCCCATCTTCATTACAAGGCATTGCATCACGCCATCATCTACTTCACTGGCCTATTCAGACTTTCTCCATCCACCACGTTACCAAATACTAACCACGCCTCCTCCATCCCTCTTCAAACACCATTCATCCACATCGCAAGAATCACCTTTCTGCCCCTTCAACCCTCACCATCACCTCAAACAACCCCACGACCACTCCATCGCAAAACCCATGCACAGACCACCCTCAAATCACGAACACCTGAAGCCAAACCACCACAAAAAACCCCAATCGCACAAACCGAAACGACTGCAAATCCCACTCAGAAGTATACTGAAATCACCCTTCAAAGTACAACCTGCTTGTACCCGTCAAAAACCCCTTGCGTCAATTCCATAATCCAACTTTCCCCCTCATCTTCGCTAAACCACCATCACACGCTCACCTCAACCACCTTCAAACCACTCCCGTCCTCACCAAATCACAAGCCAAAAAAACCAATTCGAACACCCCCTTTTTCGAACCCTAGCCTGACTCAAAGCAGTGATCGCTGAATCTCGAAACCCAACTCAGTTTTTTTTCCGAAATCCAATTCGAATTTAAAATAAAATAAAATAAGGGGGGGCGATTTTGCTTTAGGGCTGACTGTTTTGTTCTGAGATTTTTTTTTGGAATTTGAGCAGGTACTCAAAGGCATCGGATTCGGTGTGTTTATATCCTATTGGCCCCTTTGCGTTGGTGTTGGGGTGTTTTTTTTTTGGTTTCAATTGCTTTTAGCCATTTGTTTGGGGTATGGCATTGTTTTTATTTTGGGTAAGTAATTGCGAGAGACAAGAGTGTGAGTTTCAATTATTTTGTGTTTCTTTGTTTTTTTTTTAGGCTTAGTTTCATTTTTTTTATGAGTTAGTTTCTTGGGTTAAGTTTACAGACTCATTTTCTTTTAGTTACCTAGTTTTTTTTTCTTTGTTTGTTTATATTTCTTTTCTTCAAAAAAAAAAAAAAAAAATAGGTACAATTGAAATTTAAAAAAAAAAGTCTTAAATTTTTTTTTTCGGGCTCCTAGCCCGAACCCGTGCCGCAGCGCAGTCAAGCAATTAATAGAAAGGGACAACAACAGAAAGCAGCAGACGATTCAAATGGGTTGGAGCGGTTGCACACCAAGTATGGTGTGAACGCGCTAGCGCTTCCCAAATTCACTGGAGGACTGCCGATCAAGGTGAAAATTTTTAAAACTCTACAGCTGCTCTGCGGCAAAGAAAAAAATATATAGACAATTGTTGTAAAATTTTCTGCAGGGGCAGCGGCTTTGAATGTACAATTTTTAATTTTTGCAATTATTTTGTGTGATTGTTGTTATTTCTGCATCTTTTATTCATTCTATTAAGGGCAATCCCCCAATTCACATAAGGTGAGGGATTTCATCACCCTTTCCTTAGCCCACAAATTGCATTTCATCGTAGAATCTGACTAATAATAACGGTTAGACGTTGGACTTAAGGGAGTCACGGGCTCATCTAGGGCTTAATTATATTGTGATAGTTGATTCATTTGGAACGAATTATTTCTTGGTGTCTAGACTACGACAGAGAAATAACCGTTTATAAATATTACGGTGATTCGTAAATATTATATCGGTTGTTACTCTGAAGGTACTTAAACCTTCGGCTGCATTGCTAGGGTGATTCCTGGTGCACCGATAACTCCTGTCCGTTAACTGGCTAAGAAATCTTTTGATCTAAGTGATCAAACGCATCACTTTATAATTTTGGGTTAAGAGCCAATAAGGACAGAAAACTTCATTGTAGCTAATTTCTGTGCTTGCATTCAACAACAATGAGTGAAAAAAGTGTTAGTCAACAAAATTCTCCTAGGGGTTCTCGAATCAACCAAAATTTTCCACCTGAATTGGATCAAAATCGAGTGAATCAAAACTTTCCCAACTTTGGGGATCAAAACCAAATAAATCAAAATTTTCAAAACCTCAATATCCAAATGGAGAGACCCTTGTCTCTTCGTGATCGATGTTATCCTACTAGGACCGTTCAACCATCTGTCATTGTGTTCCCACCAGCTGAAGGAAACAATTTTGAGCTAAAACATTCTTTTATCCAAGGGGTACCAAAATTTACTGGGTCTGAAAATGCGTATGAATTTCTAAGTGAATTTGAATTGTATGCGTCCACAACAAAAATGCAACAATTATCTAACGAATCGATCAAGCTAAGGCTAATTCCATTTGCACTACTTGAAAGCGCTAAAAGATGGCTAAATTCTCTTCCACGACATTCCATAAGAAGTTGGGATGAATTTGTCACTGCATTCTTGAAAAAGTTTTTCCCTTTCCATAAAACTTTGAAAATTCGAACTGAGATAAACCAATTTTGTCAAAATGAGGGGGAAACTTTTTCAAAATACTTTGAGAGATTCAACCAGCTATTATATAGTTGCCCTCATCATGGAATTCTAAAAGATCACTTATGTCAAATTGCATATGAAGGGCTAAACTATCAGACTAGAACTCAGCTAGAATCAATGTGTGGAGGAGACTTTATGTCCAAAACAGCCGATGAAGCTTGGCGGTTTTTAGAAGATTATTCTGAAAAGGACATGCAGTGGGAATCGATTCGTGTTCCCATTCGTACTTCTACTAGAGGAGTGCATGTCGTGGACCCAAGTCAAATTCCCTTAGAAAATCAAACTCCTCAAACCGGAGAAGGGTTACCCCACTATTACTCTCAAGACCAAGCCAATGCTATAGCTCAAAATAATCCTTACTCTTCCACGTACAACCCTGGTTGGAGGAACCATCCAAACTTTTCTTGGTCGAACCCCAATAATTCGGCTAACCCATCTCACGTGCAACCCTTTATTCCCAATCCGAATTACCAAGGTCCACCCCCCAATTCTCAAACCTCTCAAGCTACACCTCAATCCAAACAACCTTATAGGCACCCCAATTTTCAATCATCAAACCAATCATCTCAATCTTCTCAACCGTCACCAGACATTGTGCGTTTAGAAAAACAAATGGAACAAATGATGAATATGATAAAGGAACTAGCAAAAAATAACGAGAAAGGAAAGTTGCCTAGTCAACCTGAGGTGAATCCAAAATATAACTCTCGTACTGTAAATTCTTGTGAGGACGAAAACCATAATCCAGTCAATGCTATTACAACCCTTCGATCTAGAAAGAGGATTGATAATAACGTGGGCAACCCTGGCGAATCTTCTAACTCGACCCCAATCCCTAATCTTGATGATCATCCATTGGCTTCGAATGCCAATTCTTCTGAACCTCAAATTCCCTTAAATGTTGGCAATCCCAACAGTTCTTCTCCTTGTGTCGGCAAACCCGACCCACCTTTGAAAACCAATGTTGGCAATCCCAACATTTCATCTTCTACACCCCTACCACCTTCTTCTTCGAATGATGAAACTCATCCCAGAATCGAAAAACCGGTAGCTCCTTTTCCTCATAGACTCAATAATAAGAAGAAAGCGACAAATTTCGATAAAATCTTGGAAATTTTCAAACAAGTCCGTGTGAACATTCCTCTTTTAGACACCATTGAACAAATTCCTCAATATGCCAAATGTCTTAAGGAGTTGTGCACACAAAAACGTGCGACCAATGTCCCAAAAACCGCCTTTCTAACTGGGAATACAAGCTCTGTTCTTTCGAATCTTGCCCCAGTCAAGTATAAAGACCCTGGCTGCCCTACGATTGATTGCAAAATAGGAAACACCCACATCTCTCGTGCCCTACTCGACCTTGGTGCCAGTGTCAACCTTCTCCCTTATACTGTCTATCGTCAACTTGGACTAGGGGAGATTAAACCAACAAACATCACACTTCAACTAGCCGATCGATCTATCAAAAAGCCATTGGGAATTATCGAAGACGTCTTGATACAGATTGAACAGTTTTACTTCCCTGTCGATTTTATAGTTCTAGAAACAGAGCCTGTCTCAAATCCCAACGTTCAAATACCATTGATCTTAGGACGCCCCTTCTTAACAACCTCTAATGCTGTCATTAATTGTAGGAATGGTCAACTTCGACTTTCCTTCGGGCACCTAACCATTGAGCTAAACATCTTTAATCTCAACAAACAACCTAGGGATTTTGAGATCGATGAAATTGACATGATTCAAACCACAGTTGATGAAACCTCATGTGACACTTCTGAAGCACTGAAAATGTGTCTTGACCATTTCAACCCTGATTTCGACGAACTCGAATACATTTCTGAACTGAACAAAATTCTTGACTCCGACCCTTCGCCACCTGAATCTAACCAAGGAATGTTGACCAATGTTGATACACAAGAACTTCCTAAGTTAGACCTCAAACCCTTGCCACCAGACCTTAAGTATGCCTACCTAGACTCTTCAAAAACTTTTCCCGTAATCTTGGCTTCCGATCTTACCAAGGACCAAGAAGAAAAACTTTTGGATACCTTGCGGGAAAATAAGGACGCCTTGGGATGGGAAATTAGCGATATAAAAGGAATTAACCCATCAATTATGGAACATCGCATACATTTAGTTGATGAGGCTAAACCCACCCGTGAGGCTCAAAGGCGATTAAACCCAAACATGAGAGAAGTGGTCAAGGAGGAGATAATCAAATGTCTAGACAATAACATCATCTATCCCATCTCTGACAGTACTCGGGTGAGTCCGTTACAAGTTGTACCAAAGAAGTCAGGAGTCACAGTGATCAAAAACGACAGTAATGAACTCGTCCCAACAAAAATCAAAACCAAATGGCGTGTGTGCATCAACTATCGAAAGCTTAACTCAGCCACACGAAAAGACCATTTTCCCTTGCCTTTTATTGACCAAATGCTCGAACGCTTAGCGGGACATGAGTACTACTGTTTTCTCGATGGATACTCTGGCTATAACCAAATTCCTGTTGCTTTAGAAGATCAACATAAGACCACCTTTACTTGTCCCTTTGGAACCTTTGCTTATCGTCGCATGCCTTTTGGTCTTTGTAATGCCCCCGCGACTTTACAAAGGTGTATGATGAGTATTTTCTCTGATATGGTGGAAGAATTCTTGGAAATATTCATGGACGATTTTTCAATATATGGATCATCTTTTTCCCAATGTCTCACTCATTTAGAACTCGTCCTTAAGCGTTGTAAGGAGAAATCACTTGTGCTTAATTGGGAGAAATGCCACTTTATGGTAAAAAGGGGGATAGTTCTAGGTCATGTCGTCTCCAAAGATGGCCTAGAAGTCGATAAATCCAAAATCGATTTGATTGCTAATTTACCTCCTCCTAAGTCTGTCAAAGATGTTCGTTCATTTCTTGGCCATGCGGGATTCTATAGAAGATTCATTAAGGATTTCTCAAAAATTTCAAAACCTCTCTCGAATTTACTTGCCAAAGACGTAAAGTTTGAATTTTCCAATGATTGCAAAACATCTTTTGAAACTCTTAAATCACTCTTGACCACAACTCCCATCATTCAACCTCCTGATTGGACTCAACCCTTTGAACTTATGTGCGACGCTTCTGATTTTGCTATTGGAGCCATCTTGGGTCAGCGTATCGATAAACTCCCTCGAGTCATTTACTACGCTAGCAAAACCTTAAACGAGGCCAAATTGAAATACTCAACTACTGAAAAGGAATTTTTGGCAGTTGTCTTCGCTCTTGAGAAATTCAGACCATATCTCATAGGATCCAAAGTCATAGTTTACACTGACCATGTTGCCTTACGATATTTGCTTTCTAAGAAGGATGCCAAGGCCCGCTTGATCCGTTGGATCCTTCTTCTTCAAGAATTCGATATAGAAATACGAGATAAAAAGGGTTCTGAAAATGTCGTAGCTGATCATCTCTCTCGAATTGTGCACGAAAATGATAACGACACTCAAATCGATGACTATTTTCCTGATGAACAACTCCTCTCGATCTCTAACACCCCTTGGTACGCTGACTTTGTGAATTATCTTGTCACACAATAAATGCCCGCTGAATGGTCGAAACAAGATAAACAAAAATTTCTCTCGAAAGTTCGAAACTTCTATTGGGACGACCCATATCTTTTCAAATATTGTCCAGACCAAATCATTCGAAGGTGTGTGCCCGATCATGAACACCAAAGTATTCTCTCCTTCTCACATGACCATGCTTGTGGCGGTCATTTTGGAGCAAGAAAAACTGCTGCAAAAGTTTTGCAAAGCGGTTTTTATTGGCCCACACTCTTCCGTGACGCTTCCGAATTTTGCTCTAAATGTGAGCGATGTCAAAGAACGGGTCGAATCTCTAAGCGAAACATGATGCCTCTCAACCCCATTTTAGTGATTGAGTTATTCGATGTTTGGGGCATCGACTTCATGGGACCATTCCCCAATTCATTTGGGAATCTTTACATCTTGCTTGCAGTAGATTATGTCTCAAAATGGGTTGAAGCCATTCCGACCAAAACCAATGACAATAAGGTTGTTGTCAAATTCCTCAAAGAAAACATCTTTTCACGCTTTGGCACACCTCGGGCTATCATTAGCGATAATGGCACTCATTTCTGTAATCGTGCTTTTGAGTCCTTGCTCAAGAAATACTCAATCACGCACAAGCTGTCAACACCTTACCATGAAATCAGGTGGTCACGTTCTTTTTCTTTTATTTTTATTTTTCATTTTTTTATTTTTGTTTTTCTGCCTTAGACAGTTGGGACACTGTCTGAATCAAGTGTGGGGGGGGGGGGGAGTCTGCATTTCATCCATTTTCATTTTTCTTTGTTTTTATTTCTTTTTATTTTCAGCCATTTAAGTAGGACCATCATGCATTTTAGACCGTAGTAACATGCCATTTTTTTTTTTGGAAAACATGACTCATTTTCAATTGATACAACAAAATAAGTTTACAATTTTTAGCCAGTTGATAGTATTTTTCTCTCTCAACTTAGATCGAATAGGAAATATAATGAAAAGTTTAATTTTGAGGGATAATAGTGTAACCGGTACATAGGGAGATTCTTAGGTGATGGCCATGAAATCTATTCTATATTGTAGACTTTGTTTAAATAAGTGGAGGACTTAAAATGCTTATATTGGCTTTTCAAATCTTTAAAACTAAGTTGTGTTAAGTTGAATTCGCGTAACTCTCTTTTGTGCTTATATTTTCGACAATAATAATAATAGTATTCCAAGGGTATCCAACATTGCTTGTATATCAAGCGTTGGTGTGCAAACCCGCCAAGCTCTATCCGACACCTTGTTGACAAAGTCAAAGTCGGAATATCTTGGTCTCATTCTATGAGATTGGACACCTAAGGATTACCGACACGTTGTTGACAAAGTCAAAGTCGGCCTGCACAATCCGCCAAGCTCTTTACCTACTCTCCGTTAGTCCGCGAGGCAGTGCATGGGTGGTAAACCTTGGTATTTTTAGTTAAGTGTATGTACTTAATCATAAATCTTAAAATTTTATAGAATGAAGAATAAGCGATGATACCCAAACACCTCTTGACCTTATTGATTTGACTAGCCATACATGAGAAAATTAGAATACCACTTTGCAAACTGTGCCAAGCAAACTAAGAATTTATTTCATGGCTGCACTATGTTATCGACCGAACTAACTGGCCAAACTGGAATTTAACATTTGAAAACTTGATTTATATTGAAAATTTGTGACAAGTCGAGGTATCTAAAATAAAATCAACTGATTAGAAATTGTTAACTTAATTTGTTGTACCACTTTCCTGAAACAAGTCGTGTTTTCATTTTTTTCGTTTTTATTTGCATATGTCCATTACATTCATGTAGTTTCATTAGAATCATAGCATACTACATTTGGATTTTGTGGGTAGTATCCGCTGAAAACCCTCACGAGACACCACTCGTCCTACTAGGGACACCTAGAGGTTTAACGGCTTGTTGCATACGCTCAATGCAATCGTGTTTCCTACGAAAGTGTGACCTATCTAGTTAGTTTTTCATTTTTTTGTTTTACTCGAGGACGAGTAAAAGATAAGTGTGGGGGTATTTGATTGACATTGAAAAGTGTTTATTTTATTACTCTTATGCTTTATCTTTTGTAAATAAATAAATGATACTTTGGGTATTTTTTATGTGTTTTTACAGATCTCAAGCGTTGCCTCCTTCAATTCAAATCAAAGGCCAACTACAAGAAAAAGCTACTTCCTCACATCAAATTCATTTCAATTGCAAAAGAAGTAGTAGCTCACTGGTAAAGGCATAGGAATTGGTGCTAAGAGACCTGAGTTCGAACCCCGTCAAGCTCACTTTTTGCCAAAGAAATGGAGCGCGTTCACACTGGCCCTTTGCTTTGAGAAATATCTAGTTTAGTGTTATGTTATATACATACATACACATATTCATGTGTATGTATTTATGATGTGCACCAATTAACATTTCAGCAATAGCCATATTCTTATCATGGAATTAAATTCAAATCATTCAATTTCAATTAGAAGAATTTCTGATTGAATTGTTGCCAAGAAGAAAAATCAATTTTAACGATTTTATCTTATATTGCCTTTGGAGTCTGATAAGCGTCCTCGTTTGGAAGAATTAATTAGATGCAACCTTCTATCAATCAATCAGCCACATGGGAAAATTGAAAGATATGGAAAATATTTACCATGATATGCCCAGATTTTCTCCAATCAAGTTAGTCAAGGAAGGCAAGAGATATTCATGAATGAGGAGGCCTATTTATTCATAGACCTAATTAGGGTTTCCCATCCTCATCTATAAATATGTGATTGTAACCATTGTAAAAACCATTCATTCTTCTGTACTCTCTTTCAGTCATAATAAAGCTTTCTTTTCTTTAGTTTCTGCATTTTATTTTCATGGCATATTGTGTTGTCTAGTCAATTAGATTTGCTAGAACACAATTTGCTATTGCTTCTATTTTTCTCACTAGTGATTGACCGTCTGATTAGATTCAGCGGTAATCCTAGTTTTTATTTTCAGTTGTTGATTTCTTTTCTGCAATTTTATTTCCAGTGTTCTATTTTATTTTAATCATTGAATTTATTACAGATCCGATTAGATTCGAATCTGTAGTGAATTTAATTGCACCTTTTATTCGTAGTTTCAGTTTTTATTTTGCTTTGCGAAAAAAATCAACCTCCAGCTTCGTCTAACACGCCCAAGAAAAAAATAAATAATAATTTTTAATTAAACCTCCTTGTGTTCGACCTGTATGCTACACGCCTGTATGCTTGCAGAATTTATTACAAATGTCGCGCTTTTCTAATTCATAGACTAGCGTCGATCAAGAACTTATATATTTATATACGTCGTCGTTAGAATATAAATATATATATATATATATATATATATATATAAGGAATTGAAAATGGCGCGGTAGTTCTATAATTCGATTTCAAACTTCAATTGAACATACCGGGTGCAAAATAAACCGGATTTTAGTGAAACCAAAAATATTAGAATCTATTTAAGAATATCTTTCCAACGAATCTGAAAAATTGAAATTTCATAGCGGGAATCAAAAGATATGTTGTAACGACCCAGAAAATCTGAACCAATTTAAAAATTTTAAATTGGCTAAAATAATGGATTTTAAATATTTAAAATAAATATTTTAAATAATGTCGATGAAAACTGAGTTTGAATCAACAATTGAAAACGAATATAATTAATTATAATTATAAACAAGGCCTGAAAGGGCGCTGTAGTTTCAAAAATCGAATTCAAACTTTGTCGGACTATACCGGGTGCAAAACAAAACGAATTTTAGTGAAACCAAAATATTTAAATCTGTTAGTGAATACCTTTCCAACGAATCTGACAAATCGAAATTTGATAGCGGGAGTCAAAAGATATGCCCAGTTGAAAATTCTGAATAGTCGCTATGGAATTCAGGCCCTTAAAAATGGGAATTTTGCAAATGACCTCGGATTTCGACGAAACCACTTTTGTTGGGTCCGCAGTGTCAAATTATTGTTAGGTTTCAAATTCCATAATTTTTCGAATCAATATGTGAGCATGGCAAAGGAAAACGTGTTTGACCAGTTTTAGTTGATTTTAATCGACTGGAAAATGGCCATTTTTCCAACGTTCTCAGAATTTGACGAAACTAGTTTTGTTAGGACCGTATCGTTAATACGAAGCTAGAAAATATTTTTCTGGAATTTTTCGAGTTCGTTTGTGGCCCCACTAAATTGAAATGTGCGTTTAAATTGAATATGTAAAGAATTACACTTTAAATTCAACGGAAACTGATTCAAACGATCGAATCAGCTTACGATACATATCCCATTGTGTTCGAAATTGGGGTTATACGCTAGGGAAGACAGTCGTTGGGCTAGGTTTGGGGTTCGATAGAAAAAGCACTTTATGGAAATTAATTAAAAATATAATTATTTATAAAGGGGGCCCCTTTCTCTTCTTCATCAAGTCAACGACCCCCCCTTTTTTCTTCAATTCAGATCGAGAATTTAAAAGAAAAAAAAAACAAATTAATCTGTCGCGGTTCCAGGTCGCCACCCCCCCTGCTGGCCATCGCCAACCTCCCCTCCTCTCTGCGCTCTGCCCTCCATCGCGACGAGCCTCCTCGCCAACTCTAGAACACATCAGCGTTGAACCCCGCCTCAACCCCTTCTCCGTCCATCACCTTGCGCCTAACCACCCACTGCCGACGCTGAACCGCTCCGATCTCCTCCACGACGTCGGTGGCGATGGCGAACTCCAACCCTAATGGTGGAGCAACCTGAAATCCGAACACAGTAAGCCTCTCTTAGTTTTTTTTTTATATATATATATATGTAAATCAATTGTTTTAAAACTAAAATAAATATTGTTTTTAAAATATGTTTTTATTTTATTTTATAACTTTGCCTTTAAACTTTGTTTTAAAAATATAGAAGAAGACTTTGTTTTAAAAATATAGAAGAAGACTTTGTTTTAAAAATATAGAAGAAGACTTTGAGATAAAAATATACAAGATTTGAAAGTAAGAAGTTTTGATTTCTTTTGTTTTAAAAAAAAGATCAGATGTTTTTTTTTGAATATGAAAAGTTAAGATTTTTAAAATAGAAGAGTAGATTTTTAAAATAGAAAAGGCGAAAGTAAAATAGAATTTTTACCTATATAGTAGCAGTATAAAAAGGTGATTTTTATCCATATAGAGTGGATATTAAAAAGGCGATTTTTATATATTGAAAAGCAAAGTAAAAATTCGATTTTTATATATTGAATAGCGAAGTAAAAATTCAATTTTTTTTTTATAATATGTAGTGAATACGAATGACCAAAGTGACAGAAGAAGAAACGAAGAAGATTTCCTACATATGAAGAGTCGAGGCGTTTGGTTTAGCTATTGGGTGAGATTTCTAATTTATAAACAATATGGAAAACGACGATGTAAAAATTATATAGTCGATGTACGAGTTATATAAACGTTGTACACCTCGTGTATAAGCGTTGTATAAGTTGTATGTTCGATGTATAAGTTATATATGCGTTGTAAAAATTATATATGTGTTGAAATAAAAGTGAACTGCTATATATATATATATATATATATATATATATATATATATATATATATATATATATACGCCCCTCGTCCAAAAACCATGGACGATATTTATTGATTGAAATTGTTGTGAAAATTGATTGATAGCGAATGCTTGTTTGGGATTGTTTGTGGTTGATATTGGTTGAAAAATACACATTTGTGGTTGAGAAATATTTGGTTGAAACCACATAGGATTAGTTTGTGGAAATGAAATAAATATATACATGCCGCCTGCGTGCGAACTAGATGCATGATCCCCATTGTCAAAAACCGCGAGGTTTTAAGGTAGAGCGAGGAGCTGTACTAGGGACGGTCCCGGTTTTAACTACCCTGCCGTTATGCTGCCAAAATTTTGAATAACATTCATGTGTTTGAATTATTTTCATTTGCTAAAACTATATTTATTCATTGAATAGAACACCTTCATGTGTTGAATCGATATTCATTCGTTGATTAGAAATTCATGTGTTGAATGGTATTCGCGTTTTAAATATAAAAATCACATTTTTATCTATATATAGAAACTATAGAAAACCTTCATGTGTTGAATCGATATTCATTCGTTGATTAGAAATTCATGTGTTGAATGGTATTCGCGTTTTAAATATAAAAATCACATTTTTATCTATATATAGAAACTATAGAAAACCTTCATGTGTTGAACGATATTCATTCGTTGATTAGAAATTCATGTGTTGAATGGTATTCGCGTTTTAAATATAAAAATCACATTTTTATCTATATATAGAAACTATAGAAAACCTTCATGTGTTGAATCGATATTCATTCGTTGATTTGAAACTCATGTGTTGAATGGTATTCATATTTTGAAATAAATTGTTTGATAATAAAAATCACCTTTTATCGACTATATGAACTGTGTAAAATAATCTCGTTTTAAAAGAAATTGTTTTATGATAAAAACCCTATTTTTATCACCTATATGAACTATATAGAAAAATAGTGTTTTGAAATGAATTGTTTTACAATAAAAATTACATTTTTATTGTATGCATGAATCGTTGAAATGTGTAGTGTTAAAAATGGCCACTTGTTCAAATAAACATACATGAGTTGAAATATTCATTAATTAGCTAATGAAATGATTTGTACCTATGTATGTAACATTAGAATGAATGGTGTTTTTAAACCAAATAGAAATCAAATATGAAGTTGAATAGAAAATGATAAATGATAACAACTATATATATGTACATGCATATTCATTGAACAGGTTATAGCAAAGGGGCTAGAGAAGAGGAATAAAATTTTGTGCCCGACAAATAGGTACACATTTACTGTTTTGTTTGGGTGATGATTTTATGAGCATGTTGGCTAGCCGCTTGGCTTTTTCTTTTTCTTTTTCTTTTTGAGATTAGAAGGACCGGGAAAGCTATTTGCGATTTCCCGATGCTCCCGGTGCAGGGGAGGTTATGGCAAAATTTTCCAAAATTTTAAGGCGTTAGTGAAATATTTGAAGTGAAAACGATATTGAAATCATTGAATGAACTATATTTATATAAATATATAAATATAAATAAAATTAAAACGAAACATAGTCGTGTAGTTTACATTTTGAAACCATGATTTCAAACGACTAGTGCGGGAAATCCGACCATTGGATTTTCCCGAAACCTTAACCGTCGGGTTCGCCTTGGAAATATCTTCCCAACGGCACCAACCTTGTAAAAATCCAACGTTTGGATTGTCTGGAATGTTTAATTCAAATCTGAAGAAGAACAGCGCCAGAAGAGATTATATATATATATATATATATATATATATATATATAAATATAAATATATATTTAATCGAATAACGACGCTGCAGTTCGTATTTTGAAATCGAAACTTCAAACGATTGTACCGGGAGATCCGACCGTTGGATTCGTTTTGAAAAGACCTTTCTAATGATGTAAATTTTGTGAAGATCCAACGGTTAGATTTTCAGATATGTGTAAATCAAATCTGAAGAAAAACAGCGCCACGGCCGCGTTATGGCCCGAAGCGTTGTTTTGAATAAATTGGCTATTTTAAAATAAATAAAAATAGCGATAGATCGTTATAAAATACCATCAACAATATGGACTGAAATAAACTGAATTTGCTCGATTTAGGTGGTATTTGATGGTTGAATGTGTTTGGTGTGAAAATTACATTAAAGAACAAAATTGATGTTGTCGAATGACTTAACCATTAAAATAAATTGATTTGAAATTCTAAATATACGTAAATTGTTTGAAAAGCCGAGTTAATTCTCATTTCAAATGATTGACCGACGAGTGAAAGTCGAAGATGAAGACGTTGGTCGAAGACCGGAGATCTTCACCTCGTTTGGATGGTAACCGAGGTCCTGATTGGGAGGCCTCCCGAAATATGGATAATGAGTGGTGATCGTTCAGACGTACGTGTTGATCGAAGGGTTTGCGAGGTATTTAGTGCCTCCGGTTTCGTTCAGACCCATAACGGACTTGTAAATGGACTATGTGTCTGACATTGGATTTATTCTGTGTGGCATGCTAAGATGCAGTGATCAGGGCTTCTGTTGAAAAGCAAAGTCTTGTGGTGATGGTCAAAGCACCGCCTGTGTGGCGTAGCTTTGTGTGTAACGTGAAATCGCGAGCCTCACACCCCGGTATGGACCAGAAACGGGAGAAGGACCTCAGGGAGGGCATGCGTTTCTTTCTAGCTAGGGTGGTGTCAGTGACCTACCAGCCCTGACATTTATATACTTTTCACCTATGTGGTTGTTGCTGTTGCGAGGCGCCTCGGTTTGATCGGACGATCCGGGTCCGATGGAGTCATTCGTTGGCGCGTTTACGCCCCAAAGGGCGGGGAAACGTATTGTTCAGGCATTTTAATCCACATCGGTGGACCGGCCCTGACGATCCATAGGTCGATGCGTTCTGACCCTGTGGCTCGGGCTAAAGAGTCACGAAGTCGGTAAGGACTATCTTTTGCCTTGGTTCATGACGGAAATCCAATTTCCAAATACGACATCGTATGGTTTTGATTGTATATATATATGGCGACATGATATATGGTACCCATGCCGTCTAGGATTGATAGTTATGATTTGAAATTGTTTTCGAAGCATATAAACACTAGCAATAATATCAAATGCCTTTGTTTTATTCGTATCAAGCATATTTTGGCCATTATAAGGAAAAAACTCTATCCTCCGGTTTGCGTTGCATTGTGTGATGGGAACTGAGTCTTATAACGGCTTCATTTTTACAAAAAGCATAGCGTTGTTTAAAAGAATGATTGTTTTAAAGCACTGGCAATCCAATGGAGTAAACCCGTTCCACGAAAGTGGCGTGGTCCTGTGATTAGCCATATTATAAATGTGTTGAGTAGATTTCTCATACCAGTCCCATGACTGACTCGTAGTTTCACTTTCAAACTCGGGTGCCCCTTTTTTTCTACACGGGCAGCCTTGTGTTCAGGTTTAGCTGGTTCTTTCTGGATAGCTGGAGCTGAAGATGGATTCTATCATTTATCTCTTTTTATGCTGTTCAGCTCCTATTGTACATATTTTGTTTATTTTCCGCTGTAGACATTTATGTATAGCTGAACTGTATTTGTACTAAGTAAGATCCTGTATACTGTGTAACTCTGATGATTACTTTTATCCAGTATATTCTATTGTTCATTATCTGGTGTATTTATTTAATTTTGTTCTGCTATTGTCTGTTTCTGTGTTATATTCCAAAGATAACCCTTGTCTCCGTCTGAACGGGATTTCGGGTCGTCACATATGTCCTGTTGAAAATTCAGAATAGTCGCTATGGAATTCAGGCCCTTAAAAATGAAAATTTTGCAAACGACCTCGGAATTCGACGAAACCACTTTTGTTGGATCCGTGATGTCAAGTTATTGCCAGATTCCAAAATTCGTAATTTTTCGATACAATATGTGAGCGTGGCGAAGGAAAACGCGTTTGACCAGTTTCAGTTGATTGACCTAAAAATAGCCATTTTTCAAACGGTCTCAGAATTTGATGAAATTAGTTTTGTTAGGACTGTATCGTCAATACGAAGCTAGCAAATATTTTTCGAGAATTTTTAGAGTTCGTATGTGACCCTAGTAAATTGAAATGTACGTTTAAAATTCAATATAATGATTTAAATGTAAATTTGACGAAAACCGATCGAAACGATCGAATCAGCTTACTATACATATTCCATTGTGTTTGGAATGGAGGGACGACAGTCGGTGGGTTCGATTTCGGGTTCGGATGAAAAGTCAACTAATGGAGGATTAAATTAATTAATTAATTAAATATCTTCCTTTATTCCCTCAGCCCCATATACTTTTCCTTCATTGACCGATCAGTTGAAATTAAAAAAAAACAGAAAAAGAGAAAAGCTTCAGGCCGTCGTCCCCTTTCCCGACGAACCACCGTCGCCAGGCAATGGCCGCCGCCCTCCCCCACGGCTGCGCCATCCTCCGACGCCATCCTCTCCCCTCCTCTGACCATTCGCGAGCCAATGTCTCCCCCCCAATCGATTTCAGACCTCGCCACTAGGAACCCACGCCCCAAATCGCCGAGTCCGACCAAACCCCAGCCGCCGGAGACTGGCACCGCCATCTGGACCTCTGCCACCTCGTGATTTCGCAGACCACCCATGGTTGAAGCCTTCCATCGCGACCAGCAAACCTCCGACGTACTTCGACGCAACCCCCCTCCCTGCTCTCGACGTCCAGACAAAGATAAGGTGAGTTTTTATATATCCGATTTTATTTAAATTAAAAACACACTTTAAAATTCAGTTTTATACATTAATAACATAGTGAGTTTGTTTTTAAAGTGTGATTAATTTTTGGTTTTTTTCTTTATATGAAAGGTATAATTTTTGTATGAAAGAATATATAAGTAAGGAATAATTTTTAAATGAAAGAATATATAAGAATGGTATAATTTTTATATGAAAGAATATATATATGAAAGGTATAATTTTTATATGAAAGAATTTTAAAGAAAAATATAATTTTTAATGTCGGAAAGAAGTGATAAAGTTATGACTTTTGATTAAGGGAAAAATACGATTTTTAGCTAGGGTGTGATATGAAATTACTTTTAGAAGGATAAAAATAGAATTTTTATAAAATAGAGAAGTTAAAAATATAAATTTTATATAAGCAGTAAGTTAAAAATATAATTTTTATCGCATGTAAGGAATAAAAATATAATTTTTATATAGCAGAGACTATAAAAATATGATTTTTATAAGATAGAGAATATAAAAATAGAATTTTTATATATGTTGTAGCGAAAAGATTTGATCTTTATAAATATAGCGGAGTGATAAAAATGTGATTTTAAAGGTGAACAACGCGACAAAGATTATGTTGGATGTACGGGCAAATCCAGATGTTCAGAAATTCAGAAATAAAACTGAAGGAGTGGAACCCTCGGTGAGAACTTCTCACTTTAAATTTTCTTTTCTAGTTAAAATATATACTAGGATGCAGACGGTGCTTAGTAGCACCCGACACCCGTCGTCCACAGACCATGGATGGCTTGTATGTTTGATTGTTTGTTGTGGTGAAAATTTATTGTGTGTTGTGAGAAGAAATAAAATATTTATATAGTTAAAAATATTTTATCGTTAAAAATATAATTTTTAATGGGTATGTGAATGAATAAAAATCCGTGTTTGTTGATTTGAAACCCCACACGGGTATTGGGATGATATTTGGCATACACTAATCCCAATTATTTAATTGTATGTCGACCGATTGGTCGACAGGCTGTGTAAGCGTTAATTATTTATATTTGATGCTTATGTAGTTGTGTGGTGCACTTTGGATGATGGCTGATTATTTTTCGTTGCTATTATATACATGTGTTGTATGAAATCCATATAATTAACATTATATGGTGATTGATTGGGCCTCATTCCAATTGGAAAATAATGAATATTATAAAAGAAAATTCATGTGTTGAATAGAATAAATAGTCATGTGTTGAGAATTCATATGTTGAAAGTGTATTCATGTGTTGAATAAAATATTTATACAATAAAATTTACCTTTTTATTGTAAGTAAGAAGAAATATAGATTCATGTGTTGAATAGAATAAATATTCATTTGTTGAATAGAATAACGAATTTATTGATATATATAAAGCCGTGTTGAGTAGAGTTACGCCATTTTGACGTGAGCGATATTTATATCGATTATATTCGTTTTTATAATGAATATAGAAAAAGAAGTGATTTCAAAATATAACGTTTTGAAAATATTATTATTTGTATATCGATGATGTGGAATATTCAATTTCGATTCGAAATTGAATATAAGGTTGAAATCGTTTCGAAAACGAATTTAAAACGATTTATAAAATACGTTTTAAAAGGAAATCGATGAAATATATGCAATATATATATATATATATTATATATAATGGACTGAATAGAACGCGCCGCGCCGCGGCACTTCGTGAATTTCGACCATTGACTTCGAATCGACGTTGCGGGAGATTCGACCGTCGGATTCTCCTGAAACCGGAACCGTTGGGTTCGTATCGAAAAGAGCTTTCTAACAAATATTTGAAATTAGAAATCTAACGGTTGGATTTGGAATTATGTCCAAATCAAATTTGGAAAAGGTCGTTGTAAGTGCAGTTCGATGCCCGTTGATGGAAATCGACTGTACGGGCCTTGATAAAATTATTAAAAATATCTATAATTTGTGTAAAATCATAAGAAATGGTTTGTGAAGAACTGGGATGAAAATTTCCACATTTGAAAAGATAAAAATAGTTTTTTTATCAAAATGAACTAGTTTTGAACTAGAAATAAAATCAATTTATTTTTGGAATAAATAAATTGAATTTGAAGTGGTTTTAAAAATAATCAGAATTTCCAATATGTGAATAGGAACGGATTTGAATCGAATTTATCTTTGGAATATTTCGATGTTGGATTTCGTGACTATACAGGTATAGTTGTGGGAATTTGAAAGATATATTTATATTGTTATTCCCAATACGATATTTGTTGGTTTCAGAATTTGATATTGAATATAAGCCGATATATTTTATATTCAGAGCCTTGTATTTAATATCAAACGTGATTTTGGTTTGTCGTGAATGGTGTCTTCATTAACACTGTTCTTAAGCCCAGTTGAGAAAAACATTAAATCTTCCTATTTAGATTTAATGAAGTGCACTAATTAAATGATATTTAATTGGAATTGAATTTAAATTGCTTTTTGGGTTTATCGTGAGCGGTGTTTTGAATAACACCTATATGAAAGAATATTCTGAATTGGAATGAGGCGTATGTTGTGTTTGTGTAACACATGTTTATTATATACACGGGTTATTCGGAAAGGCCGGGTTTATACCCATTCTGTGTAACACCCCGCGAATTATATAACTGTGAAATTAACAAATTAAAGTATAATTAATCTGAAATCATAGAACTAAGGGAAACGGGATACGCCATTGCATTCGTCTCGGAAAAATACGCGAAATAGAGTCCGAGTTTTCGAAAAACGGAGTCCGTATGAAGAAGATATGGCCTTCGGAAGTTTGAGAATTAAATTTAAAATTCAAACAGAATAAAATAATTAAAAATCGGGCCCAGTGGGCCAGGGCGGATAAACAACCGCCTAGGCCACCCAGGTCGACTGGGCTGTCGACCTGGGCTACCCATGTCGACAGGGCTGTCGACAGCCCTGTCGACAGGGGTATCGACCTGGTCGAGCCCAGCCAACCTGGCTGGCCAGGTCTGTGTTTGGCCGATTTTCTGTGGTCTGCTTTGTCATTAGGGCTAGGTGGCAAGTTTTAATTGGTCTCTCTATCGAATGGATGGCTACGATCAATCCAAGCAACATCAATGGTCCTAATCAGTTCCTAACCTCTATATAAACAACCCTAGACTAAACCCTAATCTATTCATTCAAAAATAAGAACATAGCCGCCATGTTGCTGAGGAACGACTAGGAGTAGCCACCAAATTGGAGAGAGGATTAGGAGGAAGATTCTAAAGCTTAAAGCAACCTAAACAAATCAATTCAACAAAGGAATTTGCGTCTTCAATCCCTAAACTAGAGAATTCATCACACCATTGTAAGTAGAGTATTACTTTGGTATGAATAAACAATTGTGTTGGTTTGTATGCTTGAATTGTGGCAATAAAGTAATTCATATTTGTGCGTTCTTATCAATTTGAAATATTATATACGTTTGGATATTTATGAATTATGTAATTCATTATAAAGAACTACATGCGGTAGTTCTATGCAAGTATACGTTTGGAATATTTCGCAAATTATGTAATCCATGTTGAAGCTACATGTATGTAGTTGATTTAAATTCATGCAAGTTTGGGGTTTGCTTCTATGCCACCATGATGTATATTTTTGTGCATAAATCATGTTTTAAGTAATTGGAACAAGTTTGGTTATTATCCATATGAAATTATGTTGAGAATTTGGTATCATGTATTAAGCCATGCTTTTATACTAGAAAACCTATTTGCAAACTTATGAATATGGCTAGGCTATGAATGATATTTGGCATAATTGGAATCCATGATTAAGTCTATCTTGTTTACAAGAATTATATGATGACATATGTGGTACATAGTTAGGATTAGATTCAAAATCCCTTTTTGTAAGTTTACATGACTAAAGTAAGAATCCTGATTTCATGTTAGAAATATTTATGCCATGGTTATGTGAACAAATTTAACTATACTTATGCCATGCTTATGTTTGATATTATGCCATGCTTATGTTTGACATTATGCCATGCTTATGCTAGAAATATTTATGCCATGCTTATGTTTGACATTATGCGTAAATAAAAATATAGGTTCATGTGACAATAATGATATCTCAATTACAAGTTCACATGCTTTGATTCATGTCACCTATGTTACCACTATGCAAGTACACCAGTTTCTATTTTGTATTTCCAACGTCGTATTGCAAGTTCATGCGCTCACATTCCCCTCTTTGTGTATGTAATTACGCTTTAAGCCTCCCCTTTTCGCATGGCTAATTTGGGCTTTAAAAGGCTAAGCCCAAAATATATATAAACGGACGTGTTAAACGGGGGAAAATAACGTTGGGTCAAAAGTACTAATGAATGATAATATAAAATAGAAGGGCCCAAGTTCAAGTATGGGTTGGGCCCATGATTGGTGTAACCTTTACACCATTAACTTAATAATGGGCCACAAATATTTACATATAAGAAATAAAGAGGAATGACAAAATATGTAAATGTAGAACATACGATATGTTTAACCCGAGGTTGGATTGAGTTGTGATGTAAACCTGCCCGGAACCGCCCGGCTGTCCAGTAGTCACAACAATACCTATCCAATGTGGGAGGTTAAACATGGAGCCCAGCAAGGACCCGAGGTTAGACTGAGTTGTGGCGTAAGACTGCCCGGAACCAACCGGCAACAGGCAGCCACAACAATACCTGTCTAATGTGAGAGGTCAGGGCCTTAATAAGACAATTAAGGCTGAGTCAGGATTGATAGGATTAAGTGAACTAAAGACTTAATCAAAATGGAACATGCTAAACAAAACGGACTGGTGGGGGTTAGGTTAGGAAACACTTAACCAACTTAGCATGTTGGCTAGAGATAGAAAACCTAGTAACGGGGGACCCTTTTCAGCAGTAACCCTAGAAGGTGTATCAGGATACCCTGAAACTAGGCAGGGTGGGGCACGATTACTGGACTGATTGTAAGAGGTCAAAGCGACGGCGGTGGTGTAGCAGTGTAGGTTCTAACGGAGTGCGGGCGTGCACACACTCCGGCGCAGAAGAAATAAGGCACTGGACACCAGTAGCATACCTGTGCACTCTAAGGTTGTGTCGGGTTGCCACTATGGGACTTGATACACCCCATGGTGGGACCAGCATAGGTAACTACAACATCGGGGGCCGTAAGACACATGTAACTATGCGAGTAGGAGCCGATCATCATAGAATGGATCACATCACCCTGATTATGGGGTGCGAATTGGAAACTAGTTTATATGGGTTCAGAGATTAACATGGGGTGCGATAGTATATTCGACCCTAGACAACTTAACCAAGTTTATTGTGCTTGCCCACTTCCTGTTTATACTTATCATACCCAGTTCTTTATTCATAGACAAAATAGTACTGGACTTACTCAGGCTTTATGTCTAACTCTACTTTTCTTTCGTCTTCTTTCTTCCGTCCCCCCCCCCCCCCAGGTCCTCAGGGAGGGAACACAGCAGCTTGATCAGCCTTGACATCCAGCTTGAAGAAGAGAAATGTATTGCTTGGACTTTCCTGTTTTGAACTATGGCTTTGGACAATCCACTATGGGGCTTTTGCAGTTTATCTACGTTTTATTTATGCTTCTTTAAATAATGTACTCAAGACAGATTATGAAAATGTTATGTTTTTGGAAAGGTTGTAAGACAATTATGGTGATGTTTTGTAACACGTATTTGGCTTTGTGAAATAAAGTTTGTTGTTCTTCCACTGTTTACAAATATGTGTTCCTATATCTGTCTTGTATATCTGTGACTTATACTTATAAACCTCCACCAAAATTAGGGCATTCCCTTTGAGAGTGACCCTAACGGAGGTGGGGTGTTTCACTTGGTATCAGAGCATAGGTTTACCAGATAAGATAAAAAGTTCTAAAAATTTATTTTCAAAAAGGAAATTTAAAGAAGCATTTTTAAAAGAAAAATATTATTTTATTTTAAAAAGGCAAAGTCCACTCCCCAAAGCCATAGGTACTATCTCTTATCCTTCGTTTTGAATCTATCCTTTTTGTTTCAGCATGTCCGAAGATCTTAACTTGCCATAAGGGGTGCCAATACCTGGTTGGTTTAGACGGTTCTTAGAAGCAAGGGCCACTCAGCCAGGTCCTACCATTCCTCCTCCCCCAGCTGAAGGAAATCATCCAGCTGCAGCGGCACCTTTTCCTCCACCTCCTCCTCGGGGAAACACTTTCGCTAAGATATGTAAAGATTTTAAAGCTATGGGAGGAAGGGATTTCCATGGAACTGAGTCCTTCGTGGCAGCTAGAAATTGGCTGAAAGAAACGGAGGACCTATTCATCATCTTTGAGGTAGAAGATAGACAAAAAGTACAATTGGCGGTGTGGCTATTGAAGGGTGAGGCTTCCTACTGGTGGGAAGTCACTAATGCTGAAAGACCAGTGGAGACATGGGAGGACTTTAGGGCAAGGTTTGAGACCAAATTTCTCTCAGATGCAGAAAGAAGTTTGCAGTTGGAAAAATTCTTATTTCTTAAACAAGGGGACAGGACAGTCAGAGAGTATGTGAATCAGTTCGATGAGCTGGCTAGGTTTGGGCTTGACCTAGTCAACACCCCGCACAAGAAGGCTCTCCGTTTCGTCAAAGGGTTAAATGAGCCATTACACAGTTTGGCCATGACCCATATACCCATGGGAGCCACATATGAAAGATTGGTGCAAATGGCATTACTGAATGAAGAGGATAAGGGCAAGAAGAAAGAGGGTTTGCAGCCCAAGAAGACAGACTTTAAGAAGGGCGGGAAAGGCAACAAAGAGAAGAGGAAGTGTAATTTCTGTGGCAAAGTGGGGCACTTAGTAAAGGACTGCCGGAAAAAGAAGGCCAAGGAGAATGGTGGGTGCTTTTCTTGCGGTGAGACAGGCCAAAGGGCTAAGGACTGCCCAAAGAAACGAGGACAGGGGCAGAGGGCTGGATCCACCCCAGGGGCACAGGTTCATGTGCTGGAAGCGCCACCTCTGCAACAGCGAGGTATAAATACTTCTGTAGAAAGTGTAGTTTATCTTTATGATCACCCCGTTCGCACTTTGTTTGATTCTGGCGCATCACACTCCTTTATCTCGTCTGCTTTAGTAGAATCTCTGCACCTAAAAACTAGTATGGTAGAGGACCTCTTAATTGTTTCAAACCCAATTGGGGGCCCAGCTCATTTGTCTATGATCTGTGTGGGATTGAAAATTTCTATTCTAAGCGTAGAATTTCTATGTAGTGCCTTTGTTTTGGGCTTTTCGGGGTATGGTTTGATTTTGGGTATGGATTGGCTATCCAGTAATGGGGCCATCCTTGATTGTGAGAAAAGGGTTGTTAGGCTCCTAACCCAGCTCGGTAATACTTTGGAAATTTCTTGTAATCCCTCGTATGCGGTTATGCTTAGTTATCTTGAATCGCTAGATGCCTCTGTTGAAAATTTGCAATCAGTTAGAGTGGTCCGGGAATATCCGGATGTCTTCGAAGAGGTGAAGGGCTTTCCTCCAAAGCGGGAAATAGACTTCCGCATATATCTTGTAAATAATGCAAAGCCCGTTGCGTTGCCCGTTATACATATGGCTCCACGGGAAAGGAAAGAGCTCAGTAAACAGATTAAAGAGCTTCTAGAAAAGGGGTTCATTAGGAGGAGCATTTCAGAATGGGGCGCTCCAGTGGTGTTCGCTACAAAGGCGGATGGTTCACTCCGTCTATGTGTTGACTATAGGGAGCTCAACAAGCTAACGAAAAAGAATAGGCACCCTCTCCCTAGAATTGACGATTTATTTGACCAGCTTGTAGGAGCGTCTGTTTTCTCCCAACTCGATTTAGCAACCGGTTTTCATCAGCTAAGGGTGGCTGAAGATAGCATCGATAAAACGGCGTTCAGAACCCCAGACGGCTTCTTTGAATGGCTTGTCATGCCTTTCGGCTTGACAAATGCACCTGCTTACTTCGTGGACCTGATGAGTAGGGTATTTAGAGATTTCCTCAATAAATTCGTAGTGGTCTTCGTAGATGATATCCTTATCATCTCAAAGAGTGAAGAGGAACATGCTCAGCACTTAAGGGCAATCATGGAAACTTTGCAAGTCCATCAACTAAAAGCCAAATTCTCCAAATGCCACTTTTGGAGAGAAGAGGTGAGGTTCCTTGGGCACATAGTATCCAAACAAGGGTTAGCAGTGGACCCCGCTAAGGTAGTGGCGGTACAAGATTGGAAGACACCAAGGAATGCAACTGAGGTCCGAAGCTTCCTAGGACTAGCAGGTTTCTATCGAAAGTTTATAAGGGATTTTGCGAAAATCTCAGCTCCGCTCACGAAATTAACTAAGAAGAACCTAGCGTTCAATTGGAACTTGGATTGCGAGTTTGCTTTCCAACGACTAAAAAGGGCTCTCACAACAGCCCCAGTTTTGACGCTGCCAGATGGGAGCAAGATGTTCACTGTTTATACGGATGCATGTGAGACAGGGCTAGGCGCCGTCTTAATGCAAGAAGGAAGGGTAGTAGCTTATGGCGGGAGGCAATTGAAGGTGCACGAAAAGAACTACCCAACCCACGATCTTGAGTTAGCCGCCATCGTCTTTGCACTCAAGTCTTGGCGACACTATCTCCTAGGTGAGAAGTTCGAACTTTACACTGACCATAAATCGTTGAAATATCATTTCTCGCAGAAGGATCTTAACTTGAGGCAACAAAGATGGATGGAGTTTCTTGCCTCGTACGATTTCGAAATCTCCTATACTCCGGGCAAAGGCAACGTAGTGGCAGACGCGTTGAGCCGAAAGAAATTGACCCTAAGCCCGTTGTTTGTTGAAAGACAAAGCCTAGAGTTTATAGCCAGCTTCGACTTTAGGCCTTCCTCCGATTTCGTACCGGGCTTGCTTGCATCTCTCGAAGTGCGCCCGACTTTAGTGGATTTAGTAGGGGCAGCACAACGCGAAGACCCTCAGCTTGTGGAAATGATTGATAGGCTAATTAGGGGTGAGACTTCAAGTCACCTCAACAGATACTCCATTGACGTTAAAGGTTTACTAAGGCGAGACGGAAGACTATGCGTCCCACAGACAAAAGATTTAGTAAGGAAGGTTCTCGAGGAAGCGCATCATTCCAAGATGACGATAGACCCAGGCGGAGATAAAATGTACAAAGATATAAAAAGGACTTTCTTCTGGAACGGCATGAAGAAGGACGTGGCAGAATTCGTTTCTAAGTGTATGGTGTGCCAACAGGTTAAAGCGGAACAGAAAAAGCCTGGCGGACTACTACATCCTCTGGAGGTCCCGCAGTGGAAGTGGGATAGCATCTCAATGGACTTCATCGATGGGCTGCCTAGGTCTAGGAGAGGCAACACTAGCATTTGGGTAATAGTGGATATGCTTACTAAAAGCGCCCACTTTTACCTGTCAAAAGTAAGAGAACTGCATCATCCCTAACATCACTTTACCTCAAGGAAATCGTTCGACTCCATGGAATACCATCTAGCATTGTTAGTGACCGAGACCCCATCTTCACCAGTGAGTTTTGGCGGAGTCTGCAAGAAGCAGTAGGAACGCAGTTATGCTTGAGCACAGCCTATCATCCCCAAACCGACGGCCAAACAGAGAGAGTGAACAGAGTTTTGGAAGACCTCTTAAGGCTATGCGTCCTTGACTTCGGAGGGACATGGGAAGACCACCTTCCTTTGGTGGAATTTGCCTACAACAACAGCTATCAAGCAACCATCGGAATGGTGCCCTTCGAAGCTTTATATGGAAGACCGTGCCGATCGCCCACTAGTTGGTGGGAGTCCACGGATAAGCTCATACTTGGACCAGATATGATCCGAGAGACCTCAGAGAAAGTAGACTTAATACGAAGAAGGATGAAGACGGCCCAAGACAGACAAAAGTCCTACGCCGACAAGAGGAGGACCGACCTTGAATTTGAAGTTGGAGACAGAGTTTTTCTCAAGGTATCACCACTAAGAAACGTTGTTCGTTTTGGAACCACAGGAAAACTGGCACCAAGGTTCGTAGGGCCATTCCCTATCATCGAGAAAATTGGGAAAATGGCCTATAGGTTAGAGCTACCCGAGAAGTTGGCGGGAGTCCACAACGTTTTTCACGTTTCACATCTCCGAAAATGTCTACATGAGTCTGCTGAAGTGGTAGAGCCAAATATCCTCGAAGAGGCCGAAGTGGAACGCGAAGCAACCATAAGAAAAGTTCCAACCCGCATCTTAGGAACGGAAGTGAAGAAGCTACGCAACCGTGAAGTCAAGATCGTCAAAGTTCAGTGGAGCGACGCCGAGGGAGACGCGACTTGGGAAACTGAAGCTAGAATACGTACTGCCTACCCTTTTCTGTTCGAGGGTACATCCTTGATCTTTCCTTTTTCCTTAAGTTGCGCTTTTATCTATCTTTTTAGGTATATTTCCTCAACTGTATCTTTTAGGTAGAAACCCTTTGGATGGAAACATGTAGTTGAAACATGTTATGGATGATGGTTGCAAGTGGTTGCAAGTGATTGCTAGTGGTTGCTCGTGGTTGCATATACACACACAATCTAGGTTTTAGATCGGCTCAGTCACTTCATATTGCATATGCATATATGTTTGCATTCGTATATGGTTGAACTTTAATGTGTTGTCATATGGATGTTGCATTTGTAATGAATGATTGTGCACACATGTAAAATCAAAAATAGGAAAATTTGCATACATAATGGATTCATGGCACTTACATAATTCGCATTAAGGAGGTCAACTGAATCAGTAGACCGCCTGATTTTGCATTAGATAAGTACATGTACACACATACTTCGCATATGATCATGAAGCATTAGAAGTCTTTTAAGGACAATGGATGCTCATGTTTGATGGATGAGTAGATGGATGATTGGATGTTAGGATATACATTCCTCCTAACTTGAAGATTTCGGGACGAAATCCTTTTAAGTGGGGGAGAATGTAACACCCCGCGAATTATATAACTGTGAAATTAACAAATTAAAGTATAATTAATCTGAAATCAAAGAACTAAGGGAAACGGGATACGCCATTGCGTTCGTCTCGGAAAAATACGCGAAATAGAGTCTGAGTTTTCGAAAAACGGAGTCCGTATGAAGAAGATATGGCCTTCGGAAGTTTGAGAATTAAATTTAAAATTCAAACAGAATAAAATAATTAAAAATCGGGCCCAGTGGGCCAGGGCGGATAAACACCCGCCTAGGCCACCCAGGTCGACTAGGCTGTCGACCTGGGCTACCCATGTCGACAGGGCTATCGACAGCCCTGTCGACAGGGGTATCGACCTGGTCGAGCCCAACCAACCTGGTTGGCCAGGTCTGTGTTTGGCCGATTTTCTGTGGTCTGCTTTGTCATTAGGGCTAGGTGGCAAGTTTTAATTGGTCTCTCTATCGAATGGATGGCTACGATCAATCCAAGCAACATCAATGGTCCTAATCAGTTCCTAACCTCTATATAAACAACCCTAGACTAAACCCTAATCTATTCATTCAAAAATAAGAACATAGCCGCCATGTTGCTGAGGAACGACTAGGAGTAGCCACCAAATTGGAGAGAGGATTAGGAGGAAGATTCTAAAGCTTAAAGCAACCTAAACAAATCAATTCAACAAAGGAATTTGCGTCTTCAATCCCTAAACTAGAGAATTCATCACACCATTGTAAGTAGAGTATTACTTTGGTATGAATAAACAATTGTGTTGGTTTGTATGCTTGAATTGTGGCAATAAAGTAATTCATATTTGTGCGTTCTTATCAATTTGAAATATTATATACGTTTGGATATTTATGAATTATGTTATTCATTATAAAGAACTACATGCGGTAGTTCTATGCAAGTATACGTTTGGAATATTTCGCAAATTATGTAATCCATGTTGAAGCTACATGTATGTAGTTGATTTAAATTCATGCAAGTTTGGGGTTTGCTTCTATGCCACCATGATGTATATTTTTGTGCATAAATCATGTTGTAAGTAATTGGAACAAGTTTGGTTATTATCCATATGAAATTATGTTGAGAATTTGGTATCATGTATTAAGCCATGCTTTTATACTAGAAAACCTATTTGCAAACTTATGAATATGGCTAGGCTATGAATGATATTTGGCATAATTGGAATCCATGATTAAGTCTATCTTGTTTACAAGAATTATATGATGACATATGTGGTACATAGTTAGGATTAGATTCAAAATCCCTTTTTGTAAGTTTACATGACTAAAGTAAGAATCATGATTTCATGTTAGAAATATTTATGCCATGGTTTTGTGAACAAATTTAACTATACTTATGCCATGCTTATGTTTGATATTATGCCATGCTTATGTTTGACATTATGCCATGCTTATGCTAGAAATATTTATGCCATGCTTATGTTTGACATTATGCGTAAATAAAAATATAGGTTCATGTGACAATAATGATATCTCAATTACAAGTTCACATGCTTTGATTCATGTCACCTATGTTACCACTATGCAAGTACACCAGTTTCTATTTTGTATTTCCAACGTCGTATTGCAAGTTCATGCGCTTACATTCCCCTCTTTGTGTATGTAATTACGCTTTAAGCCTCCCCTTTTCGCATGGCTAATTTGGGCTTTAAAAGGCTAAGCCCAAAATATATATAAACGGACGTGTTAAACGGGGGAAAATAACGTTGGGTCAAAAGTACTAATGAATGATAATATAAAATAGAAGGGCCCAAGTTCAAGTATGGGTTGGGCCCATGATTGGTGTAACCTTTACACCATTAACTTAATAATGGGCCGCAAATATTTACATATAAGAAATAAAGAGGAATGACAAAATATGTAAATGTAGAACATACGATATGTTTAACCCGAGGTTGGATTGAGTTGTGATGTAAACCTGCCCGGAACCGCCCGGCTGTCCAGTAGTCACAACAATACCTATCCAATGTGGGAGGTTAAACATGGAGCCCAGCAAGGACCCGAGGTTAGACTGAGTTGTGGCGTAAGACTGCCCGGAACCAACCGGCAACAGGCAGCCACAACAATACCTGTCTAATGTGAGAGGTCAGGGCCTTAATAAGACAATTAAGGCTGAGTCAGGATTGATAGGATTAAGTGAACTAAAGACTTAATCAAAATGGAACATGCTAAACAAAACGGACTGGTGGGGGTTAGGTTAGGAAACACTTAACCAACTTAGCATGTTGGCTAGAGATAGAAAACCTAGTAACGGGGGACCCTTTTCAGCAGTAACCCTAGAAGGTGTATCAGGATACCCTGAAACTAGGCTGGGTGGGGCACGATTACTGGACTGATTGTAAGAGGTCAAAGCGACGGCGGTGGTGTAGCAGTGTAGGTTCTAACGGAGTGCGGGCGTGCACACACTCCGGCGCAGAAGAAATAAGGCACTGGACACCAGTAGCATACCTGTGCACTCTAAGGTTGTGTCGGGTTGCCACTATGGGACTTGATACACCCCATGGTGGGACCAGCATAGGTAACTACAACATCGGGGGCCGTAAGACACATGTAACTATGCGAGTAGGAGCCGATCATCATAGAATGGATCACATCACCCTGATTATGGGGTGCAAATTGGAAACTAGTTTATATGGGTTCAGAGATTAACATGGGGTGCGATAGTATATTCGACCCTAGACAACTTAACCAAGTTTATTGTGCTTGCCCACTTCCTGTTTATACTTATCATACCCAGTTCTTTATTCATAGACAAAATAGTACTAGACTTACTCAGGCTTTATGTCTGACTCTACTTTTCTTTCGTCTTCTTTCTTCCGTTTTCCCCCCAGGTCCTCAGGGAGGGAACACGGCAGCTTGATCAGCCTTGACATCCAGCTTGAAGAAGAGAAATGTATTGCTTGGACTTTCCTGTTTTGAACTATGTCTTTGGACAATCCACTATGGGGCTTTTGCAGTTTATCTACGTTTTATTTATGCTTCTTTAAATAATGTACTCAAGACAGATTATGAAAATGTTATGTTTTTGGAAAGGTTGTAAGACAATTATGGTGATGTTTTGTAACACGTATTTGGCTTTGTGAAATAAAGTTTGTTGTTCTTCCGTTGTTTACAAATATGTGTTCCTATATCTGTCTTGTATATCTGTGACTTATACTTATAAACCTCCACCAAAATTAGGGCATTCCCTTTGAGAGTGACCCTAACGGAGGTGGGGTGTTTCATTCTGAATAACCGATTCGAAGATATGTCGAAGATGAAGACGGTGGTTGAAGACCGGAAGTCTTCACATCGTTTGGGTGATTACTAATGATCTTGATTGGGCTGTACACCCAAGATGAGGGAATCTGTCGGTGATCGTCCAGACGTACTTGGAGATCGATGGATATGCGAGGAAAGTGCCTCCGGTTTCGTTCAGACCCAGAACGAACTTGTAAATGGACTGTGTGTCTGACATTGGATTTTATTCCGTGTTGATTGATCTCTATTAAATATACATCTGTTTGGCGGCGGAGAATTTATTCTCTTGCTTAACGCCCTTCTCTGAGACATAAGAGCTCAGAGGTTGTATATCGATGGACATCAGTCGCATGGAGTGAATTGCCTGTGTGGCACGCGTAAGTGGCAATTGATCAAGGCTTCTGTTGAAAAGAAAAGTCTTGTGGTTGATGATCAAAGCACGGCCTGTGTGGCGCAGCTTTGTGTATAACGTGAATTCGCGGGCTTTACACCTCGGTATGAGTCAAAAACGGGATAGTGACTACAGGGAGAGCACGACGTTTCTTTCTAGCTAGTGGTGGTGTCAGTGCTTAAACTGGTTGACATTTATATACTTTTCACCCATGTGGTTGTTGGAATGCGAGGCGCCTCGGATATAGGTCTGTTAGGACCGGGAAACATGTGCTCAGGAATTACCAATCCTCCAAAGTTAGGTGAGGACCGGCCCTGAAGATCCAAGGATTGCTGTGTGCGGTCCTGAGACATTTGCTAGAGTGTCTCGAACGGAGAGGAGCTTTCCCCTTGCCTCGACTCATGACGGAAATCCAATTTCCAATACGTGATATTGCTGTTTTATTTGTAGAGCCTAGTATGGCGACATGATAGATGGTACCCATGCCGCCTATGATTGATATTTATGATTTGAATTGTTTTGACACTATACACTTATAATAGTATCAAATGATTTGTTTTAAACGTACCAAGCATGTTTGGCTATTATAAGGGAAAACCCTATCCTCCGACTTGCGTTGCATTGTGTGATGGGACCTGGGTCTTAAAATAGCTTCATTTTTCGAAAAAGCATTGCGTTGTTTATTCTATGCACTAGTGTTCTTGGGAGGAAACCCGTTCCGTGTTATACGGTGTAACACCCCGCATTTTTAATGTAATTAAAAATGTTTATATGCATGATAGTGATATGCAGTTTAAATTAATACATACGTTGAAAAGAAGAAAATTTATACGATAACAATGTATGCAACAGAAAAAGATAATAAAATAAAGATACTTAATTTAAATATCAGGAATTAAGTAAAAGAGATGTCATCATTGCGTTCGCCTCAAAATTCTGGTTCAGATGGATACCAAGTTTGCGTAAAACATATTACATATGAAGAAGTTGTAAGCCGCAGAAGTTTATGTACGCGTAGGATAAAATATATATATATTTTATATGCATTGACATATTTAAGGAAAAAAAAAGTAATATACAATAAGGAATGCGCGTTTAAAGAGGAGAATGGAAATACATTCATATGCGCATTCATAAATTTAGTTTAAATTGTAGAGATTATCATGCACTTAAAAGGTTCAATGTATTTGAAAAAAAAAAGCATTAAGTACTCTTTTTGGAACCGACAGAGGTTGAAATAAATGTGGCACGTTTTTCGATTTAAATGTTTGGAGACTAGATGCATGCACCTGTGATTAAGGAGACTAGATGCATGCACCTGTGATTAAGGAGACTAGATGCATGCACCTGTGATTAAGGAGACTAGATGCATGCACCTACGATTATTTATAGCAAACATGTAAATAAAAATAAAAATAAAAGAGTTAATGCATAATTATGACATTAATAAATTGGCTTGAGGTTGACTAAATGTTAAGTATTTGGTATTATATATATATATAAGAGGCAACAATAATTCGAGATTAGGGGATTTGTTTTACTGGTAAGAAATGAAATTGGTAAATTAAAGACATTAATGTTATATTTAGGGATAATATAACGGTTACATTAAATATGGAAAAAGAGAGTACATGTAGTAAATGCATTTAGGCATTTCAAATATGACATGAATAGAAAAACAATGAATAAATAGCCATCAATAATGGCTATGAGAAGGATAAAATAAAAATAAAAAGATATTAAATTACCTTTAGTAAAATAGTTAACACATACTATATTTTCTACGATTAAAAATAAAATAAAAATAAAGGCATAGTTGGATACCATATTTGATAAGAACATGAGTGTAAGTAAACGTATGGTATTTATTTACATAAATAAATAATAATTATGTTAAAAAGGTAGAGAAAAATAAATTGTTGCCTTGTTTAAATAAAAGAAAAAGGGAAACAAATTTTATACGGTTAAGGTATAAACAAAGGAATGGTTTTGAGAAATAAATCTTCACTAATGTTCTTTAACAAATAAAAGAGGGCTAGATTCGTAGTTTGGCACCTATATAAACAACCCTAAGCTCATTGTAAACTTCACAACAATTCGTGGCAAAGCCATGGCTCCCTTCTCTCTCATTTTCTTCTTCTCCAAAAGATCTTGGATCTATTCTCCCCTCTTTTCTCTACAACATCTATTCTTTAAAATAAAAAGAATAAGATCTAGAACAACAATGAAATAGAAAAGGGATTCAAAGCTAAAGAGAAGATAATGGATTTAGATTTGCGAATTTTATGCCGCAAAGAGAAATCAAAGATGATTCAAAAACAGAAATCCAAGCTAAGCAAAAGAGGGAAAACAATACTAGAGTTATCTAGTACTCATTTTGAAGACGACAAGCAATGTGAGTGGTTTATAATACAACTTTTGTATAAGATTATTATTTATCGTTCAAACATTCCCCATGTAAAACATGCGATGAAATTATTGTGAAAGATTGGACCTGTAATGTTTTCATATGTTAAATTATTATATGGTCACGTTCCTCCTTTTATCCTTCCCTCTTTATTTCTTTATAATTAGGCTATCTCAAGCCTAGATCTATCATGAAATGAATACGACTGAATATTGCGAACGAAAAGGGGAAACACTAGATTTTGGGATATGACATAAATTGGAGAGTTTGGTTATGAATTACAAATGGGTTTGGGTATAGTATACCATTAGCAAGGTTTGAATGTGTAAACCAAGTTGGGAAGTATGAACACGATTTGGGTTTTAGCATAAGATTGTCATCATTGAAAAGATTTGAACTTGTTAATTAGCCTATGTAACTAGAATAAAACCTGGATTTGAATTTGGGGATTTAATATGTTAGTCATATTTTTATAGGACTCGAACTTATTTAAAAATATGAATACCATTGGAAATAAATGATTTGTAATTGGTAAATTTAAAAAAAAGTTGGGTAATTGGGTTACATGTAATTTGGTATGAATCAACATTAAATTTGTCTAATTAATGACCACTTGAATAGGCTTAAAAGTAAATTTGAACTGCATAACATGAAATTTGGGGGTTTGGGTGAAATACGAATATTAATAAACCTTTGACACGAGGTTAGACGCAATTGTGGTATAAGACTGCCCGGAACCGCCCGGCAAATCCAGCTGCCACAATTGGACGTCTAATGTGAGAGGTCCAAGGAGGAAATTTGAGCGTAACGGTTTATGACACGAGGTTGGACTCAAGTTGTGGCGTAAGACTGCCCGGAACCGCCAGACACATCCAGCAGCCACAAAATGTTAGTCCTATGTGGGTGGTCATACATCGTTATGGCATAATGAATGCATTAAGTAATACTAACCATAATAAGACATGTGGGTGACAAGGGTATGGTTAGAGGTTTAAGTGGGTACAGGTAAGTATAGACTTAACTGTAGTAAGACAAGATATGTATAAACATGTAAGTATAAGACTTAACCGTAGTAAGACATGTGTAAAATATGGAAACAATAATAATAAAAAGGTTAATCTAAACTAATGACGGAATATGGGGAATGATAAATAACCTATTACAAATTTGAATAAGAAAAAAAGAAGGATAATAGGTTAGACTTGTCCTAGGGACAAAAGGGGAAAATATGACTTATGGGATACGATAAGTTATAAGAACGAAAAAGGGAAGAATAAGATAACTTATATGAGGAGATATACTTAATTATAAATTAAGCGGTTTGACAAGGAAGAAGAAGAAAATTTTGAATCATATATGTTGGTTGGGTAGAGTAGTTCCCAAGGTGTCAGTCTGATGTTGATCTCGGTCTTCGGGGCTGGTATTTAGGGGGTTGTTCCCCCAATCAGTATATATGTGGGATAAGGTATACTTAACAATGAATTAAATATAACATGCTGTTGTGACCCAAAAAGGGAATAATTTATGAAATTGAAAGACAACGTGTTATAAGGCTGATCAATGGACTCAAGTAAGTTAAGTATAAATTCAGTTGATAACCAACGGTAAACATAAACTAAGTATCAAACCTTGGTTAAGAGAACCAAGTAATAAACCTTAGTTAAAATAACTAAGTAGATAACAAGAAAGAAAACTAAGTAATAAACCTTAATTAAAGTGGACTAAGTTGTAAACCTTAGTTAAGAAAAATGAACAATTGATAGAACTAAGTAGTAAACCTGAGTTAAAAGGACTAAGTAGTAAACCTTAGTTAAGAAAACGACGATTCAGGAAACTAAGTAAACCTTAGTTAAAAACTAAGAGGGCTAAGTAGTAAACCGTAGTTAAAGAAACTAAGTAGTAAACCTTAGTAGAACACGAGAAGGAGCGCACGGCCGTCTGATTTTAAAGAAGGCTCCAACGAATTGGGTTATGAAGCCCGAGGCTTCGAGGGGACGTGAGGGTACTCTTGGTATCCCTCTATGAGGCTGCAGATGATCCTCCTGGGCTCACAGAGGTTAAGGTCTGTGTTAGAAGAACCAAGGAAATGCCTTGGTTGCAATAAATGGCAACCTAAAGACTAGGATGGACCAGCGTGATTCGGCGAGACCAGTAGCCCTGTGATAGCAACTCGTCGTCTACCTACCATCTTGAGTCAGTCGAGATACGCACAACGGAAAGGCGGAGAACTCCTACGAACCATATACTTGCTATCTAGTTGTGGTTGCGGTTGGCCATAGGTTAGTGGGGCATAGAGGGGCCGGCATATAGTTCTCATTTTTCAAGGATGGCCTTTCATTAGTTGAGGGAGGGGTCGAGTGGGACCATAGCCACTAGAAAAACAGACCTTAGCATCTGCATCGACAGACAACTTAAAGCTCCCGACCGAGTTCCGTGTTTCTTGACTTGCCCTGCCACGGGACTCGGGTAGCACATATGGAGTACATGTGCGTCTAATCATCGAAAAACGGTTCACGATACTTACGCGGGGAAGGTCTAGGAACATATATCGCTCTGGGTAGTGTGTCCTAGACTAGAGGGCATATTTCGTTAGGTAGCATAATCCCTAGTAGCCCTAGGTGGCATAAACCCTAACCGAATTAAGGAAACGTGGCAGTCCAAACAATTACGGAAATGGTGGCACTACGCTGAGGTAGTATATAGTTACGTAATGAAGTCCGTACGATAAATGGAAAGGGACTGTACATATACATGGAAAAGATAATACGAGTAGGGGGTATCCACATATACGAGATATTAGGTTAATATACTAGTATGTGAATAAGAATGACATGAGTTTAGCCTTAGGTTCTAATGACGAGATTAACATAATAACTAAGAAAATATACGAAATGGTATATGTAGTGTTACACAGAAGTTTATTATAAGTCCTCTCACACAGAACTTATGTTCTGACCCCCTCCTCATTACATACTTCCAGGTTAGGTTCATGACAGAGATGGTATAGCTTTGGATACTGGTTAGACAATATGATTTATAAGGTAAAGCTATTTTTGAATATATTATATTTTAATTCCTTCTGCTGTGAGATGCTCTACGAGTTCTGACATGTTTCTTTATCTCTGTCTTTTTCTGTAGGATACCAGAGCACCTAGCTCGGGTTTTGATAGATCGAATTTGAAAAATTCGGTCTGTCGGAATCCGGGTTGTCACATCTGGTATCATAGCTTCGGTTTAGTATTCCTAGGGATATAATGAGTGAACGTATTTGTGTTTTCTTAAATATAAATATATTATATATATAATCCTAGATCCATATAGTAGCCCACTAGACATGAAAAGAGTTGGGATATTTAGTTTGTACACTAAAGTAATAAACATAGAAATTTTTGAGACCCTTAGGTGATTTGGTTGGAAAGTGTACAATATGATTTGTTATTAGGGAAATAAAGTATCCCATAGAGTTAAAACTGAAATGTTATTATTTCAGAGTAGTGGGTTTAGAAGTGAAACCTTATAAACTAGAAAAGGTTGAAAAATGTGGAAAATGGATTGGGAATATATATAGTCGAGAAAATTGAATTCGCGAAAGTGCCTAGGAAAGCCTAGTGAGTTGAAGAACCACTTTGAGTCTAACTTAATGATAAGTTATTAGAACCTACTGGAGATTGGTGGGGTTGAGTGATTCTCTGAGTATCAATCTGATGTTGATTTCGGTCTTCGGGGTTGATGCTTAGGGAATTATTCTCTTACCAATTTCCGGTCAAAGATTAGCTAATGTTAATACTAATGGAAAATTCCCGTAGAATGCATAAACATTGAGAAACCTAGGTTTGTTGCTTGAGAAAAAGAGATAAAGTATAGGCTAGTAATACACAGCATGGACTAGTAGTTACTACTAGGTAGGGAATGGCAAGCAAGTGTATAGATCCTATTGTGTGGACTCGCGATTGTTAGAGGTAACAAAGTCCTAAGATTCTAGGCCCATAGTTGTAGCTGTGTAAGATACTGTTTGAGTAGAAAACAGAAAAGCTTGGTTGAAAAATAAAGTTAAGAAGAAGACTAGCCTAACTAACAAGAAAACAACTGAATCAATCAAGCAACAAAACGTGACGGGAAAAAAACTGAAAATCTTAAGAAAAAGAAAAAAAAGATGAATAAATATGAAATTACTCCAAGATATGTTGAAAAAAAGTTTCTTATGTAATTGTGCTTGGATAGGAAAATAGGAACTTTTTATAAAATAACTATGTAAATATCCAAGTGCAACTAGAAAAGGTACATAAAAGAAAAACGGAAAATGTAAAATTTTCCGTTTTATACCTTTTTGTAACATAAGAAATCGAATTTGGAAAAAATTAGATTTTTCTAAATTTCGAATTTAATGATGGTTGGTAGGGTTTGGATGCAACAATTGGATGAACCGTGCTCTTATTTAAGAGTGTGGGAAAATTTGGATGAAAAATGTTTTGGGCTTTCAAAAATATTGCATTCATATAGAACTGCAAGTATATTCAGGATGTGAGCATCATGTTTTGAAAGAGTTTTTAAAAATTTGCATACATATAGGTGGTACCAAATTAGGCATACATGCATTACTATGATGTGTTTCACTTTGCACATGTGCACAATGTTTGAAAAAATGGATGTACATATGATGGATGATATAATATGCGAGGGATTATTTGATTTTACCCCTACCAAATTTCGGGGACGAAATTTCTTAAGGGTGGGAGAATGTAACACCCCGCATTTTTAATGTAATTAAAAATGTTTATATGCATGATAGTGATATGCAGTTTAAATTAATACATACATTGAAAAGAAGAAAATTTATACGATAACAATGTATGTAACAGAAAAAGATAATAAAATAAAGATACTTAATTTAAATATCAGGAATTGAGTAAAAGAGATGTCATCATTGCGTACGCCTCAAAATTCTGGTTCAGATGGATACCAAGTTTGCGTAAAACGGATAACATATGAAGAAATTGTAAGTCGCAGAAGTTTATATACGCGTAGGATAAAATATATATATTTTATATGCATTGACATATTTAAGGAAAAGAAAAGTAATATACAATAAGGAATGCGCGTTTAAAGAGGAGAATGGAAATACATTCATATGCGCGTTCATAAATTTAGTTTAAATTGTAGAGATTATCATGCACTTAAAAGGTTCAATGTATTTGAAAAAAAAAACATTAAGTACTCTTTTTGGAACCGACAAAGGTTGAAATAAATGTGGCACGTTTTTCGATTTAAATGTTTGGAGACTAGATGCATGCACCTGTGATTAAGGAGACTAGATGCATGCACCTATGATTAAGGAGACTAGATGCATGCACCTGTGATTAAGGAGACTAGATGCATGCACCTACGATTATTTATAGCAAACATGTAAATAAAAATAAAAATAAAAAAGTTAATGCATAATTATGACATTAATAAATTGGCTTGAGGTTGACTAAATGTTAAGTATTTGCTATCATATATATATATAATATATATATATATATATATATATATATGTAACAACCCAAATATTTTATATATTAAATTTGGATTTTTATAACTAAAAGAAAAAAAATATTAGGGGAAAAATCAATTTTGTTGGTTGGAATAATAATGCCTGTTAAAAGTTGAGTAAGAATAGATTTCCAAATTTAGTTGAAATGTTGTAAAAATGAGACTTATTATTTTAATAATTGATGGAACTTTAATTTATTAAGTTAAAAGAGAAATTTTAACTTTATTTGGTAATTTGGTGAAATTCTGAGCAATTAAATGATAAATTTGGATATAAAGTGTAAATGGATATATATATATATATATTTATTTGAGACTTAAAGATTCATAAAATTTATTTATAAAATTTTATATAAGTATAATTTGATTTAAATGGAATTTTATTAATATTTAAATTGAATTTAAAACGGTTAAATGAATTTTTAGATATTTAGTTAATTAATTAACTGTGAAATTTAACTGTTTTGGCGACTGTCTCAGAATTCGACAAAACAGGCACCATTGGATCCGGAATGGCAAATTATTATAGGATATAAATTTTTAGAATAATCAGACATGTTATGTGATCGCACGGGATAAAACGCGAATTGAATCAGAGATATAGAATAACTGAGTATTTATCGTATCGGGCCTTATATACATATATAAATAAGATCCATCTTTACCTCACCAACTCATTTTTCACATTCACGTTGTTTTCCTTCTTACTTCCTCTTTATCCATGGCTGAAATCAAATTTCAAAACTTAGAAAATAAAATACAAGCTAAAAATAAAATCTCTCCAAAACTTATCGTATTATATATCAATTCGAAGCTCTTGACAGCACGAAGCTTCTGGTGCAATTTATTTCGACATGCAGCGCTTGGTCTCGCCGGAAATCATGGTCAAAATTGGCTAATTGCGTAACCCTAAGTGTCAAATTGGGGGCTTTTGATTTAGGCTCAAATCTGAGAATCGGCGACCTGGGTATTGAAGAGTATGTCCATATGAGTGTAACGGTGGTATGCATGTGATTTATTGTCAAGGGGATCATCGGAATTTGGTCTTTAAAGGGCAAGAAACCCGTTCGCTCTTATCGTCGCCGCCGGAGGGAGGGGCCATCGTGCTCGACCAGACTAGGGGGAGAAGATGAGGATTTCGAGGAGGAAGGCAACGGTGGTGGTCTCGGGTCGTGAAGTGGACGGAGCAATGAGTATTTGATGGTCAAAGTTTTGGTTTTTGGGTTCAATTTTCATCATTTTACTTTAGCAAGCATGAGATGGAGCGGGAAGAGGAAGTTGAGGGTGGTGACGTGGCAGGATTGTTTTGGGTGAGAGTTTATGTTATTTAATTTTTTTTTTTAAAATTCAAACGGTAAAACAAGCATAACTTCTTCATACGACCTCGGATTGACACGCGGTTTGTTGCGTTAGGATCGTGTCGGAATTGCGGACATTTTGGCGCTTGTTTGGCTACGTTTAGAGACTATCAAATTTTGGCCCTTAGTTGGACGTTCGATCAACTATGGACGCAGAGGTGAGTGATTCTTCGCTCACGAAATACTGAATTATTCCCATATTTATTGAATTAAATCATGAAGTAAGTTTGGTGGCATGGTTATGTTGGATTGTCGATTTGTGGTTTAAATTTAACATGCAAGTGGGTTAACATGCAATCTAAGTAAATGATTTGTTATTTAATTAAATTTGAATCTCTAGTTGAATTCGAACCCTTGTTAAATCCTGGAACAGTTAATGCTGAATTAGTTGAATGAAATTGTTGTGAGGGATGTTGGTTGAAATTTATTACTGAATCTATAGTGACATTTTATATGCTCTTTATTTCAGTATATTGTAATGCATGTTAATTTTTGACGATAAATTCCATTTACCCTTGATGTTACGGGCATCTAATGAACCCGGGATCTATCGATAAAATAAACTAAGAACACGGAGTGAAATGATAAATCTCTGTGACCCTGATTTGGATTGAAATGATAGATCCATCCCTGAAATATCGAGAAATTAAATTTAAAATCACTTGGCCATTGGATAGATAATTATATACAGACATCGGTTGGTTAAATGATTTTAAATATTTGAATTTTTGTTTGTTAGAATTTTCCCTTTTAAAGAATGTACCGATACTCGATAATTTAATTCTTTAAAGATTCTGAACTGGGATGTTAATTAAAAAGGGTTAAAGGAATTTTCCAAAAACAAAGTGGAAATATTTAGATTGGGTTTGAATATGATTTAAAATCTTTTCAGATTAAGAGTTTGGTTTAGAAGGAAATAAATTCTTATGTAATCTAATTCTTGGGAAATTTGGAAATCGAGGGTATCTGAGTTGTTTTAACTCAGTTTGAATGTGTATTTGAACTCTGAATCAAATAATTGTTTGGAACGGGGTTGAAACGAGATATGGAATTTAATGAACTCCGTTGAGACCGGAGGATAGATTCAAGTATTTGAAATTTGGAAGGAAGGAAAGATTTTGATTAGAGAAATTTATTTTAAATATATTTATGCATTTGATTCCAAATAATTATTCTTGCTTTAAATTTATTACTCGCCTTTACTTATAACTATTGTATTATTTTTTTAAATAATTTTTTCCTCATAATTCATTTTTCAAAATTTTCTAGTAAACCTATATTTTAAGTAAATATATAATATTTAAATTACTGATTTATTTTAATTATTATATCCTATATGTACATCTATATATTTATTTATATAATTTATTTTATTATTATTATTACTATTGTTATTATTATATATAAACAATTAGTTTACAAGTGTTTTAGAATTATAAATTTCTTTCGAATGGAAATGCTTGAGATTGAACCGCTGGTTCAAATGGAGTTGAGATAAGAATCCGTGATAATTTGAAATCTTTGAGATAAATTATATTCTATTTGAATATAAGTTGTTTTGAAATATTATATGATTATAATATAATGATATGAAATATATTCTAGTTTAGAATATAATCGGTTTGGGTATGATTATGATATGTCGATATGAAAATTTATTCGTTGAATATAAATTGGGTTCGAAACAGAAGATGATATTTTGATATGAAAGCGAACCTTTATCAAATATAAAAGAACCGACCGATGTGAAAGATGTAAGCGTTGGTTGTTAAAGAGACCGGAGTCGACATAAGGCATACTCTCTGTCAGTGTCGATACCACTTTGACAACTGTGAACGTTATGACGTATCCAGATTGAGTATGATGACTTGGAGGCGATTATTGAATCGAAGAAGATGATCGATGACGAAATAGCCCTGACCTTCGGGTCAGAATTGAAATGATTAAAACAGGAGCTATACCGTGACTAACTGAGGCAGCACCTTTGATCGGACACACTTCTTCGATAATATTTCTATGACTATGATGATGATGATTTGGGCCCATTTATGACTTTGGGAGTGTGTTCCGAGGTGGGCGGTAGTGGCTGCTATGCGTTACCACCGGTCCGGGAGTGCAATTGATAGAATCCTACCCGGGGCATTGCCTCGAGTGCCTTGTCATATTATCCTTATCGAACCCCATACGATTTTGATTTGTATCGTACCTATGGAGTGCCCTCTGATGCCATCGTTTACGGTGGGTTTACGGTACTGTATAGACTACGGTATTATAAACGGTGTAAGGGTAAAAATGTAATCCCGCTTACGCTATTTTCAGTATTTATACTTTACTGAATAGACATTATAATAATAGCGTATTATTATATAGATATTAGTTTAATGGATCCTCGAGAGATGGAAAAAAATAAATCCCGTAACATCTCTTGAGTTACTGCACCCATGACACTGATATTAATTCGTATTTTAATTTGACTAATATGAGAATGATTTAGTGCTGATTCGAGTGTTTGTTGTGTTTTATTTTTATGCAATACGCTCGGGTCAGCAGGCGTTTGCAGTTAACAGGGATGACTGTGACTAGGAGATCGAAGACGAAGATTTGGTATATCTATTATCTATACATATGTATATCCGCTGCATTATTTCCGCTGCTTATTATGTACAGCTGTATGTATATGTAACTCTGATAATCATTGAATGCTATAACCTATGTATACATTTCAACTACTTTTAAACTGCTATTTGTTTATTATATGTTGTCCTTCCGCTGTGAGGTTCTGTGATTGGTTTTTCTCTTCTTTCTTTCTTTTCTTCTTTTTCCCAATAACTACCTGCATTTGCGATTTGTTTGGGTTGACATGTGTGGTTTATTGTCGATTTGAACGTTCAAAAATACGGGTCGTTACATTTGGTATCAGAGCGATGGTTAGCGATAACCTTGGCTCTGTTTGGGAATAAACTCATTAGAGATAGGGTTAGAAACGCCCTAGAATGAGTTGAGAGTATATATGAGAGCGTACTTGTATTTTTTGATATGAAATGGTTTTATATTATGTTGATTGTTCTGTTGAATATTTATAGGTTCTGGTCGATATATGGGACACCATAGAATCGATAGGAATTTATAAACAATCGAACAGAATGATCGACATAATATGGTCTTCGATTATATTTTTAAATATATCAAATATATATTATTGTTTCGAGTATATATGTATCCGTTCGAGTAAGTGATAATATAAAGTCATTACCTATGATGAGTGATTCAATAATAAAACTAATGGATAATTTAAATGGTTCGGGAAATTCAAGAATAAAATCCTCTAGTATAATTGGTTGCAGAATATGATTTGCAAATGAAATAGAAATGAACTTGAAACTTGATCCTGGGGTACTCTTGAAATAGATTTGCCAAGATATTTGGAATATTATGGTATTATAAGTAAGTATTTTCGAAGGGTAAGCGATCTCAAAGGATTTGAAATAGAATAAGTGAAACCCCTTCTTGGACCTTAGAATAACTACGGTAATGAGTGCATGCATTATCGACTTTTATTCTGAGGAGTCTAAGTGGGGAGACCACCTTGTATTTTCATAACTAGTTAATAAATATTTTGGATTTAATTACATATGATATAAAATTTCACATAAAGATATTAGTACATGTTATTAGAAGTTGAATTTTAAATTTAACCAGGATTGAAATTTGTTTGTTTTGTTAATTAAAGTATGGATTTCAATTTATGGTATGTTTACTATGGATTTTATAAATACATATGTATTTTAAACTTGGTTAATAACCCGGAGTCAAGCATTTGGGTTCGTCTTAATTAATGATATCGATTGAAGTACTAAAGTAAGTCTATTCATTAGAATTTTGATTTTTGAACCAGGAAATGTACTTAAAGATTATAAGGAGGAGAAATCGTCATATAAATGGTTAAACGGGGACAATAATTAAGTTCAAACAAACTCCAAATTGGTCGATAAAATGTTAAAGGAGATTTGTAACGACCCCGAAATTTTCGGCCTCGAAAATCGACATAAATACCTTTACCGTAACTCATGCCGACCTTCCAAACACCGAAAACACTGGACGTTATTAGAAAGAATTTAGAGGGTGAGATAGAAAGAAAGAAATATTAGAATAGAAGAAGAAGAGGAAACAAACACAACACAGAGTCTCACATCGTAGCGGAACAAAATATAATATAGAAATAACTTTATTAAGAGTTTTAAATAAAACTTACAATATCAGAGTACATCAACATCACTGGGACCGTTATAATAACCTGTTCCCATATACAACTCACAGCGGAAAAGAAACTATATAGTATCATACGTCTGGACTCTCCAGCTTATCTCTTCATAGCGGTCGACAACCTGAACCTGTACAACCCGGTCTAACCCGAGCATTTACAAAACACCGGGTCAGTCTGGTGAACCAGAGTGAGATAAATTCGCACAGTATTAAGGGTAAATCATCCAACAAGATTTTAAAGTTCAAAATCTCTTCAAAAGAAAAGGATAATCGTAAGACCAAATCCTCACATAAACACGGACGGTTTTTACCTTATGATAACCCAAAACATCTTTTGAAATCATATATTGATCTGATATTATGATAATGTCTAGATACAAATAAATATCAATCTAGTGGAACGCTTGCATCTCACGCTCCACATATATAGAATACAATCAAAACCGCAGGCGCTTATTGGAGATTGGATTCCAACCTTGACAAGGTATGGGACCACCTTCCGCTCATGTATCTCTAGAGGCGAATACACTGGGTTCAACAAGAACGTCTTGCAACCCGGCCCTCACATGACCGACCACTCATTTCGCTTGAGTGTATCGAATGTATATCACCAACGGTTGGACTCAAACCACCGTTCCCGAATGGGCAGAATCGATAGAATACGAAACAAAAGGGATTTCTCTAGATATGTGATTATACACCCTAATGGGAGCGACCCACATAGCCATGCTGCCTGCCCGATTTTTGTCCTTCCCTGGTTGATGAGGCTTGAGGTAAGAATTCATCTCTTCGAACATCTGGCCATCATTCACTTTGAATGCCACATCGTCAGATCCATTAAATCACTAATTGACGTCCACAAATATACTCTGGTATTGAAGAAGTGCCCCTCTTCGCCACCAACTCGGTGTATTTGTAAAAATCAACGTACGTGGTTTTAGGAAATACTCTGTCGAACATTCGTCCATACAAGTCATCCAGGAATAGGATGAACCGAAGGCACTGTCCTACTGCATCTCATATAGGAATCACCCCATGGATCAGTAGCGAGAAGTCCTTGCAACCCGTGGATTCCAACCACGACAGAATCACAGTGTATCTCGGGCCGCTAAACCAGAGATTATAAGTAATCCTTCCGCTTATGAAGGTCCACGGTCTTTAATGCTCCATCTCGACCATCTTCTGATATCTTCACGTATTTGTTGGTCGGAATGGTTTTCGAATATAAATTCGATCCCGGTCTTTCCATACCAACAATCGTATGGGTCCGATTTGATAGTCGGTGATTTAACTATCAAAATAATCAGTGTTTCAATCATGACAACCCAATGAGTCACTGGCTCAGTATTCAGCACCATTTGGCCTTTAACAACTGATTTACTTTTGTTAAACCAAAACTTCTAGCTCTTTTAACATTCAAAATACGATATTTGAATAACTCTAATTCGATTAAATTCCAATCGATTAACTCTAATTGATTAACTTTAACTGGTTAACTCTAACTGATTAACTCTACTTGTTTAACTTCTATCGATTAACTAATACTCGACATACATCCATTCGCTTGACTCTAGATCACAGCGATCACAATGGTTACGCCTGATTCCCTCAGGAAACATCCGACCGCCGTAGGCTATCAGCAGCCCTGCGAATTACGCTAGCAGTCGTACGAAATGGCAACTCGTCCTGCATAATTATGTTTGACCAACTCTAACTTGAATCACTATATTCTTATATACTAATGACCTCAGAACCATTATGTTATAATACTTAGTAAAATACTTTATAACCATATACAATTTCCACTCCATTCCCCTTTCAAAACATTCATTGTATTAGCATGAATCTCATTTACGATCGCCAACTAATATCAGCTTCAGATAATCCCGATGTTGTTCAAGTTGGGGTATTTTAATTACCTCTCAGACCTTGATCAAGCAACGTTCTTATCCTCAAATGAATATCAGTTGAAATCACAAAATCAATATTCCCATTTCCATATCGAAATACATTCCATTATAACTTGGGTTTAGTTATACAACCCTATAACCCACTTCTTTAACCAGATTCATTTATTTCCAATCTTCTTTCAAATCTGTTCGACCATTCCCCACTCTTGAAATCTTATTTCAAATTTCCCTTTTTACTTGATCTCATTTTCAAATAACGTTAATTCAATATTAATGATTTACATCTTGAAACTCATTTATATATTCTGGTTTATCTTAAACCTTTTTTTTTTAAACCTTATCTAAATTTAAACGATATTTAATCCAAAAACACATTAATTTGATAATCAATTCAAATTCAAATTGGTTGATTTAATTCCCTCAAACTTGATTATCTCGTTAGCCGATTCCAAATAAATTCTCACTTTAAATCAATTAATTATATAATTAATTTAAATAATTCCATAAATTTCTTCTTCACCAAAACAATTACCAAGGTGTAACTATGTGACCTTATTTCTCATCTTATACTTTCAAATCAATCTAATATCAGCATTTATTCTATAAGATAAATTTCTAACAAATCAAAAATCTTAAATAAATAAAATATTTATTTATTTCCCTTTTTTAACTTTTATTCAAAATAATATATTCAAAAACCAACCCCAGTTATAAAAATAAATTTTTATAACTTCATCTTTTCAGTTCACCTGACTGTGAATCAATATTCATGACACGATTGATTTTATAGGCCATACGCTGCCAAATACCCAACCAATATCACCCATTGGTTTAAACCAAACAGATGTTGAATATCAAATCCAATAATACAACAGGGCAGTTCATATATGAGAATATGAAAATAAATAATATATTTGAGGAATCCGGTTGGATCCCTCCAACCTGTTCTTCCCTATATACAAATGGTTAACTCAAATCAGATCATTCAACCCTTTAACTGATAAGCAATTCAAACAATTCAACCAATTAAACACGTTTATTTTATAAATGTGACCAACAAGGTAAGTTACCTTTATTGGAACCCATCGTTAGAATAATGATTCAGTATTTCACTGAAATTAAACGACGGTTTTATTTCATCAGTTAAATCAACAAGCAAACAGTCAACCATTGGCAAGCAGAGCACACAAAATAAAAACCCAATTTATATAAAATATAAATGAGAAAAAAAACTGAGTGAGTTTAACTCACCTGATTTACTTGTCGCTGAACGATTTGTTTAATTAAATTAAACTAATGTTTAATTTATTTAAAATTCTCGGATAATTCTAGGACTGTCCAGACTGGATCCAGAATGTAATGTTCATCGTAATGGTACCAGCATATCTTCTTTGATTCAATTGTTTGCAAAATAAAAATCGGCGGATCCTTCTTCAATCTTCTAGGCTTTTTGTTCTTGCATTCCAGGTGCTTTGTCTTAAAGTTTTTCTCTTCTTCTCGCATCGTTCTGTCCCTTTAGTTCCTTTACACTGCTTCCTTGTATTTCCCCTTCACCATGATTCTCGTTTTTGGGTTTTTTTTTTTTTTTTTTGAAACCTTCCAGGACTTCATCTCATTACCGAAACACTGCTCTGCCACAGTACCACCGAAGCACGGTTTCACATCACCAAGTCCACGCAAGTTCCTCCCAGTATCCACTTGTTCTCCGTTGGTTCCAGCCCCCCTTCTTCGTTCTTTATATATTTTTTTTTCCACAAACGCCCAAGCCTAGAACGACAGCCCACGCCCCCTTAAAACCGCAAGGCATTCTTCCCCAACCACTAATTCCTCACGTCCACTTCCCCACTTCTTCTACAGTATTCGCTGGAACACGGTCCTCTTCCATGTTCACTAGAAACCGCAGCTTCATCTTGACTCTCACCTCCAGTCCCTCTCCACACAAATCAAATAAGCACTCAAGTCCGTACATAGAATTTAGGCGTTCAAGTGGGAAGAACGTCTTCATTTTAGCAGTGAATGGGTGCAAATACACTTCGTTTTATATATATATATATTGAGGCACAGTTCTCGTTTTTGGTCATTACTGGAACAAATGAAATGGAGCGAGGTCATTTTATATATGTGAGAACGACGTGGTGACCAAGTTTTAGGTGTATAGGTTTTCAGAGAAACTTATAGGCTAGCTGATGTGGTCCATGTGGGTACGAGATTCAAAAACGTAGTTACCACGGTAGGAGTAAATTGGTCTCCAAGTAAATGAATTGTTTGGTCCCCACGGTATTCAAAAGCAAAAGGAATTTGGCTGAGAAAATTTTAAAAGTTTAAATATGTATAATATTATATTATGTTGAAACTTTGCCATGAAGTAATGCGTAAACCATCCTACAAACGACTTCTGTTTTCTGATAAAAAGACTAATCTTGATGTAAAAAGATATTCCGAACCCAATGGGACAAGTTTCGTCGAAATCCGAGGTCGTATGAAAAAATTTCCTTTATGAAACCGGAAATGAACACGCATTTAATTTTTTCACGATCACCAGATAAATCAAATCCACTTGAAACTGCGAACATCGACCATAACTTTTCGATACGAACCCAACGACACTAATTTCGTCGCATTCTGAGACTGTTGCTCCGGTAGCCCAATTTTAACGCGCACCGCACTGCCCTTCTGAACACCAAATTTCCCGATTTCTAAAAATAACAAACTATATACCTATCCTGACTCTAATCGACGATATGAACTCAACGGAACTGGTTTCGTGGCCTAATTCGATCGTCTGCTCCAGTTGTATCCCAATAACCCTTTATTGAATTAATAACGCGCTATATAAATTGAACGGACGTTTACAACTACCGTGGTCACATACGACACCTGTTTGCCACGCCATTCAACATCGTACAATAATTTAATGATACGACTCCAATGAAACTGATTTCGTCGAAATCTGAGTCCGTTTGCAAAACGGCTATTTTAAAGGCCTTTATTTTAATAACGATTTTTCACAGCGACTATTTCAAAATTTGATTTGGCCATATCTAACAATCTATAACACGGAATCTGGATTTTTCTCTTTCATATGAAAACTATCGTCACTACGGTTCCAACGTTTCTCGTTTCACAGAAATCCGACTTATATCGGACTCTGTATATCCATTTGAAGTTCAAAACTCCAAATTACGAACTGCACGCCATTTTCAAGCTCGTTTTATATTTAAATTAATATATATCGTTTAAACTTCGTTTAAATAGCGATTTAAATATAAAAATCCATTTATATTCGAAATAAAATATTTAAAACCAATTTAAATATTCAGATTCAAATGGTCGAAAAACATGGGTCGTTACAAGATTGAAGTTTACCTCGGAATATAAGTCAACTAAAGTCGACTAGAATAAAGTGGAAAGTTTGTTGTGTAAATAAATTGGCAATGGTTCTTGGTTTGGAATAAATAATAAGGGGATTTAACTAGTTCGAGAAGAAATCAAAGAACTTAGGTTAGTTGATAAAATCTAAATGGTCGATAAAGTAAAATTGAAGGAATAAATGGTGAGTTAGAGTACATGAGAATGAATATATAGAAAATCTAAATGGGTTAAATCTCATTTGAATGATATATCGAACATGAATCCAAGTGTGGACGATGAAATGAATGGAATGTAAATCTGAATATAGACTGTCTTCAACCCAAATTCATGACCTGAAAGTCGAATAAGTAGATTGAGTAAATGGAATAAACTTTAAGTAAGGTTGAAAATAGAATAAGAGAATAGGAAAAGGGTTGAATGAATAATGATTTAACATTAATGAGACGAACGAGCAATTGAATGTAGCGAAGGAATGAGAGAGTAATTTGAGATAAATGAAAGAAATAAGAATAATGAGATGCAAATATAAATTTGGCTATTCAAAATAAAGTGATAGTTAAGCGAATTTTTAATTTGGAACTAGTGATATAGAAATGAGATAAAAATAAAATTAAAAAAAAGACTTATTTTGTGGTGAATAGATTTAATATAAGGAAACCAATTTAAGAAAATGAAATAAGTCGATATGGAATTATATGTGTTGTTGGATTTAGTAAGTGAAATGGAATTTTCAAAAAAAAAACAAGGGAAAGGAAATGGTTTATATAAAGGAAACCATCAAAGATCTTAACCCTAATTTTGGATTTGGAAGTTGACTATATGGAACGACATTCTTGTAATATGAATGGAGTAAGAATAAGTAATGAAATTTGGAAATTGATGTAAATGAGTTTGGTAAATTGATTCATGTAAAATGAGTTAAGGATTTAATATAATTAAGTTGTAGTAAAGGTTAAAATAAATCCAAAGTTTGAACTAGAACTAATGCTTGAAATGAAACAAGAAACGAATAAAAAATTATGTTGGATGAAGTAAGCGATTGAATGAAAAATCTAATTCCTGGATTATGAAGTAAATGTAAATGTAAATGATTTAATGAACGAATAAATAAGTTGGGAATGAACATGAGTATACTTAAGCAATAAGGGTGAAACATATTCGAACATAATGAAATGAAAATCCATTTAGATGGTTGAACTTGGCTAAAATCTTTGGAACCGGAAAGTTTGAATTTGAAATGAAATAAGTCAATGTTTATGTAAAATCTGAAATAGTCGATAAGATGAAATAAAATAGGCATAACTTTTGATAGGATGATCGGAATCTGACGATTTCAGACTTTTCGGAAACCTTAGAAACCGAGCTAAAACTTTCGTTTATAAAGCCCTGTCGAATTCCTATGTTTACTAAGCTGAAATGCAAGTTTTAGTCGTAGTTGTATGTGTAGAAAATTTAAAAACTGAATAGCGATATTGTTTTGACCATAACTCTCTAACGGAGCGTCGGATTTTAATGTGCGAGTACAATTCAGAAAGGCCAGGACGTAAACTAAACTTTTTCGTAAAGTGTTAAGCCTAAATCTGATGTTTAAGGGGTTAAAAACTGGGTAAAACATTTCAGATCTGCATTTTCAGTGTGCGGGCTGAAGTGTTCGCTTTTATTAAAACAGTCATAACTTTTGGACGGATTATCCGAATTCGATGAATCCGGACAATTTGGAAAGCCGGAAACAAATACTACAACTTGTTCCTAGGGTGTCTTAAGCAAATTCCATCATTTATTAAGTGATAATCGACGATTTGTTTGCTGGCCGGTTACTAATAAGTTGTTTTGTAGTTGGTATGTTGAATATATGTTGTATAGAATATATGCCATTGCTATGTACTGTTGTGTGTTTGATTCTAATGCATGTTTGAGTGTTTTAGTAGGTGCAAGGAAGGGGTTATGCGTTAGAGCTTGCTTTGCACTAAGTATTAAGGTGATAAGGTAAGAAAACCGCAAAATAAACGCTAAAAGAGGTATGTGTTTGGGTTTATATGGGTTTTTGTGTTTTCCCCTTGTACACGGATGCCTCATCGATGTTGAGATGTATATTTTGGGTTGATATTTATATCGGGATTTTCCCGGAGCTCTCCGTACAGGGGAAATGCTACCAAAATTTTCCGTAATTTCGGGAGTTAGAAAATTTACGAGTTTTATAACTATAACTTATTTTATAAACACTATTTTAAGTATAGATTTGAAATAGATATGTGCTTAATATCGTTTCGTTCTCTTTTCGAGGACGAAAAGCTTTTAAGTGGCGGAGAATGTAACAACCCAAATATTTTATATATTAAATTTGAATTTTTATAACTAAAAGGAAAAAAAATTAGGGGAAAAATCAATTTTGTTGGTTGGAATAATAATGTCTGTTAAAAGTTGAGTAAGAATAGATTTCCAAATTTAGTTGAAATGTTGTAAAAATGAGACTTATTATTTTAATAATTGATGGAACTTTAATTTATTAAGTTAAAATAGAAATTTTAACTTTATTTGGTAATTTGGTGAAATTCTGAGCAATTAAATGATAAATTTGGATATAAAGTGTAAATGGATATATAAATTTATTTGAGACTTAAAGATTCATAAAATTTATTTATAAAATTTTATGTAAGTATAATTTGATTTAAATGGAATTTTACTAATATTTAAATTGAATTTAAAACGGTTAAATGAATTTTTAGATATTTAGTTAATTAGTTAACTGTGAAATTTAACTGTTTTGGCGACTATCTCAGAATTCGACGAAACAAGCACCATTGGATCCGGAACGGCAAATTATTATAGGATTTAAATTTTTAGAATAATCGGACATGTTATGTGATCGCACGGGATAAAACGCGAATTGAATCAGAGATGTAGAATAACTGAGTATTTATCGTATCGGGCCTTATATACATATATAAATAAGATCCATCTTTACCTCACCAGCTCATTTTTCACATTCACGTTGTTTTCCTTCTTACTTCCTCTTTATCCATGGCTGAAATCAAATTTCAAAACTTAGAAAATAAAATACAAGCTAAAAATAAAATCTCTCCAAAACTTATCGTATTATATATCAATTCGAAGCTCTTGACAGCACGAAGCTTCTGGTGCAATTTATTTCGACATGCAGCGCTTGGTCTCGCCGGAAATCGTGGTCAAAGTTGGCTAATTGCGTAACCCTAAGTGTCAAATTGGGGGCTTTTGATTTAGGCTCAAATCTGAGAATCGGCGACCTGGGTATTGAAGAGTATGTCCATACGAGTGTAACGGTGGTTTGCATGTTATTTATTGTCAAGGGGATCATCGGAATTTGGTCTTTAATGGGCAAGAAACCCGTTCGCTCTTAGCGTCGCCGCCGGAGGGAGGGGCCATCGTGCTCGACCAGACTAGGGGGAGAAGATGAGGATTTCGAGGAGGAAGGCAACAGTGGTGGTCTCGGGTCGTGAAGTGGACGGAGCAATGAGTATTTGATGGTCAAAGTTTTGGTTTTTGGGTTCAATTTTCATCATTTTACTGTAGCAAGCATGAGATGGAGCGGGAAGAGGAAGTTGGGGGTGGTGACGTGGCAGGATTGTTTTGGGTGAGAGTTTATGTTATTTAAATTTTTTTTATTTAAAATTCAAACGGTAAAACAATCATAACTTCTTCATACGACCTCGGTTTGACGCGCGGTTTATTGCGTTAGGATCGTGTCGGAATTGCGGACATTTTGACGCTCGTTTGGCTACGTTTAGAGACTGTCAAATTTTGGCCCTTAGTTGGACGTTCGATCAACTATGGACGCAGAGGTGAGTGATTTTTCGCTCACGAAATACTGAATTATTCCCATATTTATTGAATTAAATCATGAAGTAAGTTAGGTGGCATGGTTATGTTGGATTGTTGATGTGTGGTTTAAATTTAACATGCAAGTGGGTTAACATGCAATCTAAGTAAATGATTTGTTATTTAATTAAATTTGAATCTCTAGTTGAATTCGAACCCTTGTTAAATCCTGGAACAGTTAATGCTGAATTAGTTGAATGAAATTGTTGTGATGGATGTTGGTTGAAATTTATTACTGAATCTATAGTGACATTTTAAATGCTCTTTATTTCAGTATATTGTAATGCATGTTGATTTTTGACGATAAATCCCATTTACCCTTGATGTTACGGGCATCTAATGAACCCGGGATCTATCGATAAAATAAACTAAGAACACAGAGTGAAATGATAAATCTCTGTGACCCTGATTTGGATTGAAATGATAGATCCATCCCTGAAATATCGAGAAATTAAATTTAAAATGACTTGGCCATTGGAAAGATAATTATATACAGACATCGGTTGGTTAAATGATTTTAAATATTTGAAATTTTGTTTGATAGAATTTTCCCTTTTAAAGAATGTACCGATACTCGATAATTTAATTCTTTAAAGATTCTGAACTCGGATGTTAATTAAAAAGTGTTAAAGGAATTTTCCAAAAACAAAGTGGAAATATTTAAATTGGGTTTGAATATGATTTAAAATCTTTTCAAATTAAGAGTTTGGTTTAGAAGGAAATAAATTCTTATGTAATCTAATTCTTGGGAAATTTGGAAATCGAGGGTATCTGAGTTGTTTTAACTCAGTTTGAATGTGTATTTGAACTCTGGAAATCAAATAATTGTTTGGAACGGGGTTGAAACGAGATATCGAATTTAATGAACTCCGTTGAGACCAGAGGATAGATTCAAGTATTTGAAATTTGGAAGGAAGAAAAGATTTTGATTAGAGAAATTTATTTTAAATATATTTATGCATTTGATTCCAAATAATTATTCTTGCTTTAAATTTATTACTCGCCTTTGCTTATAACTATTGTATTTTTTTTAAATAATTTTTTCCTTATAATTCATTTTTCAAAATTTTCTAGTAAACCTATATTTTAAGTAAATATATAATACTTAAATTACTGATTTATTTTAATTATTATATCCTATATGTACATATATATATTTATTTATATAAATTTATTATATTATTATTATTATTATTACTATTGTTATTATTATATATAAACATTTAGTTTACAAGTGTTTTAGAATTATAAATTTCTTCCGAATGGAAATGCTTGAGTTTGAACCGCAGGTTCAAATGGAGTTGAGATAAGAATCCGTGATAATTTGAAATCTTTGAGATAAATTATATTCTATTTGAATATAAGTTGTTTTGAAATATTATATGATTATAATATAATGATATGAAATATATTCTAGTTTAGAATATAATCGGTTTGGGTATGATTATGATATGTCGATATGAAAATTTAATCGTTGAATATAAATTGGGTTCGAAACAGAAGATGATATTTTGATATGAAAGCGAACCTTTATCAAACATAAAAGATCCGACCGATGTGAAAGATGTAACTGTTGGTTGTTAAAGAGACCGGAGTCGACATAAGGCATACTCTCTGTCAGTGTCGATACCACTTTGACAACTGTGAACGTTATGACGTATCCAGATTGAGTATGACGACTTGGAGGCGATTATTGAATCGAAGAAGATGATCGATGACGAAATAGCCCAGACCTTCGGGTCAGAATTGAAATGACTAAAACAGGAGCTATACCGTGACTAACTGAGGCAACACCTTTGATCGGACACACTTCTTCGATAATATTTCTATGACTATGATGATGATGATTTGGGCCCGTTTATGACTTTGGGAGTGTGTTCCGAGGTGGGCGGTAGTGGCTGCTATGCGTTACCACCGGTCCGGGAGTGCAATTGGTAGAATCCTACCCTGGGCATTGCCTCGAGTTCCTTAACATATTATCCTTATCGAACCCCATACGATTTTGATTTGTATCGTACCTATGGAGTGCCCTCTGAGCCATCGTTTACGGTGGGTTTACGGTACTGTATAGACTACGGTATTATAAACGGTGTAAGGGTAAAAATGTAATCCCGCTTACGCTATTTTCAGTATTTATACTTTACTGAATAGACATTATAATAATAGCGTATTATTATATAGATATTAGTTTAATGGATCCTCGAGAGATGGAAAAAAATAAATCCCGTAACATCTCTTGAGTTACTGCACCCATGACACTTATATTAATTCGTATTTTAATTTGACTAATATGAGAATGATTTAGTGCTGATTCGAGTGTTTGTTGTGTTTTATTTTTATGCAATACACTCGGGTCAGCAGGCATTTGCAGTTAACAGGGATGACTGTGACTAGGAGATCGAAGACGAAGATTTGGTATATCTATTATCTATACATATGTATATCCGCTGCATTATTTCCGCTGCTTATTATGTACAGCTGTATGTATATGTAACTCTGATAATCATTGAATGCTATAACCGATGTATACATTTCAACTGCTTTTAAACTGCTATTTGTTTATTATATGTTGTCCTTCCGCTGTGAGGTTCTGTGATTGGTTTTTCTCTTCTTTCTTTCTTTTCTTCTTTTTCCAATAACTACCTGCATTTGCGATTTGTTTGGGTCGACATGGGTGGTTTATTGTAGATTTGAACGGTCAAAAATACGGGTCGTTACAATATATATATATATATATATATATATATATATATATAAGCGGCAACACTAATTCGAGATTAGGGGATTTGTTTTACTGGTAAGAAATGAAATTGGTAAACTAAAGACATTAATGTTATATTTAGGGATAATACAATAGTTACATTAAATATGGAAAAAGAGAGTACATGTAGTAAATGCATTTAGGCATTTCAAATATGACATGAATAGAAAAACAATGAATAAATAGCCATCAATAATGGCTATGAGAAGGATAAAATAAAAATAAAAAAATATTAAATTCCCTTTAGTAAAATAGTTAACACATACTATATTTTCTACGATTAAAAATAAAATTAAAATAAAGGCATAGTTGGATACCATATTTGATAAGAACATGAGTGTAAGTAAACGTATGGTATTTATTTACATAAATAAATAATAATTATGTTAAAAAGGTAGAGAAAACTAAATTGTTGCCTTGTTTAAATAAAAGAAAAAGGGAAACAAATTTTATACGATTAAGGTATAAACAAAGGAATGGTTTTGTTAAATAAATGTTCATTAATGTTCTTTAACAAATAAAAGAGGGCTAGATTCGTAGTTTGGCACCTATATAAACAACCCTAAGCTCATTGTAAACTTCACAACAATTCGTGGCGAAACCACGGCTCCCTTCTCTCTCATTTTCTTCTTCTCCAAAAGATCTTGGATCTATTCTCCCCTCTTTTCTCTACAACATCTATTCTTTAAAATAAAAAGAATAAGATCTAGAACAACAATGAAATAGAAAAAAGATTCAAAGCTAAAGAGAAGATAATGGATTCAGATTTGCGAATTTATGCAACAAAGAGAAATCAAAGATGATTCAAAAACAGAAATCGAAGCTAAGAAAAAGAGGGAAAACAATACTAGAGTTATCTAGTACTCATTTTGAAGACGACAAGCAATGTGAGTGGTTTATAATACAACTTTTGTATAAGATTATTATTTATCGTTCAAACATTCCCCATGTAAAACATGCGATGAAATTATTGTGAAAGATTGGACCTGTAATGTTTTCATATGTTAAATTATTATATGGTCACGTTCCTCCTTTTATCCTTCCCTCTTTATTTCTTTATAATTAGGCTATCTCGAGCCTAAATCTATCATGAAATGAATACGATTGAATATTGCGAACGAAAAGGGGAAACACTAGATTTTGGGATATGACATAAATTGGAGAGTTGGGTTATGAATTACAAAGGGGTTTGGGTATAGTATACCATTAACAAGGTTTCAATGTGTAAACCAAGTTGGGAAGTATAAGTATGAACACGATTTGGGTTTTAGCATAAGATTGTCATCATTGAAAAGATTTGAACTTGTTAATTAGCCTGTGACACTAGAATAAAACTTGGATTTGAATTTGGGGATTTAATATGTTAGTCATATTTTTATAGGACTCGAACTTATTTAAAAATATGAATACCATTGGAAATAAATGATTTGGAATTGGTAAATTTGAAAAAAAGTTGGGTAATTGGGTTACATGTAATTTGGTATGAATCAACATTAAATTTGTCTAATTAATGACCACTTAAATAGGCTTAAAAGTAATTTTGAACTGCATAACATGAAATTTGGGGGTTTGGGTGAAATACGAATATTAATAAACCTTTGACACGAGGTTAGACGCAATTGTGGTATAAGACTGCCCGGAACCACCAGGTAAATCCAGCTGCCACAATTGGATGCCTAATGTGAGAGGTCAAAGGAGGAAATTTGAGTGTAACTGTTTATGACATGAGGATGGACTCAAGTTGTGGCGTAAGACTGCCCGGAACCGCCTGGCACATCCAGCAGCCACAAAATGTTAGTCCAATGTGGGTGGTCATACATCGTTATGGCATAATGAATGCATTAAGGAATACTAACCATAATAAGACATGTGGGTGACAAGGGTATGGTTAGAGGGTTAAGTGGGTAAAGGTAAGTATAGACTTAATTGTAGTAAGACAAGATATGTATAAACATGTAAGTATAAGACTTAACCGTAGTAAGACATGTGTAAAATATGGAAACAATAATAATAAAAAGGTTAATCTGAACTAATGACGGAATATGGGGAATGATAAATAACCTATTACAAATTTGAATAAGAAAAAAAGAAGGATAATTGGTTAGACTTGTCCTAGGGACAAAAGGGGAAAATATGACTTATGGGATACGATAAGTTATATGAACGAAAAAGGGAAGAATAAGATAACTTATTTGAGGAGATATACTTAATTACAAATTAAGCGGTTTGAAAAGGAATAAGAAGTAAATTTTGAATCATATATGTTGGTTGGGTAGAGTAATTCCCGAGGTGTCAGTCTGATGTTGATCTCGGTCTTCGGGGCTGGTATTTAGGGGGTTGTTCCCCCAATCAGTATATATGTGGGATAAGGTATACTTAACAATGAATTAAATATAACATGCTGTTGTGACCCAAAAAGGGAATAATTTATGAAATTGAAAGACAACATGTAATAAGGCTTATCAATGGACTTAAGTAAGTTAAGTATAAATTCAGTTGATAAGCAACGGTAAACATGAACTAAGTATCAAACCTTGGTTAAGAGAATCAAGTAATAAACCTTAGTTAAAATAACTAAGTAGATAACGAGAAAGAAAACTAAGTAGTAAACCTTAGTTAAAGTGGACTAAGTTGTATACCTTAGTTAAGAAAAATGAACGATTGATAGAACTAAGTAGTAAACCTTAGTTAAAAGGACTAAGTAGTAAACCTTAGTTAAGAAAACGACGATTCCGGAAACTAAGTAAACCTTAGTTAAAAACAAAGAGGGCTAAGCAGTAAACCTTAGTTAAAGAAACTAAGTAGTAAACCTTAGTAGAACACGATAAGGAGCGCACGGCCGTCTGATTTTAAAGAAGGCTCCAACGAATTGGGTTACGAAGCCCGAGGCTTCGAGGGCACATGAGGGTACTCTTGGTATCCCTCTGTGAGGCTGCAGATGATCCTCCTGGGCTCACAGAGGTTAAGGTCTGCGTTAGAAGAACCAAGGGTATGCCTTGGTTGCAATAAATGGCAACCTAAAGACTAGGATGGACCAGCGTGATTCGGCGAGACCAGTAGCCCTGTGATAGCAACTCGTCGTCTACCTACCATCTTGAGTCAGTCGAAATAAGCACAGCGGAAAGGCGGAGAACTCCTACGAACCATATACTTGCTATCTAGTTGTGGTTGCGGTTGGCCATAGGTTAGTGGGGCATAGAGGGGCCGGCATATAGTTCTCATTTTTCAAGGATGGCCATTCATTAGTTGAGGGAGGGGTCGAGTGGGACCATAGCCACTAGAAAAACAGACCTTAGCATCTGCATCGGCGGACAACTTAAAGCTCCCGACCGAGTTCCGTGTTTCTTGACTTGCCCTGCCACGGGACTCGGGTAGCACATATGGAGTACATGTGCGTCTAGTCATCGATAAACGGTTCACGATACTTACGCGGGGAAGGTCTAGGAACATATATCGCTCTGGGTAGTGTGTCCTAGACTAGAGGGCATATTTCGTTATGTAGAATAATCCCTAGTAGCCCTAGGTGGCATAAATCCTAACCGAATTAAGGAAACGTGGCAGTCCAAACAATTACGGAAATGGTGGCACTACGCTGAGGTAGTATATAGTTACGTAATGAAGTCCGTACGATAAATGGAAAGGGACTGTACACATACATGGAAAAGATAATACGAGTAGGGGGTATCCACATATACGAGATATTAGGTTAATATACTAGTATGTGAATAAGAACGACATGAGTTTAGCCTTAGGTGCTAATGACGAGATTAACCTAATAACTAAGAAAATATACGGAACGGTATATGTAGTGTTACACAGAAGTTTATTATAAGTCCTCTCACACAGAACTTATGTTCTGACCCCCTCCTCATTACATACTTCCAGGTTAGGTTCATGACAGAGATAGTATAGCTTTTGATATTGGTTAGACAGTATGATTTATAAGGTAAAGCTATTTTTAAATATACTATATTTTAATTCCTTCCGCTGTGAGATGCTCTACGAGTTCTGACATGTTTCTTTATCTCTATCTTTTTCTGCAGGATACCAGAGCACCCAGCTCGGGTTTTGATAGATTGAATTTGAAAAATTCGGTCTGTCGGAATCCGGGTTGTCACATACGGCGTGGTCCCTTGAATTACTCTCTTTTAAAGCAAAGTTTTAAATAACTGTTTTTAGTTCTCACACCAGTCACATGACTGACCTGGAGTTTATTGTTTTAACCTAAACTCTGGGTGCCCCTATTTTCTACACGGGCAACTAGTAGTTTTGGTTTTGCAGATTTATATTCACAGGATCCTGATTTACAGCTGGAACGATGCTTGGAAAGCTCTGTATCCGTGTATTACTTTCAGTTGTGTTTTGTATTATTTTCCGCTGCGATGTATTTAATTGTAATCTAAATCTCTGATATTTGTCAAATGTGTAATATTTATTCATACTCTGTATATTCTTATATTCTGATGGAATTGTTGTAATAAACAATGAAATGTTATTCTGTTTGCGTTCCGGTGTGTTGTTCTCATCTCAATCCGTGCTTTCCTTACCGGGGAAGTTCGGGTTGTTATAGAGTGGTATCAGAGCTTTGGTTTACAGAGCTCGAGAATAAGACACATTAGAACCATACGAAAGAATCTATCAGAAATTGGATTAGTAATATCCAATTAGAATGACTCGTTAGAGATAGGATCAGTAGTATCCTAGAACGAGTGTGAAGAGTATATTTTTAAAATGAAAACAATATTGTTTTGAAAATTTAAATCGTTTTAAATGTATTTGAATATTTATTTATATTTAATTTGGGCAATCCAATATATAAAGATTTTACATATATGCGTCATGAAGGTATATTCAAAGTTTTAATATACTGGATAGATATAGAATCACATTCTAGTCGCCTGGAGATGGTGTTGATAATGACCATGACATCATCAATATTTATGTTCGTGTTTCGAAGGTGTGATATATATATTTCCATCAGACTGGTGTGAGAACCAAAACTATATAGGATTATTTGTTGTGATTTGGCATTAAAAACATGATTTTCTGTATATATATATATCAAATTATGAATTTGGAAAGCTAATTCACTAATTGATTGATGGTTGTGTTGTTTGTTTATTTGTTTGATATTTTGAACCACTTAGCCTAATGGCATCAAATGTTGAATTATATCGAAAATTATTTGCAACTGCATGCATGTACATATATATGTGTGAATAGGTCATAGCAAAGAGGCTAGAGCAGAAGAATAAAATTGTTTGCCCGACAAATAGGTACATGTTTACCATAATTTACTGTTTTGTTTGGGTGATAATGATTTTATGAGCCGATTGGCCAGCCGCTTAGTTTTTTCTTTTTCTTTTTGATTGAAGAAGGCCATGGGAGGCTATATGAAATATCCCAAAGTCCCCGGTGCAGGGGAGGTTATGGCGAATTTTTTTGGAAAATTAGGGTGTTAGCCAAATTTTTGAAAAATTTGAAAAGTTCTTAGAAACGAAAAGTTGAAGAACTTAAGCCGTAAAGAAAATAAAGGAAGTTGAGTTGATTATTTAAACGACTTTCGGCTTCGTTCCTTTTCGGGGACGAAAAGTTTTAAGTGGGGGAGAATGTAACAACCCAGAAATGCGAGGCAGTTTTTTTTTGTGGCAATTTTAACGAATTTTTAATATTTAAAATGGATTATTTTAAATAATAATGACGAGAAATTTATTTCGAATAGAATTAGAATGTATATATTTATATACGTCGTCGTTAGAATATAAATATTTATTTATATATATAAAAGGAATTGAAAATGACGCGGTAGTTCGATAATTCGATTTCAAAGTTCAATTGAACATACCGGGTGCAAAATAAACCGGATTTTAGTGAAACCAAAAATATTAGAATCTATTTAAGAATATCTTTCCAACGAATCCGAAAAATTGAAATTTCATAACGGGAATCAAAAGACATGTCCTGTAGAAAATTCAAAATAGTCGCTATGGAATTCAGGCCCTTAAAAATGAAAATTTTGCAAACGACCTTGGAATTCGACGAAACCACTTTTGTTCGATCCGTGATGTCAAGTTATTGCTAGATTCAAAAATTCATAATTTTTCGATTCAATATGTGAGCGTGGCGAAGGAAAACGCGTTTGACCAGTTTCAGTTGATTTCGATCGACCTGAAAATGACCATTTTTCAAACGGTCTCGGAATTTGATGAAATTAGTTTTGTTAGGACCGTATGTTCAATACGAAGCTAGCAAATATTTTTTGAGAATTTTTAGAGTTCGTATGTGACCCCAGTAAATTGAAATGTACATTTAAAATTCAATATAATGATTTAAATGTAAATTTGACGAAAACTGATCGGAATGATCGAATCAGCTTACTATACATATCCCATTGTGTTCGGAATGGGGGTAATTAGCTAGGGACGATAGTCGTTGGGTTCGATTTCGGGTTCGGATGAAAAGTCAACTAATGGAGGATTAAATTAATTAATTAATTAAATAAATATCTTCCTTTATTCCCTCAGCCCCCTATACTTTTCCCTCATTGACCGATCAGTTGAAATTAAAAAAAAAAGAGAAAAGCTTCAGGCCGTCGCCCCCTTTCCCGATGAACCACCGTCGCCAGGCAATGGTCGCCGCCCCCCCATGGCTGCGCCATCCTCCGACGCCACCCTCTCTCCTCCTCTGACCATTCGCGAGCCAATGTCTCCCCCCCAATCGATTTCAGACCTCGCCACTAGGAACCCACGCCCCAAATCGCCGAGTCCGACCAAACCCCAGCCGCCGGAGATTGGCACCGCCATCTGGACCTCTGCCACCTCGTGATTTCGCAGACCACCCATCGTTGAAGCCTTCCATCGCGACCAACAAACCTCTGACGAACTTCGACGCAACCCCCCTCCCCTGCTCTTGACGTCCAGACAAAGATAAGGTGATTTTTTATATATCCGATTTATTTAAATTAAAAACACACTTTAAAATTCAGTTTTATAAATTAATAACACAGTGAGTTTGTTTTTAAAGTGTGATTTATTTTCGGTTCTTTTTCTTTATATGAAAGGTATAATTTTTATATGAAAGAATATATAAGAAAGGTATAATTTTTATATGAAAGAATATATAAGAAAGGTATAATTTTTATATGAAAGAATATATATGTAAGGTATAATTTTTATATGAAAGAATTTTAAAGAAAAATATAATTTTTAATGTCGGAAAGAAGTGATAAAGTTGTGATTTTTTATTAAGGCAAAAATACGAGTTTTAGCCAGGGTGTGATATGAAATTACTTTTAGAAGGATAAAAATAGAATTTTTATATAATAGATAAGTTAAAAATATAACTTTTATATAAGCAGTAAGTTAAAAATATAATTTTTATCGTATGTAAGGAATAAAAATATAATTTTTATATAGCAGAGACTATAAAAATATGATTTTTATAAGATAGAGAATATAAAAATACAATTTTTATATATGTTGTAGCGAAAAGATTTGATCTTTATAAATATAGCGGAGTGATAAAAATGTGATTTTTAAAGGTGAACAGTGCGACAAAGATTATGTTGGAAGTACGGGCAAATCCAGATGTTCAGAAATTCAGAAATAAAACTGAAGGAGTGGAACCCTCGGTGAGAACTTCTCACTTTAAATTTTCGTTTCTAGTTAAAATATATACTAGGATGTAGACGGTGCTTAGTAGCACCCGACACCCGTCGTCCACAGACCATGGATGGCTTGTATGTTTGATTGTTTGTTGTGGTCAAAATTTATTGTGTGTTGTGAGAAGAAATAAAATATTTATATAGTTAAAAATATTTTATCGTTAAAAATATATTTTTTAACGGGTATGTGAATGAATAAAAATCTGTGTTTGTTGATTTGAAACCCCACACGGGTATTGGGATGATATTTGGCATACACTAATCCCAATTATTTAATTGTATGTCGACCGATTGGTCGACAGGCTGTGTAAGCGTTAATTATTTATATTTGATGCTTATGCAGTTGTGTGGTGCACTTTGGATGATGGTTGATTATTTGTTGTTGCTATTATATACATGTGTTGTATGAAATCCATATAATTAACATTATATGGTGATTGATTGGGCCTCGTTCCAATTGGGAAATAATGAATATTATAAAAGAAAATTCATGTGTTGAATAGAATAAATAGTCATGTGTTGACAATGTTCAGGTGTTGAGAATTCATATGTTGAAAGTGTATTCATGTATTGAATAAAATATTCATACAATAAATTTTACCTTTTTATTGTAAGTAAGAAGAAATATAGATTCACGTGTTGAATAGAATAAATTTTCATTTGTTGAATAGAATAACGAATTTATTGATATATATAAAGCCGTGTTGATTAGAGTTGCGCCATTTTGACGTGAGCGATATTTATATCGATTATATACGTTTTTATAATGAATATAGAAAAAGAAGTGATTTCAAAATATAACGTTTTGAAAATATTATTATTTGTATATCGATGATGTGGAATATTCAATTTCGAATCGAAATTGAATATAAAGTTGAAACCGTTTCGAAAACGAATTTAAAACAATTTATAAAATACGTTTTAAAAGGAAATGGACGAAATATATGTAATATATATATTATATATAATGGCCTGAATAGAATGCGCCGCGGCAGTTCGTGAATTTCGACCATTGACTTCAAATTGACGTTGCAGGAGATCCGACCGTCGGATTCTCCTCAAACTGGAACCGTTGGGTTCGTATCGAAAAGAGCTTTCTAACGAATATTTGAAATTAGAAATCTAACGGTTGAATTTGGAATTATGTCCAAATCAAATTTGGAAAAAGTCGTTGTAAGTGCAGTTCGATGGCTGTTGATGGAAATCGACTGTATAGACCTTGATAAAATTATTAAAAATATCTATAATTTGTGAAAAATCATAAGAAATGGTTTGTGAAGAACTGGGATGAAAAATTCCAGATTTGAAAAGATAAAAATAGATTTTTTTATTTAAATGAACTAGTTTTGAACCAGAAATAAAATCAATTTATTTTTGGAATAAATAAATTGAATTTGAAGTGGTTTTAAAAATAATCAGAATTTCCAATACGTGAATTGGAATGGATTTGAATCGAATTTATCTTTGGAATATTTCGATGTTGGATTTCATGATTATACAGGTATAGTTGTGGGAATTTGAAAGATATATTTATATCGTTATTCCCAATACGATATTTGTTGGTTTCAGAATTTGATATTGAATATAAGTTGATATATTTTCTATTCAGAGCCTTGTATTTAATATCAAACGTGATTTGGGTTTGTCGTGAATAGTGTCTTCATTAACACTGTTCTTAAGCCCAGTTGAGAAGAACATTAAATCTTCCTATTTAGATTTAATGAAGTGCACCAATTAAATGATATTTAATTGGAATTGAATTTAAATTGGTTTTTGGGTTTATCGTGAGCGGTGTTTTGAATAACACCTATTCTTTAACCCGATTAACAATAGAATGTGATTTTGGGTTTATCGTGAACCGTGTTTTAGATGACATTGGTTCTTTAACCCAGTTAAAGTCAGGATATTGATTTTTGGGAAGATTAAAACTAAGTGGAGTTTTAATGAATCTTTAATTAGATTGAAAGTGAATTGATTATTTAAATTGTCAAATCTGAAAAGTGATCGAGAATGGAGTATCACCAGTTTTACTCCAAAACGATAGTTAAATCTTTAATTAGATTTGAACGTGAAATGGTAATTAACTTTACCGATAACACCGTGGTGTTAGATATGGAGTATTACCTGTTTTTCTCCATGAGATGAATAGTTTGGGATTGGGAAATAAAATAAATAATTACTTCGGTGTGGTTCGCTAATCCCGACTTGTTTGGAAAACCATAATACGGTTTGAAATGATATCCAAAGGAAGATTAAAGAATAAATTTAGAAGAATTTATCTTTGATAAAATTAATGGTAACCTATTCCCTAATGATGTGAAAATTTGAATAAAAGAATATTCTGAATTGGAATGAGGCGTATGTTGTGTTTGTGTAACACGTGTTTATTATATACGCGGGTTATTCGGAAAGGTCGGGTTTATACCCATTCTGAATAACCGATTTGACGATATGTCGAAGATGAAGACAGCGGTTGAAGACCGGAAGTCTTCACATCGTTTGGGTGATTACTGATGACCTTGATTGGGCTGTACACCCAAGATGAGGGAATCAGTCGGTGATCGTCCAAACGTACTTGGAGATCGATGGATATGCGAGGAAAGTGCCTCCAGTTTCGTTCAGACCCAAAACGAACTTGTAAATGGACTGTGTGTCTGACATTGGATTTTATTCTATGTTGATTGATCTCTATTAAATATACATCTGTTTGGCGGCGGAGAATTTATTCTCTTGCTTAATGCCCTTCTCTGAGACATACGAACTCAGAGGTTGTATATCGATGGACATCAGTCGCATGGAGTGAATTGCCAGTGTGGCACGCGCAAGTAGCAATTGATCAAGGCTTCTGTTGAAAAGCAAAGTCTTGTGGTTGATGATCAAAGCACGGCCTGTGTGGCGCAGCTTTGTGTATAACGTGAATTCGCGGGCCTCACACCTCGGTATGAGTCAAAAACGGGATAGTGACTACAGGGAGAGCACGACGTTTCTTTCTAGCTAGTGGTGGTGTCAGTGCTTTAACTGGCTGACATTTATATACTTTTCACCCATATGGTTGTTGGAATGCGAGGCGCCTCGGATATAGGTCTGTTAGGATCGGGAAACGTGTTCTCAGGAATTGCCAATCCTCCAAAGTTAGGTGAGGACCGGCCCTGAAGATCCAAGGATTGCTGTGTGCGGTCCTGAGACATTTGCTGGAGTGTCTCGAACGGAGAGGAGCTTGCCCCTTGCCTCGACTCATGACAGAAATCCAATTTCCAATACGTGATAATGCGGTTTTATTTGTAGAGCCTAGTATAGTGACATGATAGATGGTACCCATGCCGCCTATGATTGATATTTATGATTTGAATTGTTTTGACACTATACACTTATAATAGTATCAAATGATTTGTTTTAAACGTACCAAGCTTGTTTGGCTATTATAAGGGAAAACCCTATCCTCCGGCTTGCGTTGCATTGTGTGATGGGACCTGGGTCTTATAATAGCTTCATTTTTCGAAAAAGCATTGCGTTGTTTATTCTATGCACTGGTGTTCTTGGGAGGAAACCCGTTCCGTGTTATACGGCGTGGTCCTTTGAATTACTCTCTTTTAAAGCAAAGTTTTAAATAACTGTTTTTAGTTCTCACACCAGTCACATAACTGACATGGAGTTTATTGTTTTAACCTAAACTCTGGGTGCCCCTATTTTCTACACGGGCAGCTAGTAGTTTTGGTTTTGCAGATTTATATTCATAGGATCCTGATTTACAGCTGGAACGATGCTCGGAAAGCTCTGTATCCGTGTATTACTTTCAGTTGTGTTTTGTATTATTTTCCGATGCGATGTATTTAAATGTAATCTAAATCTCTGATATTTGTCAAATGTGTAATATTTATTCATACTCTGTGTATTCTTATATTCTGATGGAATTGTTGTAATAAACAATGAAATGTTCTTCTGTTTGCGTTCCGGTGTGTGTTGTTCTCATCTCAATCCGGGCTTTCCTTACCGGGGAAGTTCGGGTTGTTATAGTCTTGGTCGATTTTGCGATCGATCGGGTCGGGCGGAACCCGGGGTCGTTACATATATATTTAATTAAATAATAATATTAAATTCATGAATTTCTTGTTCATCGCTACGAACTCCAAATGAATCCCAACGACTGTCGCTCCTAGCAAAATACACCCATTCCGAACACATGGGATATGTTTTGTAGGCCAATTCTACTGTTTCAATAAGTTTTCTTTAAATTAAAATATGAATCAATATATATATTTAATTCGAACGCACATTTTAATTTACCGAGGCCACATAAGGACCCCAAAATTTCCAGAAAAAATATTTCTAGCTTCATATTGACGATACGGTCCTAACAAAACTAATTTCATCAAATTTGAAGACTGTTTGAAAAATGGCCATTTACTGGCCGATCCAAATTGAATAAAACTGTCAAAACACGTTTTCCTTTGCCACGCTCACGTATTAACCCCAAAAATTATGAATTTTGGAATCTAGCAATAATTTGACATCCTGGATCCAACAAAAGTGGTTTCGTTGAAAATGGAGGTCGCTTGCAAAATGGCTATTTTTAAGGGCCATATTTCCATAGCAACTAATCTGAATTTTCAACTGGACATAACTTTTTATTCCCGCTATGAAATTTCGATTTTCAGATTTGTTGGAAAGATATTTTCAAATAGATTCAAATATTTCTGGTTTCACTGAAATCCAATTTATTTTGAATCATGTACATTCAACTGAAATTTGAAATTGAATTTTCAAACTACCGCGCCATTTCCAATTCCTTTTATAATTAAAACGAATATTTATATTCTAATTTCGATTTATATAAATATATACATTCTAATTCTATTCAAAATAAATTTCTAGTCCTTATTATTTAAAAAAATCATTTTAAATATTAAAAATTCATTAAAATTTTCAAAATAAAATTTTAAATTGGTTCTGATTTTCCGGGTTGTTATAATAAGCTTATATTTTTTTTAGGGTATTAAATTCGACTGCTATTTAACATTAATTAGTAAATATATATACGCCCCTCCATATACGTACTCTAAACACCACGAAAACAAACACACTGCTACGTCTTGACGTTCCTGATTCGATGAAATTAATTGCATTGAAAACCGACTTCGTTTGAACAACGACGTTATTTTAAATTTTAATTTGTTTGTCAGTTCACCTTTAAATTTCACACACAAATAAGACAACTTTGATTGGCTTCAAACTGGAAAATTGGCAATAATAAGTTATACGTATTCCAGTAAAATTCATTTTGTCGAAATCGGAGGTCGTTTGAAAATAACTATTTATAAGGCCTATATTATATCGATAAAATATAAACAAAATTTAAAACAATTCAATTAAACAATAATAATTTATTATTATCATATATATCCAAATAAAATAATATATCACTTCAAATTCAATCAATATTGAATTATAATTCAACATTAATTTTCGAGTTAAACGATATCCAAAATATATTAAAATCCTTATTTAATTTATTAAATAAACATTATGTTTATTAACGATTTCCATAGCGATTATTTGGAAATTAAATTTGGACACAGCTTACAATATATAAAATGAAATTCCAATTATTCTCTTTCATTCAAAAATTATAATCTAATAGATTCAAACATTTCTCGTTTCATAGAGTTCCGACTTAAAACAGATTCTGTATATTCAATTGAAGTTCAAAACTCAATTACACGAACTACCACGACGTTACGAGTTCACTTTAAATTAATATAATTAAAACATTCAATCGTTGTTGAATAAGCAAATTAAATATTAAATCCATTAATATTTCTAATATAATATTTTAAACAAGTTTAAATATTCGAATTCAAATAATTGTCAAAATCCGGGTCGTTACATTCTTCCCCCTTAATAGAATTTCACCCCCAAAATTAGTAAGTAAGAAGAATGCTCCAAACCTAATTATTTCTAAAAATAATTATTTTAAAATATTATCAAACATATCTAAATTAAAATTTTATGGAAAAATTCGCCAGCATCTCCTCTACATGGCTAGATTGGAACAACTACAATTCACCACTTTGGGCCTCACATCGATCAAAAGAAAATTTAGCCAAGCAGCTACCCAACTCAGGGGTATAAAATCAGTCATCCAATTAATAATATTAAGGTTCACCTAGTTACCCAAGCAGCTACCCAACTCAGGGGTATAAAATCAATCATCCAATTAATAAAGCAGCTACCCAACTTAGGGGTATAAAATCAATCATCCAATTAATAATATTAAGGTTTACCTATTTATCCAAGCAGCTACACAACTCAGGGGTACAAAATCAATCATCCAATTAATAATATTAAGGTTTACCTAAGCCAAGCAGCTACCCAACTCAAAGGCATGAAATCAATCATCCAATTAATAATATTAAGGTTTACCTATTTATCCAAGTAGCTACCCAACTCAGGGGTATAAAATCAATCATCCAATTAATAATATTAAGGTTTACCTATTTATCAGAAAACTAATACTTTAATCACAAAGAAAAGCACTTAACAGTTCTTCGTCTTCCAACCTGCATTCAACTCAATATATGATGCAAATAACCATTACAGAGTTTAAATCATTCTGTTTCATTTCATATGTGATTATTTCTCAGAGGTACTATATTGGAATTTACTTCTTTAATTTCCAATTCATTTAATTATTGACGAATCCTATCAATCTTGCATCCAACAAACAAACAATCAACATAAGAAAACCATTCTATTTTCCTTCTAATTTCATTTAACTTATCTTTAGTTAAATTTTGGTTTATTTAATCATGGTTATATTAAACCAATTACAATCCCATTTGAATTCCCATTCAAATCAATCAACAAACCAATATCCAAATAATTTTAATAAAATTATTTCTTTTCTATATAAAAATATAGTTTGAGCAAAATTATTTCATTTGCCCTCTTTACAAAAACAATATTGTATCAATTGTCAGTTCAACTTGAACCGATCAAACAACACAATGCAAAACATTTGTATATATAAAATCTACAAATACGCTCTCATACATATACACTTAAACTCAATCTAGGGTATTACTAACCATATCTCTACCAAGTTACACCATAGAGCTAGGTTATTACTAAACCATTGCTCTGATACCAACTGTAGCATCCCAGACATTTCGACGCTCGAATCTCGACACTAATACATCCCGTGTCCAAATCCAAGTATCAAAAACCCAGAAGGCTAAAAGAAAAATATGAGAGGATGAGATAAGAAAGAAAGTTTGAATATAAAAATAAAAATAAGAATCAAAACAGAATCAAAGTCTCACATCACAGCGGAAAAAAATATATTATAAAATAAATCTTTATTGAGAGCTTAAAATAAAACTTACAATCATCAGAGTACATCAATAAATCTGGACAGTTATAATAACTTGTCCTCATATAAAACACATAGCGGAATAATAACTGGATATCATACGTCTAAACTCTTCCAACTCGTCTCTAGACTTCACAGCATCTGATAACCTGAACCTGTAAAACCCAGTCTAACCCGAGCATTGCAAACGCCGGATCAATCTGGTGAACCAGAGTGAAAAACCCACTAAGTTTGTAAGCAACATCCAATTTGATTTTAAAGTCAAACATTTCTTTTCGAAAGAAAATGATAATCGTAAGACCAGTCCACACATAAATACAAACAGTTTTTACCTTACGATAAACTAAAACATTTTGAAATCATATCTTTTCTGATATTATAATAGTGTCTAAATCAAATAAAAAATAATCTATTACAACACTTGCATCTCACGCTCTACATAAAATATATAATAAAAAACCGCGGCACTCACTGGAAATTGGATTTTGATTATGACAAGGTATGGAACCACCTTCCGATCAGTGTACTTTAGAGGGGATATACAGGATATCAACAAGAACATCTTGGAACTTGGCCACATATAATCGACCACTCATTTCTCTTAAGTCTCTCGAATATATTGTCACCTTACGGCTGTGCATCTACCGTTTTCCCGGGAGATACAAAAATGAAAAGAAGTAACAAATATGAATATTTTCTAGATAGTGACGATAAACCCTTATGGGGCGACCCACATAGCCATGTTGCCTGCCCGATTTTTGTCATTTCCCGGTTGATGAGGCTTGAGGTTTAATATTATCTTTTTAGAACATCTGGCCACACAAGTTGTCTTTGGACCAGACAATCTAAAGGCACCCTCCTACCACATCCTAGGAACCAACTTATAGATCAGTAGCGAGTAGTACTTGCAATCTATAGATTTTAACCACGACAGAATCACAGTATATCTCTGGAGATCAGTCAGAGATTGTACGTAATTCTTACGTTTTATGAAGATCCACGGTCCTCAATTTCTCCATCTTGATCAGCATCTTCCACAATAACGTATCCGTTGGTTCGAAATGGTTTTCGAATATGAATTCGATTTCGGTCTTCCCTTACCAACATCGTTAGGCTAGATTTTGATAGTCAATTATTTAACTATAAAAAAAAGAACCATAAAAATAAAATAAACTCATTGGTTTTGTACACAGTGTCACTTGGCTCCTTTAGTTTTTCATTCGTTAATCAAATCTTCTAAATCTTCCAATACCTGGAAACCAACTTTTCAAAAATAGTATTATATTCAACGCTTCTATTCAATACCTTTATGAATCCCTAACCATAAATCAGTAAGAAAATAATCCCCTAAATATCAACCCGAAAGCCGAAACCAACATCAGATTAACACTCAGAAAATAATTTAATTCAACCAATCTCTAGTTAGGTTTCGATTCTTAAATTCTGTATCTTTAGCTTTTATTTCATTTACCGGCAATATTACGGTTTATAACTTTAATGATTCATTCAATAATTGCAATCATTTACCTTATATTTAATAAAACATAGTTTCAATAACTTCTTCAAATTCTTGGATTTATAAAATCCAATTATATATAATTCCAATAATTATTTTAATTAAAACTTCAGTTTCAAACATAGTTTATATTATTATTAATCTAAATTCGCTTAAATATTCATTAAACTATAAACAGTGTTTTATAAACCTTCATAAATACATTTTAAATTCCAATATTACCACTTTGATTATTATTAATAAATAATAATCAATAAGAATGTTTACTTTACCATTTTCTATCTCCATTAAACTTAACAACCCAATTTAATAATAAATTCCATTTAAATGGTTGACTTGGTCAAATCGAACATGATTAATTCATTAATAAATTCCAACTAGTCTTTTCATTTATATTAATTAATAATATAATTTATTTAAATAATCCCGTTTACTTTGATTATTATTAAATAAATAATTATCATCTTCCATATAATCCCATTTGCTTCTAAAATTTATTAACATAAGAATTTTCTTTATAAAACCCTTCAATAATTTACTTTAAAACCTAAATAATATATAATAAACATTTATTTCCTTTTTATAAACTTCCATTCAAAGTTAATTGATTTCAAATTCTATCTTCAGTTATAAAATAAACTTTATAACTTCATTTCTACCGATAAGTCACTTTTATCAAATGGTGTATTTTTAGGTCATCCTCTATTCATTTCCCAACCAATATTACCCATTGGTTAATAACAAACAAATGTTGAATTTAGATTCAACAATAAATTACCAAACTAATAATCCAATTATATATGTTAAACAATTCATATAATCATGATATGAAAATAAATAATAAATTTGAGGAATCCAGTTGAATCCATCCAACCTGTTTTCCTCTGCATCCAAATAGGTCACCTCAAATAAAACAATCCATTTAATATAATCATCATGAATGATTAATTCAACTAATAACGACCAACTAATAACCACAATTCAAGCATCCAATTTAATTTAAATACGTTTACATTATTATAAATGTAACCAACAAGGTAATTTACCTCAATTCGAAATAATCGTCAAAAATAACGATTGATTGTGACTGAATTATACAAACGTTAAATTTAAGTTAGTTATATGCAAATATTCAACATTTATTAAAACAAGCAACAAATCATCCAACAACTAGCAAACATAACACGCAAACATTAAACCCGACTTCTGTAAAAATATAAGTGGGAGAACTGAGTGAGTTTAACTCACCTTGATCTATTTTGTCACCACAACTGTTTGTTTTAATTATATTAAACATGCATTTAATTTAATTAAAAACCTCAGCTGCTTCCATCTCCGTCCAATCCAGTTTCATAATGTTACACATGTTAACATGGTTTCAATATCTCTGTTTTTGTCCAATTCTGTTATTGAATGAACACGGTATGAATTATTGGTCCGTCTTTTGATGACTCGTGGAGACTTCATCGTGGCCCTTGACTTTGGAGTCTGACTTGAGGGGCATCGTCTACCTGGCTTGTTCTCTGTTTCTTTTACTTGTTTACTGTCTATTGTATTAAAGCTGTTCTTGGTTTTGTATGCTGTTTGTCTACTGTTTGTGTGTGTTCGCAGTTTCTGATGCCATCTCTATAGAAACTGATTTTGTGAGCCATTGGAGAATGGCTAGATTCTCATTTTTGTCATACTATATCATTTTGAAAAAAAAAAGTCAGGTTTCATAGAGTTTAAAAAATGCTATCATGTCCTAACATAGCGTTTCAAATAACGCCATGTAACGACATGCTATGCTTTAAATAGAAGAAACAAAAACGCTATAAAAAATGATAATATAGCATTTTATATTTTCCATCAAACGAAAACACTGTATAATATATCGTCCAATACTCACTTCCTATAGCATTTGTTTGAATGTTTCTTTAGCGTTTTATGTGTATTTTTATAGCGTTTATCATGATAATTTATAGAGTTTATTAAGTTATGCTATATCATTCCCAGTGTGTGTTTATATAGCTTTTTTTATATAATAGCGTTTATGGAACGCTATTACCCGTAATATTAATTTATAGATTTTGTTTATTGTCGTTACATTTTTTCCTTATATATATACACATACACACGCATATAACATATTTTCACAAACAACAAATATATAAATTAAACAAAATATTTCATATATCATTCAAACAACTTTTTTTGTTTTGAGGAAGACGGATGAGTGGCGTGGAGCTACCTAGCCGATTAATATATATATATATATATATGTATGTATGTATGTATGTATGTATGTATGTATGTATAGAGTAGTTAAGCCAGTTGACAAGCCCAACTGGTGGCAGTTCAAGTTATACGAGCAATATCCAAAGCATTAAAACCCCACAAAAACCTACACACAGTTTATATGCATAACATAATTTACATAGACAAACTACGCAACATAAAACACCACAATTTCTTCCAAGCTGTACTGATGCATTCAGTCAGTGCAAGCCAAGGTTGGAGCTTCCATGATTCGATCCTTCATATTCAGCAGGGCTATTAGGTAGTGGCACAACAAGTCTGAAATGAGCCTGAGATGTCGAACTTGTCCAAGTATGATATAGATGAATAATGAGTCTGCAAATTCCATCAAGATGTTTACGAGGCCTATCAAATGCAGAAGCATTTCTTTTTTTTCCATATGCACCAACAATAAATGGCTAAAAAATAATCCAGAGAAGGATCAGCCGGATTATATTGCCAGTAATCAAAAATCGATGAAATAATAGGATATAGCCAAGTAAATGAGCATTAGATGCAGCAAAAATAGGGTAGGATACATCACAATCAAAGAATAAGTGATACAAAGTTTCCTCATGGTTGCAACATAGGGCACAATTAGGGTTTGATATTAGATTATGCCGATAGAGTCTAGCTCTACTATTTATCCTTTCATGAATGAGGCACCATTGAAAGAAGATAGCTCATGGAGGCATTTTACATTTCCAAATTCTTGCAAAATTAAAAGATCGCCCAGCAAAATTATGGAATTGATATAAGGATGCAATAGAAAAAACTTTATAAGAGGAAAATATAAGAGCAACAGAATTGAACGAATGATTGGATGAAGAGAAAAGTGCAGGGAATAGTATAGATAAAGGAAGCTCATCATGCCTGTTAGACCAAAAAGTGGTTCTAACACCCAAATTGACTAAAATTACGATAAGATGAGATCAAAAACAGAAAAGAGACACAAGATTTATAGTGGTTCGGCGTTAAAGAGCCTACGTCCACTTTATATCACTTTGTTTGATGATGTAGATGAAAATACAACAAGATATTCACTCAATCTCAATCAATTTTCATATACATTCACTCAATTATACTCAAAATACACTTTGAATGATGATTTGGATTGTTTGGGAGTGCTGGAATTCGGTTCTCAAAGATACTCAAACTCTCAGAGTGCCAAAAAGTCCCTTCAAATGCCTTTTGAGGTGGTATTTATAGGTGGAAACTCTTCTTGAATTCGGATCGGATCGGGTCCACGTGGCTCCTATCCCGCCACTTTCGGGTTCATGTGGATTTTAGTATTGACAGCGCACCGAGTTAGTGGCCAACATGGGTAGGAAGTGGATGTAACCGCCCCGAATATCTAGGAGATCATGGGGGTGTAGCAGTTGACAACTGGGTTTGGATCGAATCGATTTAACAAATGGGGTTCGGATCGGATATATCATCCCCGATCCGGTCAGATTAGCACGCGCCCCTTTTCTTGCCGTATGTTGGTTTGATTTTGTCTGAAGTACTCTGATCCGATTCGGATGCTTGGCAGAATTTTCTTCAACAACTGATTCTTTCATCTTTGTGTAGCTTATTTCACAAAATAGGCTAACATTTTTCCCCCTCAAGGGATGCTTCTATCGAAGATGAAGTGTGCCTTGATATCATATGTACATTGATCTTTAATTTTGAATCGTTGAGAAGTCATTTTCACTGATGTATAGAGATACGTCGTTTTAGAAAGCTGCGTTTCTTGATGTCTATATATATACGTCATATGGTGTTTGGATTATTTCGTTTATTTTTAACAAATTTGAGAATCCTTTGCAATTTCCAGAAGTCCCTCCAGGTAATCTTTTTCTTTATTTTTCTTTAAACTCGGTTTAAATATCACTTCAGTGTGCGCAATTCCATCCGGGTTCGGATCATATAAGCTCGCATTCCGGTCCGGATGGCTCTTGCTCTTCGACTTGTGATTGCTTAAACCAATGGGCCACGAGTATATACATGGGCTTATGTTCTAGTCTAGATAAGTTCCCTTTTAAATCCGCCATCACCAAAATAACGGGCCAGACATATGTTCAGGGGTTCGGATTCCAGTCCGAACGGAGTGAAAAGTGGGAATACTAAGGGTCATCTCACACCCTATATAAATCCATTGCCCCATTTCCATCTTTTCTTCTTCTTTTTGTTTCCATCACTTCTCCAGAGATTGCCCCAACAAGAGAACGAAACCCTAGACGCCTAAAACCCCAAAACTCTCGCTCTAATTCCTGAATCAATCATATAGGTTGTTTTATAATCTTAAATCATCTTGCTATAATCGTTTTCAGTTTAGACTTATGGTAAAATCGAACGATTTGGGCATGATTGTTGCTTGGATTTGACGCCATGGCTTTCTCCTCCCACTTCGTCATCGTCGGTGGTTCCACCATCACCTCGAGGCATTGGGAGGTGGAAGATGGTATTTGCTCGGTCCTAATTGGAGTTTTGGAGACGGGATTGGGTTTAGTTGAGGAAGTATGGAAGATGGAGGAAAGGGAAATATGAGTAGGTTCACAAGGCTGGATCGGGTCGGGGAAAAAAGTCAAAGATGGGAACAGAGCTCATTTGACTGGATCGGATCGGATTTTCAAGACTAAATCGGACCGGAAAGTGAAAATGAGGAGAGGTGCATGGCTGCTTAATATGATCCGGGCCGTTCAAGGAATCCAAGTCCGAACCAATCCGACCTTAATTCCTCATCTCTAATATTTGTCTGAGGCCAAGACTAGGCCGTTTCCCCCCGATCCGATCTAAATGAGGGCCTCCAATCCAAGCCGAAGAGCAATCCAACTTAATGCATAAGAACTTGCTTAACTTGCCAAATCAATTCTCGATATAGTCTTCAACTGAATGGACAGTTAGAGTAGTGCCTTGCGAACATAAACAAACATCAAGGACTATTCTGAACACCGCTTTGCCAAAACTTTGTATTATACTTTCAAATGTCCACTTTACATCTTCTTCACACACCGTATACACTTTAGTTCATACATGTGCACAGGGGGACACGGGCTAATTTACTCTAACTTCTATTATTACTTCTTCGATAGTTTATTGATCATGGCCGAAAGACGTTCTTCTAGATTAGAAAAGAAGATAGAAATTGCAGGAACTTCTGAGAAGTATACTCTCGATGACGTATCTTCTGCTTCAGACACCAAATGGGGATACGAGGGCTCAGATTATGAAACAAAAGCGCATAACAGCGAAACGCCTTCTGACAGTGAAGTTTCTCTAGGCTATGAAGAGGAAGGAGGGATTGGAGATGATCGAGCCCCCAACGAATTTGAGTCTGCCATCTTATTGGAATCACCCCAAGATTCTGTTGAATCGACGATTGACAACGACAGACTTACTCAAATACTCCTGAAACACGGGATACCAAAAAAGGATACCCTGGTGCAGTCGAAAACCGACCGTCCTCATAATCCTCCAGAGGTATTTATGGAAATCACTCGATTGATGTGCATGGTTGGAGCTATTCCACTGTTTTCTCCTTTTGTCGTCGACTTTCTAAGATAGATGCGGATTGACCCCATGCAGCTGCATCCCAACTCCTATGCTTACCTGTATACCTTATATGTAGCATTCCGCGAGATCTTAGGCACCGAGCTCACTTTTGATGATGTTCATTCCTTTTATAACTTCAAGCACCAGACTCGAGAAACTCCTTCTTTCTCTTACTTTGAGTCTGTCCCAAAAAGGAAAATAATTTCAGCACCGTTCAGCAGCAAGGCTGGGGATTCCAAGCTGGAATGGTTTTATATATGGCAACAGCTGGGGTGTGCTAGGAGTTGGACAAAATCAAGTAAAGCACTGGTTTTCTAAATCTCGACTCTGAATGTCCAGGCCACCACATTAATCCGTTTTCTTTTTGTTTGCAGTTGATAATCCAAAACAAATATCGGGTCAAGTGTTCTTTGATCGGATGCACCGGCTCCTTAATGGCGACCAAAAGTTTTTAACTATCGATGAAGTCCTTAAGGATGAATATCTTCATCTTCACGGGTTGCTGACCATTACCCGCAGCATAGGTCACGGGTCGGATCCGTATGTATACATCCCCCCGGTGGACGTAATTCCAGAAACGGGCGAGAGCTCGAAAACTCCCACAATGCCACTTCGAACTTCACCTTCTCCATCTTCGACTCAATACGATGAGCTGGCCAACATGGCCGAAAAACACCGAGAAGGGTACATCGTCCCCGAGGATTCCATCTCTCCGGAGAAGTCGACATCTCCAAAAGAACCGCCAATAGATGCTTTCCAAGGAGATGCCCCTAGTACCGATGATCCTATATTTCAGGGTTTAGGAGATCTCTCCTTACCTGAAACTATCTGCACTTCAGAGGATTTTGGAACAAATCCTTTAGTTTTCACTTCTTCAGAGGAGACCACTCCCGCTAAGGCCAAAGATCCCACTCGCACTGGTCTGGCTTCGGACTCGGGTTTGTCGAGGGGAACACCACTTAGGATGCACTTAACACAATAGCACCACATTTCGCAGCACTTACTTCTTATGGGAATACTGACTCTGAATTCCATTTGCATTATTGCGCAGGTACAATGTCTCATTCTCATTATGACATCAGGAAACTTCATCGTAGCATGACTGGTCCGTCATCTGACATTGAGCATGATCGCCACGAAGGGCGGGGTAGAGAAGATAAAAGGCCTCATGACTCTTATCAGTCGCGGACCTCGTGCTCTCGCTCCCCGTTCGGTCGGATTCAGAATGATGCAAAGGCTACCAAGGCCGCCGAGGAGAAGACACGTCGCAGTCAAAAGATCAAACTTCTTCTCAAGAAAAACGCAGTAGGGAAAGGAGCCTGTCGAAGGATACCGACTCGCGAGGCAAGCATAAGGTTTCCGATAAGCAGCCTAGGAAGGGTGATACAGCCATCGTGCCCGCTCATCCTAAGGACATTGAGCTAACATATCGCGCACCTCCACCATTGGATGCTGAAGCTAAAGTCAAGCGGGCATATTTGGTGAAAGAATTTCCTGAACATTACTTTGAAAACCTAACTTTCTTACCCGCTCTCAAGCCTGTTTTCTCAAGGTGGGCAGACGAGGCCAAAGTGAAGATTGATGTATGTTGGCCTACTTTGTGAACTAGGAAACACAAAGTCAAGATATCAGACATTGAAGAGCATTTTTAATTAGAAGACTTCGGTTCGGATCGGAGAAGGCACTACAGCCTAGATCGGACAACTGCAATCGTTCGGATCGGGTCAAAGCAACGTATCGGTTCGGAGCCGATAAAATCTCCTGTTCGGATCGGTGAGCTATTGCTTTTGAAGGCGGAGAGCGCGTGTTCGGATCGGAGGGCAGTCTTCTTCAAGATGAATCGGAAAGCCACCCAATTGCTACAGAGATGGGTCGGAGCGGAGCAGATTAAAGAAGAGAGAGCGTTGCTTCCAAGCCAATCCGGGTCGGATCGGGTATCCCGATCCGAACCCCTTATATGTGTGTCTCCGACCCGAGCCCATTTTCCATATCATTCTCCAGCAAAAGCGCCTGGATATCCGGATCGGCTATGACCAGTTCCTACCCATAACGTTCATTACTCTGATGCGTTGTCAACACAATAATTCATCCGAACCCGAGGCTAATGGGATGGACGACACGTGGCTCCGATCCGGATCGGGTTTTAAGCAAGTTCACACTTATAAATACCCTGTCTGGAGATAAAGAAAAGGATCTTTTTTCTGGCACTTGGAGAGTTCAACTACCTTCAGAACCCGAATTCCAGCACTCCCGGAAAATCCAAATCTTTATTCATTATTTGTTTTCAAACAATTGAGTGATTGTGAGTGAGTTGTGAGAGAGATCAAGTGAGTATTTCATTGTATTTGCAACTGAATCATTGAAAATAGTGAAAAACAAGTGGACGTAGGCATTTCTTCGCCGAACCACTATAAATCCTGTGTGTTCATTTTTATTTTTATCTCATTTCATTTTTGCTTTTAATCAATTTGGGTGTTAGAACCACTTTTTGGTCTAACATTTTGGTGCTTTCACTGAGAATCCTCATCTAAATTCTTTATTTTCCGGGATTTCTTTCTACTTTTTGGACCATTGAGTTCGAAGAAGTTAATCCTTAAGTTTCTCTACTCTTTTACATTTGCTGAAGTGATTGTCAAAGAATCATGGCCAAAGGAAAAGGCAAAGAAGTTCAATCTGGCCGAGGAAATGGAGCTGGCGAAGATCAGCAAAATGCAGTTGTAACGAGGTCTCGGGGGCAGAGTTCAGCAGCAGGAAGAACCAATGCAGGAAATCCGAGCCGCCAACAGGGGGAGAGCTCCGATCCGATCCGGTTAGGAGATTCTGAAGCAGTGCATTCCCCCAATCTGAACCGACCCGAGCAGCTTGCCACGTACCGATCCGACCAGGCCCCCCAGCTCTGAACCGATCCGACCTCCTACCTCCGATCCGACCCGATGCTTGGTGAAGCTGGAACCTCTACTCGAGTCCCTACGAATGCTCCGATTCAAGCCACCAGGGTTAGTGATCAGGTCAATCCATCTGCGCCCATCACTCAAGGAGATTTCTCGCGCTTACTTGACATGCTTGAGAGCACAGGGGAGGCTATGAAAGTTCACGAGTGCACTAATCTCATGATGCAGGAAAATATGAGGCTCATGAATCGGGAGATTAGTGAACTCCGTCGACAGAGAACTCCATCACCGGTTCGTCACACACCAGTGGATCAATCTTCATCTTCCGAGGAAGAGCGGCCCCGTGAACGAAGGCCGCTCGAACGACCTCAGAACGTGGAGCAGCTGTCGTTTGGATCTTTGGGATCTCGTGAGGATATTGCACGAGCGCTAGGAAACAATGACCCCACTCGGGGGCAAAGACTCCAGTCCCCTCCTCCCGAAATCGACCGGGAGCGCAGGGAACGGAATCGAGCAGAGGCAGCTCGAAGAAGAAGGGCATCTCCTGAACAAGAGCCCAGAAGGAACTCGGATACTAGGGCCAGGGAACCTGAGCGGCCCCTAACTAATGCTGATGTGCAGGCAATGGTTCGCCAGATCATGTCCGAGAGCCAGAACTATAAAAATGAAGATTATGGCATTGAGCGAAGCCATACTCCCTTCACCGACGATATCCTCGACTTCCAATTTCCCCAACGCTTTAACTTGCCACAGATGGACAAGTACAACGGAAGGAATGATCAGGGACAACATTTGATGCGATACTCGTGGCTCATGAATGCTGCTGCTGCCCCTGACGAAGTGAAATGCAAAGCATTCCCAATCTACTTAGAAGATGTGGCACTGTTCTGGTTTACCCGACTTCCTCCTCGTTCGATTTCGAATTACAAGGAACTAAGCAAGCATTTTATGAACCAGTTCCGACTCCATGCCCGAAAGTCTAAAAGTGTTATTGAATTATCGAGAATCAAGCAGGCACCAGGAGAGTCTTTGAGGGCATATCTTGACCGTTTTAACCAAGCGGTGACTGAGGTCAGTGACCCACATGAGCCCACTATTCTGATGGCATTGAAGGAAGGAGTCAACCCTAAATCCGAGTTCGGAGATTATCTTTCTGGGAAAACACCCTCCACAAGAGAGATATTCTACGAAAAAGCCGATATTTATCTAAGGCGAGAGGAGGCCAGGGCAAACCGAAAGAGAAAGTCTGAGACGGCTTCAAAAGAAAATGTGCAGCGTAATATCGCCGTGAAGCAGTCTGGGGAAAGTTCTGTCAAGGTTGAAGTAAATGTGGGAAACAAGGGTGGAAACAACAATGCTGGAAGCGGGGGTAGCAACAACAATAACCGTAATCCGAACGGTAACAGAAGAAACAGAAATAGGGGAAGCGATCCTAACAAAAGACCCCGATTCCAGACCTACGAGAATTATACACCATTGAACAACACCCTAGAAAATATTTACCTGGATACGTACAATGTGTTACAGTACAAAAGACCGCCACCTCGTGATTCGACCGAGAAAGAAATGGCGACAGGGAAATTTTGTCTGTTTCATGGAACTCATGGGCATTCAACCAATGAATGTCGGCATTTGAGGGATGTGATTGAGAAGCTGCTGCGTGAAGGGAAGTTGGATGAATACAAGGTTGCCCCGAGGGACAGGGGGCAAGGAGAGCAGGCTCCAAAACAGATTCTACCTGCTCCCAAGCCTACAGCGCAGCAGAAAGGTAAAGGAATTGTTATCAACTCCATAGTGGGCGGACCTCACCCGGCAATCCGAAGTTTCAGATAAATGGATCAATATGTAAATGCCGCCAAGCATCTAGACGTGAATGAAGGTGATGATTTGGAAGATATCACCCCCATAAAACAACAGAAGACCATGTTTGACGACGTGGTATTCCGCAGCCGAGATAATACTAGGATCCAGTCACCCACTGACGATCCGTTGGTTATTACTACCACCATTGGGCCGGCCTTGGTTCATAAGGTATTAGTATACAACGGAAGTTCCGTTAATATTTTGTTTAAAAAGTCATTCGACCAGATGAAGCTTGAATCTGAAGATTTGAAGCCATGTGAAGGATGGATCAGAGGCTTCAACGGGGCGTCGACAGCTCCCATGGTATACATAGAGTTGCCCGTGACCCTAGGGCAAGGAGAACGTAGAAGAGTGCGGATGCTTCAGTTCGTAGTATTGGACGTAGATTGGCCTTATAATGCATTTTTGGGGAGGCCTGCCCTTGCTGAATTTAGAGTTTGTATCGCCCCTTGGTGCTTGTTACTTAAGTTCCCAACCGAAGCCGGAACTGGAGTAATGAGAGGGGATCAAGTCTCCGGACGGGCCTGCTATGTGGCCGAATTAAAGATGTTGATGAAAGGACTTAACGTTGAGAGTAAAGATGCCTCGTCTCCATCAAAGGGGGACTCGGCATAGCAATTAGAGAGATTGACCCCAAAGGAGTTGCCCAAAGGAACGCCTGAAGACCTGGATCCCAGAAAAGATGAGGAACCAGAGGCTAGGAATGCAACTCCTAATGAAGCGACAGTGGAAATTCCCATTGATAAAGCTGATCCGACAAAAGTTTTGAAAATTGGTTCTCAATTGGATCCACGTCGTGCCAAAGAACTAACGGACTTCTTGAAGGCAAACTTAGACGTGTTTGCCTGGACCCATGCTGACATGTGTGGGATATCGCCATCCATAATAAGTCACAAATTGAATGTAAACCCGAAACATCCACCTGTGAAGCAAAAGAGACGCATGCTGGGCCCAGAGAGGTCGGCTGCTCTCAAAGAGGAAGTAGAGAAGTTGAAGCAGAATGGATTTATTCGAGATTCGACATATCCCGACTGGATATTGAATCCCGTCTTGGTAAAGAAGCCAAACGGAAAGTGGCGGACTTGCATTGACTTTTCAGATTTAAACAAAGCTTGCCCAAAAGATAGTTTCCCACTTCCCAGGATTGACCAGCTTGTAGATTCGACAGCAGGTCATGAACTTCTCTCTTTCATGGATGCATATTCTGGATACAACCAAATTCCTATGCACGTACCAGACCAAGAACATACGAGCTTCATTACGAATTTGGTATTATATTGTTATGTTGTAATGCCATTCGAATTGAAAAACGCTGGAGCTGCTTATCAGCGCTTGGTGAACAGAATGTTTTATAATCAAATAGGAAAAACTATGGAGGTTTATGTAGATGATATGCTTGTCAAATCGAAGCAGTCCTCCAGCCATACGCAAGACTTGGCGGAAATGTTTGGTATCCTGCGAAAGTACCGGATGAAATTGAATCCTCTGAAATGCTCATTTGGAGTGGCATCGGGAAAGTTCCTTGGCTTCATTGTGAGTTCCCGAGGATTTGAAATCAACCCTAGCCAGATAGCAGCAATTAGAAATATCGAAGAGCCGAGGAGAATTAAAGACGTCCAAAGTCTTGCAGGGAAAGTAGCGGCGCTGAGTAGATTCATCTCCAAAGCCACAGACAAATGTGTTCCGTATTTTGATTTGATTAAAAGAGGAAAGAAGAACTTCGAGTGGACTCCGGACTGTGTTGAGGCCTTTCGAAATTTATTGGAACTGCTAGAGAAACCGCCAATTTTGTCAAAGCCAGTGGATCATGAAGAATTGTTTGTTTACTTGGCAGTCTCGGCTCACGCCGTTAGCACAGCCCTGGTTCGAGAAGAAGACAAAATACAAAGGCCAGTGTATTATGTAAGCAAGAAATTAGCAGCGGCAGAGCGCAACTACCCAAAAATTGAGAAGCTCGCTTACAGCCTCTTGATCGCATCTCGAAAACTTCGTCACTATTTCCAAGCTCATCCAATAACCATATACACCGACCAGCCCTTAAGGCAGGTGTTGCAGAGACCCGAAGCATCGGGAAGGTTGATCAAATGGAACATAGAACTAAGTCAGTTTGATTTGAATTTTCAACCACGAAAGTCAATCAGGGGGCAAGCTCTAGCAAACTTTATTGCGGAGTTCACCATTCCAGAGGAGGAAGTAGTCGATGACAGAGTGGTTAAGTCCAAGGATGAGTTAAAGATAGATCCGTGGAAACTATATACAGATGGAGCCAAGAACGACCGAAGGTCCGGAGCTGGAATCGTCTTAGTCACTCCCGAAGGACGGTCGTTATATTACGCCCTACGATTAGAATTTTCGGCGACTAACAATGACTCTGAATATGAAGCCCTGATTGCCGGGTTGAAGCTTGCTAAAGACCTCGGAGTAAAAATGTTAGATATATTCTGTGATTCTAAAATTGTTGTTTGCCAAGTGCGAGAGGAGTTTGTGGCTCGAGGACCTCGACTTATCGCCTACCTCAAGAAAGTGAGAGAGCTATTGAATAGCTTAGAGCGGTACAACATAACACACATTCCCAGAGTTGAAAACCAGAAAGCGGATAGACTGGCAAAGCTGGCTAGTTCTGACAATCCAGAAGAGACCGAAATAATTCCAATTGAAACATTGGAATCGCCAAGCTTTGAGTCAATGGAAATTGAATTCGCCTTTGAAGCGGAACCAGAGAAGGAGTCGTGGATGACTCCAATTAAGAATTTCCTTAAGAATGGGGCACTCCCATCAAAGAAGAGTGAGAAAAGAGCTATAGTTCGCAAAGCTACCAGATATGTCATACAAGATGATACTCTTTATAGGCAAGGATTTTCTATGCCCCTGTTGCGATGTATAGCACATGACGACATCAAGCGTGTACTAAGAGAAGTACACGAAGGTGAGTGTGGAGATCATACAGGAGGTCAAACTTTAGCAAAGAAGATATTGCGGTACGGATACTTCTGGCCTACGATCAATAAAGATGCAGCTGATTATTCACGACGCTGTGATAAGTGCCAGAGATTCGCCAAAATCCCCAGGGCACCGTCGACCCAACTTAAATCAATGGTGAGTCCTTGGCCATTTGCCACGTGGGGAATTGATATCATTGGAGTTCTACCAATTGCTAAAGGAGGAGCTAAGTATGCAATAGTGGCCGTGGACTATTTTACGAAGTGGGTGGAAGCTGAGCCCTTGACCAAGATCACAGCAAGAAAGGTGATAAGTTTTGTGGTCAGAAATATTATATGCCGGTTCGGGATCCCAAGGACGATTATAACTGACAACGGAACCCAATTTGATAGTACTGAATTCAGAAATTTCTGCCAGAAGTATAAGATAGACAAACGATATACTGCAGTTGCCTATCTGCAATCGAATGGGCAAGTAGAGGCAATAAACAAAGTAATAAAATCCATCCTCAAGAAACGATTAGAGCGTGCAAAGGCAAAATGGGTTGATGAATTGCCCCTAGCTTTGTGGGCATATCGAACAACATTTAAAACGGCCACCGGTCATACCCCTTTCTCTCTCTCCTTTGGCTCAGAAGCTGTAATTCCAGTTGAACTAGAGGTTCCTTCCCACAGGGTGACATATTATGACCCGATGACGAATCGGGCACTCTTACTTGAGTCTCTTGATGAAGTCGAAGAGAAGAGGGACGAAGCAGATTTGCGTGCGGCAAGACATCGGCGTCAGGTGGCACGCTATTACGACAAAAAAGTTCGCCTCAGGACTTTTGAACCAGGAGATTTGGTGCTAAAGAGAGTCTTTCCATCCCTTCCTCACCTTGGTCCAAAATGGGAAGGACCCTTTGTCATTCAATGTAAACTTGAAAAAGGAACCTTCAAGTTAACGACCGTAGATGGCGAAGAAGTCCCCAGAGCATGGAATGCCCAACACTTAATGCGACATTTGAATTAGAAATGCTGTACTTTGTGTTATTTTTCTTATGAACTTTGTAATAAGGCACGACTTGCCTTGGGAAAATCTGACGATATGAATGAAGAACTATAAAGTGGATGTAGGCTACGACTTAGCCGAACCACTATAAAAATATTGTGTGTTATTTACTTTTATGCATTTACATTCATCAGTTATTCTGTTGTGATTATAAAATACAGGATGACTCAGAGCCTAAAAAGGTTGAAAACAGTTTAGACATAAAAAGAAGCACAATGACTATTTGTGCGGTAAGACATAAAAGAATGAGAAAACGACATTCTTAACTCTAACTCTCCAGAGAGAGAGAGTATAAAAGCGTCTCCAACTGAGCGCTGAAAAAGAAATTCTTCTCCTAACTCTCCAGAGAGAGAGAGAGAGTATAAAAGCGTCTCCGACTGAGCGCTGAAAAAGAAAGTCTTCTCCTAACTCTAACTTTCCAGAGAGAAAGAGAGTATAAAGGCGTCTCCGACTGAGCGCTGGGAAAGAAATCTTTCCCCGCTGAAAAACCGGGAATGAATAGATTACTGAGCTCGAACTCTAACTCTCAAGAGAAAGAGAGAGAGTATAAAAGAAATGCCAGAAAAAACGACAGGTACTGACAACACAGGAAGTTCTATCCCGTCAGAGAATCGGGAGCATTCAGATTGCTTGATTAAGCATTAAATAATTTGTGGGAATTGACTGGGGACACGTATGTATACGCATATTTCCCCCCTCCACAACTTCGTTTCATAACTATAGACATGCATTTTTACATAAGTGCAGATCTGCTAACAAACAAACATTGCAGAAAATGAGTTATTTTTATTTACAAATGAATGAATTTGTACAGGAAAATGGCTAAAAAAGAAAGTGCAGGAGCTACTCTTATAGCAGCAATTATTGGTTCACTAAATGCTAAAACGATACAAGGCAATCCACTATTTAGATTTTGAATGAGCCTTGGATTTCTTGGCGGCTTTCTCCGCGTCCTTTGCTTCTTTCTCAGCCTCCGTCAAGATTCGTTTTGACTTCTTTTTTCCTGAAGATGCGGTGCTAGAGCCAGTAGACTTCTTCCCGGAGGGCGGGGCGCTGGAATCAAGAGAAGATTTTTTAGCGAGTTCCTCTGTAATAGATCTAGTTGAGAGCTTAACAACTAACCTTGATCCCGCATCCACGACTGCGAGGGGTTTGAGGACTTCGGGGTCTAGCTCTTCAGCTTTTAATTGCAAGCGTTTGTCTTGATCGGCTTTCATTGCAGCCAAGGTAACATCATCAGCATTTTTTGACTCCCCGACTATTGCAACTTCTGGTTCCTCTTCATGCCCCCCTTCTCCGCCGTCGTCCTTTAAAGCTGCTATCATTTCTTCATCATGGGGAGTGGCGACCTTAGTTGGCTCACATCCTTCTCCCAAGTCTATAGAAGCAGCCTTGTCTTCCCCTTTTTTGGCCTTATCTGCGGGCTTTGTCCCAGCGGTGGCTCCCTGAGTCACATCTGTCTTCACGGATGATTCAACACCTACAGAATGAGAAGCAACAGTTATCAACTCAGGCGAAAACAATGGGTCTTTCATCGACTTTTCAATCACGTGGAGAAAGGTAGAAATAGCCTTGGCAAATTGAGGAGAAAAGGTAGGGATACCTTCCGAAGACTTTTCTGCGGGGGTGGCTACTACCTCTGGTGTTGTTTCAAGAATAGGGGATAGCAGAGTTGTTCGGGGAATTCCCGGATTTTCAGGATCATATCCCTCTACTTCAGAAGTTGCAAGGGCAGAAGAAGAGGAACCAGCTTCGAGAACTGTTTTTTGTTTAGACTTCCGTCTCTCTTCTTCCATGGCCTCAGCAATAAGGCGGCGCCCTTCAGCTAGGCGCTCCGGTTCATCATCCCTCAAGTATTTCTCCATTAGTTTATCTTCATCGAGGGAATCGACCTTAAGCTCCTCTTTTTCCCACTCGACGATCTGATTCCATACTTGAACTAGAGTGGATGGATAGTCCTCGATCCAAGAAATGTTTCGACGACGAATAATATGTGCGAAGAATTCAATCATTAGTTCGCCGAAACCCTGAATATCAGCCTCCGCCTCTGATAGTTGCTTGCGGGCTTCCTCCGCAGATTTAATAGCACACTCCACATTGCCCTCGGCCAGGGCAGCCCTGTTCTCTGCCTCCAACAGCTTTAAAGCCAAGTCGGCATTCTTCTTTTCTAATTCAGCACTCCTCTTTGCTAACTCGGCGTTTTTCCGTTCAAGCTCAGCATAAGCAAGGCGTGTCTTAGCAGCTTCTGACTTGGCCTCGTCAGCTTGCTTTTTTAATTCAGAGCGCTCCTGAGTGTGAGATTCAAGCAAGTTATGATAACGCTTTTGCATGTCCTCGAATTGTTGTTTGAAGTTAGAAGCGTCCCTTTGAGCGACAGCTAACTGAGCTTGAGTGTCTTCTAAATCTTTTCCTAGAGCTTTTAAGGCCTTAGCATCCTCCTCCGCGTTCTTTTGCATTGAATCGGTATTTGTGATTAGAGTGCGGATGATTCTAGAAAGATTGCGTGAATATTTGAACATCTCAGTATATTGTTTTTCCACCGCATCAATCTTTGCTTTGGCCTCATCTGCCCACTTAGAAGTAATAGGTTCAAGAGCAGGTAAAAAAGTCAAAGTCTCGAAGTAGTGCTCGGAAAATTGCTCCACCAAATATGCCCGCTTTACTGCAGTTTCCGCATCTTGTGGGGGAGGAGCGGGGATCGATAATTCGGTGTCCCTGTGTGAAGAGGATTCGGTAGTCTCTTTGTCTGTCCTAGGTCGTTTAGTAGCAGGGACCTTGTTCTTGCTTCGAGACCCAGTTTCTTTTGGAGGAGTTCTCTCTCTACTGCGCTTTTCATGGGAAGAAGTGGAGTCTTTAGATGGTGGTCTGTCCTCTTCCCTGCGGCTTTGATAACCCTTATATTTCTCTTGTTCCGGTCGACCTGGTGAGCGGGAGCGTAAGGGTCGAGAACGATAGGGATCATAAGGTCTTCCCTCCTCCCTACCACGATCATCCCGGCGATCATACTTGACATCCTGAGGAGGATTGGACATGCTGCGACGAAGCTTCCTGATATCGTAGTAGGATCGAGACATCGTACCTGCACGATAAAACAAACGAAATTTAGAATTAATGGATTCATGAAGAAAGAGGTGCAATGAATGCTAATGCCGTTATATATAGTGTATCCTAAGTGGTGTGTTTCCCCCCAACCAACCCGAGTCTGAAGCTAGACTAGTACGGGCAGGCTCTTTGGCCTTAGCAGGAGTGGTCTCTTCAGAAGAGGTGAAGACTAAAGGATCCTTCCTGAAATCCTCTGAAGTGTATATAGTCTCAGGTAAGGGGAGATCCCCTAAACCCTGAAATATTTGCTCATCAGTACTAGGGACATCCCCCTCGGAAGCATGAAGTGGCGACTCTTGGGAGGATTTTGACTTTTCTAGAGAAGCAGTTTCCTCGGGGGCAATATGTCCTTCACGATGCTTTTCGGCCAGATTAGCCAATTCATCATCTTGTGTAGAAGATGGAGAAGGTGAAGTTTGAAGAGGCGCTGTAGGAACTCCTGAGCCTTCTCTTGTCTCTGGGACTACCTCCACTGGAGGAATGTATGCGTATGGAACCGTCCCATGACCAATGCTACGAAAAACAGATAACAGCCCATGAAAGTGAAGGTATTCGTCTTTAAGGGCTTCGTCGATAGTCAAGAACTTCTGATCGCCATTAAGGAGTCAGTGCATCCGGTCAAAGAACACCTGATCTGATATCTGTTTGGGGTTGTCGACTGCAAACAAAAAGGAAAACAAGTCAAGGTGATGATTCAAGTGTATAGAGCCCGGATTTAGAAAATCAGTGCTTTACTTGATTTTGTCCACCTCTTGGCGCATCCAGGCTGTCGCTTCATGTAGAACCATTCTAGTCTGGAATCTCCAGCTTTACTGCTAAATGGTGCAGAGATTATCTTCCTTTTTGGAACTGATTCAAAGTAGCAGAAAGATGGAGTCTCTTGAGTCCGATGCTTGAAATTATAGAAGAAGTGAACGTCATCGAACGTGAGCTCTATGCCTAAGATTTCACGATATGCTATGTACAAGGTGTGCAAATAGGCATATGAATTGGGATGCAACTGCATGGGGGCAATCCGCATTTGTCTTAAAAAGTCAACGATGAAGGGAGAGAATGGAGGAATGGCGCCGACCATGCACATCAATCGAGTGACCGCCATATATCCTTCTGGAGGGTTGTGGGGACGGTCAGAGCGTGAAGGCACTAGAGTGTCCCTTTTCATTATCCCGTACTTTAAGCAAATTCGGATAAGTCGATCATTGTCGATTGTTGATTCAACGGAGTCTGGAGGTGATTCCAATATAATGGCCGATTCAAATTCATCAGGGGCTCGATCGTCACCAATCCCTCCTTCCTCCTCAAAACCCAGAGAAACTTCGTTCTCTGAAGACGCCTCGTTGCTTTCTCGATTTCCAACCCCGTAGTCTGGACCCTCACTGTCCCATTCTGGATCCGAAGGAGAAGATATATCCTCAAGAGTGATTTTGTTAGAGGTTTCCGGGGCTTCTTTCCTCTCAACTAGTCTGGAAGAGCGTCTGGGTCTCATTGTCATAGAACTATTGAAGAAGCAATAGCACGGATTAGAGCAAATTAGCCCGTACCCCCTTGTGTATGTGTGTGAACTAAAATGTGTGCAGCGAATGTGAGAAATGCAAAGTAAAAGTGCAACAATGTAAGACGAAACTTTGAAGAGAAAGTGATAGTCAGAGTAGTTCTTAATGTTCATTTATGTCTGCAAGGCACTATCCTAACTGTTCATGAAGTTGGAAGTAATATCTTTTAAATAGTTGAACGAAATTTGTGTTTTGGATTGAGTAGTTTTCGGTTCAGATGTACACACCAGGTTCAGATCGGATAGGCAAGGTCACGTGTCAGCTTAAGGCAAAGGCTCACACTCAGAGAGATATATCCGGATCGATTCGGGGGTTGACTTTCGGGGCGGGTCGGATTAACCTGGATAACCATACTACTATTTTATTCATAGCTCCGACCCGACCCAGTCAAACAAGTTAAGTCCCATTTCTTTGCCTTATTGCTCCGACCCGGTCCGGCTCTGTAAAATTCTCTCTTTCCCTTTTTCTCCTACTGTTCCCCCACCCGAACCGATCTCCTTCAATTTCCTTCCTCTTCCTCCTCTTAAGTAGTGAACCCAACTCGATATCCCAAGCCTTAATTAAAATCAAGTGCTTAAGCACTCAAGTATTCAACGACAAAACTCAACACCCTCCACCAACGCCTAGAAATTGCGTCGACGCCATCAATGACGAAGGCGGAGGATGAAGGAAGCCGTGGCGATGGAAAAAGTCAAAATACCTTGCTAGAATCATTCAACTTAACTGCGAATGCGAATTAAAAACAATTATGGCAACGAGATTCAAGATTACAAGACTACCTATGTATTTGGTTCAAAGATTGAAGCGAGAATTTTGAAATTTCTTGGAAAGACTAGGGTTTCGATGTGGAATCGGTTCGGTTAGGCAAGAACAGTGAATGAAAGAAAAGAAGAAAAGTGAAGTAAATTTATATAAAAAAAACAAGTTGACTATTCGTATTCCCGATCGGACCGGCTCGAAAAGCCCAATGACGCAACTTGGCCCACCAATCCATTGCAGAGTATAGGAAGAAGAAGATCCGTCCGGGTCGGAACCCGAACCAGAAATCTGTTCGGGTCGGAATCTGAACCGAAAAGGATGCAGTACGACAGCTTGGCATGTGAATTCAAAGGGAAGGATGAAGGGGTCGTGCAACAGCAATCAAAGCATGCTCCGTTTCCAACAGAAGCATCCTTTGAGGGGGCAAAGTGTTGGCCTACTTTGTGAACTAGGCAACACAAAGTCAAGATATCAAATATTGAAGACCATTTTTAATTAGAAGACTTCGGTTCGGATCGGAGAAGGCACTACAGCCTAGATCGGACAGCTGCAACCGTTCGGATCGGGTCAAAGCAACGTATCGGTTCGGAGCGGATAAAATCTCCTGTTCGGATCGGTGAGCTATTGCTTTTGAAGGCGGAGAGCGCGTGTTCGGATCGGAGGGCAGTCTTCTTCAAGATGAATCGGAAAGCCACCCAATTGCTACAGAGATGGGTCGGAGCGGAGCGGAGCAGATTAAAGAAGAGAGAGCGTTGCTTCCAAGCCAATCCGGGTCGGATCGGGTATCCCGATCCGAACCCCTTATATGTGTGTCTCCGACCCGAGCCCATTTTCCATATCATTCTCCAGCAAAAGCGCCTGGATATCCGGATCGGCTATGACCAGTTCCTACCCATAACGTTCATTACTCTGATGCGTTGTCAACACAATAATTCATCCGAACCCGAGGCTAATGGGATGGACAACACGTGGCTCCGATCCGGATCGGGTTTTGAGCAAGTTCACACTTATAAATACCCCGTTTGGAGACAAAGAAAAGGATCTTTTTTCTGGCACTTGGAGAGTTCAACTACCTTCAGAACCCGAATTCCAGCACTCCCGGAAAATCCAAATCTTTATTCATTATTTGTTTTCAAACAATTGAGTGATTGTGAGTGAGTTGTGAGAGAGATCAAGTGAGTATTTTATTGTATTTGCAACTGAATCATTGAAAATAGTGAAAAACAAGTGGACGTAGGCATTTCTTCGCCGAACCACTATAAATCCTGTGTGTTCATTTTTATTTTTATCTCATTTCATTTTTGCTTTTAATCAATTTGGGTGTTAGAACCACTTTTTGGTCTAACAATGTAGTTGAAGAACAATATTCAGAGATGTTCAAGTATTCACGTAACCTCTCCAGAATCATCCGAACTCTAATTATGGATACTGAGTCGATGAAAAACACTGTAGCAGCTGACGCTAAAGCCTTGAAAAATTTAAGGAAATATCTTGAGGACACACAGGCCCAACTTGCCGTTGCTCAACAGGACGCTACCAACTTCAAGATGCAATTTGAAGAGCTACAAAAATGCTATCATGACTTGCTCGAGTATCATAGTCAAGAGCGCTTGGAATTGAAAAAGCAAGCAGAAGATGCCAAGTCGGATAATGCTAAAATGCAACTTGATTACACTGCTCTGGAGCAAAAGAAAGCCGAGTTAGCGAGAAAGAATGCTGAATTGGAGAAGAAAAACGCTGGCTTGGCTTCCAAGTTGGTAGAGGCTGAGAATAGGGCTGTCTTAGCGGAGGGTAATGTAGAGAGCGTTATTAAATCCACCGAAGAGACCCGCAACCAGCTGTCAGAGGCCGAGGAGGAAGTGCATGGCTTCGGCGAATTACTAATCGAATTCTTCGCGCATATAATTCGTCGTCGAAATATTGCTTGGATTGAAGATTATCCAACTACCTTGGTTCATGTATGGAGCCAAATTGTTGAATGGGAAAAAGAGGAGCTCAAGGTAGATTCCATCGACGAAGAAAAGCTCATAGAAAAATATTTAAAAGATGATGAGCCGTCATGTCTGGCCGAGGGACGTCGTCTCATCGCTGCTGCTATGGAGGAGGAGAAGCGGATGGCCAAGCAGAAGAGTTTCTCTGAGGCTGGTTCTTCTTCTGCTGCCGCTGGGACTTCTGAAGTAGAGGGATATGACCCCGAAAACCCGGGGATTCCTCGGGCATCTCTTTTATAACCCATATCCGAGACGACGTCAGAGACGGCGGTTACTCCAGCTGAGAAATCATCGGAAGGTATTTCTACATTCTCGCCTCAATTCGTCAAAGCCGTCTTCACTTTTCATCATGTAATCGGACAATCGACGGAGGATACTTTATTTTCTCCTGAGTTGATAATTGTTACTTCTCATTCTGTAGGTATTGAACCGACCGAGAAGACTGGTGGGCCTTAGGGGACCACCACTGGAGCAAAACCCACGGAGAAGGCTCAAGGGGAAAAGGACAAGGCTACCACTATTGACTCAGGAGAGGGAGCTGAACCATCTAAGGCTGATGCTCCTCATGATGACGAGATGATAGACGCCTTGAAAGATGATGGCGACAACAAGGAGCATGAGGAAGGCCCCGAGGTGGCTATAGTTGGGGAGTCAAAAAGCGCCGATGACATCACTTTGGCTGCATTGAAAGCTGAGCAAGACAAACGTATGCAGCTTAAAGTTGAAGACCTGGACCCCGAAAGCCTTAAGCCTCTTGTAGCGGTGGATGCTGGATCAAGGTTAGTTGTTAAGCTTTCGACTTGGTCTATTACAGAAGAGCTTGCTAAAAAGTCTTCTCTTGATTCCAGTGTTCCAATTCCTGGGAACAAGTCAACCGATTCAAGCACTTCGGTCACAGGGAGGAAAAAACCAAAGCACATTCTGACCGATGCTGAAAGGGAGGCGAAGGATGCTCAAAAGGCTACTAAAAAATCCAATTCCACTCCAAAGTCTAAGTGATGAAGTGCTTTGTTTTACTTTAGCATTTAATTGGTCCACAACTGTTGCAGCGAGCGCGGCCTTCGCATCTTCTTTTTTGCTTGTTTTCCTTGTACAAACTCATACGTTTGCAAATAAAAATAATTCATTTCCAGCAATGTTTGATAGTCGTTAATTCAGTACTTAAATGTAAATAACAAGTATGTCATATTAAAGTCATATAATGAAGTCATTGTTGGGGGAAAAATGTATGCGCATATATGCCCCCAGCCAATCTTGAATAACTGACTAAGAACTACTTAAGATTAAATTAAATTAAAGAGTCCAAATGTCCCTGACTTTCTGACGGGGGCCATATTCCTCTCGACATTGATGCCTATTCTTTCTGGCATATTTATACTCTCCTGTCTCATATCCAGGTTAGAGTTTTCGCTGAGGCGGTCTCTCATCTGGGTGCACCTTCACGCCTCAGAGGAGGTCATCTTCTCATCCTTTATACTCTCTCTCGATTCTCGAGAGTTAGAGTTAAGAATGTTGTCTTCCCATTCTTCTATGTCCTATCGTACAAACAGTCATTGTGTTTGTTCCTGCATGTAAATCATCTCCAACTTTTCAAAATTTTAATTTAACATTTCATATTCCATAGTCATAATAGAATATTAGTTGAAGGTATAAATAATGCAGGAAAGTAAATGACACAATATTTTTATAGTGGTTCGGCTAAGTCGTAGCCTACATCCACTTTATAGTCCTTTGTTCACATAAATAGACTTTTTTTAAGGCAAGTCATGCCTTTTTACATGGCTTATGTAAACAAAAGAAATGACATTTCATATTTAGCTCAGATATCGTCGTAAGTGCTGAGCATTCCAAGCTCTGCGAATATCTTCACCGTCTACGGTCGTTAGCTTGAATGCTCCCGTATCAAGCTTCTGTTGGATGGTGAATGGTCCTTCCCATTTTGGACCGAGATGAGGAGGGGATGGAAAAACTCGCTTTAGCACCAAATCCCCTGGCTCAAAGGTTCTAAAGCGAACTTTCTTGTCATAATAGCATGCCATCTGACGTCGGTGTCTTGACGCATGCAAGTCTGCCTCGTCCCTTTTCTCTTCGACTTCATCAAGGGACTCGAGGACGAGTGCCCGATTCGTCATCGGGTCATAATATGTCACCCTGTGAGAGGTAACTTCAAGCTCCACCGGGATTACCGCTTCTGAACCAAATGAGAGAGAGAAAGGAGTATGGCCGGTAGCTGTCTTAAACGTTGTCCGATATGCCCACAAAGCCAAGGGCAATTCATCCACCCATATTGCTTTTGCACGTTCCAACCGCTTCTTGAGGATGGATTTTATGACTTTATTTATTGCTCCTACTTGCCCATTAGACTGTGGATGGGCGACTGCAGTGTACCACTTGTCAATCTTGTATTTCTGGCAGAAATTTCTGAATTCGGCACCATCGAACTGGGTTCCATTATCGGTTATAATGGTCCTTGGAATCCCAAATCGGCATATGATATTTCTAACCACGAAACTTATCACCTTTCTCGCTGTGATTTTGGTTAAGGGCTCAGCTTCCACCCACTTCGTAAAATAGTCCATGGCGACTATTGCATACTTCGCTCCACCTTTGGCAATCGGTAGAACTCCGATGATGTCAATTCCCCACATGGCAAACGACCACGGACTCACCATCGACTTGAGCTGGGTCGATGGTGCTCTGGGGATCTTGGCGGACCTCTGGCATTTGTCGCAGCGTCGTGAGTAATCAGCTGCATCTTTATTAATAGTGGGCCAAAAATACCCATACCGCAATACCTTTTTTGCTAAATTCTGACCCCTCGTATGATCTCCACACTCACCTTCGTGTACTTCCTTTAGTACACACTTGATGTCGTCGTGCGCTTTACACCGTAACAGGGGCATAGAAAATGCTTGCCGATAAAGGGTATCTTGAAGGACGTATCTGGTAGCTTTGTGAACTATGGCTCGCCTCTCACTCTTCTTTGGCGGGAGTACTCCATTTCTAAGGAAATTCTTGATTGGGGTCATCCACGACTCCCTCTCCGGTTCTGCTTCGAAAGCCAATTCAATTTCCATTAACTCAAAGCTTGGCGATCCAAACGTCTCAATTGGAACCATTTTGGTTTCCTCCGGATTGTCGGAACTTACCAGCTTCGCTAGCCGGTCTGCCTTCTGGTTTTCAGCTGTTGGGATATGCGTTATGCTATACCATTCCAAGTTGTTCAACAGCTCCTTCACTTTTCCAAGATAGGTAATAAGTCGAGGTCCCCGGGCCACAAACCCCTTTCGCACTTGGCAGACGACTATTTTGGAATCGCAGAATATATCTAATGCCTTTATTCTGAATTCCTTAGCAAGTTTCAGCCCGACAATCAGGGCTTCATATTAAGAGTCATTATTGGTTGCTGAAAATTCTAGTCGCAGAGCATAATATAACGATCGTCCTTCAGGAGTAACTAAGACGACTCCAGCTACGGAGCTTCGGTCGTTCTTGGCTCCATCTGTGTATAACTTCCATGGATCTAATTTTAATTCTTCCTCTGATTTGACCACCTTATCATCGATCGTCTCTTCCTCCGGAATTGTGAACTCTGCTATAAAGTCAGCCAGAGCTTGCCCCCTGATCGATCTCTGCGGCTGAAAGTTTAAATCAAACTGACTTAGTTCAATATTCCACTTGATCAACCGTCCTGATGCTTCAGATCTTTGCAACACCAGTCTCATAGGCTGATCGGTGTATATGATTATTGGGTGAGCTTGAAAATAATGGCGAAGTTTTCGGGAGGTGATCAGAAGGCTGTAAGCAAGCTGCTCAATCCTTGGGTAATTACGTTCTGCAGCTGCCAATTTCTTACTTATGTAATATACCGGCCTTTGCACCTTGTCTTCTTCCCGGACCAAGGCAGTGCTAACGGCGTGAGCCGATACTGCCAGATAAACAAACAACTCTTCATGATCCACCGGCTTCGACAAAATCGGTGGTCTCTCTAGTTAGTCCAATAGATTTCGAAAGTCCTCAACATAGTCCGGAGTCCATTCAAAATTTTTCTTTCCCTTTTTTATCAAGTCAAAAAACGGGACACATTTGTCTGTTGCTTTGGAGATAAATCAACTCAACGCAGTCACCTTCCATGCGAGACTTTGGACGTCTTTGATTCTTCGTGGTTCCTCAATGTTCCTTATCGCTGCTATTTGACTGGGATTAATTTCAATTCCCCGGGAACTCACGATGAAACACAGAAACTTTCCAGATGCCACGCCAAACGAGCACTTCAAAGGATTTAGCTTCATTCGATACTTTCGCAGGATACCAAACATCTCTGCCAAGTCTTGCGTATGGCTAGAGGACTGCCTCGATTTGACTAGCATATCATCCACATAAACCTCCATGGTTTTCCCTATTTGCTTATAAAACATCCTATTCACCAAGCGTTGGTAGGTAGCTCCAGCATTTTTCAATCCGAAAGGCATGACCACGTAGCAGTACAACCCCAAATTTGTAATAAAGCTCGTGTGCTCTTGATCGGGCACATGCATGGGAATTTGGTTGTATCCGGGATATCCGTACATAAAAGAAAGAAGTTCATGTCCCGCCGTCGAATCCATAAGCTGGTCTATTCTGGGGAGTAGGAAGCTATCTTTCGGGCAGGCTTTGTTCAAGTCTGAAAAATCAATACACGTCCGCCATTTTCCGTTTGACTTCTTTACCAGAACAGGATTCGATATCCAGTTGGGATATGTCAAATCTCTAATAAAACCATTCTCTTTCAGCTTCTCCACTTCTTCCTTCAAGGCTGCCGACCTCTCTGGGCCCAGCATATGTCTCTTTTGTTTCACCGGCAGGTGTTTCGGATTAATGCTCAGCGAATGACTCATGATGGATGGTGATATCCCATACTTGTCAGCGTGGGTCCAGGCAAACACATCCAGGTTTGCCTTCAGAAAGTCAGTCAGTTCTTTGGCTCGATGCAGATCCAACTGGGATCCAATCTTCAAAACTTTTGCTGGATCAGCTTCATCAATGGATATATCCACTGTCGTTTTGTTAGGAGTTGCCTCTCTACCCTCAGGTTTCTCATCTTCTCTGGGATCTAGGTCCTCAGGCATTCCCTTGGGAAACTCCTTCGGGGTTGATCCCTCTAATTGCTACGCCGAACCCTCCTTTGGAGGAGGTGAAGTACTTTTAGTATCGATGTTGAGTCCCTTCATCAGCATTTTTACTTCAGCAATATAACAAGCTCGCCCGGAGACTTGGTCTCCCCTCATTACTTCTGTTCCGGCTTCAGTTGGGAACTTTAGCAATAAGCACCATGGTGCGATACAAGCCCTGAACTCTGCAAGGGAAGACCTTCCTAATAAAGCGTTGTAGGGCAAATCGATATCTAGCACTACGAACTGAATCATTCGTACTCTTCGACGATCCCCTTGTCCCAATGTTATGGGTAATTCTATATACCCCATTGGAGCTGTCGATGCCCCAATGAAGCCACGGATCCAACCTTCATAGGGCTTCAAATCTCCAGGCTCGAGTCTCATCTGATCAAATGACTTCTTAAACAGAATGTTGACAGAGCTTCCATTGTCTACTAGTACATTATGAACCAGTGCCGGCCCAATGGTAGTGGTAATAACCAACGGATCTTCGGTGGGTGATAGGATTCCGGTATCGTCTCTACTATGGAACACCACATCATCGAACATTGTCCTCTGCTATTTCATAGGGGTGATATCTTCCAAATCATTACACTCGTCCACATCTATGTGCTTAACTGCATTTACGTATTGGTCCATTGCTCTGAAATTGTGGATAGCCGGATGGGGTCCACCTACTATGGTGTTAATGACAATCCCTTTGCCCTTTTGTTGCGCTGTAGGCTTGGGAGCAGACTGATTCTGGTTTGGGGCCTGTCCTCCTTGCCCCCTGTCCCTTGGGGTAGCCTTATACTCATCCAACTTCCCTTCATGCAACAACTTCTCAACCACATCTCTCAAGTGTCGACATTCGTTCGTTGAATGTCTGTGGGTTCCGTGAAATACACAAAATTTTCCGGTAGCAATTTCTTTCTCTGTCGAATCTCGTGGCGGTGGTTTTTTGTATTGCAAAACATTATACGTGTCCAAATAAATGTTCTCCAACGTATAATTCAATGGTGAATAATTTTCAAAAGTCTGGAACCAGGGTCTTTTTTCAGAATTACTTCCTCGGTTCCTGTTTCTCCTATTACCATTCCCATTACGGTTGTTGTTGCCCCCATTTCCATTGATTATTTTTTCCATTCTTGTTTCCAACATTCACTTCGACTTTCCCAGAACTTTCTCCAGACTGCTTTACAGCAACATTACTCTGAACAGCTTCTTTTGAGGCCGCTCCGGACTTCCTCTTTCTATTTGCCCTTGCTTCCTCCCGTCTTAACTGAATATTGGCTTTCTCATAAAACAACTCTCTTGTAGGAGGCGGCTTCCTAGAAAGATAATCTCCAAACTCTGAATCAGGATCAACTCCCTCCATTAAGGCCATCAAGATGGTAGGCTCATGAGGGTCGCTGACTTCTGTTATAGCTAAATTGAAATGGTCTAGATACGACTTCAAGGACTCACCCGACGCTTGCTTAATTCTCGATAATTCGATAACAGTCTTAGACTTTCAGGCGTGAAGTCGGAATTGTTTCATAAAACGTTCACTTAACTCTTTGAAATTCGATATCAATCGAGGAGGAAGTTGGGTAAACCATTATCATGATACATCTTCTAAGTAAATTGGGAAAGCCTTACACTTCACAGCGTCGGGAGCAGCTGCAGCATTCATAAACCATGCGTATCGCATTAGATGTTGTCCCTGGTCAGTTCTCCCGTTATATCTGTTCATCTATGGCAAATTAAATCATCGGGGGAACTGAAGGTCAAGAATGTCATCAGTAAAGGGAGTATGTATTCGCTCAATACCATAATCTTCATTGGTGTAATTTCGACTCTCAGATATGATCTGGCGCACCATAGCCCATACATCAGCATTGGTCAAGGGCCGTTCAGGCTTTCTGGCCCTGATGTTCGGGTTTCCTCTGGGCTCCTGATCAGGGGACGCCCCTTTATCTAGCGTCTTCTGCTCTGCTTTGCTCCCTACATTCCCGGTTGATCTCGGGAGGAAGAGGCTGAATAATTTGACCCTGAGTGGGGTTGGTAAGGTTAGGATCTCTAGGCAGAACATGAGATCCTTGCATCGGTAACAGCATAGGCTCTCTCAAGATCGGGTCATCGGGTCCTAACACATGAGCAGCGTCTTCGCGGGATCCCAGAGATCCGAAAGTCATTTGTTCCAAATTCTAAGGTCGTTCGAGCGGCCTTCTTTCACGAGGCCGTTCTTCCTCAGAAGAAGAAGGCTGATCCATTGCAGTGTGATGAACCGGGGAAGGAGTCCTCTGCCTGCGAAACTCGCCAATTTCCCTACTCATGATTTTTGCATCATAAGGTTGGTGCGCTCTTGGATTCTCATAGCCTCCCTAGTTCTCTAAAGCATGTCAAGAAAGCGCGAAAAAACTCCTTGGGTGATAGGCGCAGATGGATTGATCGGGTCATTGGTCCTGGTGGCTGGAGTCGTAGCATTTGGAGGGGCTCGAGTAGAGGTTTCAGCATCACCTAAAGTCGGGTCAGATCGGAGCAAAGTGACCTGACCGGATCGGTTCAGGTTGGGGGAGCGCACCTCTTCAACATCTTCTACTCGGTTTGGATCGGAGCTTTCCCTCTGCGACCGGTTCGAATTTCCTGAGCTAGTCCGATCCGCTCCCGAGCTTTGCCCACAAGACCTCGTCACGACCGTGTTTTGCTGATCTTCACCAACTTCGTTCCCTTGACTGGTTTGAACTTCCTTGCCTTTTCCTTTGGCCATAATTCTTCAACATTCAACCAACAAGTATTTAAAAGCGTCAGAAATTGGGGATTAACCTCTTTGAACTCAACCGTCCAAAAAGTAGAACGATAATCCAGAAAAACAGAGAATTCAAATGATTCTCAGTGAAAGCACCAAAATGTTAGACCAAAATGTGGTTCTAACACCCAAATTGACTAAAATTACGATAAGATGAGATCAAAAACAAAAAAGAGACACAAGATTTATAGTGGTTCGGCATTAAAGAGTCTACGTCCACTTTATATCACTTTGTTTGATGATGTAGATGAAAATACAATAAGATATTCACTCAATCTCACTCAATTTTCATATACATTCACTCAATTATACTCAAAATACACTTTGAATGATGATTTGGATTGTTTGGGAGTGCTGGAATTCAGTTCTCAAAGATACTCAAACTCTCAGAGTGCCAAAAAGTCCCTTCAAATGCCTTTTGAGGTGGTATTTATAGGTGGAAAATTTTCCTTAATTCGGATCGGGTCCACATGGCTCCTATCCCGCCACTTTCGAGTTCATGTGGATTTTAGTATTGACAGCACACCGAGTTAGTGGCCAACATGGGTAGGAAGTGGATGTAACCGCCCCGAATATCTAAGAGATCATGGGGTTGTAGCAGTTGACAACTGGGTTCGGATCGGATCGATTTAACAAATGGGGTTCGGATCGGATATATCATCCCCGATCCGGTCAGATTAGCACGTGCCCCTTTTCTCGCCGTATATTGGTTTGATTTTGTCTGAAGTACTCCGATCCAATCTGGATGCTTGGCAGAATTTTCTTCAACAACTGATTCTTTCGTCTTTGTGTAGCCTATTTCACAAAGTAGGCTAACAATGCCAAATGTCAGTCCAAAAGAGACAGGAAGAACCATTGCCCAATTTGACATGAAACAAGCTTTTGATTCGAGGTAAAGCTGAAATAAAACCTGACCAAAAAGGAGAGGGTTTGGCAGAAGGAGGGAAATGCAAAACAAAGCGAGGGTTAGAGGAATAATGAAGAGAAAGGATCCACTTTTTCCAAACAAAAGAACAAGGGGAAGTTAGGCGCCATATCCATTTTGAGAGTAATGCTTTATTGAAATTTGAAAGATCAACAATGCCCAGACCTCCCTATTTGCTGTGTAAGCATATTGTTCGCTAGTTAACAAGTCTGTTGATATTACTGCCATTCCATAAGAAAGAACTTTTGATTGAATCAATCTTGTTAATCACCCATTTTGGTAACTTATGGAAAGACAACCAATAAGTAGGGATTGCAGAAAGCACCGATTTCACAAGCGCAAGACGTCTAGCATACGATGAAGAGTTGGCCTTCCATGCAGATAGTCTAGATTCAATCTTGTGAATGAGAGGATACCAATCAATTTTCAATAATTTTGAGGGTCTAAGGGGAATGCCAAGATAAACGATGGGGAAGTGCTCAATGGGGCAGTTAAGGAGAGAAGAAACTGAAGGACCCAGATGATCAGAATTGCCCAATATAATGATAAAACTTTTAGAAAAGTTAATGGAAAGGCCAGAGAGCAATTCAAAAACATATAACAGGACCTTAAGGCAATGAATGTGACTGGGTTCAAGTGAGGAAAAGATGATGGTATCATCAGCAAACTGCAACTTAGAGATTAAAACTATTGAATTTGGGAGATGAATACCATCGAGAAGGTTATTATATGTGGCTTTCTTCATCATTTGATTAAAGATATCAGCTGTGGGGATAGTGGATCTCCTTGTCTAAGTCCTCTAGATGATTTGATTAAAATGCCCGAACTACTATTAATTGTGATGGATGAGAAGCTTGTTTTCAAGATATTTTCTATCCAATTACACCATCAAAGTGGGAAATCTCTATGTCTCATCATCTGCATAATGAAATCCCAATTGACTTAATCAAAAGCTTTGGAAAAAATCCAATTTCAGAAGAACTATAGGGGTTGAAGTGTTGTAACAGAAGAAAATAACATCTTGTGTGGCTGCAATGCAATCTAGAATGTTTTGGGCATGGATGAAAGCGGATTGTTCAGGACCAATAAGGGGAGAGATGATAGATTGAAGACGACTGGCAAGCACTTTAGTGATGATTTTGATGGTGGTATTAAGCAAGCTGATAGGGCGGAAAGATGAAAGAGAGTTAGCACCAACATATTTAGGAATGAGGACAATGTTAGCATAGTTTAATATGGAGATATGTTTAGGGTTTTCATAGAATTCCATGCACATTTCAATGATATCGTGTTTAATGAAGGTCCAAAAATGTTTAAAAAAGGATGGCCCAAAACCATCAGGCCCAGGAGCCTTATCATCGTCCATTTCCTAACTACGGGCCAAATATCGTTTTTAGAAAGTGGTTGATCAATAGAAAGCGAAGAGGGAATAGGGTATAAATAGTGCCAGTCAATATTTGGCAATGGAGGAGGAGAACTGCCAAGGATTGAGTGACAGTAGTTTGTAAAAAGCTGGAGAATGTCAAGCTGATCAGTAATCGATGGACCATTATGAATGGTTTCAGTGATGATGGATGGTCTCCTCCTACCATTGGCTAAACAATGAAAGTAAGTTATATTCCGATCTCTTTCATCAATCCATTTGGCTTTTGATCTTTGATTCTATCCAATTTCTTCTTGTTTAAAGAGTATATCTAATTCGTTTTCTAGATTTTTCAATGAATTTGTTTCATCGTTGTTCAAGGGGTGAGATTCTTCAGTGATATTGAGGTCAAGGATCGCATCCTGAATATCAGAGATGCACGATTGAATATATCCCCAAATGTGTTTAGCCCAAGGTTTTATTAATTTCCTCAATGATCTCAGTTTCAAAACAATACGATGGGCTACAGAATGGGCTTGAACAGGTTAGGCCCAAACTGTTTTGACAAAATCTGAAAAGGATGGTTCAAGGAGCCAAAAACGCTCAAATTTGAAGGGGCTATTGGATATATTAAGTGAGCCAGTATCTAGCAAGATGGGACAATGATCAGAGATAATGGTGGCTAGGCCATGGACCATTGATAGAGGGAATTGATCCTTCCATGCTGCATTGAAAAGGAAGTGATCAAGCTTAACAAGAGTAGGTTTAGATCTATGTCTAGACCAAGTGAATGCGCGGTTGCTAATTGAGGTGTCAATTAGACCACAATCAAAGATGAATGCATTGAAAGCTTCAGAGTCCGCTGAAACATTGCCAGTATTTCTTTCAAATACTATTCTTATGGTTTTAAAATCCCCACCAATGACCCATGGTCCTGTAAATTGGTTTGCAAGATGCTTACAATGTTCCCAAAGATTTTTCTCTCCTATGCATTTTGAGGACCATAAATATTTGAAAAGAAATAAATGGTGTTCGAAGCAATGTGTTTGAGGGCAACATGCAAGGCAGATTGATTTTGATGAAGGGACCAAACAGATTCATTCCTTAATGTTATAAGACCCCCTTGATTCAATGGCATTAACATAGGTCCACCCAGATAAGAAGGATCCAATGATAAGTCTGAAGTAATAATTAGTAGTATCAACTAATTTGGTTTCTTGAAGCATTAAAATATCTAAATTAAGCGTGGATAAAACAAGATTAATTGCATGGCATTTTGAGTGGTTGTCCAAACCACGTACATTCCACGTGACTAATTTCATTAGTGTTTGTTAACACACTAATGCATGCATGGCATCATAATGTGAGTCACACAAACTCACACCTATGCAACCAGAAATTCTCTTATTTAAACACTTATTAGATGATGAGAAAACAACAGGGATTAGAAAGCTACCAGTGGTGTTGGGATTGTTGTGTCTGGCACTTCGGCAAACCAAGATTGATGAAATATACTGTGGCCATTCTTGATCATCCATCCATTTTTGTTGTGGTGGAGATTGAGGAGGAGGAATATCATCTAAAGGAAAGGATTGGATGGGGAGAACAACTAAATTGAATGACGGAGGGTAAATGTCAGATGGAAAGGGGATAAGTTGGTTCAGAGGAACATTCATATTGTCATCCATTACTTGGTCAACTTCAATAGGTTCTGGTTGGTTGACTTCATGGCTTACAAAATTAGAGGGGTTAGGGTTAGGATAAGCATTGAACATGTTTTCATGGAAAATTGCTGGAAGAGGGGGGAGCATGGCCACTTTGTTGAGTGTAGCATCGAATCTTTATTCAGTGTTCATTAGCGAGTGGCTCTCATGCATGCACGGGAAAATCTATTCATCTTCATTGCCCAAGAACAGTGTTTCAGGCCTTATGCCAGGGTGCGAGTGGCTACTTCGTTTCACTTTGATAATGTGGGTCTTATTATTGAAGTATGCAGCAAAAGAGCTTATTTCACCAATGCCTTCGAAAAATTGAATTTTGACTAGAAATTGACGATGGCCCAGGTGGCACCAGTTACAATCGTCAAAAGCCAAGACTCGTCCCATGGGCTTTAGAATCTCCGTCACTGCATCTTCATTATGTTTTATGAATTCAGGTATACCTTCAATTTTACCCCAGGATTCAACCTTTAAAGCTTGCTCTGGCTCACTTATGCTATCATCCCAAGCATCCTAACAGATTGCAGCTCCAGGTTTAGTTAAAATATTTAGGTAAAGAGCGCGATCACGTGTTAGGTATGTGGGGCAGTAAACAAGGAAGGAATTGTTGCTAATCATCGTCATTGGCCAGCAATCATGCTTCTGTAACAACCCGTATTTTCAATAACCTGTTATAACGTAAATCGAGGCAGAATTTAATTTATAAATCTGAATCAAGGGAAACGGGCTATGCCATTGCGTTCGCCTCGGAAAAATACGCGAAATAGAGTCTGAGTTTTCGATAATCGGAGTCCGTATGACCCGATTAAGGCCCAATGAAGTTTTCAGAAAATTGCAAGTTCAAAACAGATTTCGAATTTCGGGTTCAAAATTCGAAAAAGGGTCAGATTGGGCCAGGCGGGAAAATTCCCGCCAGAGCACCCAAGTCGACAGCCCTGTCGACTTGGGAGTCGATTTGGTTGACCCAAGTCGACAGCCCTGTCGACTTGGCTGTCGACTTGGCTCAGCAGGGCAGTTTTGCCTGGTGCACCATTTTGGGGTCTTGGTTAGGTTTTGGGGCCAGATTCGGTTTTGAGGGCTGAGATTGGAACTAGGGTTTAATCCTAGGGCGAAAACTAATCCTAATCTCTATAAATAAGCCCCTAACCTAACCCTAAATCATCATTATTCATTCAAGTAACTAAACTATGGCAAAATCATTCCTCTCATGGCCTCCACTCTCTTCATAAAATTCCTAAGTTATTTCTATGAGAGATTTTCCATGCATACAAGTGTTTTCAAGCCTGTATGAGTGTCATTAGCTTGCATTCAAGTCAAGTTTCCATATTTACACCATAAAGCAAGGGTTTTGATCATTTTTGCTCAAGGGTTTTTCTATTGGAGCTTGCATTTTGGGTTTATTTGATTGCATAAGGGCTTTGTCTCAATCTTTATATATTTTTGTGTCTTCATAAGCATTGTAAGCCCTTTTCTACTTTCATATTTAAACTCTAAAGTTAAATGAATGATGCAAGTTTGGTTGATCATTATGATATGCAAGTTTGCCATGATATGCAAGTTTACTATTTCATGTTATGAAAGTTTGATCATGTTATGTTATGCAAGTTTGATATGCAAGTTTGCCATGATATGCAAGTTTACTATGTCATGTTATGCAAGTTTGATCATGTTATGTTATGCAAGTTTGATATGCAAGTTTGTCATATGATATGCAAGTTATGTTATGCAAGTTTGGGTTGATCATTTTGTTCATGTTATCATATTATGCAAGCTTACTTTGAGTATATGAACATAAAGCTTCAAGCTTTGTGCTAAAGGTTGCATTTTGGCAACATGTAAGTTATCATATCTCTTATGATAACTTGCATGTGAGGCTAAATGCGAACTTATGGCCATTTCTACATGTCATTTATCACCATGTATCACCAATATGCTAAGTTTGGTTTTATGCATGCTTTTGAGGCCTAAAAATGTAATATGCAAGTATATGAACATATGTACATTTCATATGCCACCATGTTAAACTTGTGGCTTCAACACCTTTATGTCATGATTATACCAATTTCCCTCTTTCTATCCTTTATGCGCTATTGCGATATGTAAGCGATGGGATTGCGTTTGGGGTTAGGTAAACTTAAAAGACATAAAAACATAAGATTGGGAATTTACCTATTAAGTTAGGTCTACCCATTGGGAATTTACCTATTAAGTTAGGTCTACCCAAATGCTTGAAAACTTGTAATATGTTTTGGAAACAAGATGGACATGACACTTAGAAAATATAAGTGTGAACAACTCGAGGTTGGGTTGAGTTTGTAGCGTAAAACTACCCGGAACCGACCGGCTTAACTAGTTGCTACAAACAATAGGACCCAATGTGAGAAGTTGGTCATGTTGTACCTTGAACCCGAGGTTAGACCAAGTTGTGGTGTAAAGCTACCCGGACCCGCTCGGCTTAACTAGTAACCACAACAAGGTCTAATGTGAGAGGTTAAGGTACATTAAATTAGTTAATGCCTCATGATTAGGATTAAGTCATGGTCCACTTAATACTTAACCAATTTGGGCTTGGTAGATTAATCAGGGTTAAGTCGTGAACTCATCGTTACACTTAACCAAGTTAATCCATGATTAGCAAGAGGGTTAAACCGTACTTAACCCACTAGAAAATCCTAGCAATGGGGGTCCACTCCAGCAGTAATCCCAAGTTTGTATCATTAAGACCCTAGGGACTAGGCTAGGGTGGGGGCCCGATTACTGGACTTGAGGTAAGTGACCAAAAACGACGGTAGAGTGTTACGCCGATGTAGTTCCGGACGGACTATGGTCGTGCACGTAGTCCGTATTTGGAGAAGTCAAGCATGGGTACCAGTAGATCTAGACTGTGCACTTATGTTTATGGTGTCCAGGGGTTGACACCCTAGGGCTTGATACACCCTACGGGAGACCCGGCACAGTCTGACTACAATTATGTTTGGGCTGTATTGACACCAACACGTGACGAGTTAGGCTTATAGGGAGCCGATCGACTAGACCATTTGGTTGGACCTCGTATTAGGGTCACTTCATGTTATTGGACCTCGTATTAGGGTCACTTCATGTTATTGGACCTCGTATTAGGGTCACTTCATGTTATTGGACCTCATATTAGGGTCATTTCATGTTATTGGGTCAAAGCTTGGGCCAAGGGATCAATACGTGTTTATTCAAGTCATGTTAGTTTGCTAGTACATCTGTGGTGCAAAACCTTAAACATGATTATGCGATGACACCTTTATCTATCATGCCAGTATGTAGTTATCCTTATGTTCATCCCTGCTTCCCATGCCAGTTAACTTTATCAGTTTACATTGATTGTAGTAGGGCTTACTCAGTCTTTTTGACTGACCTGTTTTTCTTTCGCCTCTTTTCTTCCATCCCCCCCCCCCCCCCCCAGGTTCTCAGGGTGGGAATATTGGAGCATAGCTTGGATTTCTGATCGCTTGCTTGTGGGATTTTAGCTCATGTACAGTCTTGACATGAAGCTAGCTATGGTTATCACTTATTTTAGGGATAGTACTTATGTATTTCAGTTTTTCAGTGATGTCATTTTTATCTAGACTTGTGTATTTGGAAAGTTGACATTATGTTGTACCAAACTTATTTTGAAATAGTTTGAAATCTTCCGCTGTTTTACTCATCTTATTTACTCTGTTTACATATATACATATGTTCTTGTTCTGCCTTGATATATCATTATGCATATTTATCTGATTCAAACGCCCCTCCAAAGTCAGAGTGCTTGTAAGAGCCACCCTGGCGGAGGTGGGGTGTTACATTTGGTATCAGAGCATATGGTTTACGAGAAGGAACAAAAAGTTTTTTTTAAAAAAAAAACTTTTGGAAAACTATTTTCAAAACCAAGTATAAAGTATTTTCCAAAGAAAAGTCTAGTTTATTTTAAAGGCTATTCCCCAAAAAGCCATTAGCAAAATTCCTTCGTTTTTCTCCATTCTGAATCTGTCTTTTTCTTCGTTTTCAGTATGGCCGATAACTTTACTATTCCGGAGGGAGTACACGTACCTGTTTGGTATAGGAGACTTTTGGAGGCTAGGGCGACCGAAGCCGGCCCCACAAATGTTACTCCTCCTCCGGTGGCTAATGTTTCTCCTCCTCCTCCCATAGCTGATGTTCCTCCTCCTCCTCAGCATCCACAAGAGGATTTCGCGGAGATTTGCAAAGACTTTAAGGCGATGGGTTGCAAGAATTTCATTGGAACCGAGACTTATGTAGAGGCAAGGAATTGGTTGAAAGAAACCGAAGATCTTTTTGCCTTCTTTGATATATATGACCGTAGGAAGGTTTTATTGGCATTGTGGTTGCTAAAGGAAGAAGCTGCACGTTGGTGGGTGGTCACCACCGCTACTAGACTAATTGAGACTTGGGTTGAGTTCAAAAGAAGGTTTGGACTGAGGTTTTTATCGTCAGCAGAGGAGAACCTTCAGATGGAGAGGTTCCTATCACTGAAGCAAGGGGACATGACTATTAGGGAATACATAGATAAGTTTAATCAACTGGCTCGGGTCGGTTTAGACTTGGTTAACACAACTCAGAAGAAGGCCCTATACTTTGCTCTAGGATTAAACGAGCCATTACATGGTTTAGCCATGACTCATATACCCTTGGGGGCAACTTTCGAGAGTTTGGTGAATGTGGCCCTACTTAATGAAAAGAATAGGAGTGACAAGAAGGAAATCAAGGTGAATGAGTCTCAAACCAAGAAAACGGGGCCCAAAAAGGAAATGAAAAAGAAGGAGGAGAAGTCTAAAGATAAGAAGGAAAAAAAGGTTCTTTACTTGTGGAAGCTCGACTCATCTAGACAAGGATTGCAGAAAAAGGAAGGGCACTTGCTTTAACTGTGGAGAAATGGGACACTTCACTAGGGATTGCCCGAAGAAGCAAGGGCAAGGCCAGGGTCAGACTTAGCGTGCTGGACCTTCGGGAGGGCAAGTTCATGCTCTCAATGCCGCTCCAGTTCCCGATGGAGGTAGTATTTCTGTTGAAAGTCTTGTTTACATTTCTGACTTTCCTGTTCGTACTTTGTTTGATTCTGGCGCATCGCATAGTTTATTTCATCTGATCTAGTTGAAAGTTTGCACCTAAGTACTAGTCTAGTTAATGATCCCGTGTGTGTTTCAAATCCAATTGGGGGTTCCGCCCATTTGTCTATTATCTACGTGGATTTGAAAATTTCTATCTTGAGTGTAGAATTCTCGTGTGATGCTTATATTCTCGGTTTCATAGGGTATGGGTTGATTTTGGGCATGGATTGGTTGTCCAGTTTTGGAGCCATTCTTGATTTTTGAGCATAGGGTTGAGAGGCTCATTACTCGCCTCGGTAATACCCTAAAAATTTCTAGTAACCCTATGGGTCCCGTCATGTTGTGTTATCTTGAATCCCTCAACTCGTCTATCGATAGTTTGCAATCGGTGAGGGTGGTCCGAGAATATCCTGATATCTTGGGTGAAGTGAAGGGGGTTACCCCTAAACGAGAGATAGATTTCCGCATTTATCTGGTTCATAATGCTGTTGGCTCGCTTTTTGACCAAGCCACCCAGGATCATTCATAAGTGGAAAGCATGAAAACCACGTTCTCCAAGAATATGAAGGAACAGATCGCACTCTATCGACTCGCCCACGGAGGATCGCGTCTCGACAGATCGCCCACCGAGGATCGCGTCTCGACGGATCGCCCCCATCTCATCAGCGAACGACGCATCCAGGCGATCCGATCCAAACTTATATTATTGCCCAGAGCGAACCGATCCGATCCCTTGGTGCATGGCGAACCCTCTGACCCGTTCAAGCGCGAGCTAGTCTTCAGCGATCCGAATCGCACGGATCTGGCGACACGTGTCCCTAACCGTCATCTGGACCAATTCTCCCCATATGCACGATCCGATTTTCAACCAGATCGCGACACCTGTCCACAACGGCTAATTTGACTATTTCTTCAACGGAGGCGATGCGATCCGATGTTCTCGGGATCTGTGCCACGTGTTATCATGACCCGCCTGACAAAATCAGCTATAAATAGCCCAGAGCTTGGCATTTTTTGGGATCTTTTTGGCAATATTGGGTACTGAATCCGCCATTGTTGTCAAACTACCGAAATGTTGAGAGAAATCCTTGTTGTATTAGCTTTCAAAGCATAATCAATAATATATAAAGTGGACGTAGGCTCGTTAACGCCGAACCACTATAATTTCTGTGTGTTATTTTCTTTTTCCTCGTTCTTCATTTGTAATTCTATAACATTCAGAACAATTTTGGTGTTAGGTCCAAATTTTGATCTAACATTTTTGGTGCTTTCACTGAGAGACTCAGTCCTAAAGTTTCACTATTCAGTTCTTTGAAGATTCCAGCGATTAAGATATCATGGCTGGAAAAAGATCTAAGGAGGTGCGAGCTTCATAGACCAACGAAACGATTGAGGAGAGTGTACACGAACTGGGCAACGAAGAAACTCTGGATCACGGAGCGCAGTGGGCGAACCGATCCGATGAAGACACCACGTTCCGAGTCGATGAGAACGAGACGATCCGGGCCGCTGAAGGGGTTGTTACTCGATCCCGAGGTATCACCTCGCAGCCTCCGCGTACCACGACCACGGGTCAACCTCAGGGGGGCGCAGCGAGTCGCCATCCACGAACCGTAGCTATCCGAATTGATGATCAAACTACAACTCGACCTGGAAAGGAACCTATGACCCGCTCCTATCGTCCTGGAACCTCTGCTCGACCCGGTTCGAGCTCTCTGCGCATAAGAGAGAGTGATGATGACCAATATGATCCTGCTGCTCCTGTCACTGAGGGGGATCTCTCTCGCTTCGCCGAAATGTGGGATAGATTGTTTGATGAGTTGGCTGCCCAAAGGCAGGAAAGTTCCATCCTGCGGCAAAATTTGACGGCTATGGATAGAAGGCTTGACGAACTCGCAAGGCAAAGAACGCCGTCGGTTCGTTCACCCACTCCGGGATATTCTTCTTCGTCGGAGGAATCGCCAAGACCTCCGCGACGACCGTATGAGAGAGCCGAAAACATAGAACAGCTTCGGTTCGGAACCTTGCCATCACAGGAAGAAGAAGCGCTAGGGGCGGGGCCCTCAAACCATAATGTGAATGATCAAGCTACGGCTCTCAGGACTCGAGATGTGAACAGTCATGTGCATAACAGACCACCTCAGCCCCGTCGCCGCACACGTACTCATGATAATAGGGGGCAGCGAAGCCCTGTCCGAGCCCCGAATTTTGTGACTGCTCCCCGAAGAGAGATCAGAGAACCTCGTCGAGGCAGAGGCACTGACCCTGAACCTCCTTTGACCAGTGCAAATGTTGCAGCCATGGTCCACCAGATTCTGGCAGATAGCCGTGGACAACGGAACGAAGATTGGGGGATCGACCGCAGTCACACCCCTTTCACTGATGATATTTTGGATGCGACATTTCCAAGGCGTTTCAACATGCCACAAATGAACCGATATGCGGGAAGATCTGATCCTATCCAGCACCTAATGAGATACTCTTGGTCGATGACCGCTGCCGCAGCCTCTGACGTTGTTAAGTGCAAAGCGTTTCCCATATTCCTGGAGGACGTGGCTTTGTTATGGTTTACTCGCCTGCCGACGAGGTCGATTTCTAGCTTCAGGGAGCTGAGTGAGAAGTTCGTAGAACAATTCCGTATCTACGCACAGAAGACAAAAAGTGTGATCGATTTGTTCCTTGTCAAGCAGCGACCAGACGAGAGTTTAAAGGTGTACCTGGATCGTTTCAATTTGGCCGCTACTGAGGTTAAAGATCCCCATGAACCGACCGTTGTCGCAGCACTGATTGACGGAATAGATAAGGACACTGAATTCGGGAGGTACCTGGCAGGCAAACCGCCCCACACTAGAGAGTTATTCTACGAGAAAGCCAACGTACATTTATGCCGGGAAGAGGTATATGCCAACCGAAAGGCTAAAACAACTGATAAGGAGGAAATTCAGAGCAATGTCGCCATCAAACAGACGGGAGACAGCTCGGGGAAAGTTGAAGTTAATGTCGGAAATCAGAATCAGGGTGGTCGCCAGCCAGGTAACAACAATAATAATGGTAACGGAAACAACCGGAAGAGGAACCGAGGGAACGACTCCCAGAGAAGGACTCATCCCAGGGCCTTTGAAAGTTATACACCAATAAGTGATACTCTGGAAAATATCTTCATGGATGCGTACGAAGTCCTCCAGAATAAGAGGCCACCTCCCAGAGAGTCGACAGAGAAAGAGCGTGAAACAGGGAAGTTTTGTCTCTTTCATCAGATTCACGGCCATTCGACGAATGAATGTCGTCAGCTAAGGGATGTAGTCGAAAGGCTGCTTCGAGAAGGAAAGTTAGATGAATACAGAGTAATGCCCAAGGACAGGGGGCAAGCAGTGCAGGTCCTGAATCAGAACCAAAATCAACTTGCTGCTAGGCCGACTGCTCAGCAAAAAGGAAAGAATATTGTTATCAATACCGTGATCGGAGGACTTTATCTCGCTGGGCACAGTTCCAAAGCATTGGATCAATACGTCAATGCGGCCAAACAACACCTCGAGGTAGGGGAATGTAGCAACCCTGAGGACAGTATCCCGGTGAAGCAGCAGAAGACGATGACTGATGATGTTGTTTTCCGAGAACGAGAAAGCATCGGAGTCCATGCGCCAACTGAAGATCCACTTGTAATTACAGTACCCATTGGGCCAGCCACTGTTCATAAGGTTCAGGTGGACAACGGGAGCTCCGTCGATATTCTTTTCAAAAAGGCCTTTGACCAGATGAATCTCGAAATAAAAGACTTGAAGCCCTGCCAAGGATGGATCCGTGGATTCAACGGAGCATCCACCGCTCCAATGGGTTATGTAGAGTTACCAGTTACACTTGGGGAAGGAGAACGCCAGAGTGTGAGAATCCTTCCCTTTGTGGTTTTGGATGTTGAATCGCCCTACAATGCCTTCTTGGGCCGACCGGCCCTCGCAAAGTTCAGAGCCTGTATAGCCCCCTGGTGCTTGTTATTGAAATTCCCCACAGAGGCTGGCATTGGTATCGTCAGAGGGGATCAAGTTGCTGCGCGAGCGTGTTATGTTGCCGAACTAAAGTTACTTCGTAATGGGGGGGCATCGAAACTAAAGGCACCTCTCCCCCTTCGAGGGCGGAGACCTTATAGCAACCAAAGAGGATAGTCGTTGGAGAGTCGCCCAGAGAGATGCCCGAGGATATAGATCCCAGAGAGGATCAAGAACCCGGGGGCAGAATGGTGACTCCCAACGAGATAACTGTGGATGTACCGATCGATGACAGTGACCCGGAGAAGGTCCTTAAGATTGGATCCCAGTTAAGTCCGAATCTTGCTAAAGAATTTACGGATTTCTTAAAAAACAATTTGGATGTATTTACTTGGACCCACGCGGACATGTGTGGGATATCCTCATCAATCATGAGCCATTCCTTGAGCATTGACCCTAAACATCCTCCAGTAAAGCAAAAAAGGCGAATGCTGGGCCCAGAGAGGTCCGCTACCTTGAAAGAAGAGGTTGGAAAGCTAAAGAGTAATGGATTTATCAGAGATTCGACCTACCCAAACTGGATTTCGAATCCAGTCCTGGTAATGAAGGCCAACGGGAAGTGGCGAACGTGTATCGACTTCTCAGATTTGAACAAAGCATGTCCAAAGGATAGTTTCCCGTTGCCCCGAATTGACCAGCTGGTAGACTCAACGGCAGGTCATGAGCTTCTCTCATTTATGGATGCTTATTCAGGATATAACCAGATTCCGATGCATGTTCCAGATCAAGAGCACACTAGTTTTATCACGGATCTGGGATTATGTTGTTATGTGGTGATGCCCTTTTGTTTGAAGAACGCAGGGGCTACATATCAACGTTTGGTCAACATGATGTTTTATAACCAGATCGGGAGAACAATGGAAGTATACGTCGACGATATGTTGGTTAAGTCCAAGCACTCTTCTCAACACACTACTGACTTGGCAGAGATCTTCAGCATTCTTCGAAAGTACGGAATGAAACTCAATCCAACCAAATGTTCTTTCGGTGTTGCCTCTGGAAAATTCTTGGGATTCATCGTCAGTTCTCGTGGTATTGAAATTAATCCAGACCAGATCGCGGTAATCAGAGACATTCAGGAACCTAGGCAAATTAGGGATGTGCAAAGCCTTGCCGGAAAAGTGGCCGCACTAAGCAGATTTATCTCCAGGGCTACGGATAATTGCATCCCATTCTTTGAATTAATAAAGTGAGGAAAACGCCACTTTAAATGGACACCTGACTGCGTAGAAGCGTTTCAGAATTTGCTCAGGCACTTGGAGAAACCTCCGATTTTATCTAAGCCAATAGATCACGAGGATTTATTCGTGTATTTGGCAGTGTCATCCCATGCGATCAGCTCAGCATTGGTAAGGGAAGAGGATAAGGTACAAAGACCTGTGTATTATGTGAGCAAAAAATTGACAGCAGTAGAGCGTAATTATCCACGGATAGAAAAGTTGGCGTATAGTTTACTGATCGCCTCTAGAAAACTTCGGCATTATTTTCAGGCACATCCTATCACCATATACACCGATCATCCACTCAAGCAAGTTCTACAGAGACCGGAGGCATCTGGAAGGTTACTCAAATGGAATATTGAGTTAAGTCAATTTGATTTGAACTTTCAGCCCAGACGGTCAATTCGGGGGCAAGTGATAGCCGACTTCATAGCAGAGTTCACTGTCCCTGAGGAAGATATAGCAAACGAGGAAGTTGATCCTTCAAAGTCACTTTTCGATCCCAATGCCTGGAGATTGTATACTGATGGCGCTAGGAACGACGAAAGATCCGGCGCTGGAATAGTGCTTGAAACTCCCGAGAAATGATTGATAACCTATGCAATCCGAATGGAGTTTCATGCCACTAACAACGTTTCCGAATATGAAGCTCTGATAGCCGAATTAAAGATTGCAAAGGAACTAGAAGTCACGAAGCTGAACATCTTCTGCGATTCCAAATTAGTTGTGAACCAAGTCACTGGAAAATTCCAAGCTAAAAGTGCAAGATTGATTTTATACTTAAAGAAAGTGAAAGAATTGCTGAACGATTTTGATCACTACAACATATCTCATATTCCACGGTCAGAGAATCAGCAGGCAGACAAGTTGGCAAAGATGGCTAGTTCCGATGATCCTGAAGTAACTGGACTAGCCCCCGTTGAAATACTTCAGTCCCCTAGCATAGATCAAATGGAAATCGACCTGGTACTAGAGACGGAACCAGAAAGGGAGTCCTGGATGACCCCTCTACAGAATTTCCTGATAGATGGAACGCTTCCGACCAAGAAAAGCGAGAGGCGTAAAGTAATTCGTAAAGCCGCCCGATACGTTATGCAAGGCGGAGTTCTTTACAGGCAAGGGTTTTCAATGCCCCTCCTTCGGTGTGTAGCCCACGATGACATCAAACGTGTGCTGCAAGAAGTCCACAAAGGCGAATGTGGCGACCACATTAGAGGGCAAACTTTGGCAAAAAAGGTGTTGCGGCATGGTTATTTCTGGCCTACCATAAACAAGGATGCAGCAAGATATGCACGACGGTGTGATGCGTGCCAAAGATTTTCAAAGATACCTAGAGCGCCTCCTAGTCAGTTGAGAACAATGATGAGTCCATGGCCTTTCGCTATGTGGGGAATTGATATCATTGGAAGCCTCCCCATAGCGAGGAGCGGAGCAAAGTTCGCTATTGTGGCCGTAGATTATTTCACTAAGTGGGTCGAGGCTGAACCACTAACTACAATCACAACCAAACGAGTGATCAACTTTATCGTGAGAAACATCATCTGTCGATTTGGGATTCCAAAAATTGTAATAACAGACAACGGAACTCAGTTCGATAGTGCTGAGTTCAGAAACTTCTGCCAAAAATACCACATCGAGAATCGGTACACCTCTGTGGCGCACCCACAATCGAACGGACAAGTCGAAGCGGCAAATAAAGTAATTAAGTCCATTCTGAAAAGAAGAATGAAGCGGGCTAGAGCCATGTAGGCTGATGAATTGCCCTTGGCACTATGGGCCTACAGGACAACATATAAATCGACGACAGGACACACCCCGTTCTCCCTTGCTTTTGGAACGGAAGCAGTCATCCCGGTTGAGATAAAGGTACCTTCTCATCGGGTGACTTATTATGATCCAATGACCAATAATGAATTGCTCCTTGAGTCCCTGGATATGATCGAAGAAAAGAGGGATGAAGCAGACCTGCGTGCCTTGAGATGCAAACAACAGGTCGCCCGATATTACAACAAAAAGGTTCGAGCCCGAATATGGGAACCCGGAGACTTGGTTCTGAAGCGTGTCTTCCCACCCCCAACTCATATAGGAGTGAAGTGGGAAGGACTGTACTCCATTCTGAGCAAGCTTGATAATGGAACCTTCAAGCTAGCAACCGTAGATGGAAGGGAAATCCCCAGAGTGTGGAATGCCCAACATTTACGGCCATACTTAACATGAAAATTTCAAATCTATTCTTTTGCTCTATTGAAAATCATGTATAAGGCACGACTAGCCTAGAATAGTTTGATTCTTTGAAGCAAAAAATTATAAAGTGGACGTAGGTCATGATTCGACCGAACCACTATAAAAATACTGTGTGTCATTTGCCTTTATTGCATCTTTATTTATTTGCCTGTTTATTTTTATGAAAATCAATGTGAATAATGCAGGTACCCGAAGTCCGGTGCCAACTGTTCCTCCCGTGGACTAATCGGAGGAACCCAAAGCCTTGGCAAAGGCTCCAACTGTTTGTCCGACTAGTTTTAATCCACGGAGCATGGGTTAAAGTATACACCTAGGATGAGTTTGATGAGCATGCATGATTGCAGACTGCTTGATCCGTGACTCTAACTCTCCAGAGTAGAGAGAGTATAAAGGACACGAAGATGACATCCACGAATAACGGCGGTGTACCATGATCGAAGCTGCCTGAGCAAAAACTCTAACTCTCTAGAGATAGAGAGAGTATAAAAGTGTCTCCGATTGAGCGCTGAGAAATAGCTCCTTCCCCGCTGAAGGATCGGGGAGCGAATGAGTCGCTGAGCATGAACTCTAACTCTCCAGAGAGAGAGAGAGTAAAAAAGCGTCTCCGATTGAGCGCTGAGAAATAGCTCCTTCCCCGCTGAAGGATCGGGGAGCGAATGAGTCGCTGAGCATGAACTCTAACTCTCCAGAGAGAGAGAGAGAGAGTATAAAAGCGTCTCCGATTGAGCGCTGAGAAATAGCTCCTTCCCCGCTGAAGGATCGGGAAGCGAAGGAGTCGTTGAGCATGAACTCTAACTCTCCAGAGAGAGAGAGAGAGAGAGTACAGAAGCGTCTCCGATTGAGCGCTGAGAAAGAACTCATTCCCTGTTAAAGGAATAAAGGCCGACCGCGCCACTGTTATCCCATGAAATATCCTAAGTCCCCCGTATTCAGAAATAAGGGGCAACCTGCCGACAGTGCTGATCAATCCTAAGTAAACCCCAGTCAGATGCTACAATGACAACTGATTGGGGGGCACATACACTTGTATACATACACTGAACTTTGATACAACAGTGTAACATAGCATGAAAATTCTTCTTCCTGTTCATTGACTGATTTGTAGTTATTATTAGTTAGCTAATGACTAAACATGGAAAGTTTACCTGAATACAGGTACACAATGATGCAAGGAGAGATAAACTTTTGTTTATATACTGCGAATCAAGAAAGTGAAAAACAACCTAGAAACAAAAGTGAGGACCAGTCTCACAATTACACTTCCTGGGCAGTGGAAAACCTAAAGACAAAATATCAACAAACAACAAAAATCCTATTTACGCTTTGGCCTCTTCTCTTGCTTCCGCTTCTCCAGCTTCGCCTTATCGAAATCAGACGGATCCCCTTTCTTCCTCTTCCTTTTATCAATAAGAGGAACATCCGATTCTTCTGAAGATTCCTCTTCCGCCTCTTTTCTCTTCCTTCTATCAGAATGGGAAGCCGGGAAGTCATCGGTATTTGCAAAATGAAGCTGTCGGCTAATAGATTTGGGCTGAATCTTCACAATCATCCCAGTTTTGGGATCGAATTCTGCAAGAGGGACTACGTCCAAAGCCTCATCCCCCACCTTCTTCGAAGACAACTCTTTCTCCTGTCTGGCTTTTCGGCTGGCCAGGGTTTCCTCGTCATCATCATCAGCCTTTTTGGCGCCGATAATGTCTTCTTCGTCATCTACATGGCGCCCATCCATGTCTTTCAAAGCTTCGATGGTCTCAGCATCTTTGGGTACATCAGTGCTAGGTGCCGGGATGCTTCTTTCAGCTGTTGTGACCTCGGCCTGCTTTAATACATCAATACCAGCACCTGGCAGGACAGCCTCCTTCTCCACTTCTTTCTCGTTTTCAGCACCCTTGTCGACGGGCTTGCCACCTGTATTACAAGAAACACACATTACTAATTCAATTGGTTGTTCTGCCAGACGACGACAATTCACAACTGCTCTAACAAATTGTGGGGAAAAGAGAGAAATACCTTCAGCAAATGCTTCTTCTTGAGTAGTTGCAGAGGCTCCAATGACCATGGGAGTTCGACCCAAAGGGATTAATGGATCATCGGGATGGTATTCTTCAACCCCGGAGGTCTTGGGCTCCACGGCCGAACTCGAGCCCTCATCAGCTTTGCCTTTACCCTTATCCAGGGCCCTCTCCTTTTCCATCTCCGCCAGAATTAGGCGACGACCCTCTGCCAGGTCCTCAGGCTCATTGTCCCTTAGGATGCTCTTCATCAATTCATCCTCATCGATTTCTTCGGCCCCCAGTCTATGTTTTTCACCCTCCACAATGGCATCCCATAAGTTGGCCAAAGTAACATGGTAATCCGGGATCCATGAGATGTTGAGAGTTTTGAGAACCTAGCCAAGGAAATCGAAAATCATTTCTTCAAACCCCTCGATCTCCTTCTCTCTTTCGAGGAGCTTGTTGCTAGAACAAGTGGCCAACTCGATGGCACTTTCAACATTCTTTTCGGCGAGAGCTGCCCGTCTCTCCGCGTCCGCGACCTGGTCATTCAAAATTACCTTTTCTGCTTTAGCCAAGGCCAAACTTTCTTTTAAACTCACTTTTTCTGCCTCCGAAGCAGCCTTCTCAGCTTCAAAATGGCCTTGTGCTGTTTTCAACTCGATGTTGGCCATTTTGAGATCTTCAACCTCCTTCTTTAAGGCCATTTTCTCTTGGCCATTGGAGTCCAGTTCTGAATTAAAGCGCTGCTTGGCATTCTCTAATTCAGTCTTATAATTTTCAGCGTCCCTCCGTGCTAAAGCAAGCTGGGACTGAGCATCTTCCAGGTCCTTCTCTAATTTTGTCCTAGCCCTTTCGTTATTTTCAAGTTTTGCTTTAGATCTGTGTGCTTTTATTTCGAGTGTTCGGATGACTTCCGAAAGGTTAACTGCGTGTTTTTTCATCATCTCATATTGCTTGGCTGCGTGCTGGATGTGCCCGATAACTTCATTATCCCAATTTTTGGGGACCGGTTCCAAGGCAGGAACAAATACCATCCTGTCAAAGAATATGCCTGGAAATTGTTCCCGCAGCTTTTCCACCCTATCTTGGATCTCGGGACCATGGACGTAACCCCGTGACCCGGGGGCAGCTAACTCTGGTTGGCTGGTGGGGACAATGTCACTTCTCTCCTTCTCAGTCTCTTTGGATGAATCTTTGTCCCTATCTTTAGATTTGTGATGCCTTTTGGATGACCGACTGTGGGAAGGTGCACTCTTTGGAGGAGTCAACTCTTTTGGAAGTTTCTTTCCCCCTGTCGGAATTGTCGGACGACTTGAAGGCCTAGTAGAGGTTGATTTTGGTGGAGATCGAGGTTGCGAGGAACTCGGCCTGTGAGAAGGACAACGAGAGCGTTCAGTATCCGGGCGAAGGCTGGGTGTGCCCTCACGAAGAGAACGGTACGAGTAAGATTTCCTGTGGGACATCGTTCCTGCAAAAAAGAGAAGAGCATATTAAAATTTTGAATGCCCACGATATAAGAGTGCAGGGTCAGATAGTGTGAGTGATGTGTGCATTCCATATAATTCCCCCTAACAGACCCGGGCCCGAAGACAGGCTCATCTGACCAGTTTCTCATCCTCTAGTTGGAACACTGATCTCTTCAGGAGCAAGGAAGAAAGGCCCCTCTTCAAAGTCTTTTTCTGTATATACAACATCGGGTAGAGGGATTTTATTCAGCTCGTCAAATAACTGCTCTTCTGTCAAGTCATCGGGAGCAATGGTTTCGATTGGAGCAAAGATGGGAATTTCCTTGGATACGTCATCGCGGACCTCATCCCCTCTGTATATGTTCAGATCCTCATCGTCTTGGATGACTATCGGAGAAGGACTTTTGCGAAACTTAGTTGTTTCTGCCGCTCGCGAAGTTCCCTCTCCTTCCGTTGGGGGCACATATTTATAAGGTCTGCCGCCAGTGCCAAGTCCAAGTCTTCTATTTAGAAGACGATGCTTATGAAGATTGTCGTCAGTAATGCATTTTTTGATCCTTAGAAAGTCAGACCTGCTTTGATGAAGAATAGATAACCGATGGTTGTATAACGGACCCTCCGTTTTCGGGAAGATTTGATCTGTTTAAGACAAAGGAAAAGGCGGAAGAATGTTAATACTTAGACTCCTTGAGCAAGATATTCAATTAGGTGATCAAAGTTTACTTGATTTGAGCCATCTTCGTGAGCATCCAGCCTGTTTCCTTATATAAAACCAATCGGACTTAGGATCCCCAATGTTGATGTATCCGTCGTACAGAACTTTCCTATTCGCCACCGATTCAAAGAAAGAGAAATTTGGAGTTGCCGAAGAACGGTGCTTGAAAAGAAAGAAGAACACCAGATCTCTGAATTTAAGTTCGGCATGTAGGATCTCCGCATATGCAACATATAGAGAGTATAGAGATGCATAGGCGTTTGGATGAAGCTGCATCGGAGCAATACCTAGTCGTCTTAAAGTTTCGATGGCAATTGGAAGAAACGGAGGAATAGCTCCTACTAGACACATTGTTCAACTGATCGCCATATACCCTTCCGGAGCTAGGTGGGGTCTATCTTCGCTTCCGGGCGTCAAGACATCGTCCCAAGGAATTCCGTGTCTTAAGCAGATTCTTTTAAGTTTTATCTCGTCGAGCTTGTATGCTAAAGAATCAGAAAATTTATCTATCCCGAGTGCGCCTAGGATCTCGTCAGGAGCTCGCTCGTCAGTCTCAGAATCACCGCTAGATGAAGTATTTTCGGATGGATTTGATTCCGTGGCCTCGTACTCAGATCCAGAATCTCCACCTCCCGGATTAGTTGGAGGAATTTCTGGGTTGTACTGCTCAGGAACCTCGGATTCCGCTTCTGTTGCGGATCTTGAAGAAGAGTGATCATTCGACATTGCTGCTAGGACGAGAAAATATGAACAATAAGATTAACACTACCCGTCCCCCGTGTGTGCAAGTATTGGTGTGTGTACTCGTGTGTGCATTAAAAATAAAGCGTGAAAGCAATCAAGATCATCAAAACATTAGTTGTCATATGCAGTCAAATTATGAGGTCATTTAGTCCAGAAAATCCAACGTCAAGGCTCTAGCCTAACTGTTCAGAGTTTTATGGTGACAAGGCGTTGATTAAAGTCTGAAATTTTTTCGTATCGTCAGCTATGAGTCGGATCGCAAGGCAGAGGGATCGCCCCTTTCGGATCGCAGGGCAGAGGAATCGCCCCCCCATCGAATCGCTGGGCGAAGGGATCGCTCCTTCACGAACCGTTGTGACCCCCATGATACGTCCCTTTGCTGCCACCACGATCTTTCGTCTCGCCACTCGCTTTCGTCTTCTCTTCTTGACCGCGACCCGAACCGGCCTTCCCTCTTCTTCTTCCTCCTTCGTTTTCCTCCTCTCCTTTCCATCCTCGAACTCCGAGCTCTACTTCAGTTAGCCATGGCGTTTTGATGATTTCGTCAGAAAAGCACGAATTTCCATCGTTTCTAGTCGAGAAAGTTCATGAAAGCGCGGCGTTCACGAATAAGAATACTTTTTGTGGAGTTACCTTTCTAAAAATTGAGAGAATGCTCGGATTTTCGAATGTTTGAAAAACTTGGGTTCGTTCTTCGATAGTGCAGGCGAAACGATTCGGCAGAAAGAAAGAGGAAGGAGAATGAAGAGGAGAGGGTCGGCTTATATAGGCAAAGAGGGTGACCGTTTGTCTCCCTTCCTTTGTCCTATTCGGTCCACGAAACACCATACAGGCCACGATCCAAAGCTTGTGTCGCATGGAAGCCCACGGACCGCCTCAGACGATGGCCCACCAAGCTCGAAGCCCGACACGGCTCGAAGAAAAGTCCGCCGCGTCTCGCACAAAAGCCTAGATACTCAGCTCGAGACGAGCACGTGACCACTTGGACCGTGGCGCTCTATTGCGATCCGATTCATGCGTACATTGATTTGAACCAATGCGACTGTTGATTTGCGTCCCTTCAGGAAAAAGAAGATCAGAATCTTCGAAGCATGTTCCATCATCGATAAAACATACTTCGAGGGGGCAAAATGTTGGCTCGCTTTTTGACCAAGCCACCAAGGATCATTCATAAGTGGAAAGCATGAAAACCACGTTCTCCAAGAATATGAAGCAACGGATCACACTCTATCGACTCGCCCACGGAGGATCGCGTCTCGATGGATCGCCCACCGAGGATCGCGTCTCGACGGATCGCCCCAATCTCATCAGCGAACGACGCATCCAGGCGATCCGATCCAAACTTATATTGTTGCCCAGAGCGAACCGATTCGATCCCTTGGTGCATGGCGAACCCTCTGACCCGTTCAAGCGCGAGCTAGTCTTCAGCGATCCGAATCGCACGGATCTGGCGACACGTGTCCCTAACCGTCATCTGGACCAATTCTCCCCATCTGCACGATCCGATTTTCAACCAGATCGCGACACCTGTCCACAACGGCTAATTTGACTATTTCTTTAATGGAGGCGATGCGATCCGATGTTCTCGGGATCTGTGCCACGTGTTATCATGACCCGCCTGACAAAATTAGCTATAAATAGCCCAGAGCTTGGCATTTTTTGGGATCTTTTTGGCAATATTGGGTACTGAATCCGCCATTGTTGTCAAACTACCGAAATATTGAGAGAAATCCTTATTGTATTAGCTTTCAAAGCATAATCAATAATATATAAAGTGGACGTAGGTTCGTTAACGCCGAACCACTATAATTTCTGTGTGTTATTTTCTTTTTCCTCGTTCTTCATTTGAAATTCTATAACATTCAGAACAATTTGGGTGTTAGGTCCAAATTTTGATCTAACAAATGCCAAGATAGTTTCGTGGCCGGTTAGGCACATGGCCCCGCAAGATGAGAGTTAAGAAAGCAAGTCAAGGAGTTGCTTGAGAAGAACTTCATTAGATGAAGTATATCTGAATGGGGAGCGCCTATGGTATTTGCTACCAAGGCAGATGGTTCTCTCCGACTTTGTGTTGACTATCGATAGTTGAATAAGCCGACTAAGAAGAACAGACACCCGTTACCGAGGATTGATGATCTCTTTGACCAGCTTATCGGTGCTTTGTTTTCTCTCAGCTTGTTCTTGCTACTGGATTCCATCAGCTCAGGGTAGCTGATGATAGTATAGACAAGACTGCGTTCAGAACTCCAGATGGATTCTTAGAATGGCTAGTCATGCCATTCGGTTTGACTAATGCACCCGCTTACTTCGTGGACTTGATGAGTAGGGTGTTCAAGGAGTTCTTGAACAAGTTTGTCGTGGTTTTCGTAGATGATATTCTGATCTTCTCTAAGGATGAGGAAGAGCATGCTAGACATCTCAAGGAGGTGATGGATACGCTTAGAGCCCATCAGTTGAAAGCCAAGTCCTTCAAATGCCACTTTGGAGAAAAGAAGTTAGATTTCTTGGGCACATAGTTTCTAAGCAAGGCTTAGTGGTGGATCCTGCTAAAGTGGTCGCGGTTCAAAACCGAAAAGCTCCGACGAGGACAATTGAAGTAAGAAGTTCTCTCAGTTTAATTAGTTAGTTAGCGTCCCTTGAGCTTAGACCTACCCTTCTGGATCAAGTAGGTACTTCACAGAAAGAAGACCCGCGTTAGTTGAGATCATGGACAAGTTGATTCGAGACGAGATGGTAAGTCACCTCGCTATAGATGACAAGGGATGGCTAAGACGCGATGAGAGAAAGAAGGTTCTTGAAGATGCACATCACCCGAGGAGGTGGCCGAGTTTGTCCCAAGGTGCATGTTGTGCCAACAGGTTAAAGGCCGAGTCGAAGAAGCCCGGTGGGCTATTGCATCCTCTAGACATTCCACTATGGAAGTGGAAGAGTATTCCCATGGATTTTATCGATGGATTACCAAGGTCAAGGAAAGAGAATACGAGCATGTGGGTCATAGTAGGTAGACTCACGAAGAATGCTCATTTCACTCCGGTAAAGAGCGAAAGGACTACATTATAGCTAGCAACGGATTACTTTCAAGAAATAAAGCGGTTGCACGAGGTTCCCTAAAGTATAGTTAGTAACCATGACTCAATCTTCACTAGCCAGTTTTGGGATAGTCTACGGGAAGACATGGGCAAGCAACTGAATCTAAGTACGGCCTATCATTCGCAGGCGGTTGGTTCATTTCATTCAAGCATGAGTTATAGAAGATCACGTTGGTAAGAGCAATTGGCAACGAGGGTTGGTATTTTCAAGAAAAGTTCTGCTGCGTGGAATACTTTATAGTAAGTAAACGAGATCCAGGTCACTAGTGAATTTTGGAGAGCTTGCGTGAAACCATTAGGTCATAGTTATGTTTAAGCCAAGAATGATAGAAGAGTAAGTGAAAGAGGAAGACGAGAGGCGACAATGAAATGGGTTCCAACTCATATTTGGAAATAAGAGTTAAGAAGCCAAGGAATCATGAGGTAAAAGACGGTCAAAGCACAGTGGAGTTAAACTCAAGGAAACGTGACTTAGAAGACTGAAGGCTAGATCCGCGCATCATATCTCTTTTTAAGAGCATATCCTTGATCCTTGTTTTCCTGTGGAACTTACTCGCATGTTATCTTTTTACGTATATCCTCTCGGTCCCATTCTTGGTCCTATTTCTGTCGGGAGGTATGACTTATTGGCTAGTAATACATGTCAGGGTTTGGAGGGGTCCGTTAGGTTGACTAAACCTTTTGGGCTTTTATAGAATATGGGTTGGGTTAGGAAGGGATTTCTTGTAATCCGAAAGGAGTATATCCTGCTTATCTTCCCGATCTCTTTGTAGCATATCTTTTGCTATCCATGTTTGTCTTGATTATCTAGTTTATCATGTTAATCTTGTCATGAGAACCTTAGGTAGAAACCCTTTGGATGAAACATGTGTTTGAAACATGTTATGCTTGATGGTTGCAAGTGGTTGCAAGTGTTTGCAAGTGGTTACTCGTGGATGCATTATACACGTTAAGCACTAGATCGGCTCACACACTCCTCATATTGCATATGCATGAGTGTTTACGCTTATTCATGGATGAAATTTTTCGTGTTATCACATGGATGTTGCATATGGATGTATGTTATGTGCACACATATAGATGTTATACATTATGTTAGGAATTGCATACATATGGATTCATTTCACTAACATAATTTGCATTGATGATATTTGCATTAGATAAGTACATATACACACACCTTTGCATATGTTCATACAACATTTAGAATCTTGTAAGGACAATGATTGCTCGTGTATGATGTTTTGAGTAGATGGATGTTGGATGGTAGGATATGTTCTTCCTAACTTAGAGATTTCGGGGACGAAATCCTTTAAGGAGGGGAGAATGTAACAACCCGTATTTTCAATAACCTGTTATAACGTAAATCGAGGCAGAATTTAATTTATAAATCTGAATCAAGGGAAACGGGCTATGCCATTGCGTTCGTCTCGGAAAAATTCGCGAAATAGAGCCCGAGTTTTCGAAAATCAGAGTCCGTATGACCCGATTAAGGCCCAATGAAGTTTTCAGAAAATTGCAAGTTCAAAACAGATTTCGGATTTCGGGTTCAAAATTCGAAAAAGGGTCAGATTGGGCCAGGCGGGAAAATTCGCGCCAGAGCACCCAAGTCGACAGCCCTGTCGACTTGGGAGTCGACTTGGTTGACCCAAGTCGACAGCCCTGTCGACTTGGCTTTCGACTTGGCTCAGCCGGGCAGTTTTGCCCGGTGCACCATTTTGGGGTCTTGGTTAGGTTTTGGGGCCAGATTCGGTTTTGAGGGCTGAGATTGGAACTAGCATTTAATCCTAGGGCTAAAACTAATCCTAATCTATATAAATAAGCCCCTAACCTAACCCTAAATCATCATTATTCATTCAAGTAACTAAACTATGGCAAAATCATTCCTCTCATGGCCTCCACTCTCTTCATAAAATTCCTAAGTTATTTCTATGAGAGATTTTCCATGCATACAAGTGTTGTCAAGCTTGTATGAGTGTCATTAGCTTGCATTTAAGTCAAGTTTCCATATTTACACCATAAAGCAAGGGTTTTGGTCATTTTTGCTCAAGGGTTTTTCTATTGGAGCTTGCATTTTGGGTTTATTTGATTGCATAAGGGCTTTGTCTCAATCTATATATATTTTTGTGTCTTCATAAGCAATGGAATCCCTTTTCTACTTTCATATTTAAACTCTAAAGTTAAATGAATGATGCAAGTTTGGTTGATCATTATGATATGCAAGTTTGCCATGATATGCAAGTTTACTATTTCATGTTATGCAAGTTTGATCATGTTATGTTATGCAAGTTTGATATGCAAGTTTGCCATGATATGCAAGTTTACTATGTCATGTTATGCAAGTTTGATCATGTTATGTTATGCAAGTTTGATATGCAAGTTTGTCATATGATATGCAAGTTATGTTATGCAAGTTTGGGTTGATCATTTTGTACATGTTATCATATTATGCAAGCTTACTTTGAGTATATGAACATAAAGCTTCAAGCTTTATGCTAAAGGTTGCATTTTGGCAACATGTAAGTTATCATATCTCTTATGATAACTTGCATGTGAGGCTAAATGCGAACTTATGGCCATTTCTACATGTCATTTATCACCATGTATCACCAATATGCTAAGTTTGGTTTTATGCATGCTTTTGAGGCCTAAAAATGTAATATGCAAGTATATGAACATATGTACATTTCATATGCCACCATGTTAAACTTGTGGCTTCAACACCTTTATGTCATGATTATGCCAAGTTCCCTCTTTCTATCCTTTATGCGCTATTGTGATATGTAAGCGATGGGATTGCGTTTGGGGTTGGGTAAACTTAAAAGACATAAAAACATAAGATTGGGAATTTACCTATTAAGTTAGGTCTACCCATTGAGAATTTACCTATTAAGTTAGGTCTACCCAAATGCTTAAAAACTTGTAATATGTTTTGGAAACATGATGGACATGACACTTAGAAAATATAAGTGTGACCAACTCGAGGTTGGGTTGAGTTTGTAGCGTAAAACTACCCGGAACCGACCGGCTTAACTAGTTGCTACAAACAATAGGACCCAATGTGAGAAGTTGGTCATGTTGTACCTTGAACCCGAGGTTAGACCAAGTTGTGGTGTAAAGCTACCCGGACCCGCCCGGCTTAACTAGTACCCACAACAAGGTCTAATGTGAGAGGTTAAGGCGCATTAAATTAGTTAATGCCTCATGATTAGGGTTAAGTCATGGTCCACTTAATACTTAACCAATTTGGGCTTGGTAGATTAATCAGGGTTAAGTCATGAACTCATCGTTACACTTAACCAAGTTAATCCATGATTAGCAAGAGTGTTAAACCGTACTTAACCCACTAGAAAATCCTAGCAATGGGGGTCCACTCCAGCAGTAATCCCAAGTTTGTATCATTAATACCCTAGGGACTAGGCTAGGGTGGGGGCACGATTACTGGACTTGAGGTAAGTGACCAAAAACGACGGCAGAGTGGTACGCCGATGTAGTTCCGGACGGACTATGGTCGTGCACGTAGTCCGTATTTGGAGAAGTCAAGCATGGGTACCAGTAGATCTAGACTGTGCACTTATGTTTATGGTGTCCAGGGGTTGACACCCTAGGGCTTGATACACCCGACGGGAGACCCGGCACAGTCTGACTACAATTATGTTTGGGCCGTATTGACACCAACACGTGACGAGTTAGGCTTATAAGGAGCAGATCGACTAGACCGTTTGGTTGGATCTCGTATTAGGGTCACTTCATGTTATTGGACCTCGTATTAGGGTCACTTCATGTTATTGGACCTCGTATTAGGGTCACTTCATGTTATTGGACCTCGTATTAGGGTCATTTCATGTTATTGGGTCAAAGCTTGGGCCAAGGGATCAATACGTGTTTATTCAAGTCATGTTAGTTTGCTAGTACACCTGTGGTGCAAAACCTTAAACCTGATTATGCGATGACACCTTTATCTATCATGCTAGTATGTAGTTATCCTTATGTTCATCCCTGCTTCTCATGCCAGTTAACTTTATCAGTTTACATTGATTGTAGTAGGGCTTACTCAGTCTTTTTGACTGACCTGTTTTTCTTTCGCCTCTTTTCTTCCGTTTCCCCCCCCCCCCCCCCCAGGTTCTCAGGGTGGGAATATTGGAGTTTAGATTGGATTTCTGATCGCTTGCTTGTTGGATTTTAGCTCATGTACAGTCTTGACATGAAGCTAGCTATGGTTATCACTTATTTTGGGGATAGTACTTATGTATTTCAGTTTTTCAGTGATGTCGTTTTTATCTAGACTTGTGTATTTGGAAAGTTGACATTATGTTGTACCAAACTTGTTTTGAAATAGTTTGAAATCTTCCGCTGTTTTACTCATCTTATTTACTCTCTTTACATATATACATATGTTCTTGTTCTGCCTTGATATATCATTATGCATGTTTACCTGATTCAAATGCCCCTCCAAAGTCAGAGTGCTTGCAAGAGCCACCCTGGTGGAGGTGGGGTGTTACAGCTTCAGTGTCTTTTGCAGTACGTAATGGAGAGATTCAATGCTCCATTTTCCTTGGAGGATAGTAACCGTGATGCATTTGGAAGAATCCGCCATTTGATAGTGATTAGAAGCTTCAGATTTTATGGAGAAAAGGGGTGGAGAATGATGATCAATGTTTGTTCTAGGGTTATTATTTGAAATGTTGTGGTAATTATGATGACAGGTGGCTTTACAAGGCGATGTATGGTGTGATGGCTCTACATTTTGAAAAGATTTTCTAGGGACCCAGTGTACTTTCATGTCATTATTCCTGCTGCCTTGATGATGTGCAGAAGTCGAAGCATGCGAGCGTCTATTTTTATTTGGACAACGTGGAGCTGCATGATAAAAAAACCCACAATAATTACATATCGTTAGTTCCCTACAAATTTTTGTCACGTGTCCCTTACATGCATATCGCAAGCAACGTTTTTCGTTTTTCAAAAAATTGGTTGTTTGAAAAATGGATTTGAAAATTGGTAATGGGTTTCTAGGTCTCCTTGGTGGTGGTTTGGGTGGCGCAACAGGTGGAAGGATTCTAGCCACCTGGGCATAGGACCTAACCGAATTAGACAGGGGATGAGGAGGAGGCTCAGTTGGAAACTCAGAAAGAGCAGAGAAACGATTTGAAGAAACTGGAGAGAAAGAAAGATTACGATTAGAGCGGACAGATGGACAAGGATGACCATAGTCAGCAGCTGTTGACTGACTATGATGCTTTGAGACTGGATGGAATGCAGGAGGATCGGAACGAGGAGAAATAGGCTGAAGAGAGGGACGATGAGAAGATCGAGACCGATAAGACAAAAGAAGACGACAACGATGAACGAGGAAGGAGGAAAGGTTTGTATCTGGTTGGATTGTGAACGAGAAATGGAGGAAGAGAGGGAATGTGTAACAACCCGTATTTTCAATAACCTATTATAACATAAATCGAGGCATAATTTAATTCTAAAATCTGAATCAAGGGAAAAGGGCTATGCCATTGCGTTCGTCTCGGAAAAATACGCGAAATAGAGTCCGAGTTTTCGAAAATCGGAGTCCGTATGACCCGATTAAGGCCCAACGAAGTTTTCAGAAAAATTCAAAGTAAAAACAGATTTCAAATTCAAGTTTGAAATTGAAAATTAGGATAGATTGGGCCAGGCGGGAAAAATCCCGCCAGAACACCCAAGTCGACAGCCCTGTCGACTTGGGAGTCGACTTCGTTGGACCCAAGTCGACAGCCCTGTCAACTTGGCTGTCGACTTGGTCCAGCCGGGCTGTTTAGCCTGGTGCACCATTTAGGGATTGTGTTGAGCTTGGGGGCCAGATTCGGTTTTGAGGGCTGAGATTGGAACTAGGGTTTAATCCTATGGCCTAAAACACTTGCCTAATCTATAAATAAGACGCTAAGCTAGCCCTAAATCATTATTAATCAATCCTACAACTAAACTATGGCAAAATTTTACCTCTCATGGCCTCCACTCTCTTCATAAAATTCCTAAATAAATTCCTAAGTGATTTTCCATGCATACAAGTGTTTTCAAACTTGTATGAGCATCATTAGCTTGCATTCAAGTCAAGTTTCTATATTTGCATAATAAAGAAAGAGTTTTGATCATTTTGGCTCAAGGGTTTTTATGTTAGAGCTTGCATTTTGGGTCTATTTGATTGCATAAGGGCTTTGTCATATCTTTTGTGCCTTCCTAAGTATTGTAAGCCCTATTCTACTTTCATACTTAAACTCTAAAGTTAAATGTTGTGATATGCAAGTTTATATGCAAGTGTACTATGCTATGATATGCAAGTTTATCATGTTGTGATATGCAAGTTTGTATGCAAGTTTACTATGCTATGATATGCAAGTTTATCATGTTGTGATATGCAAGTTTGTATGCAAGTTTACTATGCTATGATATGCAAGTTTATCATGTTGTGATATGCAAGTTTATATGCAAGTATGTCATGTTATGATATGCAAGTTCATCATGTTATGTTATGCAAGTATGCCATGTCATGATATGCAAGTTTATCGTGTTATGTTATGCAAGTTTGATATGCAAGTTTGTCATTTGATACGCAAGTTATGTTATGCAAGTTTGGGTTGAACATTTTGTTCATGCTATCATGTTATGCAAGCTTATCTTGGGTTTATGAACATAAAGCTTCAAGCTTTATGCTAAAGGTTGCATTTTGGCAACATGTAAGTTATCATATCTCTTATGATAACTTGCATGTGAGGCTAGATGCGAACTTATGGCCATTTTTACATGTCATTTATCACCATGTATCACCAATATGCTAAGTTTGGTTTTATGCATGCTTTTGAGGCCTAAAAATGTAACATGCAAGTATATGAACATATGTATGTTTCATATGCCACCATGTTGAACTTGTGGCTTCAACACCTTTGTGTCGTGATTATGCCAAGTTCCCTCTTTCTATCCTTTATGCGCTATTGCGATATGTAAGCGATGAGATTGCGTTTGGGGTTGGGTAAACCTAAAAGACATAAAAACATAAGCTTGGGAATTTACCTATTAAGTTAGGTCTACCCATTGGGAATATACCTATTAAGTTAGGTCTACCCAATTGCTTCAAAATTTGTAACATGTTTTGGAAACATGATGGACATGACACTTAGAAAAGATAATTGTGACCAACTCGAGGTTGGGTTGAGTTTGTAGCGTAAACCTACCCGGAACCGACCGGCTTAACTTGCTGCTACAAACAATAGGACCCAATGTGAGAAGTTGGCCATGTTGTACCTTGAACCCGAGGTTAGACCAAGTTGTGGTGTAAAGCTACCCGGACCCGCCCGGCTTAACTAGTAACCACAACAAGGTCTAATGTGAGAGGTTAAGGCGCATTAAATTAATTAATGCCTCGTGATTAGGGTTAAGTCATGGTCCACTTAATACTTAACCAATTTGGGCTTGGTAGATTAATCAGGGTTAAGTCGTGAACTCATCGTTACACTTAACCAAGTTAATCCATGATTAGCAAGAGGGTTAAACCGTACTTAACCCACTAGAAAATCCTAGCAATGGGGGTCCACTCCAGCAGTAATCCCAAGTTTGTATCATCATGGCCCTAGGGTCTAGGCTAGGGTGTGGGGCACGAATTACTGAACTGGAGGTAAGCGACCAATAAACGACGGCAGAGTGGTACGCCGGTGTAGTTCCGGGCGGACTTATGATCGTGCACATAGTCCGAAGCCGGGGAAAACATGCACGGGTACCAGCAGATCGAGACTGTGCACGCATGTTTATGGTGTCCAGGGGTTGCCACCCTAGGGCTTGATACACCCGACGGGAGACCCGGCACAGTCTGACTACAATTATATTGGGTCGTATAGACACCAACACGTGACGAGTTAGGCTTATAGGGAGCCGATCGACTAGACCGTTTGGTTAGACCTTGTATTAGGGTCATTTCATGTTATTGGGCCAAAGCTTGGGCCAAGGGATCAATACTTGGTTATTCCAGTCATGTTAGTTTGCTAGTACACCTGTGGTGCAAAACCTTAAACCTGATTATGCGATGACACCTTTATCTATCGTGTTAGTTAATCACCATGCTAGTATGCTGTTATCCTTATGTTCATCCCTGCAGCTCATGCCAGTTAACTTTATCAGTTTACATTGATTGTAGTAGGGCTTACTCAGTCTTTTTGACTGACCTGTTTTCTTTCGCCTCTTTTCTTCTGTTACCCCCCCCCCCCCCCCCCAGGTTCTCAGGGTGGGAACGTTGGAGCTTTGCTTGGATTTCGGATCGCTTGCTTGTGGGATTTCAGCTCATGTACGGTTTCGACATGAAGCTAGCTATGGTTATCACTTATTTGGGGATAGTACTTATGTATTTCAGTTTTTCAGTTGATGTTGTTTTTATCTAGACTTGTTTATTTTGAAAGCTATGTTGTACCAGACTTGAATTTGAAGTAGTATGAAATCTTCCGCTGTTTTATCTATGTTATTTACTCTGTTTACATATATACATATGTTCTTGTTCTGCCTTGATATATCATTATGCATGTTTACCTGATTCAAACGCCCCTCCAAAGTCAGAGTGCTTGCAAGAGTCACCCTGGCGGAGGCGGGGTGTTACATTTGGTATCAGAGCATATGGTTTACGAGAAGGAACAAAAAGGTTTTTAGAAAACTTTTGGAAAACTATTTTCAAAACCAAGTATAAATATTTTCCAAAGAAAAGTCTAGTTTATTTTAAAGGCTATTCCCCAAAAAAAAGCCATTAGCATAATTCCTTCGTTTTTCTCCATTCTGAATTTATCTTTTTCTTCGTTTTCAGTATGGCCGATAACTTTGCCATTCCGGAGGGAGTACACGTACCTGTTTGGTATAGGAGACTTTTGGAGGCTAGGGCGACCGAAGCCGGCCCCGCAAATATTACTCCTCCTCCGGTAGTTGATGTTCCTCCTCCTCCTGTCGCTGAGGTTCCTCTTCCTCCTCCCCCTCAGCATCCACAAAAGGATTTCGCGGAGATTTGCAAAGACTTTAAGGCGATGGGTTGCAAGAATTTAATTGGAACCGAGACCTTTGTAGAGGCCAGGAATTGGTTGAAGGAAACCGAAGATCTTTTTGCCTTCTTTGAAATAGATGACCGTAGGAAGATTTTATTAGCAGTGTGGTTGCTAAAGGAAGAAGCTGCACGTTGGTGGGTGGTCACCACCGCTACTAGGCCAATTGAGACTTGGGATGACTTTCGGGGAAAGTTTGGACTAAGGTTCCTATCACTGAAGCAAGGGGACATGACTATTAGGGAATACATAGATAAGTTTAATCAACTGGCTCGGGTCGGTTTAGACTTGGTTAACACAGCTCTGAAGAAGGCCCTATACTTTGCTCTAGGATTAAACGAGCCATTACATGGTTTAGCCATGACTCATATACCCTTGGGGGCAACTTTCGAGAGCTTGGTGAATATGGCCCTACTCAATGAAGAGAATAGGAGTGACAAGAAGGAGATCAAGATGAATGATATTCAAGCCAAGAAGACTGATTCCCAGTGGAAAGGAAATCAGGGTAATCCAAGTGGTCAGAGCAGTCAACGCAATCAGAACAAGAACAAGAACAAGAGTCAAGGCAACAAGAGGAATAACAACAAGGGCAATAACAAAAAGGGGAAGTGCTATTATTGTGGTTCAGTTGGGCATCTTATTAAGGATTGTAAGAAGAGGAAAAGGAAAAGTGGTGAATGCTATCGTTGTGGTGAGTTGGGACACTTCACTAGGGGTTGCCCGAAGAAGCAAGGGCAAGGCCAGGGTCAGACCCAGCGTGCTGGACCTTCGGGAGGGCAAGTTCATGCTCTCAATGCCGCTCCAGTTCCCGATCGATGTAGTATTTCTGTTGAGAGCCTTGTATATATTTCTGATTTTTCAGTTCGTACCTTGTTTGATTCTGGTGCATCGCATAGCTTTATCTCATCTGATCTTGTTGATAGTTTGCACCTAAGTACTAGTCTAGTTAATGATCCCGTGTGCGTTTCAAATCCAATTGGGGGTTCCTCCCATTTGTCTATTATCTAGGTGGATTTGAATTCTCGCGTGATGCTTATATTCTCGGTTTCATGGGATATGGGTTGATTTTGGGCATGGATGGGTTGTCCAGTTTTGGAGCCATCCTTGATTTTTGAGCATAGGGTTATGAGGCTCATGACTCGCCTCGGTAATACCCTAAGAATTTCTAGTAACCCAACGAGTCCCGTCATGTTGTGTTATCTTGAATCCCTCAACTCGTCTATCGATAGTTTGTAATCGGTGAGGGTGGTCCGAGAATATCCTGATATCTTGGGTGAAGTGAAGGGGATTACCCCTAAACGAGAGATAGGATTCCGCATTTATCTGGTTGATAATGCCAAGCCAGTTACGTGGCCGGTAAGGCACATGGCCCCGCAAGATGAGAGTTAAGAAAGCAAGTCAAGGAGTTGCTTGAGAAGAACTTCATTAGATGAAGTATATCCGAATGGGGAGCGCCTGTAGTATTTACTACCAAGGCAGATGATTCTCGTCGACCTTGTGTCGATTATCGTGAGTTAAACGAAGAGAATAGACAACCATTGCCAAGGATCGAAGATTTGTTTGATCAGCTTGTAGGAACATCTATTCCATCAGCTCAGAATAGCTGAGGATAGTATAGGCGAAACTGCGTTCAGAACTCCAGATGGATTCTTAGAATGGCTGGTCATGCCATTCGGTTTGACTAATGCACCCGCCTACTACGTGGACTTGATGAGTAGGGTGTCTAGGGAGTTCCTGAACGAGTTTGTGGTAGTCTTTGTAGAAGATATCCTGAATTTCTCAAAGAACGAGGAAGAACATGCTAGACATCTCAAGGAGGTGATGGATACGCTTAGAGCGCATCAGTTGAAAGCCAAGTCCTCCAAATGTCATTTTGGAGAAAAAGAAGTTAGATTTCTTGGGCACATAGTTTCTAAGCAAGGCTTAGTGGTGGATCCCGCTAAAGTGGTCGCGGTTCAAAACCGAAAAGCTCCGACGAGGACAATTGGAATAAGAAGCTCTCTCAGTTTAATTAGTTAGTTAGCGTCCCTTGAGCTTAGACCTACCCTTCTGGATCAAGTAGGGACTTCACAGAAAGAAGACCCGCCGTTAGTCGAGATCATGAACAAGTTGATTCGAGGCGAGATGTTAAGACACCCCGCTATAGATGGCAAGGGATGGCTAAGACGCGATGAGAGAAAGAAGGTTCTTGAAGATGCACATCACCCGAGGAAGTGGCCGAGTTTGTCCCAAGGTGCATGTTGTGCCAACAGGTTAAAGGCCAAGTCATAAAAGCCCGGTGGGCTATTATATCCGTTGGAGGTCCCCGCAATGGAAGAGGGAAAAGCATCACGAAGGATTTCGTGGATGGACTGCCTAGATCAAGAAAGGGAATAAGAGCATGTGGGTCATAGTAGGTAGACTCACGAAGAGTGCTCATTTCACTCCGGTAAAAAGCGAAAGGATTTCATCATAGCTTGCGACAGTCTACTTTCAAGAAATAAAGCAGTTGCACGAGGTTCCCTAAAGTATAGTTAGTAACCATGACTTAATCTTCACCAGCCAGTTTTGGGATAGTCTACGGGAAGTCATGGGCAAGCAACTGAATCTAAGTACGGCCTATCATTCGCAGGCGGATGGTTCATTTCGTTCAAGCATGAGTTATAGAAAATCACGTTAGTAATGTGGATTGGTATTTCCAAGAAAAGTTCTGCTGCGTGGACTACTTTATAGTAAGTAAACGAGATCCAGGATTCACTAGTGAATTTTGGAGAGCTTGCATGAAACCATGGGGTCATAGTTATGTTTAAGCCAAGAATGATAGAAGAGTAAGTGAAAGAGGAAGACGAGAGGCGACAGTGAATTGGGTTCCAACTCATATTTGGGAAATAAGAGTTAAGAAGCCAAGGAATCATGAAGTAAAAGACGGTCAAAGCATAGTGGAGTTAAGCTCAAGGAAACGTGACTTAGAAGACTGAAGGCTAGATACGCGCATCATATCTCTTTCTAAAAGTATATCCTTGATCCTTGTTTTCCGGTGGAACTTACTCGCATGTTATCTTTTCACGTATATCCTCTCGGTCCCATTCTTGGTCCTATTTCTGTCAGGAGGTATGACTTATTGGCTAGTAATACATGTCAGGGTTTGAAGGGGTCCGTTAGGTTGACTAAACCTTTTGGGCTTTTATGGAATATGGGTTGGGTTAGGAAGGGATTTCTTGCAATCAGAAAAGGAGTATATCTTGCTTATCTTCCCGATCTCTTTGTGGCATATCTTTTGCTATCCATGTTTGTCTGGATTATCTAGTATATCGTGTTAATCTTGTCATGAGAACCTTAGGTAGAAACCCTTTGGATGAAACATGTGTTTGAAACATGTTATGCTTGATGGTTGCAAGTGGTTGCAAGTGTTTGCAAGTGGTTACTCGTGGATGCATTATACACGTTAGGCACTAGATCGGCTCACACACTCCTCATATTGCATATGCATGAGTGTTTATGCTTATTCATGGATGAAAATTTTTGTGTTATCACATGGATGTTGCATATGGATGTATGTTATGTGCACACATATAGATGTTATACATTATGTTAGGAATTGCATACATATGGATTCATTTCACTAACATAATTTGCATTAATGATATTTGCATTAGATAAGTACATATACACACACCTTTGCATATGTTCATACAACATTTAGAATCTTGTAAGGACAATGATTGCTCGTGGATGATGTTTTGAGTAGATGGATGTTGGATGGTAGGATACGTTCTTCCTAACTTGAAGATTTCGGGGACGAAATCCTTTAAGGAGGGGAGAATGTAACAACCCGTATTTTCAATAACCTGTTATAACATAAATCGAGGCAGAATTTATTTATAAAATCTGAATCAAGGGAAACGGGCTATGCCATTGCGTTCGTCTCGGAAAAATACGCGAAATAGAGTCCGAGTTTTCGAAAATCGGAGTCCGTATGACCCGATTAAGGCCCAACGAAGTTTTCAGAAAAATTCAAAGTAAAAACAGATTTCAAATTCAAGTTTGAAATTGAAAATTAGGACAGATTGGGCCAGGCGGAAAAAATCCTGCCAGAACACCCAAGTCGACAGCCCTGTCGACTTGGGAGTCGACTTGGTTGGACCCAAGTCGACAGCCCTGTCGACTTGGTCCAGCCGGGCTGTTTAGCCTGGTGCACCATTTAGGGATTGTGTTGAGCTTGGGGGCCAAATTCGGTTTTGAGGGCTGAGATTGGAACTAGGGTTTAATCCTATGGCCTAAAACACTTGCCTAATCTATAAATAAGACCCTAAGCTAGCCCTAAATCATTATTAATCAATCCTACAACTAAACTATGGCAAAATTTTACCTCTCATGGCCTCCACTCTCTTCATAAAATTCCTAAATAAATTCCTAAGTGATTTTCCATGCATACAAGTGTTTTCAAACTTGTATGAGCATCATTAGCTTGCATTCAAGTCAAGTTTCTATATTTGCATCATAAAGAAAGAGTTTTGATCATTTTGGCTCAAGCGTTTTTATGTTAGAGCTTGCATTTTGGGTCTATTTGATTGCATAAGGGCTTTGTCATATCTTTTGTGCCTTCCTAAGTATTGTAAGCCCTATTCTACTTTGATACTTAAACTCTAAAGTTAAATGTTGTGATATGCAAGTTTATATGCAAGTTTACTATGCTATGATATGCAAGTTTATCATGTTGTGATATGCAAGTTTACTATGCTATGATATGCAAGTTTATCATGTTGTGATATGCAAGTTTACTATGCTATGATATGCAAGTTTATCATGTTGTGATATGCAAGTTTATATGCAAGTATGTCATGTTATGATATGCAAGTTCATCATGTTATGTTATGCAAGTATGCCATGTCATGATATGCAAGTTTATCGTGTTATGTTATGCAAGTTTGATATGCAAGTTTGTCATTTGATATGCAAGTTATGTTATGCAAGTTTGGGTTGAACATTTTGTTCATGCTATCATGTTATGCAAGCTTATCTTGGGTTTATGAACATAAAGCTTCAAGCTTTATGCTAAAGGTTGCATTTTGGCAACATGTAAGTTATCATATCTCTTATGATAACTTGCATGTGAGGCTAGATGCGAACTTATGGCCATTTTTACATGTCATTTATCACCATGTATCACCAATATGCTAAGTTTGGTTTTATGCATGCTTTTGAGGCCTAAAAATGTAATATGCAAGTATATGAACATATGTACGTTTCATATGCCACCATGTTGAACTTGTGGCTTCAACACCTTTATTTCGTGATTATGCCAAGTTACCTCTTTCTATCCTTTATGCGCTATTGCGATATGTAAGCGATGGGATTGCGTTTGGGGTTGGGTAAACCTAAAAGACATAAAAACATAAGCTTGGGAATTTACCTATTAAGTTAGGTCTACCCATTGGGAATTTACCTATTAAGTTAGGTCTACCCAATTGCTTGAAAATTTGTAACATGTTTTGGAAACATGATGGACATGACACTTAGAAAAGATAAGTGTGACCAACTCGAGGTTGGGTTGAGTTTGTAGCGTAAACCTACCCGGAACCGACAGGCTTAACTAGTTGCTACAAACAACAGGACCAAATGTGAGAAGTTGGCCATGTTGTACCTTGAACCCGAGGTTAGACCAAGTTGTGGTGTAAAGCTACCCGGACCCGCCCGGCTTAACTAGTAACCACAACAAGGTCTAATGTGAGAGGTTAAGGCGCATTAAATTAATTAATGCCTCGTGATTAGGGTTAAGTCATGGTCCACTTAATACTTAACCAATTTGGGCTTGGTAGATTAATCAGGGTTAAGTCGTGAACTCATCGTTACACTTAACCAAGTTAATCCATGATTAGCAAGAGGGCTAAACCGTACTTAACCCACTAGAAAATCCTAGCAATGGGGGTCCACTCCAGCAGTAATCCCAAGTTTGTATCATCATGGCCCTAGGGTCTAGGCTAGGGTGTGGGGCACGAATTACTGAACTGGAGGTAAGCGACCAATAAACGACGGCAGAGTGGTACGCCGGTGTAGTTCCGGGCGGACTTATGGTCGTGCACATAGTCCGAAGCCGGGGAAAACATGCACGGGTACCAGTAGATCGAGACTGTGCACGCATGTTTATGGTGTCCAGGGGTTGCCACCCTAGGGCTTGATACACCCGACGGGAGACCCGGCACAGTCTGACTACAATTATGTTTGGGCCGTATGGACACCAACACGTGACGAGTTAGGCTTATAGGGAGCCGATCGACTAGACCGTTTGGTTAGACCTTGTATTAGGGTCATTTCATGTTATTGGGCCAAAGCTTGGGCCAAGGGATCAATACTTGGTTATTTCAGTCATGTTAGTTTGCTAGTACACCTGTGGTGCAAAACCTTAAACCTGATTATGCGATGACACCTTTATCTATCTTGTTAGTTAATCACCATGCTAGTATGTTGTTATCCTTATGTTCATCCCTGCTGCTCATGCCAGTTAACTTTATCAGTTTACATTGATTGTAGTAGGGCTTACTCAGTCTTTTTGACTGACCTGTTTTCTTTCGCCTCTTTTCTTTCGTCCCCCCCCCCCACCCCCAGGTTCTCAGGGTGGGAACGTTGGAGCTTAGCTTGGATTTCGGATTGCTTGCTTGTGGGATTTCAGCTCATGTACGGTTTCGACATGAAGCTAGCTATGGTTATCACTTATTTAGGGATAGTACTTATGTATTTCAGTTTTTCAGTTGATGTTGTTTTTATCTAGACTTGTTTATTTGGAAAGCTATGTTGTACCAGACTTTAATTTGAAATAGTATGAAATCTTCTGATGTTTTATCTATGTTATTTACTCTGTTTACATATATACATATGTTCTTGTTCTGCCTTGATATTTCATTATGCATGTTTACCTGATTCAAACGCCCCTCCAAAGTAGAGTGCTTGCAAGAGTCACCCTAGCAGAGGCGGGGTGTTACAGAATGGAGGAGGGAGACGATGAAGACACCGTGGCCTAGAAGACAAACAACTTTTCATTTATCCAAACATGGTATTTTGTACACATCATTCAAAAAACTTTTCACATATTCGAACTTAATATTTCATACATACTATTTTATCAACTTTTCCATGTTAATATAGCATACATTTTTGCGTCAGCAAGTTACTTACGAAGCAGACAAATAATCACTACAACAAAAACACCATTTTACAACACTAATTCTGCGACAGTTTACTGAAATGTTGTAGAAAATTTAGATTTTTCATGACATATGTTAAGAAAAATGTTGTAATAGATTTTTCCGAACAACATTCTTTTCACAAATGTTGTAAAATAATAAATGTTTACTTAAAATGTTGTAAAAAACAATTTTTAACAATGAATTTTTAACATTGTATTATATTTACCTTTTCGTAACATATACGTAATGTTATTGCAACTAAGACTACAGTTTTTAAACATTGTAAATTCATAGTATTCAACAATAGTAACTAAACGTTTTAAACTCGGTGTTTTACAACAACCAAAAATAGTTGAATATTCTATCTATCTTTTAGTTTACAATATTTGGATAATGTTATCTTAATTCTTTTTAGGACAAAGTTTATTTAACGTTATTATTAACATTATATTTAACAACTTTTGATTGATATTGTTAATATTCATATTTTAACAACATATTATAAACTTGCTATAAGTACTAGTGTTGTTATGGTAAAGGTTACAGGTACTGTACTGTTTTTACTGGTAAACTAGAATTGTTTACCGTTACTGATTGACTGGTATACTGATAATCTGGTAACCGTTACACTGGTAATGGTAAATTACCATTAATTTGTCCATCAAAGCTTATTTCATGACATATTTGTGTACACAAAGCATCTTTATCATAATATATATATTGGTATACTTTACCTGTAAGGATTTAATTATGAATTATTATTTTTATAATAGACGGAGTAATTTATTCAAATAGAGTACAAAGTCGATAAACATGTTCAAATAGATGGGTAGTCACGAACTACAAACAAAGGCTAGTGCTGAACCCATCAATCCATATCAATGTACCATTATTTAGAATAATTAAATGGACATTATCTTAAACAATATTTGATGTTATTGGAATACATTATATCTTAGGGCATTACATTAAACTATACTATAACAATTTACCCTTATATTAATATACACTTGCAAAGCCATACCAGTTGGAAGACAAAAAGATTCCAACTTTGATAAACATGTAGATAAGGTTTTCTATCTCTGTACAAAGTCGATTTTCTTCAATCTAAGAAATCTACTGACAGTGAGAAATATAAATTTTAACGCAAGTTTGGCATTTCAGACATTACTTTGTTGGTAATCACTATTTTAAAGGCTTATTTGTTAAAATATTTTGTGAATCCAGCATTTCAAAGAATACATTCTAGACATCAAACTGTCATGCATTTATAGAGAACATTGTTATTAAACAAACATGAAATAAATAATATATTACACAGCAGCCATGCGAACATACATGACATAAACAACCCAATACACAGACTTTGAAATTTAGAGAGAATTTTACGAAGTATTAGAATCTATCTACTTTTCAAGTAAAAAAAAACACTAAACTGCATACAAAAACCTGCAAATACTATATCAAAATGGATTTAGAATTTTTTCATAGTCCTAGTGGCGTAGCTAGAAAACATATATGAATGGGGCAAAATGTTAGTTTTGGAGGTTCGGAGGCAGTTGCCTTCGGAATTTTATTTTTTATTGCTAATTATTTTATCATGCGTACGAAGAATAATTTCATAACATCAAACAAGAACAATTAAATATAATAATAATCCATTATTAACATATTTCAGCATACCTAAAACTAAAAAGTTATATTTATTTTTTTATTAATAATTTAAAATAGTCTTGTTTTTATAAATTGTGAATGCACTATTTAAAATGTCTACATTAACCGAATTGTCTACAGCACCCTCATCATTGTCAAGCTAACACTGCTCTATAGCAAAACTAAAAAAATTGAATTACCCAGGGATCTCTGTTATTGTAGCAATCACGTTGAAGCTTTTTTTTTAACAAAAGGGATACTTAAGTACATTAAAAAACAAAACACAAGAAGTTTGAGTTGGCAACAAATACAACAAACTACCCAACAAATACTATAGAAAGACTACAAGAAGCCAACTCAAACTAAAAGCAAAACACACTACAAACAGACCCAAGTCATGACACCCAAAATAAATAAAAAATCAACCCATACATCATGTAACAACCCGGAAATCTGGGCCAGTTTAAAATTTTTATTTTGGCAATTTTAACGAATTTTGATTATTTAAAATGAATTATTTTAAATAATATCGACGAGAAATTTATTTTTAATATAATTAGAACGTATATATTATATACGTTGTCGTTAGAATATAAATAATTATATATAATTGTAAATAAAATTGAAAACGGCGCGGTAGTTCGATAATTCGATTTCAAACTTCAATTGAACATTCCGGGTGCAAAATAAACCGGATTTTAGCGAAATAAAAAAACAATAGGATCTAATTGACGATATCTTTCTAACAAATCCGAAAAATCAAAATTTCATAGCGGGAATCAAAAGATATGTCCAGTTGAAAATTCTGAATAGTCGCTATAGAATTCAGGCCCTTAAAAATGGAAATTTTGCAAACGACCTCGGATTTCGACGAAACCACTTTTGTTGGATCCGGGATGTCAAGTTATTGCTAGGTTTCAAATTTCATAATTTTTCGAATCAATGTGTGAGCGTGGCAAAGGAAAACGCGTTTGACCAGTTTTAGTTGATTTTAATCGACTGGAAATTGGCCATTTTTCAAACGGTCTCAGAATTCGACGAAATTAGTTTTGTTAGGACCGTATCGTCAATACGAAGCTAGAAAATATTTTTCTGCAATTTATAGAGTTAGTATGTGACCCCGGTAATTTGAAATGTACGTTTAAAATTCAATATAGCGATTTAAATGTAAATTCAACGGAAACTGATCGAGACGATCGAATCAGCCTACGATACATATCCCATTGTGTTCGAAATGGGGGTAAAACGCTATGGACGACAGGCGGTGGGCCTCGTTTCGAGATCGTATGTAAAAGTACCTTTTTAGAAAATAAATAAAATAATATAAACATTTACAAACCCCCCCTTCCTTCTTTCTCTTCCCCGATTCAGTTGAAAAAAAAAACAAAAGGGATCGGAGACCCGCCCGCCGCCTCCTCCCTGGGCCACCACCGGCCATCGCTCCACCCCCCCCCCCTCGATCCTCAGCACCTCCGCCCCTCTCCCTTACGATTTCTGCAACCATAGCCCCCCCCCCCCAAGCCCAGGATCGACGGAAGCATCCAACCCCTCCACCATAGCCCACTGCTCCGCCTGCCGCACCCCTTGTGGCCCCCACGACCGACGCCATCGACCCTGTAGCCTCCCCCCCTCTCCAGATCGACACAAAACAGCCCCACCACCTGGAAATCCACCGCCCGGACCACCAATGCCTCACCACGGCCATGTGCGCCCTCCTCGCCACTGGTGACGCCGCTGACCACCCTCCAATCGATGTAAGGTTGCTGATTTTGATTTTTATGTTTTAAAAATATAATTTTTATATAAGTAAAATAGTAAAAATATCACCTTTATGTATGTAGTGAAATAAAGGCGAAAAATCTATATAATAGCATAGTAAAAATTTGATTTTTATATATTGAACATCGAAGTAAAAATGTGATTTTTATATATTGAACATCGAAGTAAAAAATGTGATTTTTATATATTGAACATCGAAGTAAAAATGTGATTTTTATATATTGAACATCGAAGTAAAAATGTGATTTTTATATATTGAACATCGAAGTAAAAATGTGATTTTTATATATTGAACATCGAAGTAAAAATGTGATTTTTATATATTGAACATCGAAGTAAAAATGTGATTTTTATATATTGAACATCGAAGTAAAAATGTGATTTTTATATATTGAACATCGAAGTAAAAATATGATTTTTATATATTGAATAGCGAAGTAAAAATTCGATTTTTATATATGTAGTGGCTACGGGCGAAGAAAGTGATATGAGACGAGAACAGTGAAGATTTCCTGCATTAGAAATGCCGTGGAGTTGGATAGCTATTGGTGAGAACTTCTCACCTTTCAATTTAATTTTTCTAGTTATAAATATATACTAGGATGCAGACGGTGTTTAGTAGCACCCGACACCCGTCATCCACAGACCATGGACGGCTTGTTTGTTTAATTGTTTGGTTGTGTAGTTGATTAGATTATTTGGTTTCAATTGAATTGTTTGGTGAAATGAAATTGATTTGATTGATGTGTGAATGGCGTGGGCCTTCACTAGACCGGGGATAAGGCTAGGACTTGTCCCGTTTCTAGTATCGTGTCGTTATGCCGCCGAAATTTTCTAAAAATAAGTTAGAAAAATAAAAAATATCATTTTTATTTTGTAAATGAACTGAATAAAAATTCATGTGTTAAAATAAAATAGTTTGATCGTTAAAAATATAATTTTTAACGTGAATGTGAATAAATATATATTCATTCACAAACCGGACGGTTTGTTTATGTACACCTATTTGAAGGACATTGATTGGGACGATAAATTTTACACATCGCCCAACTGCACAAATAAAAATCTGTGTTTGATTGCTTGAAACCCCACACGGGTATTGGGATGATATTTGACGTACACTAATCCCGATTGTTTAGTTGTATGTCGATCGATTGATTGACAGGCTGTTATAAGCGTTGAATATTTATATTTGATGCTTATACAGTGTAGAATGCACTTTGGATGATGGTTGATTATTCATTGTTGTTGATATATACATGTGTTGTAGAAAATCCATATAATTAACATTATATGGTAATTGATTGGGCCTCATTCCAGTTTTAAAATAGAAATATTTGAAAAAGAAATATTTGAAATAGAATATTTGAAAATAGGAATATATGAAGCCGTATTGATTAGATTGACGCCATTTTGACGTGAAGGACATTTATATCGATTTTATTCATTTTATAATGAATATCGAAAGTGATTTCAAAATCTGATATTTTCAAAAGAATTGAATATAAATAAATTCGAATTGAAATTGAATATAAACGAATTCGAATTGAAATTGAATATAAACGAATTCGAATTGAAGTTGAATAGAAATGAATTCGAATTGAAATTGAATTAAATTGAAAACGAACTGAAATTGAATTAGAAATCAATTTGAATTGAAATCAATTTGAAATGAATTTAAAATGAATTTAAATTGGAATATTCAATTTTGATTTGAAATTGAATATGAAGTTGAAACCGTTTTGAAAATGAATTTAAAACGATTTATAAAGCACGTTTTGAATTGAAATCGACGAAGTATATATTATATATATTCTATATATAATATAATGGCCTGAATAGAACGCGCCGCGCCGCGGCAGTTCGCGAATTTCGACCATTGACTTCGAACGGATATTACGGGAGATCCGACCGTCGGATTCTCCTAAAACCGGAACCGTTGGGTTCGTATCGAAAAGAGCTTTCTAATGAATTTTAGAAATTTGAAATCTAACGGTTGGATTTGGAATTATGTCCAAATCAAATTTGGAAAAGGTCGGTGTAAGTGCAGTTCGATGGCCGTTGATGGAAATCGACTGTACAGGCCTTGATAAAATTATTAAAAATAGTAATAATTTGTGTAAAATCATAAGAAATGATTTGTGAAGAACTGGGATGAAAAATCCCATATGTGAAAAGAAAAAAATAGATTTTTATCGAAATGAACTAGTTTTGAACTAGAATTATAACTCTATTTATTTTTAAATAAATAAATTGAATTTGAAATGGTTTTGAAAATAACCAGAATTTCCAATGATTGCATTGGAACAGATTTGAATCGAAATTGTCTTCGGAATATTTCGATGTTGGATTTCGTGATTATACAAATGTTGTTATGGAAATTTGAAAGATATAGATATATATATCGTTATTTACAATACGATCTTTGTTGGTCGCAGAATTTGATATTGAATATAAGACGGGATATTTTCTATTCAGAGCCTTGCATTTAATATCAAATGTGATTTGGGTTTGTCGTGAATGGTGTCTTGACTAACACTGTTCTTGAACCCAGTTGAGAAAAGATTAAATCTTTTTATTTAGATTTAATGAAGTGTATCAATTAAATAATATTTAATTGGAATTGATATTGATTTTTGGGTTTATCGTGGACAGTATTTTAAATAACACTCGTTCTTTAACCCGAGAATTAATGGAATGTGATTTTGGGTTTATCGTGAACCGTGTTTTAAATGACACCGATTCTTTAACCCAGTTAACGATTAAAACTAAGTGGAGTTTTAATGAATCTTTAATTAGATTGAAATAATCGAAATGGGGCATCACCAGTTTTGCTCCCGGCGTTAAGTAAATCTTTAATTAGATTTGAACGTGAAATGGTAATTGAATTTACCGATAACACCGTGGTGTTAGATATGAAGTATAACCAGTTTTACTTCATGGGATGAATAGGTTGGGATTGGGAAATTAAAACAAATGATTACTTCGGTAAGGTTCGTTAATCACGACTAGTTGAATCGAAATTCAAAAGATGATTAAAGAATAAATTCAAGGAATTTATCTTGGATAAAATTAATGGGAACCTTTCCCTATGAATGTGAAATTTAGAAACTAACTGTTGGTTAGCTAAGAAGAATGGTTTCCTGGATATTGATCTGATGTTGGTTTCGGCCTTCGGGGTTAATATTTGGGGAATTATTCTCTTGATTAATTTACGGTTAGAGACTGATGAATTGGAATGAGGCGTATGTTGTGTTTGTGTAACACTTATTTAAAATATACGCAAGTTATTCGGAAAGACCGGGTTTATCCCATTCTGGATAACTGATACGACGATAAGTCGAAGATGAAGACGGCGGTCGAAGACCGGAAGTCTTCACGTCGTTTGGATAATTACTGATGATCTTGGTTGTGTTGTACACCCAAGAAGATGGAAACAGTTGGTGATCGTCCAGACGTACTTGGAGATCGATGGATATGCGGGGTACTAGGTGCCTCCGGTTTCGTTCAGAACCAGAACGGACTTGTAAATGGACTGTGTGTCTAACATTGGATTTTAGTCCGTGTGATTGATCTCTATTAAATATATATCTGTTTGGCGGCGGAGAATTTATTCTTTTGCTTAACGCCCTTCTCTGAGACGTACGAGCTCAGGGGTTATATATTGATGGATATCAAACGCATGGAATGAATTGCCTGTGTGGCATGCCTAAGTGGCAATTGATCGAAGCTTATGTTGAAAAGCAAAGTCTTGTGGTGATGATCAAAGCACAGCCTGTGTGGCACAGCTTTGTGTAACGTGAATTCGCGAACCTCGCACCCCGGTTGTGAACCAAAAATGGGAGAGGACCTCAGGGAGGGCATGCGTTTCTTTCTAGCTAGGGTGGTGTCAGTGACCTACCAGCCCTGACATTTATATACTTTTCACCTATGTGGTTGTTGCTGTTGCGATGCGCCTCGGTTTGTTCGGACGATCCGGGTCCGATGGAGTCATTCGTTGGCTCATTTACGCCCCAAAGGGCGGGGAAACGTAGTGTTCAGGAATTTTAATCCACATCGGTGGACCGGCCCTGTCGCTCCAAGGGTCGATGCGCTCTGACCCTGAGGCTCGGGCTAGAGAGTCTCGAAGACGGTGAGGACGATCCCTAGCCTCAGTTCACAGACGGAAATCCAATTTCCAAATACGTGACATTTGCGGTTTTGATTGTAGAGCCTAGTATGGCGCCATGATATATGGTACCCATGTCGTCTATGATTGATACTTATGATTTGAAGTTGTTTTATACACTATGCACTTATAGTCGTATCAAATGATTTGTTTTAAAACGTATCAAGCATTCTTTGGCTGTTATAAGGGAAAACCCTATCCCCCGGCTTGCGTTGCATTGTGTAATAGGACCTGGGTCTTATAATAGCTTCATTTTTCTTTATTTAGCATTGCGCTGTTTGTTTTATGCACTGGTATTCTTGGGAGGAAACCCGTTCCGTGTTATACGGCGTGGTCCCTTGATTTACCGAACTTTAAAAATAAAGATCAATAACTGTTTTAGTTCTCACACCAGTCACATGACTGACCTGGAGTTTATTGTTTTAACCTAAACTCTGGGTGCCCCTATTTTGACACGGGCAGCTAGTAGTTTTGGTTTTGCAGATTTATATTCACAGGATCCTGGTTTACAGCTGGAACGATATCCGGAAAGCTTTGTATCCGTATATCTCTTCTAGTTGTGTATTGTATTATTTTCCGCTGCGATGTATTTAAATGTAATTTAAATCTCTGATATTTCTGTGTAATATTTATTCAATTATACTCTGTATATTCTTGTATTCTGATGCATTGTTGTGATATACAAATGAAATGTTCTCCCGTCTGCGTTCTGTTGTGGCTTGTTCTCGAACTATCCGCGCTTTCCTTTACGGGGAAGTTACGGGTCTTCACACATCATGACACAAGACACAACAAAGCCCATAAAACCATGCCCGAAGCAAAAAGACATAATTATACTACCAAAAAACGCAGAAGGCCTAGAAACAAAGCCCTCAACTAATCAGCACAGAAGTAACACCAAGCACACCTCCAGCAATTACATGAAGATCAGTCTCCCTCGACAAGAAAATACACCAAATAAATGCACAACACCATTCTCCAGAAATCCAACATGAAGGTGTACCATGCACCAACAGAACTCTAAGTCCACTATAGGAAACTCAGCAGAGATATCAAGAACCCAACTACAAACAACAGACAGGAAATACAAAGGTAATACATTGATAAACTAAAAATCCCCATAACTGAAACTAAAAAACAAAACCAAGCAACTTATCCTTTTGAAATTCCCCTACTCATAACACCTCCAGGATAGTTGCCTTCATCCTTAGTTTTCTTAGATTTGGACCTATTTTGAAACTGTTATACTAGTTTCATCCATTCAGGGTTTGTCTAAGCATACCAGATTTAAGCTTGGCTTTCTTCCTCTTAAAGCTACTTGTAGAACTATCCGATTCATTCATTAAAGCATCATTAACAACAACTTCTTCCTGAGAATGAACCTCACTGCAATCCTCTAAAATTCTGTCACAATCAGACTTAACTTCATAGTGATCAATTACTTTGTCATACACACTAACCTTCTCACTACACTTATGCATGTAATCTTTGTTAATTGGTAATTCTTTTGGAAGATTATGAATATCAACTTCTCTGTTTTTATCCAAGACGTTATCCGTATGAGATCTACATTCAGTTACATGATTATCTAAAGTGTTTGGCCGATTTCTATTAATAACAGATGTACTCAGATTTGTTCCAGCAACATCATTATCCTACTTTGAATAGGAAACTCTAACTAAAATAACCAAATTAACAAGCCAATTTTACAACAGCAGAAACGTCTGAAATTGAGCCAGCTAAAAAGCACCGACTGTCAAACCACTACTAACTGCAGCACATTTCAAAGCTTCCATGTGTAGGACCAAGAGACTAACGAGAACACCACCTGAAGCCCTAGCAAAGACTATGTGCGGTGAAGGCTACATGCGGCGAAGGCTACAACAAGCTGCGGAGAAGTCTAATTTTCAGAGTCTACAGCTATAATTTGATACAGAGAGTTATTTGTGAGTTGCAACGTTGAATTGAGTGACTGAGTAGGTCTCTTTGAAGACTAGGTTTTTTTCTTTTTCTTGAACCATGAGTTATATTTTTCTTCTTCTTTATGTGAAGCCTGAGAGGGTCATGTGCCCTGGTCAGCAATAACATGCGCCAAAAATGTCAACCTGCACATATTTCGCTGCCATAGACAGATTAAATACTTTAGATAAAGTGAGCAAGTTGAATCAATACATATCAACTGTATGTATGCTATGTAAGACATCAGAAGAGACTAGGAATCATCATTAATTTGAATTCCAATGCTCCAGCAAAATATGGAATATCATTAAGCAACAATTTAATTTACCTTATATCAACTCATCAACGCTGGAAGAAAATTTAGCACTTATTTCTGCAAGATCCTATCACCGTAAAACTAAACGCAATATTTTAGATGCGTGTCTAACTCTCTCAATTTGGCATCTTTGGAGCGAAAGAAGCAACCGCTTATTCAGAGGTTAGTGAACTACCACCATGTGTAAGAACTAAACTAATCAAGCAAGACATTGATACTACTCTTAAATAAAAATAACTCAATCTGTTGCTGGCAACCTTATGCTTAGTGCAAATGACGAACCTGCTGTATTGCTTCACCCTTTTTTTATCCGCATGATTATGGAGGTCCTCAGTCCCATGTTATCGGTTGGTACCTTGACAGTGACGCGGCGCTAGTGAAGATTTCAGGGAATGCTAAAGTACCATTCACCCTTCCTTATCACCTACTTGGGCAAGCAGGTCCAGATTTGGGATTGCTTCGCTGAATTTGACATGTGGATTTTGGCTTCGGTAAATGAGCTTTACTTTGGGATGTATGTGGATGGAAGACACGTGATCCAGCAAGTGAGATACGAAGGAGTTGAGGTTTTTATAAAATAGGATATAGTGGGACTAATGTAATGGTGATCAAGTATCTTTGGGTACTAATGGATGTTTTGTACAAGTGACTTTTGTGGTAGAGTTAGGGTCCTTAGGGATGATTACCATAAATTGTGCTCATTATGAATCATATCCAGTGTTAAAAAAAATAGAGAAGTTTGCAGAACATTCAATCAAATTCTATGTTTAAAAAAATAATGACTTTCCATTAAAAAAACAAAATGGCCAGTACAAGAAATACGAACATCAATTAAATGTGACAAAGGAAGCAAGTATAGAAATATTCAGATGGAATGCAAATCATACCTGCTTGGAATAGCAAGCGGTTCATCATCCACGGCAAACGGATAGGTAAATTCAAGATCACCATCCCTGAAGGAAAATCTGCTAAAGCTTCTAGAATGAATTCCTGGAGAAGAACATGATGATAGCTTTCATCCAGATAAATTTCCTACTTCATCCTTGCCAAATTTTTTTTTTTTCAAAGTCATGCCGATATGGAACTCTCGCATGACTTTCTTCACTTGTAACATACTATTTGGAGAACAATTATGAGCATTCATTTGAGTTCTTAGGAGCTTTTAACTGTTATGCAAAGGTGAAACAAGCCCTTGACCATTGCACTATTCTAGACAATGGAACCGACTAGTTGCACCAGTATTATATGAAGGCCTTTTGCAAAGAATTCTGTTATCACTTCTTCAATCATGGCATGTTTGGAAACAGGGCCCGTCCTAGAAGTTTTGGTACCGAAAGCAAAATGTGAAACCGAGGCCCTTAGACTAATGCTTTTATCATCAATTAAATCATCAAAATATGCTAAGTTGGTAAATAATGGGAAGACGAACAAAGACAAATAACTTTATTCACACTTTTAATTTAAATTAATACAACAAGATCAATGTTAATTGTTTCTGAATATCCAAGCTTGAACTTTCTATTAGGCCGTTTTTGATGAAAAATTTGTTAAGAGAACTATTTGTGAATTAGTGAATACATCTAGCCTTCGTTTTCTAATCCTTTTGACGTGTCTAGCTTTTTGTTTCAGCATTTCTAAACATCAAATAATATTATATATTAATAATTATTGAAATAATAAAAAGTTAAATAATAAATATCTAGTCCATTATATATTAATTATTAAAAATAATTCCTAGAATTTGCTGAAGCAAGAATTCTTTAAACTAGTTTATTGGACAAAAAAAATTAACTATAATTTTCCACAAAAAAATTTTTTTTTTAAATTGACTAGCTATTAAAAAAACATTAAGTTTTACCAAGTCCTTATCCTATAGTCATTCCAAATAACAAATTAAATATATCAATTATAATTTAATGCTTATTATACAATTAATCCTTAATATACAATTAACTAACTTAAAATTTGAATATAAGGATCAAGATTGGCATTAAAACCTAATGATGTTTACAAATTACAAGTACAATTAACTTAACATAAGAACACACAAACCAAATATTTGGTTATTTTACTAATGATTTAACAAAAACTGAAATGAACTCTTCTACCGTTAGTTTTATACAACCATTAGGTACTACCACTAAATCTGTTGGCATTCTACGTATATGGTAAAACCAAAATTATGTACCTTTCCACAAGTAGTCAAGTAGCCACATGAGCAAAAGTCAAAAATGTAAGAGCATTTAAAGATGTTTGTACGATTATGCTCTTACAGTCGATTGGAGCCTGGAGTAGCTGTCATAGACAAATTGATGTCTATTATTGATGAATTATCATCGATTATTGATGTCCTCGTTGCCATCGTTCATCATCGATTGTCGGAGTCGCCATCACTATCGATTAAATTTTAGTGAATTCGTGATAATTTTTTTCATTTACAACGGATCGAGATCAGGGTAATTTTCCCCCTTTTTATTGCCAAGCTACTTTTATATGAATACTTGTAAAGTATCACAAAAAACAAAAAATAAGAAATATGTAAAGAAGCAGCAGCACACGAACAAACACTGGGTAAATCATACTTTTTCCTCCATAAACATCAAAAGGGAGTAGACCTGGGTATATACAGTGAGTGAAACCAATCCTTGAAATGGTCATTAGATAAAAGCTCTTAAGCCGATGTTTCTTCTAATTCCTATTATTTACGTTGTTAAGTAGTTCATACAAACTAACAGTGACTAAGCAAAAAAGAACTCCGAATATTTTAGAAGATTAAGCAATACACAAATTCCATTCTAATTAGATTGCGAAACCATACAACTATAAACATCATCTGGATAACTGGCATTGCAATTAATTTAGAAAACCACATCAAAAGACATATTAAATAATAAAATATATCCAATTGAAGCACAAAACATGAAGAGGAAGAAAAAACTAAAAAAGAGTACGATATACGATTATTTTGAAAAGCATATTACCTTTCCAGTGGTAGAAGGCACCATGATGCTTTTGGCCAAAAAAAATCAGTCTTTTTCCGTGAATATTAGGGATCCAAATGTTACCAGAAACCAGATATCAGGGTATTTTCCCCTCTTTTTATTGCGCATTCGACATATGGAAAAGCTGCTGAAGATGGTGCCCTATAATTTTCTGTGGCCCAAAGCCGTTGCTCTACCGGCTTTACCAAAAGGCCGGCCTTGTTTGGAAATATATTTAGAAGGAGATGATGCCACTTCCAAAAGAGGAAGGAAACTGACAATCAAAATTAAACTGGAAGGTACTGAGCTGTGTAAACTTATGAAGATCGGAATTTGAATAGTTGTAACTGAATTTTGCGTTAACTAAAATATTTCAAGCTTCACAAAACAATTTTTTTTGATAACTTGGAGTACTCAACATTTGAACTGAAAAAAGGTGAACTTCCTATATTAAAATACAGAACCATAAAGTATAAATTGGCTCAAGAAGCTATGGAAGTCTTCGTTTCCACAGATTTGGTTCACAAACGAACACGAATTTCCAATATTACGAAAAAACAGAGCTCAAAAATCTAATCTTTAGAGCAAACATAGCAAGAAACAAACATGCTACACTTTAAGGAGAAATGAAACCCACTAAAAGGACAAAAGGCACAAGATTCGAATTTAGACAAAAAAAATCACTTACAAAGTTGGAAACCCTGAATAGAAGGGTAACGTTCGTGCAGTAAGCAAATTATGATGTTTAATTATGGATATGCCACAGGAAATTATTATTTTTGTTTTTTTAGATCATAAATGTACTTGAAAAAAAAATGAAACTTACATGAGTTGAATCACACTGGATGGTTCATGGTGCTGTCAAAGTCAGCCAAAATCAATACAATATTTCTAAAGAAAGTCACACATATGCTAGAAGAAATGATACATGATTGTGACTAATGTACTTGATATTGTGATTCTATGCTTGCATAAGGAAAGAGCTACCATTTTGCTTATAAATAAGCTGGTTAAATCTCTTAAATATCAAGCAGCCAGGAAAACATCACTAAAACGTAAAGTCATGCTTCAGTTAAAAATTTCTACCTTAAATAAGCTTTATGTAGTTTATGTTTTCCAAGAGAAATAAAAAGTGACATGTGTGGGTAAAATAAAGGAATTGAGCCTATATAACTCCATTGCATTTTCCATAGGCTAATCATGAACAAGGTTGTTGTTTTTTTCAGGTCTTAAATTTAATGAACTTCTCTGCGAAATATTTTTTTTTCATTTTTTTAAGAAAAAGAGTTTCAATAGATCCACTGTTCATATAGAATCACTCGTTAAATTGGTTTTATTGACAAACAGAAACTGTAAAATATAACAAACATAGCTAGTATGTAAATCACAGTCATGGAAAGAGAGGTTCCCCTGATATACAAGTGAAAAACAGACCCAAATTCTTCTACGTCTAATTTGTGTTTAACGACAGTTTGACGAAGAGCGAATGCAATTGTGGTTGTCCAAAAAAAGATGTAAAACAGATGAATGATGCAACCGTATATAGAAAAATTAGGGTGTAGAATATTTCTTGATATATCATCACACAAAACAGTTGTCCAAGGCAATGAAGTGTAAAGAGTTGATATCAAGATATTCTATTATCAAATTGAACGTATATGCAGTTGTTTATAGTGCAAAATTTAGTTTACTAACCATTTGTGACTGAAAGTTTTTGTACAAAAATACAAATAATAATGCTTAAGGCCTACCAAAAAGTGCAAGGCATGTGCGCCTTGCAACTTGACTTAAGATGAGATTTAACAAACAAAACTAACCACAAAATTACGCATCATTAAAAAATAGCTGGATATTTGTTTTCTTCCGCTGCTTTTTATACACAACACTCGAATTATCTTTTCAGCTGGAACAAAAGCACAGGGTGTGAGCGTCTACTTATAGGGAACGCTTATGCTTCATAAGTCAAACTAAACTTGTTCAAGCAGGCACAAGTGTTAATAGCTAGCAGGTCATTCACAATAAGGCATATTATCGATAATAGTGGATATGTAAGAACAAATAATTTATTACATTTTTGTTCTGTTTCTTGAACATCAAAAGTTAATAATGCCACCATAACCATACCTGTTGCTCCTTGAGTGATCGATGGATTTTGTGCCAACAAAGCCTGATCATATATGAGAGTTTGAAAACTTATTTCATATACATGTAAAAATGGAAAATTCAAGCAAAAAAGGAAGAAATACCTCTTCCAAGTCCAACATGCTATCAAAAGTTTCTTCGCACAATGATTCTAGGTCAGAATAAGCTTTATCAATTAGCTTATCTGTGTTGCAAATTGACGACCTAATAGGCTCCTGGTATGTCCAAAAGAATAATGAACACTTCTTAAGCAATAACGACTTACATAAATGTTTAAAAATGATTCAAATTTATGAATAAACATACCAGTGGTAATCTTTTGAATTGGAGAACGCTTTCTGCAATAAAAATCTGATACATAAAGCTTTTTTCCATAGTACCTAGTATGGGTGAATTATAAGAGCTAATCTGTTAACATATTAAAAATACTGAAACACATAGGACAAACTAGTGGTTTTCGATTCCTCTTAATACATGGACCATGACAAGGAAATAAATGCATGATTGTTGGAAAAAATTAATGCCAGCTGATTGAATTTTTTCCCCACAAAACACACAATCTAGTTCGCAATGTCAAATCAGTAATCCTACATTTCTATGGTTAGATCAAATGTGCATCTCTAAGCATAAACCCTATTATGAATGTCAATACCTTTGAATTCTTCACAGCTAAGCCTTTATAAAATTGTTCATACTTACGATGTTTTAGATTGCTCATAAGAACACTATTTAAGACAGAAAAATATTAACAATCGCTTATATACTAAGAATGGCAAGTCATAAACTAAATAACAATTGGACATTCAAAATTTAGCATCCCATTAGAGGTACGAAGAATATTCAGTTTCCAAAAATCTATTATACCAGATGATTTGATATAATAAAAACATGTGAATGATAGTGCATTTAAACAAGTATAAACACACCAACTGCTAGACATCGTCTTGGTAGTTCATGGATGAATCAAAGTGCATCTAAGAATCTAAATCATCAATATGTGATGCCAATGTTTTTTAGAAGAAAATATATAGTTTCAAAACGTAGTTTTGTCAACACTCTGTATCAGAAACAACACTGGCAAATTTTAAAGGGGATCACAAATAAACACTATCACTGTCCACCCTCTCCTGCTTGACATGAAACAAATAAGATGCAAATTTTCATAATCTATACACTTTCTTTCCTTTGAAAAAGCAAGCCAATTAACATTCTCATAATTCTTCCACATCATGAAAAATCCTGAAGGCTGAAGTGCTAGAGAATTATATGTATGGATTTTGCTTAATGATATTACCAGCCTAGCCCCTTTGACGTACTACATAGATATGAATAGCAAGATTTAAAGTGCAATCCTACAAACTACTTTATGTGCAGTAAACTATAAAACATATAGACAATACCCAAAGGACAAACCAAAATCAAATATATAAATGTGCCATATTTCAATTTTACTGGAATAGATACTTCACAGGTTTAATACAATATGTTTACCTGCTTCCGTACATCTCGATCTAGTGCAGATTCTCTATTAGACTGCTTTCGCCTCTGCCTTTTCAGTTAAGCCCTTTCATCCTAATTTCAAAATGAATCACTTTTCAATTTTTCAACAAATACAAGTATCTTATCTCGAAAAATTTGCAAACTGATTTGATAATAAGGAGAGTAGAAGTATTTTCTCTATGTGCAAGTTACATGAGTTGAGTATGCATGTTACCATCATATACATGCGATCATATACGTCACAGTGATGATGAAGAAAAATTATGGCATGAATTAGCTACATTTAATTTTCAATGTGGAATAAATTTATGAGTAAAAACAATAAAAATATTAATGCTTTCAAGTTGAAAAGGACAGAGTTATAAGTGGATTCATGTACCTGACATATGTTCCACATACATAATATTCATACAGAAATCAGCAGCTACATATTAAGAACAAGATATAATTGACATTTGCTACAGGTATAAGAAAACTAAACAAGGTCAAACGGTATGGTTGTAGTGAAAACGTATGGTTGTAGTTCTATCACAAGCAATGCCATCCCTGGAGAAAAAATCATCAAGTTTTATACCCAGAACAATCAGTCCCTAAACGAGGAAAGTGATTAACTGGGTTAATAATGAAGAAATCAGTTTGCTCACAAATCAGTCAAGTGAATATTTGCAAGAATGGTTAAATTTCTTATGAAGTATAAATCAAATTGTGTTTCCTTATACTATTAAGAATGATATTCATACTTGTCGATGTGAAGTTTCTAAAGATTTAGAAAGGGCATAAAACAGAGGTAAACTATTAGGGTAGAAAAGATATAAAGTCAAATTTTCTCTTTTTCCCTCCTCCTTTATTCGGGCTTGGGACCGGCAATGTGAAATAGACATTGGCGGAGTTAAAAGGGGTTAAAAATAAATTTTAAGTTGCATAACATAACCAAATATAAATGTAATAGTCTAACACTCCAGAATTTACGAAAACAAATTTATTAAAAAAAAAACAAGCTACAATAGAAAAGCTCTAGACTAAGATATGTAGAATCAATTTTTCAGCTTCTACCGCAACTACAGAAATATGTGCCTTCACAATCCCTTCTCTCAAAACCATCATCATCGCCCGTAACTTCATTAAATACGTCAAAAGATTGAGAATTTACTTCTGTTTCCTCGTCGTACAGCTCTAACTCATGAAACCCTTTAGGGTGGTTTTATGACAGCATACCAATTAGATGTTTCAGACTCTCTTGAGTAAAATACTTGTTTGGCTTGTGAAGCTAGAATGAAAGTGTAACAACCCGAGATTCGACAGACCGAATTTTCTCAAAATCCAGTCCATCGAACCCCGAGCTGAGTATCCTGGTATCCTGCAGAGAAGACAGAGAAAGAAAACATGTCAGAACTTGATAAAGCAACTCGCAGCAGAAGTAATTAAATATAGTTTTTCCGGACGTAACTATACCTCGTTGGTAATAATGCTATGTCAGTATTTAAGCTATATCATCTCTGTCTTGCACCTAACCTGCACATGTTTTGAGGTGGGGGTCAGAACATAAGTTCTGTGTGAATGTAGTTATAATAAACTCCTGTATACTCTACATGTACCGTTCAGCTACGGTTTCTGGTCCCGTTAGGTTATTTACCAAATTGGTCTTTTTGACCCAACCCGTGTCATTCCCACCCACTCGCTATCATAATAACCCAACTCGTACAGTCCTTTCATGAATGTGTACAATCCCTTACCGTCATTACTACGGGCCCTAAGCCTGTTTTCCGTACTACCTTACCGTAGTTCCATCATCCTAGAGAACTCGTTCGGTTGGAATTCGTGCCACCTAGGACCACTAGGGATTATGCTACCTAATGAACATTTCCATGTCTCGGTTTGGGTTTTGGCCACCTAGGACCACTAGGGATTATGCCACCCGTCAACCGCGCCCTTTTATCCCACGTATGTATCGTGAACCGTTTTCCATGTCTAGACGCACATGTTCCTCAATGTGCCATCCGAGTTCCGTGCCAGGGCAAATCAAGAAATACGGAACTCGGTCGGGAGCTTTAAGTCGTCTGCTGATGCAGATATCAAGGTCTGTTTTTGTACCCGTGGCTATGGTCCCACGTGACCCCTCCCTCAGCTGCTGAAAAGCAATCCCAAAAAAATCATATGTGAGAACTACACTATGGCCCATCGATGCCCACTTCCAGATAGCCAACCTCACCCATAACTCGATAGCTAGTATATGGTCTGTTGGGAGTTCCCTGCCTTTCCGTACGTACACGATTGACTAAAGATGGTAGGTAGTCGGCGACATGCTATCCAGGGCAAAATCAAGTATCGTCGACTCCACGCTAATCCATCCCAGTCTTTAGGTCGTTCGCATAACAACCAAGGCATACTCTTGGTTCTTCTACCACAGACCTTAACATCTGTGAGGCCAGGTTTCATGGACCATCTGCCACCTCACAGAGGGATACCAAGAGTACCCTCACGTCCCCCGAAGCTACCGCTTCGTCACCCAGTTTGTTGGAGCCCTTATCTAAGTCAGATAATTTGCTCCCCCTCGTGTTTTAAGCGATGACCTACCGTACCGGGTTACTCATCTATTCATGAACTAGTCCCATGTCCTTGGCTAAGAATTATTACTTAGTTATACTTAACTAAGGTTTACCACTTAGCTTCAATTCCCCGTTACCCTTGATTAACTAAGATTTTCTACCTAGTTCCTCTACTAGGGTTTTGCCTATTGGGTTAAGTGTTGTTATTCAAGTTCATGGCTTAGCCAGCCTATGAATCATGTCAAGATCGGCTAAGTATTCAAGTCCAAGACCTAGCCCTACAAGTTGGTTAAGTATACCAAGAAGCTCATGACTTAACCCTATTCAATCATCAAGTCAATTTGGTTAAGTACTTGTTTTTCTTAACCCTATCAGGTTATCGTGTTAGATTGGTTAAGCACAGATTATCTTAACCACATCGGATTATCGAGTCGGATTGGTTAAGCATAGGTTAACTTATCGAGTCGGATTGGTTAAGCATAGGTTAACTTAACCCCATCCACTAATCGTATTATAATGGCTAAGTATATTCAAAAGGTTTTATGACTTAACCCTATCAGGTCCGCATATTAGATTGGTTAAGTATAGGTTACTTAACCTCATCAAATCGTCATGTATAATTGGTTAAGTATAGGTTACTTAACCCCATTAAATTATCCTGTTAAGTTGGTTAAGCATTGGCTACTTAACCCCATTGAATTACCAAGTCTAGATTGGTTAAGTGTTTAATTTAACCCCATCGAAGTACCGTGTTTAGATTAGTTAAGTGTAGGTTACTTAACCCCATCCCCTAATTGTCTTATATGGTTAAGTTTCATTAAGGAACCAAGTCCGGTTTAACTTAACCTTCCCACTCGTGTCATATCGGTTAAGTGTCATTAATCAAAATTACCTAACCTTTTCATGCGGCATTAATTTGATTAATGCACCTCAACCTCTCACATTAGACTTTGTTGTGGCTACTAGTTAAGCCGGGCGGGTCCGGGTAGATTTACACCACAACCTAGTCTAACCTCGGGTTTTAAGTGCTACATGACCAACTACCCACATTGGGTCCTATTGTTTGTAGCCACTAGTTAAGCCGGGCGGGTCCGGGTAGATTTATGCTACAAACTCAACCAAACCTCGAGTTGGCCACTTTCATGTTTGGTATAGTGTCTTGTCCATAATCATGTTTTTCAAGCATAATCATATGCCAACTTTCGTGCTATGTTTTCAAGTCATGTCTCATGTCAATTAAACTTTGCCTAACTACCCATAACGTTTTCCACATCGCACGTATATTTGCATCAACATGAATCGATCAAGAGGGAACATATAAACATGATAAAGTGGGCGAAAAATGGCAAAGTAGTCACAAGTTAAACATGGTGAGGCTAAGGGTATCCTACACAACTTGCATATGTGGTGTTTTGTTCCTAAACATGTACGACACTAACTTAGCAACATAGAGGGACAGCATGGCAAAAGTGAATCATACATGTAACTAGCATTAAGTTTTAGCATCATAGGCAAGTTATCATAAGGTTCATGAAGTGTTATAGGTTGCATTGCGCAAAATCACCACATAAAGCTCATGGCTTTCTACCTAAAAGTCAACATGAACGTTACTAGGTTCATGATAGGTAAGCATTAGGTCCTCAAGCGTTACACAAATCCTATTTTAACTTGCTATATGTTCATGCTAATTCCAATCCATGATTCATATGTTCGAACGATCATAGCATTTTACACAAAAGGTTGTTATAACACCACTCACCTAGGTTCGTGCCTTCTATGCAACAATTAGATCTCGCTTTATGTTGATTTCATGCCAAGAATTGATCTTGCATCCTCCTTGTGCTATTTGAATCCGAACTCCTCTCTTTTCCCTTGCGTAGTCCCCTTGGCTCCAAGCTCTTCATCCAAAGTCGTCACCTTTCTTGGCCTAAACCTCCTTAGTTACAAGAAGAGAGCTTTTGTGGAGACAAGGGTGAAGAAGTGGGCCTAAAATCCATTTGGAGGAGAGGGAGGTAAGTCTAGAAACCGGCATGGCTTCGCCGTGGAGTATGGTGATCATTTCAAGGGGTCTAGGGGTCTATTTATAGCTGCAGGGTCATAATTCTCATCCAAGAAACCAGCATACACGCATCAGAACGTTCCAGATACATTTCTGGAAAATTTGGGTCAGGTCAACCCCCAGGTCGACTCTAGAGTCGACCTGGTTGGGGGCAGGTCGACCCCCAGGTCGACTCTAGTGTCGACCTGGTTGGGGTGGGTCGACTCCCCAGTCGACCCCCCTGTCGACCTGCTTGCCTGGCGGGAAAATTTCCCGCCTTTTCTTTTTAGAGTTGAATTTCGAATCTGTTTTTCGTTCGAACTGTTTTTAAAATTCTGAAACTTCGCGCGGTCATAACTTCTTCGTACGGAGTCCGTTTTACGAAATTTCGAACTCGTTTTCATGTAGAATTCCGAGACGAATGTCATGGTGAAGTCCGTATAACTAGATTCTGAATATTTACTTTAAATATTCTTTATTTTCCATCATTCTTAATTAATTCGCTCCGCGTGTCACCATTGTGTTGTACCATCTCGGAATATATATATATATATATATATATATATATTTACATATTATATTTCTTATTTATTCTCAAGTCATAAAAATACGGGGTGTTACATTCTCCTACCCTTAAGGAATTTCGTCCCCGAAATTCAACAAGAGTGAGATTAATAACCCTCTGTAACCATCCAAAAAGTGTTCAATCAACTTTTGCAACCATGTGCGCATGTGCAAAGTGAATCACATTGCAATAAAATATGTATGCCTAACTTTTGGTACCACCTATATGGATGCAATTTTTAAAGAAAATTTCTTTTTCAAAGTATGATGCCCGCACCCTAAATATACTTGCAATTCTAAATGAATGCAGAAATTTTTGAAAATGTTTTTCAACCAAATTTTTCCCATACCCTTATAAAATAAGAGTACAGTTCAGCCAATTGTCGCAACCAGAGCCTATCATCCATTTTTAAATTTAGAAAAAATCTAATTTTTTTCTAAATATCATATAACGGAAAAACCTATATTTTTCCCGTTTATCGTATTTTCTTTGTCTATTCATTGCAACTTTTATTGCAGCAAAATATTTTTCATGGTTGTATAATCACGACAATTTTATCAGAACAATAATTCGTGCATTACTTCTAGATAATTCTAATACAACTTTACAACTAGATAAACAAAGAAATAGCTAAACATCGTGGAAATACAATACTACTCTACGGGTATATTAACATAGGCCAAATCTACCGGAAGAGACTACGGATAAGCCTCTCTATACTATCAAGCTTTCCCCCTGCTGTTGGTTCCCTTGCATAACCTCCATCTGCAAATCCTGTAGCCCTGAACCCAACTGGTCATACGAAGTGCTCATATCCTGCAGCATCTGCTGCTGAGTCTGCCCAAACTCAACCTGTGTCCGGAGCATCTCCTGCTGGTCCCTCAGGATATCCTGCTGATCTCTAACCAGGTGGGTCTGCCTCTCAGAGACGGCCCTCAACTCAGCCTTCCAATCTGTGTCCCGGGACTCCCAGGGATCCCATGCAAAAGTAACTGAAGTCCCCTAACCTGGAGCCTGAGAGGTCCCCCAATCTGGAACCTGAGAGGTCCCCCAATCTGGAGCCTGAGAGGTCCAAGCGCCTCCCCAAGCCTGCTCCGTCTGTGATGGACTACACTCTTCGGGCTGTACATGCGGGGGTTCTTCGGCATGTTCTTGCTGAAAATCATGTTTCCCCTGCGGCTCTTCTTCCTGCTCCTCTTCTTCCCCGAACAAATCGTGCTCCATGGGTAGTGGCTCAAGTAAACAATGTAAGGTGATACCCATTCTTGATAGTACAGCCGAGTCGATAACATTGGAGGGATGGTTAGGAGGTGAGACAAAATTCTCCCTATGCAAATCAATGCCGCTCTATGCAAACACTATGGTCCATAAATTCCCAAAACAAATATTCGACTGTCTCGTCTCTCTAGCATAGTCATAGTGTAGCAAAATAATGTGTGCCCAATTCATCTCAAAACCCCCAAAAATAGCATAAGTGGCATGCCTTACAATACTCGAAATTCTATCAAATCCAGCATTCTGTCCCACAAGATTGTATTGCAAAATTCTAATAACCAACCTTGCTAGCGCGCGTAGATGTTCATTATCCCAAATTCTTACAAATTCATCTTTAAAAATTCTACGCCACACAAGCATATCATTCATTTCCACATCCGTTGTATCCATTCCCGTACCCCGAATGTTTAACATTTCCCCAAAATGAACCTCATTGAAAAATATCGGGGTACCCTTAACCATTGAACTAAAGGTTATAAGACCTTATTTATCCGTACCAATAATTAAATTTGCATCGAAAAGCCTTACCAACCGCTTGTAACCTCTTCGTTCGGTAGTGTGCATGTCCAAAATGGAAGACAAGCCCGCATTCACAAAAAACTCCTCTACGGGTGTCGCAACAAAATCGGCAAACTTCACCGGACGTCCCAACAATAATTTCAACCCCGCGGTCGCTACATACTTCTTGACTATCTCTTCTTGCTCATTGCACCACTCAATTTCTTGTGGTGTTAGTTGAGGGTAAAGCTCATAGAGATTTGCCATAGCGATTTGGGTGCGAATTGGAAGAGGAGATGGCTAGATCCGGATAGAGGGTGTTACTAGCTTCGATTTAAGATCGGTTCGGGGAAAAATAATGGAGATTTGGAGGAGTAGGAGGTGGAGGAAGTGGAGAATGGGGTGGGTTCTTTGAGAGGAATGTTTGCTGGAAGAAAAGCACAAAAGTGTGCTGTTGGAGCTGAAGGCCACGGCCTTCGTGGCCTTTTTTTTTTCGTCAGCTACAGGGGGGGTCGACTCGGTAGTCGACCGGCCCATGGGGGGTCGACACCCGAGTCGACTACCCCTTTTTTTTTCTTCTCGTGGGTTCTCCGTGGTGATTCTTCGTCTATTTCGCAATGGTCCACCTCCACTTCTTGTGTCACACCGCCGGTTCACAACTTGACGCGCACACTGTTCGTGTTGGTTCCGATTCCATGAAACATAATCTTATGTGGAACACACGACCTCAAAAATATCCAAATTTATGTACACTTCCTAATTTTCACTTAACGGTTCAAAAATTCCCTTGTATTCCATTTTCAGTGTACGGGGGTAAGAGTTCCATTTCTTTCTAAACTTAGTTCTTAAGCAGGCTCCACTAAACCTAGATTTTTATATACCATGCAATGTTTATATTTTTCCCGAAAATACAAATACGCTCACTTGTAATTTTTCCCAGGGAAAACTAAACCTATGCTCTGATACCGGATGTAACAACCCGAGATTCGACAGACCGAATTTTCTCAAAATCCAGTCCATCGAACCCCGAGCTGAGTGTCCTGGTATCCTGCAGTGAAGACAGAGAAAGAAAACATGTCAGAACTTGATAAAGCAACTCGCAGCAGAAGTAATTAAATATAGTTTTTCCGGACGTAACTATACCTCGTTGGTAATACTGCTATGTCAGTATTTAAGCTATATCATCTCTGTCTTGCACCTAACCTGCACATGTTTTGAGGAGGGGGTCAGAACATAAGTTCTGTGTGAGTGTAGTTATAATAAACTACTATATACTCTACATGTACCGTTCAGTTACGGTTTCTGGTCCCGTTAGGTTATTTACTAAATTGGTCTTTTTGACCCAACCCATGTCATTCCCACCCACTCGCTATCATAATAACCCAACTCTTACAGTCCTTTCATGAATGTGTACAATCCCTTACCGTCATTACTACGGGCCCTAAGCCTGTTTTCCGTACTACCTTACCGTTGTTCCATCATCCTAGAGAACTCGTTCGGTTGGAATTCGTGCCACCTAGGACCACTAGGGATTATGCTACCTAATGAACGTTTCAGTGTCTCGGTTTGGGTTTTGGCTACCTTGGACCACAAGGGATTATGCCACCCGTTAACCGCGCCCTTTTATCCCACGTATGTATCGTGAACCGTTTTCCATGTCTAGACGCACATGTTCCTCAATGTGCCATCCGAGTTCCGTGCCAAGGCAAATCAAGAAATACGGAACTCGGTCGGGAGCTTTAAGTCGTCTACTGATGCAGATATCAAGGTCTGTTTTTGTACCCGTGGCTATGGTCCCACGTGACCCCTCCCTCAGCTACTGAAAGGCAATCCAAGAAAAATCATGTATGAGAACTACACTATTGCCCATCGATGCCCACTTCCAGATAGCCAACCTCACCCATAACTCGATAGCTAGTATATGGTCTGTTGGGAGTTCCCTGCCTTTCCGTACGTACACGATTGACTAAAGATGGTAGGTAGTCGGCGACATGCTATCCAGGGCAAAATCAAGTATCGTCGACTCCACGCTAATCCATCCCAGTCTTTAGGTCGCTCGCATAGCAACCAAGGCATACTCTTGGCTCTTCTACCGCAGACCTTAACCCCTGTGAGGCCGGGTTTCATGGACCATATGCCAACTCATAGAGGGATACCAAGAGTACCCTCACGTCCCCCGAAGCTACCGCTTCGTCACCCAGTTTGTTGGAGCCCTTATCTAAGTCAGATAATTTGCTCCCCCTCGTGTTTTAAGCGATGACCTACCGTACCGGGTTACTCATCTATTCATGAACTAGTCCCATGTCCTTGGCTAAGAATTATTACTTAGTTATACTTAACTAAGGTTTACCACTTAGCTTCAATTCCCCGTTACCCTTGATTAACTACGATTTTCTACCTAGTTCCTCTACTAGGGTTTTGCCTATTGGGTTAAGTGTTGTTATTCAAGTTCATGGCTTAGCCTGCCTATGAATCATGTCAAGATCGGCTAAGTATTCAAGTCCAAGACCTAGCCCTACAAGTTGGTTAAGTATACCAAGAAGCTCATGACTTAACCCTATTCAATCATCAAGTCAATTTGGTTAAGTACTTGTTTATCTTAACCCTATCAGGTTATCGTGTTAGATTGGTTAAGCACAGATTATCTTAACCTCATCGGATTATCGAGTCGGATTGGTTAAGCATAGGTTAACTTAACCTCATCGGATTATCGAGTCGGATTGGTTAAGCATAGGTTAACTTAACCCCATCCACTAATCGTATTATAATGGCTAAGTATATTTAAAAGGTTTTATGACTTAACCCTATCAGGTCCGCATATTAGATTGGTTAAGTATAGGTTACTTAACCTCATCAAATCGTCATGTATAATTGGTTAAGTATAGGTTACTTAACCCCATTAAATTATCCTGTTAAGTTGGTTAAGCATTGGCTACTTAACCCCATTGAATTACCAAGTCTAGATTGGTTAAGTGTTTAATTTAACCCCATCGAAGTACCGTGTTTAGATTAGTTAGGTGTAGGTTACTTAACCCCATCCCCTAATTGTCTTATATGGTTAAGTGTCATTAAGGAACCAAGTCCGGTTTAACTTAACCTTCCCACTCGTGTCATATCGGTTAAGTGTCATTAATCAAAATTACCTAACCTTTTCATGCGGCATTAATTAGATTAATGCACCTCAACCTCTCACATTAGACTTTGTTGTGGCTACTAGTTAAGCCGGGCGGGTCCGGGTAGATTTACACCACAACCTAGTCTAACCTCGGGTTTTAAGTGCTACATGACCAACTACCCACATTGGGTCCTATTGTTTGTAGCCACTAGTTAAGCCGGGCGGGTCCAGGTAGATTTTTGCTACAAACTCAACCCAACCTCGAGTTGGCCACTTTCATGTTTGGTCTAGTGTCTTGTCCATAATCATGTTTTTCAAGCATAATCATATGCCAACTTTCGTGCTATGTTTTCAAGTCATGTCTCATATCAATTAAACTTTGCCTAACTAACCATAACGTTTTCCACATCGCACGTATATTTGCATCAACACGAATAGATCAAGAGGGAACATATAAACATGACAAAGTGGGCGAAAAATGGCAAAGTAGTCACAAGTTAAACATGGTGAGGCTAAGGGTATCCTACACAACTTGCATATGTGGTGTTTTGTTCCTAAACATGTACGACACTAACTTAGCAACATAGAAGGATAGCATGGCAAAAGTGAATCATACATGTAACTAGCATTAAGTTTTAGCATCATAGGCAAGTTATCATAAGGATCATGAAGTGTTATAGGTTGCATTGCGCAAAATCACCACATAAAGCTCATGGCTTTCTACCTAAAAGTCAACATGAACGTTACTAGGTTCATGATAGGTAAGCATTAGGTCCTCAAGCGTTACGCAAATCCTATTTTAACTTGCTATATGTTCATGCTAATTCCAATCCATGATTCATATGTTCGAACGATCATAGCATTTTACACAAAAGGTTGTTATAACACCACTCACCTAGGTTGGTGCCTTCTATGCAACGATTAGATCTCGCTTTATGTTGATTTCATGCCAAGATCTTTCAACCTCCTTGTGCTATTTGAATCTGAACTCCTCTCTTTTCCCTTGCGTAGTCCCCTTGGCTCCAAGCTCTTCATCCAAAGTCGTCACCTTTCTTGGCCTAAACCTCATTAGTTACAAGAAGAGAGCTTTTGTGGAGACAAGGGTGAAGAAGTGGGCCTAAAATCCATTTGGAGGAGAGGGAGGTGAGTCTAGAAACTGGCATGACTTCGCCGTGGAGTATGGTGATCATTTCAAGGGGTCTAGGGGTCTATTTATAGCTACAGGGTCATAATTCTCGTCCAAGAAACCAGCATACACGCATCAGAATGTTCCAGATACATTTCTGAAAAATTTGGGTCAGGTCGACCCCCAGGTCGACTCTAGAGTCGACCTGGTTGGGGGTAGGTCGACCCCCAGGTCGACTCTAGTGTCGACCTGGTTGGGGTGGGTCGACTCCCCTATCGACCCCCCTGTCGACCTGCTTGCCTGGCGGGAAAATTTCCCGCCTTTTCTTTTTAGACTTGAATTTCGAATCTGTTTTTCGTTTGAACTGTTTTTAAAATTATGAAACTTCGCGCGGTCATAACTTCTTCGTACGGAGTCCGTTTTACGAAATTTCGAACTCGTTTTCATGTAGAATTCCGAGACGAACATCATGGTGAAGTCCGTATAACTAGATTCTGAATATTTACTTTAAATATTCTTTATTTTCCATCATTCTTAATTAATTCGCTCCGCTTGTCGCCATTGTGTTGTACCATCTCGGAATATATATATATTTTTTTACATATTATATTTCTTATTTATTCTCAAGTCATAAAAATACGGGGTGTTACAGAAAGGATCGTTCAAGAACTGATTTTGAAATTGATGAAGATTAACTAGTGTGAAACCATCTTCAACCTTAATACCATGATCAATATTAGCCCAGTCACATTTGAAAATAGGAATTTGCAAAAAACTATAGTCCAAAACAATAATCTCACGTAGAACACCATAATAAGCTTTCAATGGTTGCACATTATTGTTTGATTGTGAATTGTTTACATCATTTGCCTCAATCGAAACACCATTATTTTGTGTTGATCTTTGAACGCCTTTGGTATGAAATCGAAGTCCATTAATAATGTATCCAGTATATGTCACAGCTCGTTTTATAGGTTCACATGACAACCATTTTACTATATCAGAAACTAGAATATTCGTATTGATTTACCACTGAACCTGAAAATAGACAGTATGATTATTTTTCCATTTGAACAGAAACAATAGAAATCAAAAATCATATAAACATACTTTTTCTTTGAACCAGTCACAATATTCATCAGCATGCTTACTCCAAAGCAATGTTTCATTTTCTTTACTACTTAAACAATTATCTATTTGCTTCAACTCATCAATATGCATTCTAGTACAAAAGAAGGGAAAAAATTATGTCATATAGCGATTTGAATGTGGTTATAACCATATAATTTGTATTTAACTTAATTAATAGTATACTTACTTCTCATAATCATCAACTTCACTTGTATTGAAAAGAACATATCGATGCGCAAATTTCAACATTTCATTGGACAATGTTACGTGTGTTCCTTTACTGATTGGACGTCCAACATGAAGAGAATCACTTTGAAATCCTTTATTTCTACTATGTCGTATTCCTATTTTAGCGGCTTGTTCTATGTAATCACTACAATATCTCATACACTCCTCGGTGATATACATTTCTACAATGCACCCTTCTGGTCGTGCTGGAATTTTCACATATCCTTTAAGTACTTTCATATATCTGTGAAAAGAAAATAATGATATCAAATATTAATATTGTATATCATATCTCTACATTTTAAGTTTATAATAAAGTAAAGCTCTAGAGTTAGAAAGTGATAGCACGACACCTTTCAAATGGATACATCCAGCGATAATGAACAGGCCCACATAGACGTAATTCTCGCACCAAATGTATGGTCAAATGCACCATAATATCAAAAAATGATGGTGGAAAATACCTTTCTAACTGGCACACTGTTTCAATAATTTCATTTTCAAGATCTTCCATTCTTTTTTGATCGATAACTCTTTGACATATTTCATTAAAAAATAAACAGTACCAAAATATTGCAGTCCTTGGGCCTTTTGTTAAGAGTCCTCGCAAAGCTACAGGTAATAGTTGTTGCATCAAAACATGACAATCATGAGACTTAAGATCTATTATTTTGTTGCCCTTTGAGAAACATCTTCGAATATTAGAGCTATACCCATCCGGTACCTTCAAATTTCTGAAACGATTATAAAAAATTTCTACTTCTCTTTTTGCTAAGTTGATTTTTGATGGTGGAAGGTATATTTTTCCATTCGTCTCTTGTGGATATAACTCTACTCTGATGCCCATGTATTGTAGATCTTTACGAGAATTAAGACCATCTTTGGACTTACCTTTTATATTCAAAATGGTGCCAATTATACTTTCACAAACATTTTTTTCCACATGCATTACATCCAAGTTGTGTCGTAAGCAAATCCTAGAGTTAAAAAAATGTTTTTAATATCAACCGCAAGATGGGATCAAGAAGCCAAAAATGCATAATATCTTAAAACACAACACAAGAAATAAAGAACACATAATTAAGAGCATAATAACAAACAATAAATAGTAAACAATTTGAAAATTAACAAATGTTATCAACCAAACAAGCATGTAAAAAAATGAATCTTTTTGTTCGAAGTAAGTGTCTAATAACCATATAAGTGTGAGCGAATGGTATCATTTTTGAACACTATTACTTATAATAACTAATTTTTTTAGAAGTTTGAGGGAGTAATGAATTTATTGATGAAGCAACATAAATAAAAATAACTATTAAAAGTAGTGAAAAGTGTTATAATAATTGGTAAGATGGCTTTACCTTCCAGTAAGGAAGTTGGAAAAAGATTGATTTCTTCTTCCAAATTTTAATGTTTGCATCGTTCGTCGGCTTGGATTGAGCTTTAATTTTTTTGTTTCTATTTCTCCTCCTTTTCTTCTCTTGCTTTTCATTCTTTCCCCACTCATTTACAACATTGCTTGTAGCTTTCAACACTTCAACGCCACTCATGATTTTTGGTCTACCTCTTTGTTCGATATTACCGTCAAACCAACTTTTTTTATTTCGGTAAATGTGATTAGGAGAAAGAAATCTTCTATGATGCATGTAAACACACTTGCAACTAAATGGTAACCAGTCCGATAAAGTATCAACACCACATATAGGACATGCTTTCTTTCCTTTTGTAGTACATCCAGCTAAATTTCCGTAAGCTGGAAAATCATTGACGGTCCACATTAACACAGCATTTAATTTAAACATGGACTTACTGAATGCATCATATGTCTCCAGATATTCTTTTTTCATGCATAACCATGGAGGTAGGTTATATATAGCAAGCATTACAGGCCAACAGCTATATGTAGAACTAAGATCAGAAAATGGATTAAATCCATCAGTTGCAAGTCCAAATCTTAATTTTCTAGCATCTAAAGCAAAACGAGGTCATTTTCTATTAATCGTCTTTCAAGCTAATGAATCAACTGGATGTCTTATTTTTCCATCAGTACTTATATTAGTGTCATGCCACCTTAATTGTTCTGCTATTTCTTCCGACTTAAACATTCTTTTGAGCCTCAGAGTAATCGGAAAATATCGAAGTACTTTTACAGGAGTTCGTTTCGAACTATCAGTCTGGTTATCTTTTTTCTTATATCGAGAAGCTTTACATTTTGGGCATGCATCTAAATCCACAAGTTCTTTTCTGAACAAACAACAGTCGTTCACACATGCATGAATTTTCTCATAATTCAAATTGAATGTCTTCAACAACTTTTTGGTTTCATAGTTGTTTCTTGGAAGGAGATTTCCTTCTGGTAGTATATAATCATTTATCGTTTTTAGTTGCTCATTAAAACTATTAGTTGACAATCCATTCATGGTTTTGATTTTATATAAAGCTAGTGTAGCTGAAAGCTTGGTTGACTTTGTACAACCTGGATATAAAGGAAGTTCTGCATTGTTTGGCATATAATCCTGTCGTGTTCCATTTTCTTGGCTCAAAATATCATCATCAAGTGTATCTACGTACATCCTACGTGTATCAGAAATTTCAATATTTTCGTGACTACTTTCAAAAGTTGATGATGATTCCCCATGCAAAACCCAAGTAGTGTACGTTGGATCCATGCCGTTGCAAACTAAATGATCAAATACGTTCTGACCTGTTAAATGAACCCCAAAGTTTCGACACTTTGTACATGGACAACTGATATAGAGAAAGAGTTGATCATCCATGGAGTCTCGGTTTACATGATTGCTCTTTCGAAGTTGTTCATTGAATTTCATTGCATCGCATACAAATTTCATCGCTCCTTCCTGAAACTCCTTAGTAACCCTAAACAAACATACAAAGGTATAAGTATAGTTTGTTTTTCATGTTAAAAAAAAAATCTGACTAGTACCTTGGTAGATGTCGCCAAGCTTTATCCATGTACATAATGATGCTTTGTTATGCCCACTATTCATAATCAAGAGAAGTTATAGTAAGAATAATTGCAACCTGCAATTTCTAACATATCTAAGAAGACCTTTTCGTTTTCTATATATGTTTCAACAAAGATAATTTTTTTTAAACACTACACAATATAATGTATTGGAAATAGGTACAATAGAAACTTCCTTTTCAGTAACATAATGGAAGGTGCTAATTTCTGTGGAGCTCCTTCCATGGCTGATGGGTGCAATATTTCAATAAATACGCTGACATTGATGCAGGGAGAAGATGACAGTAATTGTGTTGAACACTTGTAAAAATTAAGGAAGAAAGTTGGTTGGTGTAATAGTGATTTGCAGATTGTTTGAGAGATTATAGGTTGTAAATTTATGAATTTGTATGGACAAAATTGTAATGTATATTGAGAATTTGAAGAATCATAAGGAACTTGCAAATTGTTTGCTGAAATTCAATTGCAAATGCGCTGACTCAAATATAAGCCTCTTAATCGTTAGACACAAGTACAACACCATCAGGTCAAACAACATCTAAAACAGCCCACTAAATCAGTTGTATTGGTTTCAGGGCTGTTACACATAAACAAAAATTTTACAGTAATTATTTAAACATGGGTTTGTTCAGCTAGCGTAACTGAAATAGATTTCACAATCAATATAGGACAAATAAATTTCATTGTAAGTAAATGAGAACAAATCAATGACCCCAGAGTTCAACAGATGGGGATAACACAGATCTAACACGGATTTATTCTAAATATTGGATAATCTCCGGCTATAAGAACAATAGATTACTTGTATAAAGGTGAAGTAGTGAAGTGCAAACTTAAACCATAATCTGAATAAGCGTACACAAAACTCTGGCCGACTTGAAATCCAGAACATAATCGTAGATGAGAAAAAGAAAAAAAAAAGGAAAAAAAGAAAATCGGATTGATATAGAAACGCACCTTGAAATTGAGGTAGTGTTAATCCAGACAGGAGGAAAGCTGAAAATCAATCACAATCAGTTTAGGTTTTTCGTAAATAGATAGGGAAGCTTAGAGGAGAAGAAGATTGAAAATCAATCGCAATAATGTCAGATGCGATTTTATCTGAGGTCCTACTTTCAAGCAATAAATTATTCTCAGAAATATGAATACAAGAAGCTTGAGGAATATAGTTTATTGTCATAAACATGTAAGTTTGAGAATTTATTCAAATTTTTATTGAAAAGTTGGATTTTAGGTCCAAGAAATTTATATTTCAAAATTGTAACTTTTGATATGCTAGTTCATGTATTCACAAATCATAACTTTGTGTTTGACTTTTACTAGTGTGTAACTTATATGTTGTACATGATAATTTTATTAAAAATAACATTTATCATTTTAATGTTTAAAAGAGAACTTTATTATGTGATATACAGTAAATTTTAATGAAATATGTAAACAATAAATTAAAATTGTTATCTTCATGTTTTCAATAATCAAAATAATTTTATTACTTTTGTTATTATAAATATACGTTGTATGTTGAAACTGAAGCATGTTAGTGATTTATTAGATGAATTAACGAATATTATTTAATGAAATTTGTTTAATTAAGTTAAATTTAAAATTATGAAAGTAGTTTGAATATATGGACTTATAGTAGGAAGAATTGAGGAAAAAATTGTAAAAGATGTAATTTTAATGTTTAAAAGAGAACTTTATTATGTGATATACAGTAAATTTTAATGAAATATGTAAATAATAAATTAAAATTGTTATCTTCGTGTTTTCGATAATCAAAATAATTTTATTACTTTTGTTATTATAAATATACGTTGTATGTTGAAACTGAAGCATGTTAGTGATTTATTGGATGAATTAACGAATATTATTTAATGAAATTTGTTTAATTAAGATAAATTTAAAATTATGAAATTAGTTTGAATATATGGACTTATAGTAGGAAGAATTGTAAAAGATGTATAAATTTAGTGTACAGTTATTGATGCTATATAAAAAATTGTTTTATGATATAATGTATGATAAATTAATTATTTAAATGAATTATAACTGATTTACGATTTAACTTTGCTTTTATTGTTTGTATATATAATTTATGTTTTGTGTTTTGTATGTCTGTAATGTTGAATGGAAAATTATCTTCTTTTCCTAATAAGATTATGTGTGTTTCTTAGTAAGAGTATGTGTATATGTAAGTGTGTGTGTGTGTATATAATTTTTTTTTTTGAAAATTGGTACACTTTATTAAAAACCAATCATATGCTTTGCTTATATGCCTCATCAAAACCTTGTAACCCCCCTACTGGTTAGTTTACAAGGGAAAAGAGTACACCATATAAGGTCCACATATTAACAGTACATATCATACACAGATTATACAATAGATAATAGCAAACAAATCTCCACTAGGCCCACGGCCCTTCTCGACACCAATTCAAATTCTCCTTCACTATAAACCCACTAGCCTGAGTCGTGTAATTCAATCCCCTAGCGCTGAAGCATTCTGACATTGGAATCCGATCTGGTGGAGCGACTGCCGTTGCCACGAACAAGGTAATGAATTTCCTTTTCTATCTGAGCCAATTTCACTGTACAATGCATTGGACGATGATTGAAAACACGAGCATTCCTCTCGAGCCATATAAAATAAATAGCCGATGTAAAAGCTCCAAATGATATATCCCGAAGCTGGTTCTTATGCTTGAAACTGGATAAAATGATATTAGCCTCATCTTCTAAGCTTGATAAGATCGATGGTTGTAGATTCAATTTGAGCTTCAATGATCCCCAAATAAACTGGGAGTAATCGCATGTGAAGAAAATATGATGGGTTGTTTCTTCTTATTAGTGACACAATGAGCACAATGTATCTGATATAATGCCAAAATGATGCAATCTTGATTTAGTATTTAATCTGTCCACTGCTGCTAAGTAAGCAAGAAAGCCATTCGTTTGCTATTCTTGGAGTGCCAAATTACGTTGTAAATAGGCTAATGAAAACCCTTGTTCCTGATCTTATCCCACGCATTATGAAATGTAAAATTACAGCCGTCACACCATTCATATTTATCAACATTTATTGCAGGGCAGACGGAAATGGTCTGAAATTCTGATGTAGCCTCTCTAGTAGCAGGATGAAGAGATGAATCGAATGTAGAGTTTCGAACTACCAAGCTGACTTTGTCACGAAGTTGCCCTACTGCCTGAAACCTGTGGAAGCCAAGGCAAACACTTGCAGTTGAACCACAGGTCGAACCATCATGAGATATGCCTGCCGTCCGAAATAATCTTATTAGGTAGCTGATTCGAAGATCTCCTCAGTCTAAGTAATGTTTTCCATGTCGATGAAGCGTTGTTGTAACAACCCGGAAATTCTATGCCGATTTAAAAATTTTATTTTGGCAATTTCGATGAATTTTGAATGTCTAAAATGATTTATTTTAAATAATATCGACGAAAATTTATTTTGAATAGAATCCGAACGTATATATGTGAGAACCCATTTCTTCCCCATTAAGGAAAGGGCGGATACTTTGAGAACAACACACAATAGAACGCAGACGGAAGAACATTTCATTGTTATTACAACAATTCCATCAAATACAAGAATATACAGAGTAGAAATGATTAAATTACATTCGATAAATATCAGAGATTACAATAAATTACATAGCAGCGGAAAATAATACAAAGCACAACTGAAGGTGATATACGGATACAGAGCTTTCCGGATATCATTCCAGCTATAAACCAGGATCCTGTGAATATAAATCTGCAAAACCAAAACTACTAGCTGCCCGTGCGGAAAATAGGGGCGCCTAGAGTTTAGGTTAAAAACAATAAACTTCAGGTCAGTCATGTGACTGGTGTGAGAACTAAAACAGTTATTTAAAACTTTACTTTGAAAGAAGGTAATTCAAGGGACCACGCCGTATAACACGGAACGGGTTTCCTCCCAAGAATACCAGTGCATATAGAATAAACAACGCAATGCTTTTTCGAAAAATGAAGCTGTTATAAGACCCAGGTCCCATCACACAATGCAACGCAAGCCGGAGGATAGGGTTTTACCTTATAACAGCCAAACATGCTTGATACATTTAAAACAAATCATTTGATACTATAATAAGTGTATAGTGTCAAAACAATTTCAATCATAAATATAAATCATAGACGGCATGAGTGCCCCATCCCACTATGTCGCCATACTAGGCTCTACAAATAAAGCCGAAATACACGTATTGGAAATTGGATTTCCGTCATGAGTCGAGGCAAGGGGCAAGCTCCTCTCCGCTTTCGAGACACTCTAGCAAATGCTCAAGACTACGCACTCTGGGTAGCCACTTGGATCGGTTGGGCCGGTCCTCACTTACGTTAGAGGATTGGCAATTCCTGAACACACGTTTCCTGGTCCTTACAGACCTATATCGAGGCGCCTCATTCCAACAACCACAAAGGTAAAAAGTATATAAATGTCAGGGCTGGTAAGTCACTGACACCACCAAAGCTAGAAAGAAACGTCGTGTTCTCCCAACGGTCCGTATCCCGTTTTTAACTCATACCGAGGTGTGAGGCTCGCGAATTCACGTTATACACAAAGCTGCCACGTAGGCATGCTTTGATCGTCAACCACAAGACTTTGCTTTTCAACAGAAGCCTTGATCATTGCATCTTAGCGTGCCACACAGGCAATTCATGCCATGCGACTGATGTCCATCGATATACAACCTCTGAGCTCGTACGTCTCAGAGAAGGGCGTTAAGCAAAAGAATAAATTCTCCGCCGCCAAACAGATGTATATTTAATAGAAATCAATCAACACAGAATAAAATCCAATGTCAGACACACAATCCATTTACAAGTCCGTTCTGGGTCTGAACGAAACCGGAGGCACTTTCCTCGCATATCCATCCATCCCCAAGTACGTCTGGACGACCACCAACTATTTCCATCCTCTTGGGTGTACAGCCCAATCAGGATCGTCAGTAATTATCCAAACGATGTGAAGACTTCCGGTCTTCAACCACCGTCTTCATCTTCGACATATCGTCGAATCGGTTATTCAGAATGGGTGTAAACCCGGTCTTTCCGAACAACCCGCGTATATTGAAAACAAATGTTACACAAACACAACATACGCCTCATTCCAATTCATTAGTCACTAACCACAAATTAGCAAGAGAACAATTTCCCAAACATTAACCCCGAAGGTCGAAACCAACATCAGATCAATACCCAGGAAACCATTCTTCTTAGCCAACCTACAGCTAGTTTCTAAATTCCACATTCTTAGGGAAAGGTTCCCATTAATTTTATCCAAGATAAATTCTTTAAAATTTATCCTGTACTCTTCCTTTGGATGTCATTTAAAACCAAATTATGGTTTTTCCAACTAGTCGAGATTAGTGAACCACACCGAAGTAATTATTTATTTTATTTCCCAATCCCAACCTATTCATCCCATGAAGCAAGACTGGTAATACTCCATATCTAATACTATGGTGTTATTGGTAAAATAAATTACCATTTCACGTTCAAATCTAATTAAAGATTTAACTATCGCTTTAGAGCAAAACTGGTGATACTCCATTCTCGCTCGTTTTCTAAATTTGATAATTTAGATTGTAAATTCACATTTCAATCTAATTGCAGATTCGTTAAAACTCCTTTTATTGGGTTAAAGAACTAGGTGCTATTTAAAACACAGTTCACGACAAACCCAAATCACATTCTATTTATTTTCGGGTTAAAGAACTAGGTGTTATTTAAAACACAGTTCACGATAAACCCACAAATCAATTCTAGTTCAATTCAAATCAAATATATTTGGAATTCCGATTATTTAAAACCCCTTTTTAAATCTAATTTATTTATTTAAAAATAAATCGGGTTTTAAATTTAGTTCAAACTAGTTCACTTTGATAAAAATCTATTTTTATCTTTTCAAATACGGAGTTTTTCATCCCAATTTTTCCCAAATCATTTCTTATGATTTTACACAAATTATTGATATTTTTAATAATTTTATCAAGGCCCGTACAGTCGATTTCCAACAACAGCCATCGAACTGCACCTATAGCGACCTTTTTCGAATTTGATTTGGACGTATCTCCAAATACAACTGTTAGATTTTGAATTTTTAATATTCGTTAGAAAGCTCTTTTCAATACGAACCCAACGGTTCCGGTTTTAGGAGAATCCGACGGTCGGATTTCCCGAAATGTCCGTTTGAAATAAATGGTCGAAATTCACGAACTGCCGCGGCGCGGCGCGTTCTAATCAGGCCATTATATTATATATATAATATATATAATATATATTTCGTCGATTTCTATTTAAAACGAATTTTATAAATAGTTTTTAAATTCGTTTCAAAATTCATTTCTACTCGATTCAAATTTCAATTCAATTTGAATTCGTTTCAATTTGCTTTCTATTCAATTTGAATTCTTTTTCAATTCAGTTCAATTCCAAAGTCGTTTTCTATTCGATTCAATTCAAATTGGTTTTCTATTCCTTTCAAATCAAATTGGTTTTCTATTCGTTTCAAATTCGTTATATATTCAATTGAAATCAAATTCGTTTTATATTCAATTCGACTTCAATTCGTTATCTATTCAATTCAATTAATTATATATTCAATTCATTTCGAAATCGTTTTATATTCAATTTGATTCAAATTTCATTTCAAAATATGCGTTTTCGACATCACTTTTCAATATTCATTTTAAAATGAATAAAATCGATATAAATATCGTTCACGTCAAAATGGCGTCAATCTAACCAACACGGCTTCATATATTTCTATTTTCAAATATTCTATTCAACTAATGAATATTTATTTTTGTCAACACACGACTAAACTCAACGAATGAGTACTGTCCATGTGTGACTATTTTTGTTAAATTATTTCGTTCAACACATGACTAATCTCAACGGATGAGTATAGTCAACACATGAACCTTTATTTTATATTGATAAAGATGTAAATTTTATTATTAAGATATTTTGTTCAACACATGACTAATCTCAACGGATGAGTACAGTCAACACATGAACCTTTATTTTATATTGATAAAGATGTAAATTTTATTATTAAAATATTTCGTTCAACACATGACTAATCTCAACGGATGAGTACAGTCAACACATGAACCTTTATATTATATTGATAAAGATGTAAATTTTATTATTAAAATATTTCGTTCAACACATGACTAATCTCAACGGATGAGTACAGTCAACACATGAACCTTTATATTATAATATTCTTTATTTTCTAAATTGCAATGAGGCCCAATCAATCACCATATAATGTTAATTATATGGATTTTCATACATCACACGTATATAATAGCATTGCAAAATAATCAACCATCAACCAAAGTGCACTACACTGTATAAGCATCAAATATAGATATCTAACGCTTATAACAGCCTGTCAATCAATTGATCAACATATTTAATCAATCAGGATGAGTGAACTTCAAATTTCATCCCAACACCCGTGTGGGGTTTCTAACAATCAAACACAGATTTTATTTGTGCAGTTGGGCGATGTGTAAAATTTATCGACCCAATCAATGTCCTTCAAATAGGTGTACATAAACAAACCGTCCGGTTTGCAAATGAATATTTTATTTATTCGCTTCCACATTAAAAATTATATTTTTAACGATCAAAATATTTTATTCAAACTATGAATATTCTATTCGGTTCATTTATTCAATAAAATGATATTTTTATTTTTCTAACATATTTTAGAAAATTTCGACGGCATAACGGCACGATACTAGAAACGGGACGAGACCTTGCCTTATCCCCGGTCTAGTGAAGGCCCACGCCATTCACACATCAATCAAATCCATTCATTTCACCAAACAATTCAAGTTCAAATCAAATCATCTAACTAATCTATGCAACCAAACAAACAAGTCCATGGTCTGTGGACGATTGTGTCGGGTGCTACTAAGCACCGTCTGCATCCTAGTATATATATATATAACTAGAAAAAGAAATTGAAAGGTGAGAAATACTCACATATAGCTATCCAACTTCACGGCACTTCAAATGTAGAAGTCTTCGTCATTCTTGCCTTTTTGTCGCTTTCGTTGCTCGTATTCACTACATATGTAAAAATCACAATTTTACTCCGCTATTCAATATATAAAAATCGAATTTTTTCTTCATTGTTCAATATATAAAAATCGAATTTTTACTTCGCTATTCAATATATAAAAATCGAATTTTTTCTTCGTTGTTCAATATATAAAAATCGAATTTTTACTTCGCTATTCAATATATAAAAATCGAATTTTTTCTTCGTTGTTCAATATATAAAAATCGAATTTTTTTCTTCGTTGTTCAATATATAAAAATCGAATTTTTACTATGTTATTCAATATATAAAAATTGAATTTTTTTCTTCGTTGTTCAATATATAAAAATCGAATTTTTACTATGTTATTCAATATATAAAAATCGAATTTTTACTATGTTATTCAATATATAAAAATTGAATTTTTACTGCGCTATTCAATATATAAAAATCGAATTTTTTCTTCGTTGTTCAATATATAAAAATCGAATTTTTACTATGTTATTCAATATATAAAAATTGAATTTTTACTATGTTATTCAATATATAAAAATTATATTTTTATTATACTATACTCTACATAAAGATTAAGCCTTTATAAAAATAAAGATTTCGCCTTTTCAAATATAAAGATTTCACCTTTTCAAATATAAAGATTTCATCACTATAAAAATCAAATTTTTAATTTTCTACACATATAGAGATGATATTCCTAATATTCCTATCATGTAAAAATTATATTTTTAATTCTCTACATATATAAAGACCGAATTTTAATCTCCTTTACCTTATAAAAATTATATTTTTACAACGCCCATCTTATAATAAAAATCCCATCTTTTCTATGAACAAAGATCCTATTTTTGATTGTAAAAATCGAACCTTTCACTCATATAAAAATCGTTCCTTCACGTTACTAAAATTCTAATTTTTACCTAAGGAAAAATCTAATCTTTACATAACTAAAGATCATAACCTTATCGGCTATTCATATAAATAAAAATCATATTTTTAATTTCAAAACTACATGTAAAAACCATATTTTTAATTTCAAAACTATATGTATAATAAAACTGATTTTTAACACGGGTATTATATAGTAAAACTGAAAATTAAAAATTAAAAACGATGTAAACTATAAAACTTACAAATCTTCGGATATGAAGAGGGTTGAGGGGGACGTTGATCTTCAAGTGGAAGGCGGGGAGGGGGTCTTCGGTCGGTGGATGAAGGGGGGGGGTTCGAGGGTTGCGTCGGTTCCTTGATGGGCGTTCGGTGGCCAGGGCTTGCGGTGGGGTCTCGAGCGTCGGCTGGAGGGAGAAACGAGGGGGAGGAGGCGGCGTCAGGATCATCGGAGGCGGGGCGACTGGTGGCAGGCGGCATCGATCGGGGGGGGGGGGGGGGTTGCGGCTGCGCGATTTCCTCTTCTTTCTTCTTTTTTTTTAATTTTATTTTTGATTCTGAGAAAAAAATAAACGGGGGGGGGGTGCAGAGTTAAAGGGGGGGAGGAAAGAGAATTTTTTTTCTTTTATTATTTTAATTACCAAAATATTGACTTTTACATACGACCTCTAAACGAGGCCCACCGCCTGTCGCCCATAGCGTTTTACCCCCATTCCGAACACAATGGGATATGTATCGCAAGCTGATTCGATCATTTCAATCTGTTTCCGTTAAATTTACATTTAAATCGCTATATTGAATTTTAAACGTACATTTCAAATTACCTGGGACACATACTAACTAGAAAAATTCCAGAAAAATATTTTCTAGCTTCGTATTGACGATACGGTCCTAAAAAAACTAGTTTCATCGAATACTGAGACCGTTAGAAAAATGGCCATTTTCCAGTCGATTAAAATCAACTGAAACTGGTCAAACGCGTTTTCCTTCGCCACGCTCACATATTGATTCGAAAAATTATGAAATTTGGAATCTAGCAATAACTTGACATCACGGACCCAACAAAAGTGGTTTCGTCGAAATCCGAGGTCGTTTGCAAAATTCCCATTTTTAAGTGCCTGAATTCCATAGCGACTATTCAGAATTTTCAACTGGACATATCTTTTGATTCCCGCTATGAAATTTCGATTTGTCGGATTCGTTGGAAAGATATCATCAAATAGATCCTAATGTTTTTGGTTTCACTAAAATCCGGATTGTTTTGCACCCGGTACATTCCATTGAAGTTTGAAATCGAATTATCGAACTACCGCGCCATTTTCAATTCCTTTTATAATTATATATAATTATTTATATTCAAACGACGACGTATATAAATATATACGTCGAATTCTATTCAAAATAAATTTTCTCGTCGATATTATTTAAAATAATCTATTTTAAATCTTCAAAATTCATCGAAGTTGCCAAAACAAAAATTTTAAACTGGCTCAGAATTTCCGGGTTATTACAATCTCCCCCACTTAAAACTTTTCGTCCCCGAAAAGGAACAAAGTCGAAAGTGGTTTGATTAATCAACTCTACGTTCGATCTGGCTTCCATTCTCTAACTTTTCAGTTTCTGAGAATTTTCAAATTTTCAAAAATTTGGCTAACACCCTAAATTTTCGAAAAATTTCGCCATAACCTCCCCTGCACCGGGAGCATCGGGGAATTTCAAATAGCTTCCCCAGTCCTTCTCATCTCAAAAAGAAAACGAAAAAGCCAAGCGACTAGCCAATAGGCTCATAAAATCATCATCACCCAAACAAAACAGTAAATTATGTAGTAAGCATGTACCTATTTGTCGGGCAAACAAATTTTATTCTCTGCTCTAGCCTCCTTGCTATAACCTGTTAAATGTAAGTATATGTATATGCAAGCAAATGCGACCAATTTTCAATACAATTCAATATTTGATTCAATTAGGCAAAAGGGTTAAAAATTAGTAAACAAATAAACAAACAACACAAACATCAATCAATTAGTGGATTAGAGTTTCAAATTCATAATTTTGATATATATACAAAAAATCCCATTTTTAATGCCAATTCACAACAATGTATTCTAGCTATATTAGTTTTGGTTCTCACACCAGTCTAATGGAAATATATAGAAAATCACACCTTCGTCACTCGAAAATAAATGCCGATGAGGTTTCGAACCACCATCAGAACATCTCCGGGCGACTAGAATGTGATTCTATATCAATCCAGTATATTAAAACATCGAATATACGTTCATGACGCGTATATGCAAAATCTTTATATATCGGATTGTCCATATTCAAAATAAATAAATAATCAAATACGTTTAAAATGGTTTAAACTTCAAAACAAAATTGTTTTCATGTGAAAAATATACTCTTCACACCCGTTCTAGGATACTACTGATCCTATCTCTAACGAGTCATTCTAATTGGATATTACTAATCCAATATCTGATGAATTCTTTCGTATGGTTCTAATGTGTCTTGTTCTCGAGCTCTGTAAACCAAAGCTCTGATACCAAATGTGAGAACCCGTTTCTTCCCCGTTAAGGAAAGGGCGGATACTTTGAGAACAACACACAATAGAACGCAGACGGAAGAACATTTCATTGTTATTACAACAATTCCATCAAATACAAGAATATACAGAGTATAAATGAATAAATTACATTCGATAAATATCAGAGATTACAATAAATTACATAGCAGCAGAAAATAATACAAAGCACAACTAAAGGTGATATACGGATACAAAGCTTTCCGGATATCATTCCAGCTGTAAACCAGGATCCTGTGAATATAAATCTGCAAAACCAAAACTACTAGCTGCCCGTGCGGAAAATAGGGGCACCCAGAGTTTAGGTTAAAAACAATAAACTCCAGGTCAGTCATGTGACTGGTGTGAGAACTAAAACAGTTATTTAAAACTTTACTTTGAAAGAAGGTAATTCAAGGGACCACGCCGTATAACACGGAACGGGTTTCCTCCCAAGAATACCAGTGCATATAGCATAAACAACGCAATGCTTTTTCGAAAAATGAAGCTGTTATAAGACCCAGGTCCCATCACACAATGCAACGCAAGCCGGAGGATAGGGTTTTACCTTATAACAGCCAAACATGCTTGATACGTTTAAAACAAATCATTTGATACTATAATAAGTGTATAGTGTCAAAACAATTTCAATCATAAATATAAATCATAGACGGCATGAGTGCCCCATCCCACTATGTCGCCATACTAGGCTCTACAAATAAAGCCGAAATACACGTATTGGAAATTGGATTTCCGTCATGAGTCGAGGCAAGGGGCAAGCTCCTCTCCGCGTTCGAGACACTCTAGCAAATGCTCAGGACTACGCACTTTGGGCAGCCACTTGGATCGGTTGGGCCGGTCCTCACTTACGTTAGAGGATTGGCAATTCCTGAACACACGTTTCCCGGTCCTTACAGACCTATATCGAGGCGCCTCATTCCAACAACCACAAAGGTGAAAAGTATATAAATGTCAGGGCTGGTAAGTCACTGACACCACCAAAGCTAGAAAGAAACGCCGTGTTCTCCCAATGGTCCGTATCCCGTTTTTAACTCATACCGAGGTGTGAGGCTCGCGAATTCACGTTATACACAAATCTGCCACGTAGGCATGCTTTGATCGTCAACCACAAGACTTTTATTTTCAACAGAAGCCTTGATCATTGCATCTTAGCATGCCACACAGGCAATTCATGCCATGCGACTGATGTCCATCGATATACAACCTCTGAGCTCGTACGTCTCAGAGAAGGGCGTTAAGCAAAAGAATAAATTCTCCGCCGCCAAACAGATGTATATTTAATAGAAATCAATCAACACAGAATAAAATCCTATGTCAGACACACAATCCATTTACAAGTCCGTTCTGGGTCTGAACGAAACCGGAGGCACTTTCCTCGCATATCCATCCATCCCCAAGTACGTCTAGACGACCACCAACTATTTCCATCCTCTTGGGTGTACAGCCCAATCAGGATCGTCAGTAATTATCCAAACGATGTGAAGACTTCCAGTCTTCAACCACCGTCTTCATCTTCGACATATCGTCGAATCGGTTATTCAGAATGGGTGTAAACCCGGTCTTTCCGAACAACCCGCGTATATTGAAAACAAATGTTACACAAACACAACATACGCCTCATTCCAATTCATTAGTCACTAACCGCAAATTAGCAAGAGAACAATTTCCAAACATTAACCCCGAAGGCCGAAACCAACATCAGATCAATACCCAGGAAACCATTCTTCTTAGCCAACCTACAGCTAGTTTCTAAATTCCACATTCTTAGGGAAAGGTTCCCATTAATTTTATCCAAGATAAATTCTTTAAAATTTATCCTGTAATCTTCCTTTGGATGTCATTTAAAACCAAATTATGGTTTTTCCAACTAGTCGAGATTAGTGAACCACACCGAAGTAATTATTTATTTTATTTCCCAATCCCAACCTATTCATCCCATGAAGCAAGACTGGTAATACTCCATATCTAATACTATGGTGTTATTGGTAAAATAAATTACCATTTCACGTTCAAATCTAATTAAAGATTTAACTATCGCTTTGGAGCAAAACTGGTGATACTCCATTCTCGCTCGTTTTCTAAATTTGATAATTTAGATTGTAAATTCACATTTCAATCTAATTGCAGATTCGTTAAAACTCCTTTTATTGGGTTAAAGAACTAGGTGTTATTTAAAACACAGTTCATGACAAACCCAAATCACATTCTATTTATTTTCGAGTTAAAGAACTAGGTGTTATTTAAAACACAGTTCACGATAAACCCACAAATCAATTCTAGTTCAATTCAAATCAAATATATTTGGAATTCCGATCATTTAAAACCCCTTTTTAAATCTAATTTATTTATTTAAAAATAAATCGGGTTTTAAATTTAGTTCAAACTAGTTCACTTTGATAAAAATCTATTTTTATCTTTTCAAATACGGAGTTTTTCATCCTAATTTTTCCCAAATCATTTCTTATGATTTTACACAAATTATTGATATTTTTAATAATTTTATCAAGGCCCGTACAGTCGATTTCCAACAATGGCCATCGAACTGCACCTATAACGACCTTTTTCGAATTTGATTTGGACGTATCTCCAAGTCCAACCGTTAGATTTTGAATTTTAAATATTCGTTAGAAAGCTCTTTTCGATACGAACCCAACGGTTCCGGTTTTAGGAGAATCCGACGGTCGGATTTCCCGTAATGTCCATTTGAAATAAATGGTCGAAATTCACGAACTGCCGCGGCGCGGCGCGTTCTAATCAGGCCATTATATTATATATATAATATATATAATATATATTTCGTCGATTTCTATTTAAAACGAATTTTATAAATAGTTTTTAAATTCGTTTCAAAATTCATTTCTACTCGATTCAAATTTCAATTCAATTTGAATTCGTTTCAATTTGCTTTCTATTCAATTTGAATTCGTTCTCAATTCAGTTCAATTCCAAAGTCGTTTTCTATTCGATTCAATTCAAATTGGTTTTCTATTCGTTTCAAATCAAATTGGTTTTCTATTCGTTTCAAATTCGTTATATATTCAATTGAAATCAAATTCGTTTTATATTCAATTCGACTTCAATTCGTTATCTATTCAATTCAATTCATTTCGAAATCGTTTTATATTCAATTTGATTCAAATTTCATTTCAAAATATGCGTTTTCGACATCACTTTTCAATATTCATTTTAAAATGAATAAAATCGATATAAATATCGTTCACGTCAAAATGGTGTCAATCTAACCAACACGGCTTCATATATTTCTATTTTCAAATATTCTATTCAACTAATGAATATTTATTTTTGTCAACACACGACTAATCTCAACGAATGAGTACTGTCCACGTGTGACTATTTTTGTTAAATTATTTCGTTCAACACATGACTAATCTCAACGGATGAGTACAGTCAACACATGAACCTTTATTTTATATTGATAAAGATGTAAATTTTATTATTAAAATCTTTCGTTCAACACATGACTAATCTCAACGGATGAGTACAGTCAACACATGAACCTTTATTTTATATTGATAAAGATGTAAATTTTATTATTAAAATATTTCGTTCAACACATGACTAATCTCAACGAATGAGTACAGTCAACACATGAACCTTTATATTATATTGATAAAGATGTAAATTTTATTATTAAAATATTTCGTTCAACACATGACTAATCTCAACGGATGAGTACAGTCAACACATGAACCTTTATATTATAATATTCTTTATTTTCTAAATTGGAATGAGGCCCAATCAATCACCATATAATGTTAATTATATGGATTTTCATACATCACACGTATATAATAGCATTGCAAAATAATCAACCATCAACCAAAGTGCACTACACTGTATAAGCATCAAATATAGATATCTAACCCTTATAACAGCCTGTCAATCAATCGATCGACATATTTAATCAATCAGGATGAGTGAACTTCAAATTTCATCCCAACACCCGTGTGGGGTTTCAAACAATCAAACACAGATTTTATTTGTGCAGTTGGGCGATGTGTAAAATTTATCGACCCAATCAATGTCCTTCAAATAGGTGTACATAAACAAACCGTCCGGTTTGCAAATGAATATTTTATTTATTCGCTTCCACGTTAAAAATTATATTTTTAACGATCAAAATATTTTATTCAAACTATGAATATTCTATTCGGTTCATTTATTCAATAAAATGATATTTTTATTTTTCTAACATATTTTAGAAAATTTCGGCGGCATAACGGCACGATACTAGAAACGGGACGAGGCCTAGCCTTATCCCCGGTCTAGTGAAGGCCCACGCCATTCACACATCAATCAAATCCATTCATTTCACCAAACAATTCAAGTTCAAATCAAATCATCTAACTAATCTATGCAACCAAACAAACAAGTCCATGGTCTGTGGACGATTGTGTCGGGTGCTACTAAGCACCGTCTGCATCCTAGTATATATATATAACTAGAAAAAGAAATTGAAAGGTGAGAAATTCTCACATATAGCTATCCAACTTCACGGCACTTCAAATGTAGAAGTCTTCGTCATTCTTGCCTTTTTGTCGCTTTCGTTGCTCGTATTCACTACATATGTAAAAATCACATTTTTACTCCGCTATTCAATATATAAAAATCGAATTTTTTCTTCATTGTTCAATATATAAAAATCGAATTTTTACTTCGCTATTCAATATATTAAAATCGAATTTTTTCTTCGTTGTTCAATATATAAAAATCAAATTTTTACTTCGCTATTCAATATATAAAAATCGAATTTTTTCTTCGTTGTTCAATATATAAAAATCGAATTTTTTTCTTCATTGTTCAATATATAAAAATCGAATTTTTACTATGTTATTCAATATATAAAAATTGAATTTTTTTCTTCGTTGTTCAATATATAAAAGTCGAATTTTTACTATGTTATTCAATATATAAAAATCGAATTTTTACTATGTTATTCAATATATAAAAATTGAATTTTTACTGCGCTATTCAATATATAAAAATCGATTTTTTTCTTCGTTGTTCAATGTATAAAAATCGAATTTTTACTATGTTATTCAATATATAAAAATTGAATTTTTACTATGTTATTCAATATATAAAAATTATATTTTTATTATACTATACTCTACATAAAGATTACGCCTTTATAAAAATAAAGATTTCGCCTTTTCAAATATAAAGATTTCACCTTTTCAAATATAAAGATTTCATCACTATAAAAATCACATTTTTATTTTTCTACACATATAAAGATGATATTCCTAATATTCCTATCATGTAAAAATTATATTTTTAATTCTCTACATATATAAAGACTGAATTTTTATCTCCTTTACCTTATAAAAATTATATTTTTACAACGCCCATCTTATAATAAAAATCCCATCTTTTCTATGAACAAAGATCCTATTTTTGATTGTAAAAATCGAACCTTTCACTCATATAAAAATCGTTCCTTCACGTTATTAAAAATCTAATTTTTACCTAAGGAAAAATCTAATCTTTACATAACTAAAGATCATAACCTTATCGGCTATTCATATAAATCAAAATCATATTTTTAATTTCAAAACTATATGTAAAAACCATATTTTTAATTTCAAAACTATATGTGTAATAAAACTGATTTTTAACACAGGTATTATATAGTAAAACTGAAAATTAAAAATTAAAAACGATGTAAACTATAAAACTTACAAATCTTCGGATATGAAGAGGGTTGAAGGGGACGTTGATCTTCAAGTGGAAGGCGGGGAGGGGGGTTTTCGGTCGGTGGATGAAGGGGGGGTTCGAGGGTTGCGTCGGTTCCTTGATGGGCGTTCGGTGGCCAGGGCTTGCGGTGGGGTCTCGAGCGTCGGCTGGAGGGAGAAACGAGGGGGAGGAGGCGGCGTCAGGATCATCGGAGGCGGGGCGACTGGTGGCAGGCGGCATCGATCGGGGGGGGGGGGGGGGGGGGGGTTTGCGGCTGCGCGATTTCCTCTTCTTTCTTCTTCTTTTTTTTAATTTTATTTTTGATTCTGAGAAAAAAAATAAACGGGGGGGGGGGGGGGGGCAGAGTTAAAGGGGGGAGGAAAGAGAATTTTTTTCTTTTATTATTTTTATTATTTTAATTACCAAAATATTGACTTTTACATACGACCTCTAAACGAGGCCCACCGCCTGTCGCCCATAGCGTTTTACCCCCATTCCGAACACAATGGGATATGTATCGCAAGCTTATTCGATCATTTCAATCTGTTTCCGTTGAATTTACATTTAAATCGCTATATTGAATTTTAAACGTACATTTCAAATTACCTGGGTCACATACTAACTAGAAAAATTCCAAAAAAATATTTTCTAGCTTCGTATTGATGATACGGTCCTAACAAAACTAGTGTCATCGAATTCTGAGACCGTTAGAAAAATGGCCATTTTCCAGTCGATTAAAATCAACTGAAACTGGTCAAACGCGTTTCCCTTCGCCACGCTCACATATTGATTCGAAAAATTATGAAATTTGGAATCTAGCAATAACTTGACATCACGAACCCAACAAAAGTGGTTTCGTCGAAATCCGAGGTGGTTTGCAAAATTCCCATTTTTAAGGGCCTGAATTCCATAGCGACTATTCAGAATTTTCAACTGGACATATCTTTTGATTCCCGCAATGAAATTTCAATTTGTCGGATTCGTTGGATAGATATCATCAAATAGATCCTAATGTTTTTGGTTTCACTAAAATCTGGATTGTTTTGCACCCGGTACATTCCATTGAAGTTTGAAATCGAATTATCGAACTACCGCGCCATTTTCAATTCCTTTTATAATTATATATAATTATTTATATTCAAACGACGACGTATATAAATATATACGTCGAATTCTATTCAAAATAAATTTTCTCGTCGATATTATTTAAAATAATCTATTTTAAATCTTCAAAATTCATCGAAGTTGCCGAAACAAAAATTTTAAACTGGCTCAGAATTTCCGGGTTATTACAATATATTTATTCGAATCGTCGTTAGAATATAAATATTTATTTTTAATTATAAAAGGAATTGAAAATGGCGCGGTAGTTCGATAATTCGATTTCAAAGTTCAAATGAATGTACAGGATTCAAAATAAACCGGATTTTAGCGAAACCAAAAATATTATAATCTAATTGAGAATATCTTTCCAACGAATCCGAGAAATCAAAATTTCATAGCGGGAATCAAAAAATATGCCCAGTTGAAAATTCAGAATAGTCGCTATGGAATTCTGGCCCTTAAAAATGGAAATTTTGCAAACGACCTCAGAATTCGACAAAACAAATCGAATGATTTGTTTATATGCACACATTTGACTGATATTGATTAGGACGATAAATTTTACACATCGCCCAACTGCACAAATAAAATCTTTGTTTAATTGTTTGAAACCCCGCACGGGTATTGGGATGATATATGACTTACATTAATCCCAATAATTAGCTGTATGTCGATCAATTGACTGACAAGCTGTTATAAGCATTGAATATTTATATTTGATGCTTATGCAGTGTAGAACACACTTTGGATGATGGTTGATTGTTTATCGTCATTGTTGTATATATGAATTGGATGAAATCTATATAACTGAAATTATATGGTAATTGACTGTGTCTGATTTCAGTTCAAAATTATCGAATAATTTAAAATAATATTCAATGAAAATTGAAATGTGAAGCCGTGTTAAGTAGTTAAACGCCATTTCAACGCGAACGGGAATTTTGTTGATTTTATAATGAATATCGAAAAGTGTTTCCCTTGGGCAGTTTGGTAGAGCTGAAGATATCACTCATAGCCATAAGCAAATCAGATTTAAGCTCATCCCAATGAAATTTGTAAAATTTAGAGTTCATGCCATCTGGCCCTGGACTCGAGTCGTCGTGAATGGAGAACACAACCTTTTGTACTTCTAGCATAGAAATACCCTGCAGTAAAAAGTCCTGACCATCTGAATTAATAGTATAATCAGGCTGAAACTCTTGAAATTCCATATGCAGATCACCATTAAACAATGAATTATAATAGTTAATTGCTTCTTGTTCAATATCTGAATCTTTATGCAGCTGCTGACCATCCGCTGTGATGAAGGCCCAAATATTGTAGCGGTAACGTCAAAAGGAAATCTTGGAGTGAAAGAACTTTGAATTGGTATCTCCTTGTTGCACCCATGCTACTTTTGGTCTCTGTCTTAATGCCCAGAAATTCTGATTTTGCTTCATTTGTAGTTGATATTTCGCACATAGCATGTCATCATATAATTGTAAGTCAGTTAGGTCATTATCGACAGCTTGCTCGAGAGCTCTGAAAACATCCTCTAACTGTGCTGTGTGATTTTCATGCTTATGTCGAAATCTGTTCCATCTCTTCAACTCATTTTTGCAAGCAGTCAATTTGCTTAAAAAAATATAACCGGGGAAACCCCACAGGTAGATACAGATAAATTGTTGGATATACACTGAGCATAACCCTCACACAAATGCCAGAATGCATTTATAGTGGGTCGTCCACTAATATATAGTGGGTCGTCCACCACATACGGCATTTATAGTTGGTCGTCTAAAACAGGTTGATCGACCTTGCCCTGGCACGGTGTTTAGAGTTTGGAAAAAATCCAGGTACACGGCTTCATATCCAGAAAAAGAGGTGACCATCCTATGGTGGTCAGCTAAAATGGAGTGATCACCCCATGCTGATCAGGTTTCTTAGGGCCTGGATTTCATATCCGAGGGTATATGATGTGATTATGCAATTTTTCCTAATACACCTAAGATGTTCAGGCATTTTTGAGTGATCACACTTGATCCAAGATTTTGCCATGGATGATGTGATCATGCGATTTTTCCTAATACACTCGAGGTTATCGAGCATTTTTGAGTGATCATGCCTAATCCAAGATTTTGCCATGGTTGATGTGATCATGCGAATTTTCCTAATCCACCTGTAATAACCCGGAAAATGCGAGCCAGTTTAAAATTTTTATTTTGGCAATTTTAATGAATTTTGAACATTTAAAATGAATTATTTTAAATAATATCGACAAAAATTTATTTTGAATATATCTAGAACATATATATTTATATACGTCGTCGTTAGAATATAAATATTTATTTTAATTATAAAAAGGAATTGAAAATGGCGCGGTAGTTCTCTAATTCAATTTCAACCTTCAATTGAACATACCGGGTGCAAAATAAACTGGATTTAAGCGAAACCAAAAATAATTGAATCTATTTGATAATATCTTTCCAACGAATCAGAACAATCAAAATTTCATAGCGGAAATCAAAAGATATGTCCAGATGAATTTTCAGAATAGTCGCTATGGAATTCTAACCCTTAAAATGGAAATTTTGCAAACGACCTCGGATTTCGACGAAAGCACTTTTGTTGGATCCGCGATGTCAAATTATTGCTAAGTTTCAAATTTCATAATTTTTCGTTTCAATATGTCAGAGTGGCAAAGGAAAACGCGTTTGACCATTTTCAGTTGATTTTAATCGACTGGAAAATGGCCATTTTTCAAACGGTCTCAGAATTCGATGAAACTATTTTTGTTAGGACCGTATCGTCAGTACGAAGCTAGAAAATATTTTTCTGGAATTTTTCGAGTTAGTATGTGACCCCGGTAATTTGAAATGTGCATTTAAATTGAATATGTAAAGATTTATATTTTAAATTAAACAAAAACCTATCAAAACGGTAGAATTAGGTTACGAAACATATCCTATTGTGTTCGAAATGGGGGTAATTAGCTAGGGACGACAGTCATTAGGTTCGAAAAGGAGTTTGAAATAAGAAGTCAACCTTTTGGATAATTTAAATGATTAAATAATAAATATATAATTCACTTAACCCCCCCTCCTTCTACCTTCTCTCCCCGTTCATAACAGAAAAAAAAACCTATGCCCTAATCGCACGTCGCAATCCCCTCCCCCGCCACCGCGCTCGAGGCGCCGTTTCCCCCCCCCCCCTCCCCCCCCCCCCCCCCCCGAGCTCCGCCGTCTTCCTCTCCTCTTCTTCCTCCTCTTCCTCTCTTCTCCTCCGCAGCCAAGACCCCCATATCCCCCAAAATCGAACGCCCCCTTCTCCCCCTCTTCCCCCTTCTGCCGCCACCTGTAGCCACCCACGATGATGCTCCGCCATATCCTCAGCCCAGCGCCACGCTTCCTCCTCCTTCCTCTTCAAAAACAGTGAGCGTTTTATTTTGACTTTTACTATTTCTTTTGTTTATTTTAGTTAGCTAATTTATTTATATAAAACTGATTTGTAGAGGTAAAAAAAATTGATTTTTATTCTACAGGAATACAAAAAACTAGATTTTTATATAGTATAGAAAAGATAATTTTTACAACATGAAAGGTGGGATTTTTAAAGAAGAAAAAAATATGATTTTGGTTATAAGAAAGATCATATTTTTGAAAGTGAAAAGATCGGATTTTTCATAGTGTAAAGACTATATTTTTAATCGTGTAAAAACTTTTTTTTTAGCATATAAAGTTTTAATTTTTATGGATATAAAGACCACATTTTTAGAATAGAAAAGTTATATTTTTAGAGAATAAAAATAGGATTTTTCTTGTAGGAAAGATACGATTTTTATAATGATGTCATAGCAATAAAAATTCAATCTTTATATTTGAAAAGGCGAGATCTTTATATTTGATAAGGCAAAATCTTTATATAGAGAATAGCATGATAAAAAATATAATCTTTATTATATAAACATCGATGTAAAAATAGAATTTTTATCTATATAGTAGCGGTGTAAAAATAGAATTTTTATCTATATAGTAGCGATGTAAAAATAGAATTTTTATCTATATAGTAGCGGTGTAAAAATAGAACTTTTATCTATATAGTAGCGGTGTAAAAAATAGAATTTTTATCCATATGGAGTAATTATAAAAATAAGATTTTTATATACATAGCAAGAATATAAAAATGTGATTTTTATATATGTAGTGGCTACGGGTAACGAAAGTAACGCAAGACGAGGACAGTGAAGACTTCTACTTTTGAAGTGTCGTGAAGTTGGGATAGCTTTGGTGAGAACTTCTCACTTTAACTTTTCTTTTCTAGTTATATAAATATATACTAGGATGCAGACGGTGTTTAGTAGCACCCGACACCATCGTCCACAAATCATGGACTTGTTTGTTTGGTTGTGTTGTTGGTTAGATTATTTGATTTGAATTGAATTGTTTGGTGAAATGGAATGGGTTTGATTGATATGTGTATGGCGTGGGCCATTATTAGACCGGGGATAAGGGTAGGCCTTGTCCCGTTTCTAGTATCGTGCCATTATGCCGCCGAAATTTTCTAAAATATGTTAGGAAAATAAAAATATCATTTTATTGTGTAAATGAATTCATGTGTTGAAATAAAATAATTTGGTCGTTAAAAATATAATTTTTAACGTGAACGTGAATAAATAAATATTCATTTACAAACCGAACAGTTTGTTTATGTATACCTATTTGAAGGACATTGATTGGGACGATAAATTTTACACATCGCCCAACTTCATAAATAAAATCTGTGTTTGTTGATTTGAAACCCCACACGGGTATTGGGATAATATACGACATACACTAATCCCAATAATTGGTTGTATGTCGATCGATGGATTGACAGACTGTTATAAGCGTTAGACATCTATATTTGAAGCTTGTACAGTGTAGTGCACTTTGGATGATGGTTGATTATTTATCGTTGCTATTATATACATGTGTTGTATGGAATCCATATAATTAACGTTATATGGTAATTGATTGGGCCTCATTCCAATTTGAAAAATAAAGATTATTATAAAATAAAGGTTCATGTGTTGACAGTACTCATCCGTTGAGATTAGTCATGTGCTGAACGAAATATTTAATTGATAAAATTTACATCTTTATCATATATAAAATTAGAAACCAACTTCTTTATAAAATAAAGGTTGATGTGTTGACAGTACTCATCCGTTGAGATTAGTCATGTGTTGAATGAAATATTTAAATGATAAAATTTACATCTTTATCATATATAAAATTTGAAACTAACTGGAAAATAGATAAGATGAGTGGTCTCCTGGATATTGATCTGATGTTGGTTTCGGCCTTCGGGGTTAATATTCAGGGAATCGTTCTCTTACTAATTTACGGTTGGAGTCTGATTAGAAATCAAACGATAGATACCATAATTTTTACAAAATATATTAAATAACAAAAATAGTCACACGTGGACAGTACTCATTCGTTGAGATTAGTCATGTGTTGACAAAAATATAGAGTCATGTATTGAAAGAAATATAGATTCATTTGTTGAATAGAATAACGAAGTTATTGAAAAATATAAAGCCGTGTTGATTAGAGATGCGCTATTTTGGCGCGAACGATATTTATATCGATTATATTCGTTTTTATAATGAATGTTAAAAAGAGATAAGAATTGAATAGAATAGAAAATGAATTTGATTTGAATTGAATAGAAAACGAATTTGAATTGAATTGAATAGAAAACGAATTCAAATTGAATTGAATAGAAAACGAATTTGATTTGAATTAAATAGAAAACGAATTTGATTTGAATTAAATAGAAAACGAATTAGATTTGAATTGAATAGAAAATGAATTCGAATTGAAATGAATTTGAAATTTGAATTGAATTGAAATGAATGTAAAACGAATTTATAAGGAAAAATTCAATTTTGATTTGAATTGGAAATGGAAGTTGAAACGTTTTTGAAACGAATTTAAAACTATTTATAAAATTCATTTTAGATAGAAATCGACGAAATATATATTATATATATAATATAATGGCCTGAATAGAACACGCCGCGGTAGATCGTAAATTTCGACCATTGACTTCGAATGGACATTACGGGAGATCCGACCGTCGGATTCTTCTAAAACCGGAACCGTTGGGTTCGTATCGAAAAGAGCTTTCTAAAGAATATTAGGAATTTGAAATCTAACGGTTGGATTTGGAGATACGTCCAAATCAAATTTGGAAAAGGTCGCTGTAAGTGCAGTTCGATGGCCGTTGATGGAAATCGACTGTACCGGCCTTGATAAAATTATTAAAAATAGTAATAATTCGTGTAAAATCATAAGAAATGATTTGGGAAAAATTGGGATGAAAAACTCCATATTTGAAAAGATAAAAATAGATTTTTATCGAAATGAACTAGTTTTGAACTAAAATTAAAACCCATTTATTTTTAAATAAATATGTAACACCCCACCTCCACTAGGGTCACTCGCAAAGGAATGCACTAGCTTTGGAGGGGCATTATTGGTAACCATGCATAATGATATAGCAAGGCAGGACATGACATATATATATATATATGTAAATAAACAGAGTAAGTAAATAAAACAGCGGAAGATTTATAGACCATTTCAAAACACAAGTCTGATACATCAAAATGTCAATTTCCCAAAATTACAAGTCTAGATAAATACATCATCTGATAAACTGAAAATACATAAGTACTATCCCCAAATAAGAGTGATAAACCATAGCGGCTCAAGTCCAAAGCATACATGAGCTATCCAAGAAAGCAGCTAAGATCCAAGCTAGGCTCCTGTATTCCCTCCCTGAGAACCTGGGGGGAGGGGGAAACGGAAGAAAAGAGGCGAAACAAAACGGGTCAGTCAAAAAGACTGAGTAAGCCCTGCTACGATCAGTCTATAAACTAATAAAGTTAACATCATGATGGAAACTGAGATGATCATAGATAACAACATACTGGCATGGTAAATTAACTACAAGATAGATAGAGGTGTCATCGCATAAACATGGTCAAGTTTTTGCACCACGGTGTACTAGCAAACCAACGTAACAGGTATTGATTCCTTGGCCCAAGCTTTGGCCCAATAACATGAAGTGACCTTAGTATAAGGTCCAGCCCCACGGTCTAGTCGATCGGCTCCCTATAAACCTAACACGTCAAGTGTTGTTGTCCATATGGCCCACGTATGGTTGTAGTTAGTCTGTGCTGGGTCCCCCTTTGGGTGTATCAAGCCCTCGGATGTCAACCCCGGACACTTAAGCAATAATGCACAGCCCTAATCTACTGGTACCCGTGCCTCGAGTTTGTCCAACATCGGACTACGTGCACGTCCGTAGCCCGCCGGACCCGCACCGCTGTACCACTCGGCCATCGCCCTTTGGTCGCTTACATCCGCCAGTAATCGTGCCCCGCCCTAGCCTAGCTTCTAGGGTTGTGAATGATACCAAACTGGGATTACTGTTAGAACAGACCACGTTGCTAGGGTTTCCCAAGAGGGTTAAGTGTGATTTAACCCTTCACTAATCCTGGATTAAACTGGTTAAGTGTGGCTTAACCCCATTCTAATCCCTTGAACTCCCAAATTGATTAAATTGGTTAAGTGTAACTTAACCCCATTTTCATCCCTTGAATCCCCAAATTGGTTAAGTATTAGTGGACCCTGACTTAACCCTAATTATGAGGCATTAATTAACTTAATGCACCTCAACCTCTCACATTAGACCTTGTTGTGGTTACTAGTTAGGCCGGGCGGGTCCGGGTAGCTTTACACCACAACTTGGTCTAACCTCGGGTCTTGGCGCCCCATGACCAACTTCTCACATTGGGTCCTATTGTTTGTAGCCACTAGTTAAGCCGGTCGGTTCCGGGTAGAATTACGCTACAAACTCAACCTAACCTCGAGTTGGCCACACTTATGTTTTCTAAGTGTCATGTCCACTTTATTTCAAAACATAATCACAAGTCAAACAATTACTTGGGTAGACCTAACTTAATAGGTAAATTCCCAAGGGGTACACCTAACTTAATAGGTAAATTCCCAATCTTATATTTTTATGTATTTTAAGTTTACCCCAAAAACCCCAACGTCATTCTATCGCTTACATATTCGTAGTAACGCATAAAGGATAGGAAGAGGGAACTTGGCACAACATAAACTTGCACAACAGTCATGCATAACATGTTAGACTTGCACAACTTAGCGTAGTGAACTTGCATATTACCATAAAACATGCATAACATGTTAAACTTGCATAACTTAGCATAATGAACTTGCATATTACCATAATCATGCATAACTTGTCAAACATGCACAACTTGTCATTTTAAACTTGCATAAACATGCACAACTTGTCAAAACATGCACAACTTGTCAAAACATGCACAACTTGTCATTTTAAACTTGCATAAACATGCACAACTTGCCAAAACATGCACAACTTGTCAAAACATGCACAACTTGTCATTTTAAACTTGCATAAACATGCACAACTTGCCAAAACATGCACAACTTGTCAAAACATGCACAACTTGTCATTTTAAACTTGCATAAACATGCACAACTTGCCAAAACATGCACAACTTGTCAAAACATGCACAACTTGTCATTTTAAACTTGCATAAATATGCATAACTCAATAAGCGTACAAATCATGGCTTAGCAAACTTGCATAAACATGCATAGCCTATCAAACATGCATAAACCCCAACTTTCATCACACATTAACTTTAGAGTTTCTAAAATGAAGGTAAGAGGGCTTACAATGCTTATGCGGACTCAAATGAGTACAACAAATGCAAGAAACCCCTTATGCAACTAATTAAAGCCCCCAAATGCAAGCAAACTTGATCAAGACTCCTCCTTTATGATGCCAATTGAAAAACAAGCCTTTAATGCAAGCTAAGGAGAATCATACAAGCCTAAATACCCTTGTATGCATGGAAATCTCTTAGGGATTTGATTAGGAATTGTAAGAAGAGGGTGGAGGCCATGAGAGTTTAGATTTTGGCATAGTTTTGTTGCTAGAATGATTAATGGGGTTTAAGGGTAGGATTAGGGGCTTATTTATAGAAGATTAGAGTGTTTTTAGCCCTAGGATTAACCCTAGGTTAGTTTTGGCCCGTCAGATCTCGGAATCCTCTAGAACCAAGCCCCAAGACCCAGCCCAAATCAAAATGGTGCGCCAGGCAACATTGCCTGGCTACCCCCTGTCGACAGGGCTGTCGACAGGGCAGTCGACATGCCTAGACCTCTGTCGACAGGGCTGTCGACATGGGGTCCTGGGCGGGAATTTTTCCCGCCTGCCCAGTTTGCCCTAGCCCATGTTTTTAATTTCAAATTTAAATCTGTTTTTACTTAGAAATTTTCTGCAAACTTCAATGGGCCTTAACTGGGTCATACGGACTCCGATTTTCGAAAACTCGGACTCTATTTCGCGTATTTTTCCAAGACGAACGCAATGGCATAGCCCGTTTCCCTTGATTCCCATTTTATAATTTAATTCTGCCTCAATTTATGTTATAACCGATTATTGAAAATACGGGTTGTTACATTCTCCCCTCCTTAAAGGATTTCGTCCCCGAAATCTTCAAGTTAGGAGGAACGTATCCTACCATCCACTCATCCATCTACTCAAAGCATCATCCACGAGCAATCATTGTCCTTACAAGATTCTAAATGTTGGATGAACATATGCAAAAGTGTGTGTATATGTACTTACCTAATGCAAAAATCAGGCGGTTACTGATACAGTAAACCTCCTTAATGCATATGAATGTAAATCAGGCGGTTACTGGTACAGTAAACCTCCTTAATGCATATGTATGTCAGTGAAATGAATCCATATGTATGCAAATTCCTACCATAATTCATAGTATCTATATGAGTGCACATAACATTCATCCATATGCAACATCCATGTGGTAGCACAACAAGTTTCAACCATGAATAAGCATAAACACTCATGCATATGCAACATGAAGAGTGTGCGAGCCGATCTAGTGCCTAATGTGTATAATGCATCCACGAGTAACCACTTGCAAACACTTGCAACCACTTGCAACCATCAAGCATAACATGTTTCAAACACATGTTTCAACCAAAGGGTTTCTACCAAAGGTTCTCATGACGAGATAGACATGATAAACTAGATAAACTAGATAAACTAGACAAACTCCTTTTTGGATTACAAGAAATCCATTCAAACTTTGACATATAGTACTAACCGATGAGTCTTAACTCCCTTATGGAGTTTACAACAGAAATAAGGTCGAGAATGGAACCGAGAGGATATATACGAAAGATAACTTGCAAGCAAGCTCCACAGGAAAACTAGGATCAAGGATGCACTCTTAAAAGGAGATATGATGCGCGTATCTAGTCTTCACTCTTCTTAGTCACGTTTCCTTGAGCTTAACTCCACTGTGCTTTGACTATCTTCCACTTCATGATTCCTTGGCTTCTTAACTCCTATTTCCCAAATTCGAGTTGGAACTCATTTCATTATTGCCTCTCGTCTTTCTTTCCCACTTATTTTTTTTCTGTATACTTGGCTTAAACATACTATAACCTCATGATTTCGTGCAAGCTCTCCAAAATTCACTAGTGAGTCCTGGATCTCGTCTTCTTACCATAAGGTATTCCATGCAGCAGAACTTTTCTTGGAAATACCACTCCACGTTGCCAATTGCCCTTATAAACGTGATTTCCTATAACTCAGGCTTAATCGACATGAACCATCCGCCTATAGGTCGTACCTAGATCCCGTTGCCTACCCATGGTTTTCTGTAGGCTATTTCAGAACTGGCCAACTTCTTGAGGGTAAACCGTTGCTGACCATGATGCAGTCCTCTCGCTCTTCACTGGACTGAAATGAGCACTCTTCGTGAGTCTTCCTATTATAACCCTCATACCCGTATTCCCTTTCTTTGATCTAGGTAGTCCATCCAAATAATCTATCGAGATGTTTCCATACTTCCCTTGCGGAACATCCAATGGAGGTAATGGCCCACTGGGCTTCTATGACTTGGCCTCAACCTGGTGGCACAACATGTATCCTGAAACCAACTCGGCCATCTCCTCGAGTGATGCGCATCTTCAAGAACCTTCTTTACCAAGTCTTTCACTCGAGAAACACATAATCTCTCATCGCGCCTTAGTCATCCCTTGTCATCTATAATATAACTAACGAGGTGACTTAACATCTCGCCTCGAATCAACCGGTCCATGTACTTGACTAACTGCGGGTCTTCTTCCTGCGAAACCCCCTTCTTGATCCAGAAGAGTAAGTCTAAGCTCCGGGAATGCTAACTAACTAGACAAACGGAGGAAGCTTCTTACTTCAATTGCCCTCCTCAGAGTTTTCCGGTCTTAAACCGCACCCACTTTAGCGGAATCCACCGCTAAGCCTTACTTAAGAACTATGTGCCCAAGAAATCCAACTTCTTTCCTCCAGAGTGGCATTTGGAGAACTTGACCTTCAATCCGGTGGCTCTAAGCGTATCCATCTCCTCTTTGAGATGTATAGCATGTTCTTCCTCGTTCTTTTGAGGAGATCAAAATATCGTCTATGACGACCACGACAAACTTGTTCAAGGACTCCCTAAACACCCTACCCATCAAGTCCACGTAATATGCGGGTGCATCCGTCAAACCAAATAGCATGACTAACCATTCTAAAAATCCATCTAGAGTCCTAAACGCAGTCTTGTCAATTCCATCCTCAGCCATCCTAAGCTGATGGAATCCGGTAGCTAGGTCAAAAGAAAACGGATGCTCCTACCAGCTGATCAAACAAATCATCGATCCCTGGTAATGGTTGTCTATTCTTTTCAACATGTAAGCGAAGCAAACTATCCATATTAGTAACGAATACTACTGGAGCACCCTACTCGGAAATGCCTCGTCTCAGGAAGTTCTTCCCAAGCAACTCCTTGACTTGCTTTCTTACTCTCACCTCGTGAGGTCACGTGCCTAACCGGTCACGAAACTGGCTTGGTATTACCAACCAGATAATACGGAAATCTATCCCACGTCTAAGGGTAACCCCTTCACTTTCCCCAAGATATCAGGATATTCTCGGACCACCCTCAAAGATTTCAAACTATCGATAGACGAGTTGAGGGATTCAAGATATCATAACATGACGGGACCCATAGGGTTGCTAGAAATTTCTAGGGTATTACCGAGGCGAGTCATGAGCCCCACACCCTATATACAAAAACCCAGAATGGCTCCAAAATAGGACGACCATTCCATGCCCAAAACCAACCCATATCCCCCGAAACCGAGAATATAAACATCCCACGAGAATTCTATACTCAAGATAGAAATTTTCAAATCCACTCAGACCACAGACAGGCGGGCAAAACCCCCAATTGGATTTGAAACACATACGGGATCATCAACTACACTAGTACTTAGGTGCAAAACTTTCCACTAGATCAGATGAAATAAAACTATGCGATGTGCCAGAGTCAAACAAAGTACGAACAGGGGAAAATCAGAAAATGTAAACCAGATTTTCAACAGAAACACTACCTCTATCATGAGCTGGAAGAACGGTGTTGAGGGGATGAACTCGCCCTCCAGATAGTCCTGCACACTGAGTCTGACCTTGCCCTTGTTTCCTCGGGCAATCTTTGTTGAGATGTCCAGACTCACCACAATGAAAGCATTCGCCCCGCTTTCTCTTCTTCTTCCTACATTCCCTGGCTATATGTCCAACTTCACTACAGAAATTGCATTTCCTATTCCCTCTTGGCTTGTCCTTGCGGTTGTTGTTATTCTTGCCCCGTTTCCCGGAATTTACTCTCTTGCCTGGAGACTCATTCGCCTTGACCTCTTTCTTGTCATTGTTATCTTCTTCTTGAAGTATGGCCAAATTCACCAAATTCTCGAAAGTCGCCCCCAAGGGTATATGAGACATGGCCAAACCATGTAATGGCTCGTTTAATCCTAGAGCAAAGCGTAGGGCCTTCTTCTGAGCTGTATTAACTAAGTCTAAATCGACCCGAGCCAGTTGATTAAACTTATCTATGTATTCCCTAATAGCCATGTCCCCTTGCTTCAGTGATAAGAATCTCAGTCCGAACCTTCCTCTAAAGTTATCCCAAGTCTCAATTGGCCTAGTCGCGGTGGTGACTACCCACCAACGTGCAGCTTCTTCCTTTAGCAACCATACTGCTAATAAAACCTTCCTGCGGTCACCTATATCAAAGGTGGCTAAAAGATCTTCGGTCTCTTTCAACCAATTCCCTGCTTCTACAAATGTCTCTGTTCCATTAAAATTCTTGCCAGTTTCCGCAAAATCCGCTTGTGGAGGCTGAGGGGGAAGGGGAACATCAACTACGGGAGGAGGAGGAACAGCGGCCTCGACTGGGGAGACATCATTAGAGATACCCGGGACCGGTGCCGTGACTTCCAAGTATCGACGAAACCAATCGGGTATCGTTACTCCTTCGGGCAAGATGAGATTATCAGACATGCTGGAAACGAAAAGAAAAAGAGTTCAAACGAGGGGTCAAAGGATAGTGCTAATGGCTTTTGGGGAATAGCCTTTAAAAACAACTAGACTTTTCTTTGGAAAATACTTTATACTTGGTTTTGAAAATAGTTTTTCAAAAGTTTTTAAAACCTTTTTATCCCTTCTCGTAAACCATATGCTCTGATACCAAATGTAACACCCCACCTCCACTAGGGTCACTCGCAAAGGAATGCACTAGCTTTGGAGGGGCATTATTGGTAACCATGCATAATGATATAGCAAGGCAGGACATGACATATATATATATATGTAAATAAACAGAGTAAGTAAATAAAACAGCGGAAGATTTATAGACCATTTCAAAACACAAGTCTGATACATCAAAATGTCAATTTCCCAAAATTACAAGTCTAGATAAATACATCATCTGATAAACTGAAAATACATAAGTACTATCCCCAAATAAGAGTGATAAACCATAGCGGCTCAAGTCCAAAGCATACATGAGCTATCCAAGAAAGCAGCTAAGATCCAAGCTAGGCTCCTGTATTCCCTCCCTGAGAACCTGGGGGGAGGGGGAAACGGAAGAAAAGAGGCGAAACAAAACGGGTCAGTCAAAAAGACTGAGTAAGCCCTGCTACGATCAGTCTATAAACTAATAAAGTTAACATCATGATGGAAACTGAGATGATCATAGATAACAACATACTGGCATGGTAAATTAACTACAAGATAGATAGAGGTGTCATCGCATAAACATGGTCAAGTTTTTGCACCACGGTGTACTAGCAAACCAACGTAACAGGTATTGATTCCTTGGCCCAAGCTTTGGCCCAATAACATGAAGTGACCTTAGTATAAGGTCCAGCCCCACGGTCTAGTCGATCGGCTCCCTATAAACCTAACACGTCAAGTGTTGTTGTCCATATGGCCCACGTATGGTTGTAGTTAGTCTGTGCTGGGTCCCCCTTTGGGTGTATCAAGCCCTCGGATGTCAACCCCGGACACTTAAGCAATAATGCACAGCCCTAATCTACTGGTACCCGTGCCTCGAGTTTGTCCAACATCGGACTACGTGCACGTCCGTAGCCCGCCGGACCCGCACCGCTGTACCACTCGGCCATCGCCCTTTGGTCGCTTACATCCGCCAGTAATCGTGCCCCGCCCTAGCCTAGCTTCTAGGGTTGTGAATGATACCAAACTGGGATTACTGTTAGAACAGACCACGTTGCTAGAGTTTCCCAAGAGGGTTAAGTGTGATTTAACCCTTCACTAATCCTGGATTAAACTGGTTAAGTGTGGCTTAACCCCATTCTAATCCCTTGAACTCCCAAATTGATTAAATTGGTTAAGTGTAACTTAACCCCATTTTCATCCCTTGAATCCCCAAATTGGTTAAGTATTAGTGGACCCTGACTTAACCCTAATTATGAGGCATTAATTAACTTAATGCACCTCAACCTCTCACATTAGACCTTGTTGTGGTTACTAGTTAGGCCGGGCGGGTCCGGGTAGCTTTACACCACAACTTGGTCTAACCTCGGGTCTTGGTGCCCCATGACCAACTTCTCACATTGGGTCCTATTGTTTGTAGCCACTAGTTAAGCCGGTCGGTTCCGGGTAGAATTACGCTACAAACTCAACCCAACCTCGAGTTGGCCACACTTATGTTTTCTAAGTGTCATGTCCACTTTATTTCAAAACATAATCACAAGTCAAACAATTACTTGGGTAGACCTAACTTAATTGGTAAATTCCCAAGGGGTACACCTAACTTAATAGGTAAATTCCCAATCTTATATTTTTATGTATTTTAAGTTTACCCCAAAAACCCCAACGTCATTCTATCGCTTACATATTCGTAGTAACGCATAAAGGATAGGAAGAGGGAACTTGGCACAACATAAACTTGCACAACAGTCATGCATAACATGTTAGACTTGCACAACTTAGCGTAGTGAACTTGCATATTACCATAAAACATGCATAACATGTTAAACTTGCATAACTTAGCATAATGAACTTGCATATTACCATAATCATGCATAACTTGTCAAACATGCACAACTTGTCATTTTAAACTTGCATAAACATGCACAACTTGTCAAAACATGCACAACTTGTCAAAACATGCACAACTTGTCATTTTAAACTTGCATAAACATGCACAACTTGCCAAAACATGCACAACTTGTCAAAACATGCACAACTTGTCATTTTAAACTTGCATAAACATGCACAACTTGCCAAAACATGCACAACTTGTCAAAACATGCACAACTTGTCATTTTAAACTTGCATAAACATGCACAACTTGCCAAAACATGCACAACTTGTCAAAACATGCACAACTTGTCATTTTAAACTTGCATAAATATGCATAACTCAATAAGCGTACAAATCATGGCTTAGCAAACTTGCATAAACATGCATAGCCTATCAAACATGCATAAACCCCAACTTTCATCACACATTAACTTTAGAGTTTCTAAAATGAAGGTAAGAGGGCTTACAATGCTTATGCGGACTCAAATGAGTACAACAAATGCAAGAAACCCCTTATGCAACTAATTAAAGCCCCCAAATGCAAGCAAACTTGATCAAGACTCCTCCTTTATGATGCCAATTGAAAAACAAGCCTTTAATGCAAGCTAAGGAGAATCATACAAGCCTAAATACCCTTGTATGCATGGAAATCTCTTAGGGATTTGATTAGGAATTGTAAGAAGAGGGTGGAGGCCATGAGAGTTTAGATTTTGGCATAGTTTTGTTGCTAGAATGATTAATGGGGTTTAAGGGTAGGATTAGGGGCTTATTTATAGAAGATTAGAGTGTTTTTAGCCCTAGGATTAACCCTAGGTTAGTTTTGGCCCGTCAGATCTCGGAATCCTCTAGAACCAAGCCCCAAGACCCAGCCCAAATCAAAATGGTGCGCCAGGCAACATTGCCTGGCTACCCCCTGTCGACAGGGCTGTCGACAGGGCAGTCGACATGCCTGGACCTCTGTCAACAGGGCTGTCGACATGGGGTCCTGGGCGGGAATTTTTCCCGCCTGCCCAGTTTGCCCTAGCCCATGTTTTTAATTTCAAATTTAAATCTGTTTTTACTTAGAAATTTTCTGCAAACTTCAATGGGCCTTAACTGGGTCATACGGACTCCGATTTTCGAAAACTCGGACTCTATTTCGCGTATTTTTCCAAGACGAACGCAATGGCATAGCCCGTTTCCCTTGATTCCCATTTTATAATTTAATTCTGCCTCAATTTATGTTATAACCGATTATTGAAAATACGGGTTGTTACAAAATAAATTGGATTTGAAATGGGTTTTAAATAGAATTGATTTGTGGGTTTATCGTGAAGGGTGTTTTAAATAACACTTGTTCTTTAACCCGATAATAAATAGAATGTGATTTGGGTTTGTCGTGAACTGTGTTTTAAATGACATTAGTTCTTTAACCCAGTAAAAGGAGTTTTAATGAATCTGTAATTAGATTGAAATGTGAATTGATAATTTAAATTATCAAATTTAGAAAGTGAGCGAGAATGGAGTATCACCAGTTTTTCTCCAAAACGATAGTCAAATCTTTAATTAGATTTGAATGTGAAATGGTAATTAATTTTACCGATAACACCGTGGTGTTAGATATGGAGTATTACCAGTTTCGCTTCATGGGATGAATAGGTTGGGATTGGGAAATAAAATAAATAATTACTTTGGTGTGGTTCGCTAATCCCGACTAGGTTGGAAAACCATAATTTGGTTTGAAATGACATCCAAAGGAAGATTAAAGAATAAATTTAAAGAATTTATATTTGATAAAATTAATGGGAATTTTCCCTAAGAATATGAAATTTAGAAACTAGCTGTAGGTTAGCTAAGAAGAATGGTTTCCTGGGTATTGATCTGATGTTGGTTTCAGCCTTCGGGGTTAATATTTGGGAAATTGTTCTCTTGTTGATTTACGGTTAGTGGCTGCTGAATTGGAATGAGGCGTATGTTGTGTTTGTGTAACATTTGTTTATTATATACGCGGGTTGTTCGGAAAGGCCGGGTTTATACCCATTCTGAATAACCGATTCGACGATATGTCGAAGATGAAGACGGTGGTTGAGGACAGGAAGTCTTCACATCGTTTGGGTGATTACCGATGATCTTGATTGGGATGTACACCCAAGATGAGGGAATCTGTTGGTGGTTGTCCAGACGTACTTGGAGATCGATGGATATACGAGGAAAGTGCCTCCGGTTTCGTTCAGACCCAGAACGGACTTGTAAATGGACTGTGTGTCTGACATTGGATTTAGTTCAATGTTGATTGATCTCTATTAAATATACATCTGTTTGGCGGCGGAGAATTTATTCTTTTGCTTAACGCCCTTCTCTGAGACGTACGAGCTCAGAGGTTGTATATCGATGGACATCAGTCGCATGACATGAATTGCCAGTGTGGCACGCCTAAGTGGCAATTGATCAAGGCTTCTGTTGAAAAGCAAAATCTTGTGGTTGATGATCAAAGCACGACCTTTGTGGCGTAGCTTTGTGTATAACGTGAATTCGCGAGCCTCACACCTCGGGTTAAGTTAAAAACGGGATAAGGACTGCAGGGAGAGCACGACGTTTCTTTCTAGCTTTGGTGGTGTCAGTGACTTACCATCCCTGACATTTATTTACTTTTCACCTATGTGGTTGTTGGATGAGGCGCCTCGATTTTAGGTCTGTTAGGACCGGGAAACGTGTGTTCAGGAATTGCCAATCCTCAAACGTAAGAGAGGACCGGCCCTGAAGCATCCAGGGGTTGTCCAGAGTGTGTAATCCCGAGGCATTTGCTAGAGTGTCTCGAATCGGAGAGGAGCTTGCCCCTTGCCTCGACTCATGACGGAAATCCAATTTCCAATACGTTATATTGCGGTTTTAATTGTAGAACTAGTATGGCGACATGATATATTGTACTCATGCCGTCTATGATTGAAATTTATGATTGAAATTGTTTTGACACTATACACCAATAATAGTATCAAATGATTTGTTTTTAAACGTACCAAGCATGTTTGGCTATTATAAGGGAAAACCCTATCCTCCGGCTTGCGTTGCATTGTGTGATGGGACCTGGGTCTTATAATAGCTTCATTTTTCAAAAAAAGCATTGCGTTATTTATTGATATGCACTGGCATTCTTGGGAGGAAACCCGTTCTGTGTTATACGGCGTGGTCCCTTGAATTACTCTCTTTTAAAATAAAGTTTTAATAAATGTTTTAAGTTCTCACACCAGTCACATGACTGACCTGGAGTTTATTATTTTAACCTAAACTCTGGGTGCCCTTATTTTCGACATAGGCAGCTAGTAGTTTTGGTTTTGCAGATTTATATTCACACGATCCTGATTTACAGCTGGAACGATGCTCGGAAAGCTCTGTGTCCGTGTATTACTTTCAGTTGTGTTTTGTATTATTTTTCCGCTGCAAACTGTATTTAAATCTCTGATATTTATCGAATGTAATTTATTCATTTATACTCTGTATATTCTTGTATCTGATGGAATTGTTGTAGTAGCAATGAAATGTTCTTCTGTTTGCGTTCTAGTTTGTCGTGTTCTCAAGGTAATCCGTTCTTTCCTTCACGGGGAAGTTACGGGTCCTTTCATTTGGTATCAGAGCTTTGGTTTACAGAGCTCGAGAACACGAAACATTAGAACCATACGAAAGAATTCATCAGATATTGGATTAGTAATATCCAATTAGAATGACTCGTTAGAGATAGGATCAGTAGAATCCTAGAACGAGTGTGAAGAGTATATTTTTCAAATGAAAACAATTTTGTTTTGAAAATTTAAATCGTTTAATACGTATTTGAATATTTATTTATATTGAATTTGGACAATCCAATATATAAAGATCTTGCATATACGCGTCATGAACGTATATTCGAAGTTTCAATATACTGGATAGATATAGAATCACATTCTAGACACCCGGAGATGGTTCTGATGATTGATCGATCATCATCAGAACTTATGTTCGAGTTTCGAAGGTGTGATTTCTATATATTTCCATTAGACTGGTGTGAGAACCAAAACTTATATAGATAGATTTATTGTTGTGAATTGGCATCAAAAACATGATTTTCTATATATATGTATCAAAGTTATGAATTTGAAACTCTAATTCGCTAATTGATTGATGTTTGCGTTGTTTGTTTATTTGTTTGATAATTTTGAACCATTATGCCTAATTGAATCAAATAGTGAATTGTATTGGAAATTTATCGCATTTGCATGCATATACATGTACTTACATTTAACAGGTCATAGCAAGGAGGCTAGAGCAGAGAAATAAAATTGTTTGCCCGACAAATAGGTACATGTTTATCATAATTTACTGTTTTTTTTGGGTGATGATGATTTTATGAGCCGATTGGCTTTTTCTTTTTCTTCTTGAGATAAAAGGGCCTGTATGGCAATTTCGGGATTTTCCCGGTGCTCCCGGTGCAGGGGAGGTTATGGCGAATTTTTCCGAAAATTTAGGGTGTTAGCCAAAATTTTGAAAATTTTGAAAAGTCCGTAGAAACTGAAAAGTTGAAGAACTTACGCCGTAGTGAAAATAATGAAAGTTGAGTTGATTTGTTAAACAACTTTCGGCTTTGTTCCTTTTCGGGGACGAAAAGTTTTAAGTGGGGGAGATTGTAACATCCCGGAAAATGCGAGCCAGTTTAAAATTTTTATTTTGCCAATTTTAATGAATTTTGAACATTTAAAATGAATTATTTTAAATAATATCGATGAAAATTTATTTTGAATATATTTAGAACGTATATATTTATACACGTCGTCGTTAGAATATAGATATTTATTTTAATTATAAAAAGGAATTGAAAATGGCACGGTAGTTCGATAATTCGATTTCAAACTTCAATTGAACATACCGAGTGCAAAATAAACCGGATTTTAGCGAAACCAAAAATAATTGAATCTACTTGATAATATCTTTCCAACGAATCCGAACAATCAAAATTTCATTGCGGAAATCAAAAGATATGTCCAGATGAATTTTCAGAATAGTCGCTATGGAATTCTGGCCCTTAAAAATGGAAATTTTGCAAACGACCTCGGATTTCGACGAAACCACTTTCGTTGGATCCACGATGTCAAATTATTGCTAAGTTTCAAATTTCATAAATTTTCAATTCAATATGTGTGCGTAGCAAAGGAAAACGCGTTTGACCATTTTCAGTTGATTTTAATCGACTGGAAAATGGCCATTTTTCAAACTGTCTCAGAATTCGACGAAACTAGTTTTTTTAGGACTGTATCGTTAGTACGAAGGTAGAAAATATTTTTCTGGAATTTTTCGGGTTAGTATGTGACCCCGGTAATTTGAAATGTGCATTTAAATTGAATATGTAAAGATTTATATTTTAAATTAAACAAAAACCTATCAAAACGATAGAATTGGATTACGAAACATATCCCATTGTGTTTGGAATGAGGGTAATTAGCTAGGGACGACAGTCGTTAGGTTCGAAAAGGAGTTTGAAATAAGAAGTCAACCTTTTGGATAATTTAAATAATTAAATAATAAATATATAATTCACTTAACCCCCCTCCTTCTACCTTCTCTCCCCGTTCATAACAGAAAAAAAAAACTATGCCCTAATCGCACGTCGCGATCCCCTCCCCCGCCACCGCGCTCGAGGCGCCGCTTCCCCCCCTGAGCTCCGCCGTCTTCCTCTCCTCTTCTTCCTCCTCTTCCTCTCTTCTCCTCCGTCGCCAAGACCCCCAAATCCCCCAAAATCGAACGCCCCCTTCTCCCCCTCTTTCCCCCTTCTACCGCCACCTGTAGCCACCCACGATGATGCTCCGCCGTCTCCTCAGCCCAGCGCCACGCTTCCTCCTCCTTCCTCTTCAAAAACAGTGAGTGTTTTATTTTCACTTTTACTATTTCTTTTGTTTATTTTAGTTAGCTAATTTATTTATATAAAACTGATTTGTAGAGGTAAAAAAATTTGATTTTTATTCTATAGGAATACTAAAAATTAGATTTTTATATAGTATAGAAAAGATAATTTTTACAACATGAAAGGTGGGATTTTTAAAGAAGAAAAAATATGATTTTGGTTATAAGAAAGATCATATTTTTGAAAGTGAAAAGATCGGATTTTTCATAGTGTAAAGACTATATTTTTAGTCGTGTAAAAATTTTTTTTAGCATATAAAGTTTTAATTTTTATGGATACAAAGACCACATTTTTAGAATAGAAAAGTTATATTTTTAGAGAATAAAAATAGGATTTTTCTTGTAGGAAAGATACGATTTTTATAATGATGTCATAGCAATAAAAATTCAATCTTTATATTTGAAAAGGCGAGATCTTTATATTTGATAAGGCGAAATCTTTATATAGAGAATAGCGTGATAAAAATATAATCTTTATTATATAAACATCGATGTAAAAATAGAATTTTTATCTATATAGTAGCGGTGTAAAAATAGAATTTTTATCTATATAGTAGCGATGTTGTAACGACCCAGAAAATCTGAACCAATTTAAATTTTTTTAAATTGGATAAAATAATGGATTTTAAATATTTAAAATAAATATTTTAAATAATTAAGATGAAAAGTGAGTTTGAATCGACCATTGAAAACGAATATAATTAATTATAATTATAAACAAGGCCTGAAATGGCGCTACAGTTTCAAAAATTGAATTCAAACTTTATCGGACTATACCGGGTGCAAAACAAAACGGATTTTTAGTGAAACCAAAAATATTTAAATCTGTTAGTGAATACCTTTCTAACGAATCTGAAAAATCGAATTTTCATAGCGGAAAGCAAAAGTTATGGCCGAATGAATTTTCCAGCAAGGTCGCTATGGAATTTATATAACCTGTGAAATTGGCCATTTTGCATACGACCTCGGAATTCGGCGAAACCACTTTTGTTGGATCCGGGATGTGAAGTTATTGCTAGGTTTCAAATTTCATAATTTTTGAAGCTAATATGTGAGCGTGGCAAAGGAAAATGTGTTTTGGTCAATTATAGTTAAATTGGATCGACCAAAAATGGGCCATTTTTCAAACGGTCTCAGAATTCAATGAAACTAGTTTTGTTGGGACCGTATTGTCAAAACATAGCTAGATTTATTTTTCTGGAATTTTTCGAATCAGTTTGTGGCCCTGGCAAATTGAAATGTACGTTCAAATTAAATATTGAATGTTTTATATTTTGATTTGAATGGAAACTGACTGAAACAGTCGAATGGGCCTACAAAACATATCCCATTGTGTTCGGAATGGGGGTAAAACGCTAGGGGCGACAGTCATTGAGTTTGATTTCGAATCCGTTTAAGAAAACCCTAATTTTTGAATAAATATATATACGGACCAATCAGATTTTAAAGAAATAAAAAAAAAGAGAAAATTATCGTTTCTCTCTCCCCGCTGAAGCGATACACGGCGGAAAAGGATCGAAGCTTTCCCCTCCGATTTCGAGCGCCATCGTCCACGCCAGGCTTCGCCATCACCCACGTTCGAAGGCCCCTTCCCTCCTCTTCAAATCCGACCAAGTCCCACCACCTCCCATCGCGCCACCTGCGAGAACGAGCCCTGCGAAGTCAGCACCTTCCCTGACGTCGATCTCTCTCCTCCGACCACCGAACGAGCTGTGACCACCACCCCCTGGAGCGCCTCTCGAAGCTCTTCCGTGTGGCACAGTCCGAACGCCTTCTCGCTTCCAGGATTCGCCGAAAACCCTAAACCTAGATTTGAACAAAACTGAGGTATAACGTCAGTTTTTATTTTAAACTGATTTTAACAGTTTTAAAGTGTTGCAAACTTTGAAAAATCATATCTTTATCATTCGTTGACGAAATTCGATGAAACAGGAAACATCGTGACCATGTGGGCGCCTTCTACATTTTAGAAGAGACCGCATATTTTTCTGAGCCTTCTGCTATTTTTGGTGGAGTGGAACCCAATGTGAGATTTCTGATTTAAAAACAATATGGAAAACGATGATGTATAAATTATATAGTCGATGTATGAGTTATATACGCGTTGTACACCTCTTGTATAAGCATTGTATAAGTTGTATGTTCGATGTATAAGTTGTATATGCGTTGTAAAAATTATATATGTGTAGAAATAAAAGTGAATTGCTATATATATATATATATATATATATATATATATATATATATATATATATATATATATATATATACACGCCCCTTGTCCACAAACCATGGACGATATTTATTGGTTGTGATTGGTGTAAAAATTGATTGATAGCGAATGGTTGTTTGGGATTATTTGTGGTTGATATTGATTGAATGTGGTTGAAAAATACCCGTTTGTGGTTGAAAAATATTTGGTTGAACCCATATAGGATTAGTTGGTGGAAATGAAATAAATATATACATGCCACCTGCATGCGAACTAGATGCATGATCCCCATTGTCAAAAACCGCGAGGTTTTGAGGTAGAGAGAGGAGCCGTACTAGGGACGGTCCCGGTTTTAACTACCCTGCCGTTATGCTGCCGAAATTTTCTGAAATATACATGTGTTAGAATAATTTTCATTCATTGGAATAAATTACATATGTTGAAAGAATATTCATGTGTTGAGTTGCAATTCATCTGTTGAGTTGAAATTCATGTGTTGAATATTATTTGAATTTAAACAAATAGTTTAGCGATAAAAATCACATTTATATATATATATATATATATATATATATATACAAACTATAAAGAATATTCATGTGTTGAGTTGCAATTCATCCGTTGAGTTGAAATTCATGTGTTGAATATTATTTGAATTTAAACAAATAGTTTAGCGATAAAAATCACATTTTTATATATATACAAACTATAGAGAATATTCATGTGTTGAGTTGCAATTCATTCGTTGAGTTGAAATTCATGTGTTGAATATTATTTGAATTTAAACAAATAGTTTAGCGATAAAAATCACATTTTTATATATATACAAACTATAGAGAATATTCATGTGTTGAATTGAAATTCGTTCGTCGAGTTGAAATTCATGTGTTGAATGTTATCGTATTTTAAAATAAAATGAATAGGCAATAAAAACTACATTTTTATTGTGAATATGAAGTGTTAAAAACATTAATGTGTTGAATAAATATTTTTGATGATAAAAATATTTCTTTTATCATGTATACGCTTTGATAAAAATACACACGTGTTGAAATAAATAATAGTTTGCTAGAAATATTATTATTGGCTTTGTTCTGCATATATATACATGTGTTGAACAGGAAAAATGGATTAGCTGTAGAGTAAAGAAATTATTTGCGTTCCCGACAAATAGGTAAGCCTTGATGAGTTGGCTGCGCAATTTTATTTTTATATCAACTCCTGTGAATGCCATTGGATGCGGAGTGCTGGTTATTCTGTGTGAAATAATAAATATCGCCATAGGATAGTAACAATTAAATTTGAACTACGCTACATGGCATACTTCTTGACGATAGGCATACTTCATCATATTCCACATAAGCAATTGGAGCTTGTGTGACGAGGTGGAAGATTTACCATACGAGCGAGAGGCTTGTATGGCGATGATTATATACTACAGGTTGAACTGATGACTGATATGGACTCTATAAAATATAACGATAAATTGCCAGATTAATAAAAACCCCACACGGGTCTGGAGTTGGCAATAATCACGTCTCTCTAGTTATTAGATACGGCACATGGACTATTTATTTCCACACGGAAACGGGGTGACGAGAATTTATTCTCTGGAGTGATTATCTATACATGCTCCCCCGTAAACACCAGAATATATCACTATAAATATGTGAATGCTTTTTAGGATTTATTGGGTACCTAACACGGCCCAATAAATTTCCAAACCCCTCCCCATACAAAGGAGTTTATGGAGAAATTTTTCGAAATATTAAGGCGTTAGTGAAATATTTGAAGTGAAAACGAAGTTGAAAATATAGAATGAACTATAGTTGGAATTATAGAATGAACTATATTTATATATATATATATATATATATATATATATGAATATAATTAAAAGGAATCGAAGCCGTGCAGTTCGCGTTTCGGAATCGTAATTTGAAACGATTAGTACGAGAAATCCGACCAGCGGATTTTCCCGAAACCGCAACAGCTGGGTCCGCTTTGGAGAAATCTTTCCAACGGCACCAACTTTGTAAAAATCCAACGGTTGGATTGTCTGGAATGTTTAATTCAAATCTGAAGAAAAACAGCGCCAGAAACGATTATATATATATGTAAATATAATTATATTTAATCGAATAACGACGCTGCAGTTCGTATTTTGAAATCGAAACTTCAAACGATTGTACGGGGAGATCCGACCGTCGGAATTTCCCGAAATTGGAACCGTTGGATTCATTTTGGAAAGACCTTTCTAATGATGTAAATTTTTAAAGATCAAACGGTTAGATTTTCAGATATGTGTAAATCAAATCTGGAGAAAAACAGCGCCCCGGCCGCGTTATGGCCCGAAGCGTCGTTTTGAATAAATTGGCTATTTTAAAATAAATAAAAATAGCGATAAATCGTTATAAAATATCATAAACGATATGGAATAGAAATAAACTGAATTAGCTCGATTTATGTAGTATTTGATGGTTGAATGTGTTTGGTGTGAAAATTACATTAAAGAACAAAATTGCTGTTGTCAAATGATTTAACCATTAAAGTAAATTGATTTGAAATTCTAAATGTACATGAATTATTTGAGAAGGCCGAGTTAATTCTCATTTCAAATAATTGACCGACGATTGAAAGTCAAAGATGAAGACGGTGGTCGAAGACCGGAGATCTTCACCTCGTTTGGATGGTAACCGAGGTCCTGATGGGGAGGCATCCCGAAATATGGATAATAAGTGGTGATCGTTCAAACGTACGTGGTGATCGATGGGTTTGCGAGGTATTTAGTGCCTCCGGATTCGTTCAGACCCAGAACGGACTTGTAGATGGACTGTGTGTCTGACATTGGATTTTATTCTGTGTTGATTGATCTCTGTCAAATATGTTAGAGTTTGTGCCCTAGAGGCAATTCATTTGATGAGATTGATAACATTGTTGATGTTATTATTTTATTTGGAATAAAATATTATTCTATTATATTGTATTTACTGCATAATATAAATATTAGTATAATAGAATTCCTTAGAATAATAATACGGGATTGTATAGTTCGAGTAAGACTGAACTTGAGATTATATGATATGTCAAGTATTATAATTCTTAAATGTCCCTAGTCGAGTTTTATTGTTTATACAGGAGAACAATAAAGCGTTGAGACTATTATATTGATTGACTGATGATCACATTTCATTGATCATTAATATACATGATATTAAAGTCAAGATATAAATACGTATTAGAGAATAACGTATTGGGCTGACCCACTGTGAGATAACTACATGGAACATAATTAACAGTATCATAAGTTATTCTCATAGTGATAGTGATATAATGGTCCTCAGACCTGAAATCATTATAATTTTATTCGAGGATATTTGTGTTTTGATATCATCTAAAGTTATTTCGTAACAGAGTAACGATAACGGTGATTATTGGATACATCTCGAATCGAATGAAAATTATGAATGATCTAGATGGAGTTTAACCCTACGATATATTCGTAGTGATATCCATGGGCCTCTTGATTGAGTGAGACTGTGAAATGCATGGTCGTGCTCAAATATTGATTTGTCCTGAACAGTCTACTCATTGATCAAGTTAAACGGATTAAATTATGAAGAGGATGATACGATCCGTGCCTCCAGTTTAATGTTGGATATAACGGTTAAAAGGATTAAATTATATTGATACACTATTCATAAAGGTCATATCGAATCATTGATATTGTTGTAGCTTGGGTAGCAGTGATGTATTACTAGATGCCGCTCATTGTTTACAGTTTAAATGTTTAAATTATTGCCAACGCTACAACAACCTATTGGGTCACACAAATAGAACGTAGTAAAAGAGATTTTATTTTAGACAAATAAAATATCAAAAATGTTGATATTTTATTTGATGTTGAAAAGGTATTCAATAGGGTTCCTATTTGATAGTAAAAGATTTGGTTTAAAAAGGAACATATGTATTCCTTTAAAAACCGCGGCTTGAACCCTAGGGTAAATTGGGTGGATAAGATCAAACCAGATGAACCGATGAAAATGCTTTTCAAAAACCCTAGAATAAAATGGCGGCTAGTACCCCTTTACATCCTCGAATTCAATCTGATTGAAATAAAAAAAATAAAACGTTCTGGTGGATACTTGTAGAGGCAACGCACTTCTGTTTTGCTCAGATTCGATATACCAGCTCATTGATCTAGAGATGGAATTGGCTTTGAAGGTAAAAACCCTAAATCTGATTAATATAAGTTTTGATTTGTTTATTTTTTGCATAAGATCCTATTTTAAGTTGTTAAAATAGAAATAGGGTTTCGATTTAGATCGATTAAAAACCCAACAGTGGTATCAGAGCCAGGTTTTTGCGAGAAATTAATAGGTTGAACTTTGATTTTGGGTTATTCGTCTTTGATTAATCATTTGTTCGGATGAATCAGTTATACTAATATGCTTTAATACTGACAAGATTAGTTTGATTTGGTGTGTTGATTTATCTTGAAATGAAAAACAATTTCATGTAGATACGAGTTAATATTCGATATTAATTCGATTCACTATATCTTGTACAACTAAATTAATATATAAATACAGATTTATATCTGAGACCATGTTTTAATCTGTTTATTATAATGGATTAAGAACTACGTATACTAATACGCATTGATAAAAGACCTGGAACATGATTTCATTCTGATATAAGTTGTTTCTTCAAGAATAATATTTTGTGTTAATTTCAATTCTTAAAAGGTGATTTACGGATTGATATTGGATATCAATTTTATTGCCAATTCCTATTCAGTTAATCCTTGTTAACTGGATTAGTTATTGTGGGCTTAAATTTCAAATTAAACCTCTTATTATAGAATACAATCATAGAGTATGACCCTGTTTTTGTTTGATTTGAGAAATCAAAAGGGTTTTACTTATTCCAGCAAGCCCACAATTAATTCAATGAATTTAAAGGTGTTTGAATCAAGTAATGTGAGCCCTATTATAATATGACTCAGTTTGTTGGATTACAAAATCTTATATTGATTAGCAGAATGTTTTAAATCATTTTAAAACATGTAAAACGTTCACATGTTTATTTGCTGAAATTCAGGTTCACTCCAGTATTTCCTTTTATTTTATTATTAAAATGTCAAGCAGTCTATGGCTTAATTTTATAATAATTGGAGAATTGTTTTAAAACATACTCCCTGAATATGATATTGATCATAAACACAAAATAACCTTCAGGTCAGTGTACATATATATGATATATGCGGAAAAGTCTGTTTTGAAATATAACAGATATAAGAAATCAATGCAACTGGTACATGGTTATGTAATTTACATTGTTGTGTATAGAATAGAATGAGTTCTATTTACCTCAAATACATTCGACATATTTTGGGTTTTATGATCTATACATGAAACCAAATAAGCAAAGCTATGAAAAGTTATTAAGCTCTTTTGATTTGATACTGACATGGCTTTCATACTAGTTGTACATAAATTGTATATGAATATGGTATTTAAAACTTTATAAACTGGATTCTATGATAAGTTAAAATCTAATTTTAACTAAGATATCAAATTTTCCTGTCAGTTTATCATTAATTTCCAATGATAAATCAAAAACCCAGTTATGATTGATCATGACACCTGGCAATCTTATTATAATTTTGAGATGCTGATTTCAAAATTATATACATATGTATATATATATATATATATATATATATATTGAAGAATCTGAAAAATGATGATTCATTGCTGCTTCCATCTGTTTTATACATATATATATAGAGTATGTATATATATATATATATATATGTATGTATGTATGTATATTTGATCATATAAGGATTCATGACTATATGTATACGTGTCAGCATAAAATTTGTACACTTATCAAAGTATATTTAATTTTATTCTTATCTGTTAAGTTAATAACTTGATGAATAGTCATTAGATGAATAATCATCAATGTATGAGTGATAACAGATTTGAAGTCTAAAACACTGTTGATAATATGTATCAAAATGTTTATGATATCGATAAATGAACACTATCAATTCAATAATCAAAATGTTTGATTGAACTGAGTGCAATATTATGTTGGACTCAATTACACGTATAGTTTACTTTGAATTCAATCCTGGTTTTAATACTTTGACCTTTCATTCTTTTGGTTTTAATAACACTTAATTTGATGAAATTAACTGTTATTATGACTAATTTATTGTTATATATATATATATATGTGTGTATATGTATAATTGCTTATATATAAAGATGGATATATTAAGTGTACTTCAATCAAAATTAACATATATGTGTTGACATATATGAAATAACCTGTTATATAAAACTGCATATGTACATGTATAAAACTAAATGTATACTTATGATGATAAATATACAATATATACATGTGATTTCATATAACAGAAATATGATTTCCTGATTTTAGTTTTATGCTACTTGTGTTGGTTATTGTAACATGATACTAATTATATCATAATTGGCTACTCAAGATATACTGATGTCATGACACCTTGATATGCTGATATAAATCTGAGTAATTAACACAGTTTATTGAAGTAATTTGGGGTTTAAATGAATAATACCTTATATGCTGTTTAATATTAGAATCTGGTGAGATTAAACTGTCTTAGACAGAACTGTCTAAAATATTTTAAAATGGAATTATTAAGATGTTTAAGTTTGCACAGTTTACATATCATAATCTAGGTAGTCTAAAGTGTTTAGATCTGAACAATATAAATGCTAATATCTGGATACCTTGATATGTTTGAATCTGAGAGGTTCAGTGTTTGTATTCTAATTGTAGATGCACTGGCCATAGCAAATATGATTTGGTAATATTTCATCCTCATTTTAAACATTTTCGTCATGTACATTAATCTGTTTTAATTGTTAATCAAATATTAGTTACCTGGATTATGTATATACAAGAAAATGATCAATATGAACAGAAATGAACTTACACATTGGCCATTGTACCAATATATATATTAAATACATATGATTTATTTAACTTTGCTTAAAACCAATGGACCATGAATGAAATTGTTTCATACATGCAGGCATAATTGGTTGCTGAAATTGTTTTGGCTCGGCAAGAAGATAAACTCAATAGGACACGTTCCGCAATTGCAAATATTGAAGTTTGTTGTTTTGTTTGAGAATGTACCAGTCAGTAATAGCCAACATTTGCAAATGTTAGTTGACATGTATAATCTTTTAAACATGTAAGTAATACCTATTTGTATGATGACAGTGCAAGTAAATAGATGGTCTATTGAATCTTGTAAGTTTTAAAAGGGGTCTGACCCTTCAGTTACTTCTGGTTCTTTTATATGTGAAAGGTTAATATCTGTTGCATGTAAGTGACATTATTTATTAATGTTTATGTTTTGCCATGACCTAGAATGTTGATATATGTTTTGTTTAGGGCTTAAACTCATTTATAAGGAACTGTTGTAGTAAAATTGCCACTTCAGCTATACTTGAGAAGTTAACTTCAATTTGCATTGAGATCAGAATTGTATATGAGTTGTACATTTATTTGTAATTAGGCCCAAATTACAAATGAATCCATGTTTCCATTATATTTGAAACTTGCAAGTTATTATTGACATGAGTTATGATGGCTAATGCTACTTAACAAATAGGCTTTGGTATGATCAGTAGGTAATGGGGACATGAATATTTATATATCTGTATATGTATGTGATACATGCGTAAATATTATTTAATGCAATTTATATTTGAATATAGAATACGTATATTGTGATATGTGTAAATAACTCTAATATTGTTCATCACTACGAATTATAAATTCCCTCTAAAGCAAATTTTGTTATATTAAGTCATGGTGATGTCTTCCAATAATATACTCATCACTGTCCAAAATCACTGGATGTAACTAACGCCAAAGCGTTGTGCACCTTTTATTTTGGTTATATGCGATGGAGTAAAATGTGGTGCTCCAACCTATTATTGGGTCTGACTTAACTAGGCTGCATAATACGATTATGGCCTTAGAGACAAAAGCATGAATTATTCTATATATTTTGAGCAAATGAATAATACTGAACAAAATGTTCAACATGCGATCCAAGAATTATATAGACGATATAATTGACATAAGATGTCTACTTAAAAGGTTGTGTTTTGGGGATTTGCCAAAGCAAAGTCAAGACATGATTAGATATGGATCTTGGAACACCGTTATATATATATACCGATATGTATATATAAACAGAGGGATGTTAATTTGAGTGGGAGCGTATCTTAGTTTAAAATATATACATTTATGTTAATAAAAATTTTGATTGTCAAAATTTTATATTAAATAAATATTAAAGGATCAGTTATAATTTATTATCTATTGTAGATATTAAATAACAAATAACTCCGATAATTTAAATTAATTCTTTAGAAGGATAAATTGAATTAAATCAAATTTCCTAACTAACATTGAAATTTGAGGATTGTCCTCAAACAAATTAAAACATAATTGTTCTAACAAATATAGAGGATCTAAAATAAGTTAAAGTATGACTTCAACTGAATAAAATATAAATGTTATAATAATCTGCTTATATATTTCTAGTATTAGATACTAGATATAAATCACATAAATGTATGTTGATTTACAGAAATTGCAGAATAAGTAGAAATTTGATATAAGAACAAGTGGAATTACAATTGGAAATGAAGCAAATGTTGATAGATTATCCATAGTAAGTTGATTCTTGTTGGATATACTGGCTTAATTAAATAAATAAAATAATTGTTATTACGAAATTCCAATTAAAATAAATGTTATAAAATATCATGTTTAGACAAGATTGAATTTCATTTATAATAAAAGAATAATTGTTATTCATTTTATTTAAATGAAATATCTATGGAATTTCACAAGTAGTTAATGAATATTACAAATCGTTAACTATAATGTACTTGACATTAATACTGAATGGATTAAATTTAGCGATTTAAATCCAACATACTTCTAGCATTACCAGTTAGCCCTTTAAAACAAGAAAGTATATCAAAACTCCATAGTGATGGAATTTTGAAATCATTTGATTTCGAATCATATGAAGTATGCAAATCTTGTTTATTAGTTAAAATAACTAAATCCTCTTTCACTTGACATAGTGAATGAGTGATAAGTATTGGGTCTCATACATAATGATGTATATAGAGCAATGAATACATAAACTAGAGGTAGGTTTTATTACTTCATTATATTTACTGATGATATCAGTAGATACAGATATGTGTATCTTATGAAACACATATCAGAATTCTTTGAAAAGTTCAAAGAATTCAAAGTGAAGGTAGAAACCAATTTTGATAGAAAATAAATTCTCTTTGAAAGGATCAAAGAGAATATTTAAGCCAATTAATAAATGACTGTCCATATGAGTTTGGAATTGTTTCATAACTTACTCCATCTAAAAGACCATATTGAAATGGTATGTCTGAAAGGATGTAACACCCCGCGAATTCTATAACTGTGAAATTCACAAATTAAAGTATAATTAATTTCAAATCAAAGAACTAAGGGAAACTGGATACGCCATTGCGTTCGTCTCGGAAAAATACGAGAAATAGAGTCCGAGTTTTCGAAAAACGAAGTCCGTATGAAGAAGATATGGCCTTCAGAAGTTTTGAATTAAGTTTAAAAATTCAAACAGAATAAAATAACTCAAAAAATCAAATTTAAATTAAAAGTGGGGCCCAATGGGCCAGGGCGGAAAAAGTCCCGCCTGACGCACCCAGGTCGACTGGGCTGTCGACCTGGTCTAACCAGGTCGACAGGCCTGTCGACAGGGCTGTCGACAGGGGTGTCGACCTGGTCCAGACCAGGTCGAGCCCAGTCTAACCCGGCTGGCCTATTCTATGTTGGTCGATTTTCTGTGGTCTGCTTTGTCATTAGGGCTAGGTGGCAGGCTCTAATTGGTCTCTCCTTAGGATGAATGGCTACGATCAATCCAAGCAACATCAATGGTCCTAATCAGTTCATAACCTCTATATAAACAACCCTAGACTAAACCCTAATCTATTCATTCAAAAATAAGAACAAAGCCGGCATGTTGCTGAGGAACGACTAGGGGTAGCCACCAAATTGGAGAGGGGATTAGGAGGCAAATTCTAAGGCATAAAGCAACTCAATCAAATCAAACCGCGTCTTCAATCCCTAAATTAGAGAATTCATCACACCATTGTAAGTAGAGTATTACTTTGGTATGAACAAATGATTGTGTAGATATGTATACTTGATTTGTGGCGATAAAGTAATCCATATTTGTGCGTTGGAATATTGTATACGTTTGGATATTCTTGAATTATGTTATTCATGTTATAAAGAACTACATGCGGTAGTTCTATGCAAGTATACGTTTGGAATATTTCGCAAATTATGTAATCCATGTTGAAGCTACATGTATGTAGTTGATTTAAATTCATGCAAGTTTGGGGCTTTGCTATTATGCCATCATAATGGGTATTTTTATACAACATCATTTTTGTGAAGTAATTGGAATAAGTTTGGGTTATCATAATCCATATGAAATTATGTTAAAAATTGGGCATCATGTATTAAGCCATGCTTTTGTACTAGAAAACCTATTTGCAAACTTATGAATATGGCTAGGCTATGAATGATATTTGGCATAATTGAAATCCATGATTAAGTCTATCTTGTTTACAAGAATTTTATGATGACATATGTGGTACATAGCTAGGTTAGGTTCAAAAATCCCTTTTTGCAAGTTTGCATGACTAAAGTAAAAATCATGATTTCATTTATGCCATGGTTATGTGAACAAATTTAATTATACTTTAGTATTAGTCACAAAAGTAGACACCTTTGTAAGCATGTAGTAGTCTTATGAACATGATTTGCTTATGTTTGACATTATGCCTAAATAAAAATATAAGTTCATGTTGTAGTTATGACTATGTGATTTTACATACTTTGATTCATGTCACCTATGTTTTACGACCAAAGTATATGTTACCACTATGCAAGTACACCAGTTTCTATTTTGTATTTCCAACGTCATATTGCAAGTTCATGCGCTCACATTCCCCTTTTTGGTGTATGTAATCACGCTTTAAGCCTCCCCTTTTCGCATGGCTAAATTGGGCTTTAAAAGGCTAAGCCCAATATATATATATAATAAACGGACGTGTAAAACGGGGGAAAATAACGTTGGGTTAAAATTACTAATGAATGAAAATATAAAATAGAAGGGCCCAAATTCAAGTATGGGTTGGGCCCATGATTGGTGTAACCTTTGCACCATTAACTTAATAATTGGCCGCAAATATTTACATATAAGAAAATAAAGAAGAAAGACAAAATATGTAAATGTAGAACATACGATGTGTTTAACCCGAGGTTGGATTGAGTTGTGATGTAAACCTGCCCGGAACCGCCCGGCTGTCCAGTAGTCACAACAATACCTATCCAATGTGGGAGGTTAAACATGGAACCCAACAAGGACCCGAGGTTAGACTGAGTTGTGGCGTAAGACTGCCCGGAACCAACCGGCAACAGGCAGCCACAACAATACCTGTCTAATGTGAGAGGTCAGGGCCTTAATAAGACAATTAAGGCTGAGTCAGGATTGCTAGGATTAAGTGAACTAAAGACTTAATCAAAATGGAACATGCTAAACTAAACGGACTGGTGGGGGTTAGGTTAGAAAACACTTAACCAACTTAGCATGTTGGCTAGAGATAGAAAAACTAGTAACGGGGGACCCTTTTCAGCAGTAACCCTAGAAGGTGTATCAGGATACCCTGAAACTAGGCAGGGTGGGGCACGATTACTGGGCTGATTGTAAGAGGTCAAATCGACGGCGGTGGTGTAGCAGTGTAGGTTCTAACGGGGTGCGGGCGTGCACACACTCCGGCGCAGAAAAATAAGGCACTGGACACTAGTAGCATACCTGTGCACTCTAAGGTTGTGTCGGGCCGCCACTATGGGACTTGATACACCCCATGGTGGGACCAGCATAGGTAACTACAACATCGGGGGCCGTAAGACACATGTAACTATGCGAGTAGGAGCCGATCATCATTGAATTGATCACATCACCCTGATTTATGGGGTGCCAGTTGGAAACTAGTTTATATGGGTTCAGAGATTAGAATGGGGTACGATAGTATATTCGACCCTAGACAACTTAACCAAGTTTATAGTGCTTGCCCACTTCTTGCTTATACTTATCATACCCAGTTCTTTATTCATAGACAAAATAGTACTAGACTTACTCAGGCTTTATGTCTGACTCTACTTTTCTTTCGTCTTCTTTTCTTCCGTTTCCCCCCCCCCCCCCCCAGGTCCACAGGGAGGAAACACAGCAGCTTGACCAACCTTAACATCCAGCTTGAAGAAGAGAAATGTATTGCTTGGACTTTTTCGCTTTGAACTATGGCTTTGGACAATCCACTATGGGGCTTTTGCAGTTTATCTATGTTTTATTTATGCTTCTTTAAATAATGTACTCAAGACAGATTATGAAAATGTTATGTTATGTTTTTGGAAAGGATGTAAGACAATCATGGTGATGTTTTGTAACACGTATTTGCTTTTATGAAATAAAAGTTTGTTGTTCTTCCGCTGTTCACAAATATGTGTTCCTATATCTGTCTTGTATATTTGTGACTTATACTTATAAACCTCCACCAAAATTAGGGCATTCCCTTTGAGAGTGACCCTAACGGAGGTGGGGTGTTTCACTTGGTATCAGAGCATAGGTTTACCAGATAAGATAAAAAGTTTTGAAAAATTATTTTCAAAAAGGAAATTTAAAGAAGCATTTTTAAAAGAAAAATATTATTTTGTTTTAAAAGGCAAAGTCCCCAAAGCCATAGGTATTATCTCTTATCCTTCGTTTTGAATCTATCCTTTCGGTTTCAGCATGTCTGGAGACCTTACTCCCCAGCTGCTAACGCTTTCACTCCTCCTCCTCCACGTGAACCATCAAGCGGAAGAGTCCCAGAGTAGGAAGACGAATAATAGTCAAACAAGAAAGGATCGTAACAGTAATAATAAGAAACGAGAAAAAAAGGAAATACAATTTTTGTGGTAAGGAGGGGCACATAGCCAAGGATTGTAGAAAGAGGAGAAGAAAGCAAGGTGAATGTTTTCATTGTGGGGAGACTGGACACATCAGCAAAGACTGCCCTGAGAAGACAGACTTTGAGAAGGGCGGGAAAGACAACAAGTCCCGAGAGAAGAGGAAGTGTAATTTCTGTGGCAAAGTGGGGCACTTAGTAAAGGACTGCCGGAAAAAGAAGGCCAAGGAGAATGGTGGGTGCTTTTCTTGCGGTGAGACAGGCCACAGGGCTAAGGATTGCCCAAAGAAACGAGGACAGGGGCAGAGGGCTGGATCCACCCCAGGGGCACAGGTTCATGTGCTGGAAGCGCCACCTCTACAACAGCGAGGTATAAATACTTCTGTAGAAAGTGTAGTTTATCTTTATGATCACCCCGTTCGCACTTTATTTGATTCTGGCGCATCACACTCCTTTATCTCGTCTGCTTTAGTAGAATCTCTGCACCTAAAAACTAGTATGGTAGAGGACCCCTTAATTGTTTCAAACCCAATTGGGGGCCCAGCTCATTTGTCTATGATCTGTGTGGGATTGAAAATCTCTATTCTAAGCGTAGAATTTCAATGTAGTGCCTTTGTTTTGGGCTTTTCGGGGTATGGTTTGATTTTGGGTATGGATTGGCTATCCAGTAATAGGGCCATCCTTGATTGTGATAAAAGGGTTGTTAGGCTCCTAACCCAGCTCGGTAATACTTTGGAATTTTCTTGTAATCCCTCGTACGCGGTTATGCTTAGTTATCTTGAATCGCTAGATGCCTCTGTTGAAAATTTGCAATCAGTTAGAGTCGTCCGGGAATATCCGGATGTCTTCGAAGAGGTGAAGGGCTTGCCTTCGAAGCGGGAAATAGACTTCCGCATATATCTTGTAGATAATGCAAAGCCCGTTGCGTTGCCCGTTAGACACATGGCTCCACGAGAAAGGAAAGAGCTCAGTAAACAGATTAAAGAGCTTCTAGAAAAGGGGTTCATTAGGAGGAGCATTTCAGAATGGGGCGCTCCAGTGGTGTTCGCTACAAAGGCGGATGGTTCACTCCGTCTATGTGTTGACTATAGGGAGCTCAACAAGCTAACGAAAAAGAATAGGCACCCTCTCCCTAGAATTGACGATTTATTTGACCAGCTTGTAGGAGCGTCTGTTTTCTCCCAACTCGATTTAGCAACCGATTTTCATCAGCTAAGGGTGGCTGAAGATAGCATCGATAAAACGGTGTTCAGAACCCCAGACGGCTTCTTTGAATGGCTTGTCATGCCTTTCGGCTTGACAAATGCACCTGCTTACTTCGTGGACCTAATGAGTAGGGTATTTAGAGATTTCCTCAACAAATTCGTAGTGGTCTTCGTAGACGATATCCTTATCTTCTCAAAAAGTGAAGAGGAACATGCTCAGCACTTAAGGGCAATCATGGAAACTTTGCGAGTCCATCAACTAAAATCCAAATTCTCCAAATGCCACTTTTGGAGAGAAGAGGTGAGGTTCCTTGGGCACATAGTGTCCAAACAAGGGTTAGCAGTGGACCCTGCTAAGGTAGTGGCGGTACAGGATTGGAAGACACCAAGGAATGCAACTGAGGTTCGAAGCTTTCTAGGACTAGCGGGTTTCTATCGAAAATTCATAAGGGATTTTGCGAAAATCTCAGCTCCGCTCACGAAGTTGACCAAAAAGAATCTAGTGTTCAATTGGGATTTGGATTGCGAGTTTGCTTTCCAACGACTGAAAAGGGCTCTTACAACAGCCCCAGTTTTGACGCTGCCAGATGGGAGCAAGATGTTCACTGTTTATACGGATGCATGTGGGACAGGGCTAGGCGCCGTCTTAATGCAAGAAGGAAGGGTAGTAGCTTATGGCGGGAGGCAGTTGAAAGTGCACGAAAAGAACTACCCAACCCACGATCTTGAGTTAGCCGCCATCGTCTTTGCACTCAAGTCTTGGCGACACTATCTCCTAGGTGAGAAGTTCGAACTTTACACTGACCATAAATCGTTGAAATATCTTTTCTCGCAGAAGGATCTTAATTTGAGGCAACAAAGATGGATGGAGTTTCTTGCCTCGTACGATTTCGAAATCTCCTACACTCCGGGCAAAGGCAACGTAGTAGCAGACGCGTTGAGCCGAAAGAAATTGACCCTAAGCCCGTTGTTTGTTGAAAGACAAAGCCTAGAGTTTATAGCCAGCTTCGACATTAGGCCTTCCTCCGATTTCGTACCGGGCTTGCTAGCATCTCTCGAAGTGCGCCCAACTTTAGTGGATTCAGTCGGGGCAGCACAACGCGAAGACCCTCAGCTTGTGGAAATGATTGATAGGCTAAGTAGGGGTGAGACTTCAAGTCACCTCAACAGATACTCCATCGACGATAAGGGTTTGCTAAGGCGAGACGGAAGACTATGCGTCCCACAGACAAAGGATTTAGTAAAGAAGGTTCTCGAGGAAGCACATCACTCCAAGATGACGATACACCCAGGCGGAGATAAAATGTACAAAGACATAAAAAGGACTTTCTTCTGGAACGGCATGAAAAAGGACGTGGCAGAATTCGTTTCTAAGTGTATGGTGTGCCAACAGGTTAAGGCGGAACAGAAAAAGCCTGGCGGACTGCTACATCCTCTGGAGGTCCCGCAATGGAAGTGGGATAGCATCTCAATGGACTTCATCGATAGGCTGCCTAGGTCTAGGAGAGGCAACACTAGCATTTGGGTAATAGTGGATAGGCTTACTAAAAGCGCCCACTTTTTACCTGTCAAAAGTAAAAGAACTGCCTCATCCCTAGCATCACTTTACCTCAAGGAAATCGTTCGACTCCATGGAATACCATCTAGCATTATTAGTGACCGAGACCCCATCTTCACCAGCGAATTTTGGCGGAGTCTGCAAGAAGCAGTAGGAACGCAATTATGCTTAAGCACAGCCTATCATCCCCAAACCGACGGCCAAACGGAGAGAGTGAACAGAGTTTTGGAAGACCTTTTAAGACTATGCGTCCTTGACTTCGGAGGGACATGGGAAGACCACCTTCCTTTGGTGGAATTTGCCTACAACAACAGCTATCAAGCAACCATCGGAATGGCGCCCTTCGAAGCTTTATATGGAAGACCGTGCCGATCGCCCACTTGTTGGTGGGAGTCTACCGATAAGCTCATACTTGGACCAGATATGATCCGAGAGACTTCAGAGAAAGTAGACTTAATACGAAGAAGGATGAAGACGGCCCAAGACAGACAAAAGTCCTATGCCGACAAGAGAAGGACCGACCTTGAATTTGAGGTTGGAGACAGAGTTTTTCTCAAGGTATCACCACTAAGAAACGTTGTTCGTTTTGGAACCACAGGAAAACTGGCACCAAGGTTCGTAGGGCCATTCCCTATCATCGAGAAAGTTGGGAAAATGGCCTATAGATTAGAGCTACCCGAGAAGTTAGCCGGAGTCTACAACGTTTTTCACGTTTCACATCTCCGAAAATGTCTACATGAGTCAGTCGAGGTGGTAGAGCCAAATATCCTCGAAGAGGCCGAAGTGGAACGCGAAGCAACCATAAGAAAAGTTCCAACCCGCATATTGGGAACGAAAGTGAAGAAGCTACGCAACCGCGAAGTCAAGCTCGTCAAAGTTCAGTGGAGCGACGCCGAGGGAGACGCGACTTGGGAACTGAAGCTAGAATACGCACTGCCTACCCTTTTCTGTTCGAGGGTACATCCTTGATCTTTCATTTTCCTTAAGTTGCGCTTTTATCTATCTTTTTAGGTATATTTCCTCGACCTTGTCTTTTAGGTAGGAACCTTTTGGATGGAAACATGTAATTGAAACATGTTATGGATGATGGTTGCAAGTGGTTGCAAGTGATTGCTAGTGGTTGCTCGTGGTTGCATATACACACACAATCTAGGTTTTAGATCGGCTCAGTCACTTCATATTGCATATGCATATATGTTTGCATTCGTATATGGTTGAACATTAATGTGTTGTCGTATGGATGTTGCATTTGTATTGAATGATTGTGCACTCATGTAGAATCATGAATAGGAAAATTTGCATACATAATGGATTCATGGCACTTACATAATTAGCATTAAGGAGGTCAACCGAATCAGTAGACCGCCTGATTTTGCATTAGATAAGTACATGTACACACACACTTCGCATATGATCATGAAGCATTAGAAGTCTTTTAAGGACAATGGATGCTTGTGTTTGATGGTTGAGTAGATGGATGATTGGATGTTAGGATATACATTCCTCCTAACTTGAAGATTTCGGGGACGAAATCCTTTTAAGTGGGGGAGAATGTAACACCCCGCGAATTCTATAACTGTGAAATTCACAAATTAAAGTGTAATTAATTTCAAATCAAAGAACTAAGGGAAACGGGATACGCCATTGCGTTCGTCTCGGAAAAATACGCGAAATAGAGTCCGAGTTTTCGAAAAACGGAGTCCGTATGAAGAAGATACGGCCTTCGGAAGTTTTGAATTAAGTCTAAAAATTCAAACAGAATAAAATAACTCAGAAAATCAAATTTAAATTAAAAGTGGGGCCCAATGGGCCAGGGCGGAAAAAGTCCCGCCTGACGCACCCCGATCGACTGGGCTGTCGACCTGGTCTAACCAGGTCGACAGGCCTGTCGACAGGGGTGTCGACAGGGGTGTCGACCTGGTCCAGACCAGGTCGAGCCCAGTCTAACCCGGCTGGCCTGTTCTATGTTGTTCGATTTTCTGTGGTCTGCTTTGTCATTAGGGCTAGGTGGCAGGCTCTAATTGGTCTCTCCTTAGGATGAATGGCTATGATCAATCCAAGCAACATCAATGGTCCTAATCAGTTCATAACCTCTATATAAACAACCCTAGACTAAACCCTAATCTATTCATTCAAAAAGAAGAACAAAGCCGCCATGTTGCTGAGGAACGACTAGGGGTAGCCACCAAATTGGAGAGGGGATTAGGAGGGAAATTCTAAGGCATAAAGCAACTCAATCAAATCAAACCGCGTCTTCAATCCCTAAATTAGAGAATTCATCACACCATTGTAAGTAGAGTATTACTTTGGTATGAACAAATGATTGTGTAGATATGTATACTTGATTTGTGGCGATAAAGTAATCCATATTTGTGCGTTGGAATATTGTATACGTTTGGATATTCTTGAATTATGTTATTCATGTTATAAAGAACTACATGCGGTAGTTCTATGCAAGTATACGTTTGGAATATTTCGCAAATTATGTAATCCATGTTGAAGCTACATGTATGTAGTTGATTTAAATTCATGCAAGTTTGGGGCTTTGCTATTATGCCATCATAATGGGTATTTTTATACAAACATCATTTTTGTGAAGTAATTGGAATAAGTTTGGGTTATCATAATCCATATGAAATTATGTTAAAAATTGGGCATCATGTATTAAGCCATGCTTTTGTACTAGAAAACCTATTTGCAAACTTATGAATATGGCTAGGCTATGAATGATATTTGGCATAATTAAAATCCATGATTAAGTCTATCTTGTTTACAAGAATTTTATGATGACATATGTGGTACATAGCTAGGTTAGGTTCAAAAATCCCTTTTTGCAAGTTTGCATGACTAAAGTAAAAATCATGATTTCATTTATGCCATGGTTATGTGAACAAATTTAATGATACTTTAGTATTAGTCACAAAAGTAGACACCTTTGTAAGCATGTAGTAGTCTTATGAACATGATTTGCTTATGTTTGACATTATGCCTAAATAAAAATATAGGTTCATGTTGTAGTTATGACTATGTGATTTTACATGCTTTGATTCATGTCACCTATGTTTTATGACCAAAGTATATATTACCACTATGCAAGTACACCAGTTTCTATTTTGTATTTCCAACGTCATATTGCAAGTTCATGCGCTCACATTCCCCTTTTTGGTGTATGTAATCACGCTTTAAGCCTCCCCTTTTCGCATGGCTAAATTGGGCTTTAAAAGGCTAAGCCCAATATATATATAATAAACGGACGTGTAAAACGGGGGAAAATAACGTTGGGTTAAAATTACTAATGAATGAAAATATAAAATAGAAGGGCCCAAATTCAAGTATGGGTTGGGCCCATGATTGGTGTAACCTTTGCACCATTAACTTAATAATTGGCCGCAAATATTTACATATAAGAAAATAAAGAAGAAAGACAAAATATGTAAATGTAGAACATACGATGTGTTTAACCCGAGGTTGGATTGAGTTGTGATGTAAACCTGCCCGGAACCGCCCGGCTGTCCAGTAGTCACAACAATACCTATCCAATGTGGGAGGTTAAACATGGAGCCCAACAAGGACCCGAGGTTAGACTGAGTTGTGGCGTAAGACTGCCCGGAACCAACCGGCAACAGGCAGCCACAACAATACCTGTCTAATGTGAGAGGTCAGGGCCTTAATAAGACAATTAAGGCTGAGTCAGGATTGCTAGGATTAAGTGAACTAAAGACTTAATCAAAATGGAACATGCTAAACTAAACGGACTGGTGGGGGTTAGGTTAGAAAACACTTATACAACTTAGCATGTTGGCTAGAGATAGAAAACCTAGTAACGGGGGACCCTTTTCAGCAGTAACCCTAGAAGGTGTATCAGGATACCCTGAAACTAGGCAGGGTGGGGCACGATTACTGGGCTGATTGTAAGAGGTCAAATCGACGGCGGTGGTGTAGCAGTGTAGGTTCTAACGGGGTGCGGGCGTGCACACACTCCGGCGCAGAAAAATAAGGCACTGGACACTAGTAGCATACCTGTGCACTCTAAGGTTGTGTCGGGCCGCCACTATGGGACTTGATACACCCCATGGTGGGACCAGCATAGGTAACTACAACATCGGGGGCCGTAAGACACATGTAACTATGCGAGTAGGAGCCGATCATCATTGAATGGATCACATCACCCTGATTTATGGGGCGCCAGTTGGAAACTAGTTTATATGGGTTCAGAGATTAGCATGGGGTACGATAGTATATTCGACCCTAGACAACTTAACCAAGTTTATAGTGCTTGCCCACTTCTTGCTTATACTTATCATACCCAGTTCTTTATTCATAGACAAAATAGTACTAGACTTACTCAGGCTTTATGTCTGACTCTACTTTTCTTTCGTCTTCTTTTCTTCCGTTTCCCCCCCCCCCCCCAGGTCCACAGGGAGGAAACACAGCAGCTTGACCAACCTTAACATCCAGCTTGAAGAAGAGAAATGTATTGCTTGGACTTTTTCGCTTTGAACTATGGCTTTGGACAATCCACTATGGGGCTTTTACAGTTTATCTATGTTTTATTTATGCTTCTTTAAATAATGTACTCAAGACAGATTATGAAAATGTTATGTTATGTTTTTGGAAAGGATGTAAGACAATCATGGTGATGTTTTGTAACACGTATTTGCTTTTATGAAATAAAAGTTTGTTGTTCTTCCGCTGTTTACAAATATGTGTTCCTATATCTGTCTTGTATATCTGTGACTTATACTTATAAACCTCCACCAAAATTAGGGCATTCCCTTTGAGAGTGACCCTAACGGAGGTGGGGTGTTTCAAAGGAGATATCGTACATTATAAGATAAAATACGTACGATTAATGATAAGTCATTTGGATCTTCCAATAAATTAAATTTAGAACAATTGTATTAAATCCCACTAAAACGATCTAAAGACGCCATATAAGATATGGACTAGGAAATGTCCTAGTGTGTCTGATACGATGATTTGGGATGTAAAGACGTTTCTTAAACGTCCTTTCTCTGATAAGATCAGACCTAAATCAGATAATTATTCTGTGGATATAAATTCTCTGAGAATAAAATGTTTATTGCTCGATTTGGTATCCTTTTGAAGGAGAGCCAATCTCTAAGATATCGATGGGAATGAAATAAATTTCGAAATGTGTCGAAAACCCACAAAATACCATCGAATCTTGTATAGACAAGAAATTGAGTGGGAGTGTCACAGTAATACTAATGTTATTTGATAACACATTAATTACTGAAAATAAAGGTAGTTTTAAAACAAGAAATAAATACTGATTCTAAGAAAGAAAATGTTTGGATTAAGAAGTTCATAACTGAACTTAATTGATTGTTGATCGAATGATATACATTACGATAACAATATGGCTGTTGCTCGGGCCTAAAATGTTGAACTCATCATCAACCCAAACATATATTTTGAGAAATATAATTCTTATGTGAAGTGGTTCACAGAAGGAATAAACATATCTGCAAAGTTACAAAAGTTGTAATGTTACAGACCTACTGAATTAAACTTTGTCGCAGCAGTAGTTTAATAGTCACATTAGTTTCATAAGTATACGATAAGTAAATGATTGACTCTAGTGCAAGTGGGAGATTGTTAGAGTTTGTGCCCTAGAGGCAATTCATTTGATGAGATTGATAACATTGTTGATGTTATTATTTTATTTGGAATAAAATATTATTCTATTATATTGTATTTACTGCATAATATAAATATTAGTATAATAGAATTCCTTAGAATAATAATACGGGATTGTATAGTTCGAGTAAGACTGAACTTGAGATTATATGATATGTCAAGTATTATAATTCTTAAATTTTCCTAGTCGAGTTTTATTGTTTGTACAGGAGAACAATAAAGCGTTGAGACTAGTATATTGATTGACTGATGATCACATCTCATTGATCATTAATATACATGATATTAAAGTCAAGATATAAATACGTATTAGAGAATAACGTATTGGGCTGACCCACCGTGAGATAACTACATGGAACATAATTAACAGTATCATAAGTTATTCTCATAGTGATAGTGATATAATGGTCCTCAGACCTGAAATCATTATAATTTTATTCGAGGATATTTGTGTTTTGATATCATCTAAAGTTATTTCGTAACAGAGTAACGATAACGATGATTATTGGATACATCTCGAATCGAATGAAAATTATGAATGATCTAGATGGAGTTTAACCCTACGATATATTCGTAGTGATATCCATGGGCCTCTTGATTGAGTGAGACTGTGAAATGCATGGCCGTGCTCAAATATTGATTTGTCCTGAACAGTCTACTCATTGATCAAGTTAAACGGATTAAATTATGAAGAGGATGATACGATCCATGCCTCCAGTTTAATCTTGGATATAACGGTTAGAAGGATTAAATTATATTGATACACTATTCATAAAGGTCATATCGAATCATTGATATTGTTGTAGCTTGGGTAGCAGTGATGTATTACTAGATGCCGCTCACTATTTACAGTTTAAATGTTTAAATTGTTGCCAATGCTACAACAACCTATAGGGTCACACAAATAGAACGTAGTAAAAGAGATCTTATTTTAGACAAATAAAATATCAAAAATGTTGATATTTTATTTGATGTTGAAAAGGTATTCAATAGGGTTCCTATTTGATAGTAAAAGATTTGGTTTAAAAAGGAACATATGTATTCCTTTAAAAACCGCGGCTTGAACCCTAGGGTAAATTTGGTGGATAAGATCAAACCAGATGAACCGATGAAAATGCTTTTCAAAAACCCTAGAATAAAATGGCGGCTAGTACCCCTTTACATCCTTGAATTCAATCTGATTGAAATAAAAAAAAAACGTTCTGGTGGATACTTGTAGAGGCAACGCACTTCTGTTTTGCTCAGATTCGATATACCAGCTCGTTGATCTAGAGATGGAATTGGCTTCGAAGGTAAAAACCCTAAATCTGATTAATATAAGTTTTGATTTGTTTATTTTTCGCATAAGATCCTATTTTAAGTTGTTAAAATAGAAATAGGGTTTTGATTTAGATCGATTAAAAATCCAACAAAATATACATCTGTTTGGCGGTGGAGAATTTATTCTTTTGCTTAACGCCCTTCTCTGAGACGCACGAGCTCAGAGGTTGTATATCGATGGACATCAGTCGCATGGCATGAATTGCCTGTGTGGCATGCTAAGATGTAGTGATCAGGGCTTCTGTTGAAAAGCAAAGTCTTGTGGTGATGATCAAAGCACCACCTGTGTGGCGTAGCTTTGTGTATAACGTAAATTCGCGAGCCTCACACCCCGGTATGAACCAGAAACGGGAGAAGGACCTCAGGGAGGTCATACGTTTCTTTTTAGCTAGGGTGGTGTCAGTGACCTACCGGCCCTGACATTTATATACTTTTCACCTATGTGGCTGTTGCTGTTGCGAGGCGCCTCGGTTTGATCGGACGATCCGGGTCCGATGGAGTCATTTGTTGGCTCGTTTACGCCCCAAAGGGCGGAGAAACGTAGTGTTCAGGCATAATAATCCACATCGGTGGACCGGCCCTGACGATCCAAGGGCCCACCTGAGTATGGGCCTGGGACATGGGCTAGATTGTCTCGAATTCGGTAAGGACTATCTTTTGCCTTAGTTCATGACGGAAATCCAATTTCCAAATACGACATCGTGCGGTTTTGATTGTATATATATATGGCGACATGATATATGGTACCCATGCGGTCTATAATTTATAGTTATGATTTGAAATTGTTTTCAGAACATATAAACACTAGCAATAATATCAAATGCCTTTGTTTTATTCGTATCAAGCATATTTTGGCCGTTATAAGGTAAAAACTCTATCCTCCGGTTTGCGTTGCATTGTGTGATGGGAACTGAGTCTTATAACGGTTTCATTTTTATAAAATGCATTGCGTTGTTTAAAAGAAAGATTTGTTTTAAAGCACCGGCAATCCAATGGAGTAAACCCGTTCCAAGAAAGTGGCGTGGTCCTGTGATAAGCCAAATTATATATGTGTTGAGTAGATTTCTCATACCAGTCCCATGACTGACTCATAGTTTGTTTCACTTTCAAACTCGGGTGCCCCTTTTTCTACACGGGCAGCCTTGTATTCAGGTTTAGCTGGTTCTTTCTGGATAGCTGGAGCTGAAGATGGATTCTATCATTTATCTCTTTTTATGCTGTTCAGCTCCTATTGTACATATTATATTTGTTTTCCACTGTAGACATTTATGTATAGCTGAACTATATTTGTACTAAGTAAGATCCTGTATACTGTGTAACTCTGACGATTACTTTTATCCAGTATATTCTATTGTTCATTATCTGGTGTATTTATTTAATTTTATTCTGCTATTATCTGTTTTTGTGTTATATTCCAAAGATAACCCTTGCCACCGTAAGTACGGGATTTGGGGTCGTCACATCGTGGTATCAGAGCTTTGGTTAAGCTTAGTTCTGGAATATAACGTTTGAACGAACTCATCAGAAATAGAACCAGTAGTGTTCTAGGACGGGTAACTCTATACAGATAGGACCAGCAATATCCTAGTATGAGTAAAGCAGAATGAAATTACACCTCGATAGACCCACTTACATTTGAAGTATTTGTCTCTATATTTTAAAATACCTTTTCTGTGACCTGACACTTGATTTGCTAATTGCAGAAGTACTAGGAAAATGAGTGTCAGAAACAGCAGGAATGCAGAACCCGATCTAGAGGCTCTATTAAAGAGATATCGAAATCTGAACGGAGCACTGTTCTCGGGCAATGAATCTATAATTTAAACTCAAGCTTGGGTGAGCTCTGTCGAAAGAATTTTTGAGCGTATCCAACTGAGGGATGACCAGAAACGGTTAGTAGCATCTTGGGCGCTCAAAGAAGAAGCTTTAATCTGGTGGGAATCAATCATCAAAGATAATCCAGAAGGTGATATCACCCGGGAAAGATTCAAAGTGATTTTCCTAGAAAGATTTACTCCTCCCGAAGCGACGGAGCGATTATGTGATGAATTTTCTTATCCAATACAAGGTGATATGACCATCCCAGAATATCATAAGAAATTCAACGAACTTGCTCACTTTGCTCCTCATCTGATTCAAGACCCGAAGAGGAAAAATATGAGATTTATTCATGGCCTGCAAAGGAGATATCAGAATAGTGTAATGAGGAATGTGAAGCTTCCTTTTTCTGAAATGATATACATGGCTTATCAGTATGAAGATCTCCATAAGAAAGGAATGTTGCGCGACGAAGAAGAAGTCTGTTCTAGTAACAAAACAGAGTCAGAAACTGATCGTCCCGAGGCCATAACAACGAGGTCTGAGGTCAATGAGAAGCCTAGTGCTAAGAGAAAAAGGGCTAAGTTTGGGAAAGAACCAGTGATAACTGCTATTTGCTCTAACTGCAATAAGCAAGGACATCTCTCAATAAGTTGCAGATCTCTAAAGAAACGAATCAAGAGTGGATCTAAATCAGAGAAGAATTTCAAAGAGAAAAGAGGTTGCAGTAAATGCAGGCAGACTGGTCATCTTGCAAAGGATTGCTAGCTCTTGAGGAAGCCTGAAGTAGTTCAAGTGAATATAGCAGCAGAAACTTCTGATCCCTCAACAAGTCAGGGAAGATCGGATGTTTTAGAAGGAACGCTTACTGTCAAAAACATTCCAGTTAAAGTACTGTTTGACACAGGCGCGTCGCGAAGCTTTATTTCAAAGAGTGCTGCTAAGAAACTAGATTTGAACTTGAGGAAGCTCAAGGAACCAATGACTGTCCAGAATCCGGTCGGGGGTTCTATCAATCTCAGTTGGATTTGTGCAGTACCTGTCTCCTTTTCTTGCTATAAATTCCCTATTATCTCTATCGTCATGAATTTTAATGAATTCGATATTATTCTGGGATTGGACTGGCTAACCAAATATGAAGCAAAGGTTAGATGTGCCGAGAGAGTTGTTAGAGCTAAGATTAAATCAGGGAGTTATATAACCATTCCCTGTGAAGGTCAGAATGCTAATAGAAAGGACTTCTGGGCAGCTTTGAATGTCTCTCCAGCCCAAATAGAAAATATCCCTGAAATCACAGAGAATATTCTCGACCTAGTGAAAGACATCCCTGTCGTCAAGAACTATGCGGATGTGTTCGAGGAAGTCGTTCGCTTACCTCCGCAAAGAGAAATAGATTTCAAGATCGCTTTGATTCCCAATGCAAGGCCGGTAGTTCACGCTATTCGAAGAATGTCCTTGAAAGAGAAAGAAGAACTAGACAATCAAACAAGACAGCTAGTATGGAAGGGTCTAATCAGGCCTAGTTTCTCTGATTGGGGTGCAGCAGTGGTGTTTGTCCCAAAATCAGACGGTACTCTACGGCTATGTGTGGATTATCGTGATTTAAACAAACAGACAATAAAGAACAAATATCCATTGCCGCGGATTGATGATTTGTTGGATCGATTAAATGGAGCACAAGTATTTTCACGAATGGACCTAGCTACAGGCTTCCATCAGCTTCGAATTGCCGAAGAGTGTGTTCCAATGACAGCATTCAGAGGTCCCGACTTATTCTATGAGTGGTTAGTAATGCCGTTCGGCTTATGTAACGCTCCAGCCTATTTCGTCGATCTGATGAACAGAGTATTCAGAGGAGTATTGAATAAAAAAATTTTGGTTTTTATTGATGATATTCTAATCTTCTCTAAATTAGAGGCCGAACATGAAAAGCATCTGGAACAGGTTCTAGAAATTCTGAGACGGCCAAATTTTCCAAATGTATCTTCTGGCAAGATGAAGTAAAATTTCTGGGCCACGTCGTATCGAAAGAAGGAATCGCTGTGGATCCAAGCAAAATCACAGCTATTCAGAATTGGAAACAGCCCAGTACCCCCACTGAAGTTCGCAGTTTTCTCGGATTGGCTAGCTATTATCGGAAGTTCGTTAAAAACTTTTCAAAGATATCTGGTCATTTAACGAAGCTTACGAAGAAGCACTCTAAATTCAAATGGACTCCAGAAAGTGAGGAGGCTTTTGAAGAGCTAAAGTTGAGATTAACGACAGCCCCGGTGTTAACCATCATCGATGGCAATCAGGATTTGAAAGTCTGGACTGATGCTTCTAGAGAAGGCCTTGGCGCAGTGTTAATGCAAAGGGGCCAAGTGATTGCTTATGCTAGCCGCCAACTGAAGCCGCACGAAAAGAACTACGTAACTCATGATCTTGAGTTATTGGCTATAGTATTCGCTTTGAAAATCTGGAGACACTATCTTCTGGGTGAGAGATTTGAACTGTTTACAGATCACCAGTCGTTAAAATATCTGTTCACTCAGAAATGTATAATGACATCAAACGCACTTTCTGGTGGAAGTCGATGAAGAAGGACATTTCTTTATATGTTAGCCGATGCCCAACTTGCCAACTAGTCAAGAGCGACCAACAGAAATTGGCTGGATTGTTACAACCACTAGAAGTTCCTGGTTGGAAGTGGGAACATATTTCTATGGATTTCATTGATGGTCTGCCCAGGACCAGAAAAGGAAATGACAGTATTTGGGTGATCGTAGATCGCTTCACGAAGACCGCCCATTTCATACTTGTCAGATCAAACAGAACCGCTCAGAGTCTGGCGCAAATTTACTACAGGGAAATAGTTAGACTACATGGAGTGCCGCTCAGTATCGTTAGTGATAGAGAAACAATATTCACTAGCAAATTCTGGGAAGCATTTCAAGTCGAGCTGGGAACGAAGTTGAACTTGAGCACCGCTTATCATCCTCAGACAGACGGCCAGACTGAGAGGGTGAATCGTATTTTAGAAGATCTATTGCGGGCTTGTGTTATAGATTTCGGTGGATCATGGGAAGACCATCTGCATTTGGCTGAATTCTCTTATAACAACAGCTACCAGGCGAGTCTGACAATGTCGCCATTCGAAGCCTTGTATGGTAGACCGTGCCGATCCCCTGCTTGTTGGGTCGAACCAGGTAATAGACTTGTGTTGGGTCCTGATATGATCCGAGAAGCTGCCGACAAAGTCGATTTTATTAAGAAGCGATTACTTGCCGCTCAAAGCCGACAAAAGAGCTATGCTGATAGAAGAAGAAGATATATATCCTTTGCTGTTGGCGACTATGTATATTTGAAAGTATCACCGATGAGAGGAGTTATCCGGTTCGGTAAAACTGGAAAGTTGGCGCCCAAATCCACAGGTCCGTTTCCTATTTTGGAATGAATCGGAACTCTCGTTTATAGGGTCAAACTTCCTGATTGGCTGCCTGGAGTTCATGATGTATTTCACATATCTCAACTTTGAAAGCACGTTCATGATCCAGACTTGATCGTGGAAGAAGCAGCTCAGCAGGATATTGAAATTACTCTCGAATTAGCTGTGAGAAGAGAGCCGCTAAAGATAATAGGCAAAGAAACCAAAGAGCTGAGGAACAAGAAGGTTCACTTAGTCAAAGTGCAATGGAGTGGAGATCCGCGAGATTGTAATTGGGAAACCGAGGAGAGCATTCAGAAGGCTTATCCTAGATGCCGAGTGGATATCTCTGATTGACTCCGGTGCAAGGTACATTTGCCATACTTTGCATTGCCATTTAATTCTCTATTCTGTTGTTATTTTCTTTTCATGGATGTGCACTTTTAAATTCTATAGTCTGAACGATTTGATTATTGGTGGTTGTGTTGTGTGATTATAGATTTATCAAACCACTTTTGACTTTGTTCCTTTTCGGGGACGAAAAGTTTTAAGTGGGGGAGATTGTAACGACCCAGAAAATCTGAACCAATTTAAAATTTTTAAATTGGCTAAAATAATGGATTTTAAATATTTAAAATAAATATTTTAAATAAGTAAGATGAAAAGTGAGTTTGAATCGACCATTGAAAACGAATATAATTAATTATAATTATAAACAAGGCCTGAAATGGCGCTGCAGTTTCAAAAATTGAATTCAAACTTTGTCGGACTATACCGGGTGCAAAACAAAACGGATTTTAGTGAAACCAAAAATATTTAAATCTGTTAGTGAATACCTTTCTAACGAATCTAAAAAATCAAATTTTCATAGCGGAAAGCAAAAGTTATGGTCGAATGAATTTTCCAGTAAGGTCGCTATGGAATTTATATAGCCCGTGAAATTGGCCATTTTGCATACGACCTCGGAATTCGGAGAAACCACTTTTGTTGGATCCGGGATGTGAAGTTATTGCTAGATTTCAAATTTCATAATTTTTGAAGCTAATATGTGAGCGTGGCAAAGGAAAATGTGTTTTGGTCAGTTACAGTTAAATTGGATCGACCAGAAATGGGCCATTTTTCAAACGGTCTCAGAATTCAATGAAACTAGTTTTGTTGGGACCGTATCGTCAAAACATGGCTAGATTTATTTTTCTGGAATTTTTCGAATTAGTTTGTGGCCCTGGCAAATTGAAATGTACGTTCAAATTAAATATTGAATGTTTTATATTTTGATTTGAATGGAAACTGACTGAAACAGTCGAATGGGCCTACGAAACATATCCCATTGTGTTTGGAATGGGGGTAAAACGCTTGGGGCGACAGTCGTTGAGTTTGATTTCGAATCCGTTTAAGAAAACCCTAATTTTTGAATAAATATATATACGGACCAATCAGATTTTAAAGAAATAAAAAAAAGAGAAAATTATCGTTTCTCTCTCCCCGCTGAAGCGATACACGGCGGAAAAGGATCGAAGCTTTCCCCTTCGATTTCGAGCGCCGCCGTCCACGCCAGGCTTCGCCACCACCCACGTTCGAAGGCCCCTTCCCTCCTCTTCAAATCCGACCAAGTCCCACCACCTCCCATCGCGCCACCTGCGAGAACGAGCCCCGTGAAGTCAGCACCTTCCCTGACGTCGATCTCTCTCCTCCGACCACCGAACGAGCTGCGACCACCACCCCCTGGAGCGCCTCTCAAAGCTCTTCCGTTGGGCACAGTCCGATCGCCTTCTCGCTTCCAGGATTCGCCGAAAACCCTAAACCTAGATTTGAACAAAACTGAGGTATAACGTCAGTTTTTATTTTAAACTGATTTTAACAGTTTTAAAGTGTTGCGAACTTTGAAAAATCATATCTTTATCATTCGTTGACGAAATTCGATGAAACAGGAAACATCGTGACCGTGTGGGCGCCTTCTACATTTTAGAAGAGACCGCATATTTTTCTGAGCCTTCTGCTATTTTTGGTGGAGTGGAACCCAATGTGAGATTTCTGATTTAAAAATAATATGGAAAACGACGATGTATAAATTATATAGTCGATGTATGAGTTATATAAGCGTTGTACACCTCTTGTATAAGCGTTGTATAAGATGTATGTTCGATGTATAAGTTGTATATGCGTTGTAAAAATTATATATGTGTAGAAATAAAAGTGAATTGCTATATATATACATATATATATATATATATATATATATATATATATATATACGCCCCTCGTCCACAAACCATGGACGATATTTATTGGTTGTGATTGGTGTAAAAATTGATTGATAGCGAATGGTTGTTTGGGATTATTTGTGGTTGATATTGATTGATTGTGGTTGAAAAATACCCGTTTGTGGTTGAAAAATATTTGGTTGAAACCACATAGGATTAGTTTGTGGAAATGAAATAAATATATACATGCCGCCTACGTGCGAACTAGATGCATGATCCCCATTGTCAAAAACCGCGAGGTTTTAAGGTAGAGCGAGGAGCCGTACTAGGGACGGTCCCGGTTTTAACTACCCTGCCGTTATGCTGCCGAAATTTTCTGAAATATACATGTGTTAGAATAATTTTCATTCATTGGAATAAATTACATATGTTGAAAGAATATTCATGTGTTGAGTTGCAATTCATCAGTTGAGTTGAAATTCATGTGTTGAATATTATTTGAATTTAAACAAATAGTTTAGCGATAAAAATCACATTTTTATATATATACAAACTATAAAGAATATTCATGTGTTGAGTTGCAATTCATCCGTTGAGTTGAAATTCATGTGTTGAATATTATTTGAATTTAAACAAATAGTTTAGCGATAAAAATCACTTTTTATACTATAGAGAATATTCATGTGTTGAGTTGCAATTCATTCGTTGAGTTGAAATTCATGTGTTGAATATTATTTGAATTTAAACAAATAGTTTAGCGATAAAAATCACATTTTTATATATATACAAACTATAGAGAATATTCATGTGTTGAATTGAAATTCGTTCATCGAGTTGAAATTCATGTGTTGAATGTTATCGTATTTTAAAATAAAATGAATAGGCAATAAAAACTACATTTTTATTGTGAATATGAAGTGTTAAAAACATTCATGTGTTGAATAAATATTTTGATGATAAAAATATTTCTTTTATCATGTATACGCTTTGATAAAAATACACACGTGTTGAAATAAATAATAGTTTGCTAGAAATATTATTATTGGCTTTGTTCTGCATATATATACATGTGTTGAACAGGAAAAATGGATTATCTGTAGAGTAAAGAAATTATTTGCGTGCCCGACAAATAGGTAAGCCTTGATGAGTTGGCTGCGCAATTTTATTTTTATATCAACTCCTATGAATGCCATTGGATGCGGAGTGCTGGTTATTCTGTGTGAAATAATAAATATCGCCATAGGATAGTAACAATTAAATTTGAACTACGCTACATGGCATACTTCTTGACGATATGCATACTTCATCATATTCCACATAAGCAATTGGAGCTTGTGTGACGAGGTGGAAGATTTACCATACGAGCGAGAGGCTTGTATAGCGATGATTATATACTACAGGTTGAACTGATGACTGATATGGACTCTATAAAATATAACGATAAATTGCCAGATTAATAAAAACCCCACACGGGTCTGGAGTTGGCAATAATCACGTCTCTCTAGTTATTAGATACGGCACGGACTATTTATTTCCACACGGAAACGGGGTGACGAGAATTTATTCCCTGGAGTGATTTTCTATACATGCTCCCCCGTAAACACCAGAATATATCACTATAAATATGTGAATGCTTTTTAGGATTTATTGGGTACCTAACACGGCCCAATAAATTTCCAAACCCCTCCCCGTACAAAGGAGGTTATGGCGAAATTTTTCGAAATATTAAGGCGTTAGAGAAATATTTGAATTGAAAACGAAGTTGAAAATATAGAATGAACTATAGTTGGAATTATAGAATGAACTATATTTATATATATAAATATATATATATATAATTAAAAGGAATCGAAGCCGTGCAGTTCGCGTTTCGGGATCGTAATTTGAAACGATTAGTACGAGAAATCCGACAGCGGATTTTCCCGAAACCGCAACCGCTGGGTCCGCTTTGGAGAAATCTTTCCAACGGCACCAACTTTGTAAAAATCCAACGGTTGGATTGTCTGGAATGTTTAATTCAAATCTGAAGAAAAATAGCGCCAGAAACGATTATATATATATGTAAATATAATTATATTTAATCGAATAACGACGCTGCAGTTCGTATTTTGAAATCGAAACTTCAAACGATTGTACCGGGAGATCCGACCGTCGGAATTTCCCGAAATTGGAACCGTTGGATTCATTTTGGAAAGACCTTTCTAATGATGTAAATTTTGTAAAGATCAAACGGTTAGATTTTCAGATATGTGTAAATCAAATCTGGAGAAAAACAGCGCCCCGGCCGCGTTATGGCCCGAAGCGTCGTTTTGAATAAATTGGCTATTTTAAAATAAATAAAAATAGCGATAAATCGTTATAAAATATCATAAACGATATGGAATAGAAATAAACTGAATTAGCTCGATTTATGTAGTATTTGATGGTTGAATGTGTTTGGTGTGAAAATTACATTAAAGAACAAAATTGCTGTTGTCGAATGATTTAACCATTAAAGTAAGTTGATTTGAAATTCTAAATGTACGTGAATTATTTGAGAAGGCCGAGTTAATTCTCATTTCAAATAATTGACCGACGATTGAAAGTCGAAGATGAAGACGGTGGTCGAAGACCGGAGATCTTCACCTCGTTTGGATGGTAACCGAGGTGTTGATGGGGAGGCATCCCGAAATATGGATAATAAGTGGTGATCGTTCAGACGTACGTGGTGATCGATGGGTTTGCGAAGTATTTAGTGCCTCCGGATTCGTTCAGACCCAGAATGGACTTGTAGATGGACTGTGTGTCTGACATTGGATTTTATTCTGTGTTGATTGATCTCTGTCAAATATACATCTGTTTGGCGGTGGAGAATTTATTCTTTTGCTTAACGCCCTTCTCTGAGACGCACGAGCTCAGAGGTTGTATATCGATGGACATCAGTCGCATGGCATCAATTGCCTGTGTGGCATGATAAGATGCAGTGATCAGGGCTTCTGTTGAAAAGCAAAGTCTTGTGGTGATGATCAAAGCACCGCCTGTGTGGCGTAGCTTTGTGTATAATGTAAATTCGCGAGCCTCACACCCCGGTATGAACCAGAAACGGGAGAAGGACCACAGGGAGGGCATGCGTTTCTTTCTAGCTAGGGTGGTGTCAATGACCTACCAGCCCTGATATTTATATACTTTTCACCTATGTGGTTGTTGCTGTTGCGAGGCGCCTCGGTTTGATCGGACGATCCGGGTCCGATGGAGTCATTCGTTGGCTCGTTTACGCCCCAAAGGGTAGAGAAACTTAGTGTTCAGGCATAATAATCGACATCGGTGGACCGGCCCTGACGATCCAAGGGCCCACCTGAGTCTGGGCCTGGGACATGGGCTAGATTGTCTCGAATTCGGTAAGGACTATCTTTTGCCTTGGTTCATGATGGAAATCCAATTTCCAAATACGACATCGTGCGGTTTTGATTGTATATATATATGGCGACATGATATATGGTACCCATGCCGTCTATAATTTATAGTTATGATTTGAAATTGTTTTCAGAACATATAAACACTAGCAATAATATCAAATGCCTTTGTTTTATACGTATCAAGCATATTTTGGCCGTTATAAGGTAAAAACTCTATCCTCCGGTTTGCGTTGCATTGTGTGATGGGAACTGAGTCTTATAACGGTTTCATTTTTATAAAATGCATTGCGTTTTTTAAAAGAAAGATTTGTTTTAAAGCACTGGCAATCCAATGGAGTAAACCCGTTCCACGAAAGTGGCATGGTCCTGTGATTAGCCAAATTATATATGTGTTGAGTAGATTTCTCATACCAGTCCCATGACTGACTCGTAGTTTGTTTCACTTTCAAACTCGGGTGCCCCTTTTTCTACACGGGCAGCCTTGTATTCAGGTTTAGCTGGTTCTTTCTGGATAGCTGGAGCTGAAGATGGATTCTATCATTTATCTCTTTTTATGCTGTTCAGCTCCTATTGTACATATTATGTTTGTTTTCCGCTGTAGACATTTATGTATAGCTGAACTGTATTTGTACTAAGTAAGATCCTGTATACTGTGTAACTCTAATGATTACTTTTATCCAGTATATTCTATTGTTCATTATCTGGTGTATTTATTTAATTTTGTTCTGCTATTATCTGTTTCTGTGTTATATTCCAAAGATTACCCTTGCCACCGTAAGTACGGGATTTGGGGTCGTCACAGATGTAAAAATAGAATTTTTATCTATATAGTAGCGGTGTAAAAATAGAACTTTTATCTATATAGTAGCGGTGTAAAAAATAGAATTTTTATCCATATGGAGTAATTATAAAAATATGATTTTTATATACATAGCAAGAATATAAAAATGTGATTTTTATATATGTAGTGGCTACGGGTAACGAAAGTGACGAAAGACGAGGATGGTGAAGACTTCTACTTTTGAAGTGTCGTGAAGTTGGGATAACTTTGGTGAGAACTTCTCACTTTAACTTTTCTTTTCTAGTTATATAAATATATACTAGGATGCAGACGGTGTTTAGTAGCACCCGACACCATCGTCCACAGACCACGGACTTGTTTGTTTGGTTGTGTAATTGGTTAGATTATTTGATTTGAATTGTTTGGTGAAATGGAATGGATTTGATTGATATGTGTATGGCGTGGGCCATTATTAGACTGGGGATAAGACTAGGCATTGTCCCGTTTCTAGTATCGTGTCGTTATGCCTCCGAAATTTTCTAAAATATGTTAGGAAAATAAAAATATCATTTTATTGTGTAAATGAATTCATGTGTTGAAATAAAATAATTTGGTCATTAAAAATATAATTTTTAACGTGAACGTGAATAAATAAATATTCATTTACAAACCGGACGGTTTGTTTATGTACACCTATTTGAAGGACATTGATTGGGACGATAAATTTTACACATCGCCCAACTTTACAAATAAAATCTGTGTTTGTTGATTTGAAACCCCACACGGGTATTGGGATAATATACGACATACACTAATCCCAATAATTGGTTGTATATCGATGGATTGACAGACTTTTATAAGCGTTAGACATCTATATTTGATGCTTATACAGTGTAGTGCACTTTGAATGATGGTTGATTATTTATCGTTGCTATTATATACATGTGTTGTATGGAATCCATATAATTAACGTTATATGGTAATTGATTGGGCCTCATTCCAATTTGAAAAATAAAGAATATTATAAAATAAAGGTTTATGTGTTGACAGTACTCATCCGTTGAGATTAGTCATGTGTTGAACGAAATATTTAAACGATAAAATTTACATCTTTATCATATATAAAATTAGAAACCAACTTCTTTATAAAATAAAGGTTCATGTGTTGACAGTTTCATCCGTTGAGATTAGTCATGTGTTGAACGAAATATTTAAACGATAAAATTTAAATCTTTATCATATATAAAATTTGAAACTAACTAGAAAATAGATAAGATGAGTGGTCTCCTGGATATTGATCTGATGTTGGTTTCGGCCTTCGAGGTTAATATTCAGGGAATCGTTCTCTTACTAATTTACGGTTGGAGCCTGATTTGAAATCAAACGATAGATACCATAATCTTTACAAAATATATTAAATAACAAAAATAGTCACACGTGGACATTACTCATTCGTTGAGATTAGTCATGTGTTGACAAAAATATAGAGTCATGTATTGAAAGAAATATAGATTCATTTGTTGAATAGAATAACGAAGTTATTGAAAAATATAAAGTCGTGTTGATTAGAGATGCGCTATTTTGACGCGAACGATATTTATATCGATTATCTTCATTTTTATAATGAATGTTGAAAAGAGATAAGAATTGAATTGAATAGAAAACGAATTTGATTTGAATAGAAAACGAACTTGAATTGAATTGAATAGAAAACGAATTCGAATTGAATATAAAACGAATTTTATTTGAATTAAATAGAAAACGAATTTGATTTGAATTGAATAGAAAATGAATTCGAATTGAAATGAATTTGAAATTTGAATTGAATTGAAATGAATTTAAAATGAATTTATAAGGAAAAAATCAATTTTGATTTGAATTGGAAATGGAAGTTGAAATGTTTTGAAACGAATTTAAAACTACTTATAAAATTCGTTTTAGATAGAAATCGAAGAAATATATATTATATATATATAACATAATGGCCTGAACAGAACACGCTGCGCCGCGGTAGTTCGTAAATTTCGACCATTGACTTCGAACGGACATTACGGGAGATCCGACCTTCGGATTCTCCTAAAACCGGAACCGTTGGGTTCGTATCTAAAAGAGCTTTCTAACGAATCTTAGGAATTTGAAATCTAACGGTTGGATTTGGATATACGTCCAAATCAAATTTGGAAAAGGTCGCTGTAAGTGCAGTTCGATGGCCGTTGATGGAAATCGACTGTACTGGCCTTGATAAAATTATTAAAAATAGTAATAATTTGTGTGAAATCATAAGAAATGATTTGGGAAAAATTGGGATGAAAAACTCCATATTTGAAAAGATAAAAATAGATTTTTATCGAAATGAACTAGTTTTGAACTAAAATTAAAACCCATTTATTTTTAAATAAATAAATTGGATTTGAAATGGGTTTTAAATAGAATTGATTTGTGGGTTTATCGTGAAGGGTGTTTTAAATAACACTTGTTCTTTAACCTGATAATAAATAGAATGTGATTTTGGTTTGTCGTGAACTGTGTTTTAAATGACATTAGTTCTTTAACCCAGTAAAAGGAGTTTTAATGAATTTGTAATTAGATTGAAATGTGAATTGATAATTTAAATTATCAAATTTAGAAAGTGAGCGAGAATGGAGTATCACCAGTTTTGCTCCAAAACGATAGTCAAATCTTTAATTAGATTTGAACGTGAAATGGTAATTAATTTTACCGATAACACCGTGGTGTTAGATATGGAGTATTACCAGTTTCGCTTCATGGGATGAATAGGTTGGGATTAGGAAATAAAATAAATAATTACTTCGGTGTGGTTCGCTAATCCCGACTAGGTTGGAAAACCATAATTTGGTTTGAAATCATATCCAAAGGAAGATTAAAGAATAAATTTAAAGAATTTATCTTTGATAAAATTAATGGGAACTTTTCCCTAAGAATATGAAATTTAGAAACTAGCTGTATGTTAGCTAAGAAGAATGGTTTCCTGGGTATTGATCTGATGTTGGTTTCGGCCTTCAAGGTTAATATTTGGGAAATTGTTCTCTTGTTGATTTACGGTTAGTGGCTGCTGAATTGGAATGAGGCGTATGTTGTGTTTGTGTAACATTTGCTTATTATATACGCGGGTTGTTCGGAAAGGCCGGGTTTATAACCATTCTGAATAACCAATTTGACGACATGTCGAAGATGAAGACGGTGGTTGAAGACCGGAAGTCTTCACATCGTTTGGGTGATTACTGATGAACTTGATTGGGCTATACACCCAAGATGAGGGAATCGGTTGGTGGTCGTCCAGACGTACTTGGAGATCTATGGATATATGAGGAAAGTGCCTCCGATTTCATTCAGACCCAGAACGGACTTGTAAATGGACTGTGTGTCTGACATTGGATTTTATTCTATGTTGATTGATCTCTATTAAATATACATCTGTTTGGTGGCGGAGAATTTATTCTTTTGCTTAACGCCCTTCTCTGAGACGTACGAGCTTAGAGGTTGTATATCGATGGACATCAGTCGCATGGCATGAATTGCCAGTGTGGCACACCTAAGTGGCAATTGATCAAGGCTTTTGTTGAAAAGCAAAGTCTTGTGGTTGATGATCAAAGCACGACCTTTGTGGCGTAGCTTTGTGTATAACGTGAATTCGCGAGCCTCACACCTCGGTATGAGTTAAAAACGAGATAAGGACTGTAGGGAGAGCACGATGTTTCTTTCTAGCTTGGGTGGTGTTAGTGACTTACCAGCCCTGACATTTATATACTTTTCACCTATGTGGTTGTTGGATGAGGCGCCTCGATTTTAGGTCTGTTAGGACCGGGAAACATGTGTTCAGGAATTGCCAATCCTCAAACGTAAGAGAGGACCGACCCTGAAGCATCCAGGGGTTGCCTAGAGTGTGTAATCCCAAGGCATTTGCTAGAGTGTCTCGAATCGGAAAGGAGCTTGCCCCTTGCCTCGACTCATGATGGAAATCCAATTTCCAATACGTGATATTGCGGTTTTAATTGTAGAACTAGTATGGCGACATGATATATGGTACCCATGCCATTTATGATTGATATTTATGACTGAAATTGTTTTGACACTATACACCAATAATAGTATCAATTGATTTGTTTTTAAAAGTACCAAGCATGTTTGGCTATTATAAGGGAAAACCCTATCATCCGGCTTGCGTTGCATTGTTTGATGGGACCTGGGTCTTATAATAACTTCATTTTTCAAAAAAGCATTGCGTTGTTTATTGATATGCACTGGTATTCTTAGGAGGAAACCCGTTCCGTGTTATACGGCGTGGTCCCTTGAATTACTCTCTTTTAAAATAAAGTTTTAATAACTGTTTTTAGTTCTCACACCAATCACATGACTGACCTGGAGTTTATTGTTTTAACCTAAACTCTGTGTGCCCTTATTTTCGACACGGGCAGCTAGTAGTTTTGGTTTTGCAGATTTATATTCACACGATCCTGATTTACAGCTGGAACGATGCTCGGAAAGCTCTATATCCGTGTATTACTTTCAGTTGTGTTTTGTATTATTTTTCCGCTGTAGTACTGTATTTAAATCTCTGATATTTATCGAATGTAATTTATTCATTTATACTCTGTATATTCTTGTATCTGATGGAATTGTTGTAGTAGCAATGAAATGTTCTTCTGTTTGCGTTCTATTTTGTCGTATTCTCAAGGTAATCCGTTCTTTCCTTCACGGGGAAGTTACGGGTCCTTTCACCACCCGAGGTTATTAGGCATTTTTGAGTGATGACACATGATCCAAGATTTTTCCATGGTTGATAAGAACATGCATTTTTTGCCTGATCCACTTAGTGTGATCAAGCATTTTGGAGTGATCTGAGTTGATGTGAGACATTACCCAATACGAAATATGATTTCATACCCAATGTCTTGAATGGTTTTGCCGACCCAGAAATCAACTGTATTTCCCAAACCTATTTTGAACACTACGCAACTTGGATTAAATCGTCGCGCACTTGTATAAGATTGAACTCGAGCTATGAACGCTCAATAATTGTGAATTCGACGTGTGACTGCCTCGTAAATAAGGCGCGTCAATAATAATATTTTAATATTTCCCATCTTAGGATATTTAATTATCTATCACATTTCTACATGAGATCTCAATGCTATCTTTTTTAATAGTTCTAATACATTTGGTGTTACACTTTTTTGATATCAAAGTGAAATAACGTGCATAATGGCTCTCTATCTTACAAGCGTTACGGCACGCGTTTCGCGCGTGAATTGTTTTTCTATAAATTATATATGATTAACAAATTAAAAAGAAATTACTTTTAACAAATATTTTTAACCATGCTTTTACATTGGAATCATGTGTATTTAATAAACTTCTTTATTTCTATGTCGAAATATTTTATCTTTCATTAGCTTATATTTTACCAATTAATAAACAATGAATTTGTAAACGATATTTATTTGTTTAAATGACATTTGTTTGTTAAATATTAAAGATTTGAATTTATAAAAAAGTTAAATTGTTATATCCTATTTTTAAGCATGAATGAATATTTTAAAATAATATACAATAAAATTACTAAAGGTGTATATTGGGATGTTCGCGGTGTGATAGAACAAAAACTTTATGATTCTAAGCCAACAACAATTATCAATAAAAATAGAGATAAAAAATGATTTTGTAAACGATGTTTATTTGTTTAAATAGTATTTATCTGGTAGATCCAATTCCAAGCATAGAGAGATATTTTGAACATAGAGATATTTTGAAATTTTAAAGTAGTTAAACTATTAAATCCTATTTTTAAGAGATACTTATATTTGTTAATATCTACATAAGCGCATTTTTGGCACTTCACATTTTTTACACCAAAAAATGTTATACCAAAGGTATTAGACCTAGTACTAAAGATTATTAATGATATATGATTAACATATTAAAAAGAAGTTACTTTTCACAAATACTTTTAACCATTCTTTTACGTTGAAATCATGTGTATTTAATTAAATTCTTCATTTCTATGTTGAAACATTTTATCTTTCGTTAGTTTATATTTTACCAATTAATAAACAATGAATTTGTAAACGATATTTATTTGTTTAAATGTGTTTATTTGTTAAATACTAATTTTACACATGAACGGATATTTTGAATTTATAAATAAGTTAAATCGTTTTATCCTATTTTTAAGCATGAATGAATATTTTAAAATAATATACCATAAAATCAATAAAGGGGTATATTGGGGAGTTCGCGGTGCGATCGAACAAAAAATTAATGATTCTAAGACAACACCAATTATCAATAAAAATAATTACAATTATCAATAAAGATAAAGATAAAAATGATTTTGTAAATGATGTTTATTTGTTTAAATAGTGTTTATCTTGTAGATCCTAATTTCAAGCATAGAAAGATATTTTGAATTTGTAAACTACTAGATCCTATTTTTAAGCATAGAAATATTTTTAAATTTTAAAGTAGTTAAACTATTAAATCCTATTTTTAAGAGATATTGATATTCGTTAATATCTATATAACCGCATTTTTGGCACTTCACATTTACAAAAAAAAATGTTATACCAAAGGTATTACAACCATTATTAAAGATTATTAATGATATATATATATATATACATATACATATATACATATATATATATATATATATATATATATATATATGATAACATGTCAAGTACAATTATCAATAAAGATAGAGATAAAAAATGATTTTGTAAATGATGTTTTGTTTGTTTAAATAGTATTTATCTGGTAGATCCTAATTTCAAGCATAGAGAGATATTTTGAATTTATAAACTATTAGATCCGATTTTTAAGTATAGAGATATTTGAAATTTTAAAGTAGTTAAACTATTAAATCTTATTTTTAAGAGATACTGATAGTTGTTAATATTTATATAGGTTATTTTTAGCAATTCACGATTACACCAAAAAAGTGTTAAACCAAAGGTATTACGATTATTATTATAAAAGAAAGATTACCACAAAAATGAAATCAATTTTCTTTTACATATTCAAAATTCTCCTTGTAAAATATGACCAGACTTTAAATTCCTTTTAACATAAAATCTAACAAATAAATCTTTATAAATATCACTAAACTTTTGGTCGTTTAGATATAAGATCTAGAAAATTTTGTTTTTCAACTTTCAGAACTTTCTGCTAAAATTATTTACAATTGTAAGTTCATTTAAAAATAAAATCTAAAAAGTAAAAGATTTATGAAAGGACAACCAATGCTTAAAATTTTTATTTATAAATTCAAATTGTCCGTCTACACATACTTCCAAATCTTAATTCCAGTTGAAAATAGGATTTGACATACAAAGTTTTTTCAAAGAATAAAAACAATCATTTTGAAATACCATCAACCTATTAAATCTCATAAATACTAAAAAAGAAGATATAAGAAATAAATTATTAATCAACAATATACACTACGTAGAAAATCATTCATACGCGAAGCGCGCAATCATCACGCACAGATTGTAGCAATTTCCCTCTATTTATAGATATGAATCGTATATTATAGATGGATCATCAATTTGTACTACAATTTAAGTTTACATTTTATAAAATTTGTTTCAAAAAAGGTGTCTAGTCTGTAGATAAAACAATTGTAATATAGAATATATTTAAAAACTACCTCTAATTTTAAAAAGGTTTAAATCTGTTAGGTGATTTGTTTTTTCAAACATACAAAGATTTAAAAAAATTAAACAAAACATAAAAACATATCATGGTATAATAGTTTAAAGAAAGTTCAATAAGCTGTCAATATTTTAGCAACCTGAAAAAATACCGTTGGTACTTGTAACGAACAAAATAAAAATTCTTAAATGATGAACTTTCTTAATTATGCTAATACTAGTAAAGTAATATAAGTTTTCAGTAAATATCAAATTTTATAGCTATCATTGAACATATTTTTCGTTATTGTTTTTTTTCCTTGTTGAGTGGACTGTAATGAACGTTAAAAAAAGTTTTGTACCAAATATTGTACTTATTAACGTATACGTATGAGTACTAAACTCAGCTACATTGCTTATTCTTCCATCTCCGGATCATCTCAAATTAAAAAATTCGATCACGTTTCATTTCTTTCTCGTCTTATGCGGTGATAATGGAGAAACCCTTCCCCCTTACCTTTCTCTACCACGTCTCCGTCAATTACTCCCCGCACGGTGCTAAAATCTCCCTCTCAACAAAAATACCGACCACGTTTCTCCCTCCCTTTTTCAGTATTGGCGCCAATACGTTCTATAAGAGCATACCCCAATCTCGACATGTGGTTCACCAGTTCTGGTTTTTGTCTTTGATTAACAGATCGAGGTAAATCTTCGATTATACTTTGAGTTTCAGCGTATTATTGTAATTTAGGGTTTCAATTTTTGTTGTACCCATAGGAAATTGTTCGTAAAATCAATACTTGTAAATTCAATGGCTGTTGATTTTCTATGCAGACTTCAATCTTTATCTCGGTTATTTGCTTCTAGTAGTTTGATATATTGTATAATTTTTGTGATGCAGATGTCTGTCTTGCATATGCTTATTTAGTTTATGGAAACACACATTTTATTATGTATTTCAGAAGAAAAAAATGGCTGGAAACAAGCAACTGAAAAAATTGCAGTCTTCCTCTAATACTAATTCTGGGGCTAAAAAGGATGATACCCATAAGTCTGCCTCGGTTTCCTCTCTTTTATCGCCTACGGTCAGTCATTTATATAAGTCGAATAATTATTAGTTTGCACACTATTTTATAATTTGTTAAATTACAGACTTATAAGAGTATAGGGCAGCACACAAGAAGATCACAACTACTTTCTGCACTTGTACGCTCTGCCCCATCTCCATCTCAATCGTCATCACCAACTGTACCTTCACCCCTAACTACTTCAGCTCAACTTCAACAACCTTCCCCTCCGCAATCTCCTTCCCATACCACTGCTCGGGTTGAGGAAGATAACACCATTAACGACAATGAGATTCAACCAAAACCTAAAAGAAAGAAACGAGGCATGACACAATTGAAAGGGCTTGGAATGCAGGATAATTCGAATGCGAAGATAGAAGTATTTTTTAATGAGAAAGGGCAGCCTATAGGTGATGCTTCTAAACCTTTTGCATCTTTCATAGGCGCTTTAGCGCGTAACAAAGTTCCTATCACCGTTGATGACTGGAAAAAAGTTTCCAGCACTCCGAGAAAAGACTTGTGGACACTTGTTTTGGTAAGACTGCTACAGTATATTTTATATCTGGGTATGAAAGCTTATATTAATTGTTATTCTCAAAATACAATATTTTTCAGTTAAGATACAAAATTGATGAAATCCATAAGGATTACGTTTTGCAAAAGATGGCTGCTTCTGTAAGAGGGTATAGATGCCAAGTAGGCACTGCTGTAGAAGAAGCTCTACAGTTGGATGAAGCTGAAAAAGCAGCAAAACTTGCTATGTTAAAGCCTGGAAATTGAACTGATAACTAATGGAGTGAATTCATTAAACAGAGAACTTCCGTAAAATTTCAAGTAAGTTGTGTTTATATCTTTTATTCATTAAGTATTGCAATAAATATCTAATGCTAGATCAAATGAATCATATTTTTGAATCATAACCACAGCAAAATGATTTTTGCATGAAATAGCAATAAATATAGTGTTTTTCCATAGTTTGATGACACATGCCTCATTGTTCAAGCCATATTTAATTTGGAATTACTATTGTTAATATATCCATGTTCCTTTGTGCTATAAAAATATTTTATAATTTACTTTTTGACGTAGGCGAGAAGTGTTCTACTGAAGCAAGTGAGGAAAAAGCATACTCACCCACACACGATGAGTCGATTAGGATATGCAAGATTGGAGGAAAAATTGGTTAAATAATTTTCTATCTTCAATATCATTATGATATTTTTTTTGGTATACTTATCCAAATTTTTATAATATATTATATTGATGTTTTAAATAATTATAGAAACAAGAGAACCCTAGACAAGAAATTACTAGAGCGATGCTATGGACAAAAGGACATATGAATAAGAAAGGAAACCCGACAAATAAAGCTGTTGAAGACTCGATTGTAAAATATTTCTATTTATTATACAGTTCATGCGCGTGTTATTGATGATATATTAACTAACATTGCAGTGTATATTTATCCTTTTAAGAAAAAAATTCAATAATTCCATGAGTCACAGTCGAAGACAGCGAATCAATCATTGACAGATGATGCCCTTTTACATGTTCTGGGGGCTGATCGGCCTGGTAGATTAACAGGACTTGGGTTTGGAGTTACATCTTCAAAGCTAAAAGCCAAATCACAGAGTAGCATAATGGTGTGTTCACTTGAAGAAAAAATAAGAGCGTTAGAGGCCAAAGTTGACGTACTTACTGAGGTAATAATAACATTCAATTTGAGCAGTTCCAATTCTGCTTATCTTCATCTAACATTAGTATATCCTATTGTTTTTTAACTACTGCAGTCACGTCAAAACAGCGCTGGAAATGCTGTTGATGGACAGATAAGTGAATCTGATGCCAGGCAGGTAAACTGAAAAATAATTGTAAATAAATTTGTTTTTGTGAAATAAATCCTTGACTTTTTGTATAATCATCCGTATTTTCATTTTGTATGGCAGTCAAACCGTAACAGCAGCGTGGAGTTACTTGCTTCAGTGGTTGGTGCTAAATGCAAGTTGCTGAGTTGGTACAAGGAGGGAGAAGTAGTTGCGGAAGGCAAAATATTTTCTACAAATCCCACTGACTTGGTTCACTTCAAACCATTAGGGCTTGATGCATGGAGGGTTTTTATCGAGTTTGCGGTGAATGCAGAAGCTTTTTTATGGCGAAGCACAGATGAATTTAAGGTGGTTGGAGACGCGGTAGGGTACACAGTTGCATGGAGCAAAGAGTATATCTCTTTTGATCTTAGTGGCTAAATAAGTGTTTTTGCGAGTTTAGCGTAGAATTTCTGTAGTTTATATCAAGTACCTTTTATTTTGACATTTGCATTTGTTTTCCACTTCTCCGACGGTTTATTTTGTTATTATGGACTATGTTTTTTTGTTTAGTTTAATAGTTTGTAGTGTTTGCAAACCCTTTTTAACTCTGCCAATGTAAGTATACATTGCCGGTCCCAAGCCCGGATAAAGGAGGAGGGAGAAAAAGGGAGTCGTGATGGTCAGTCTCATTTCATTTTCATCTAACTCAGGTGTGCATTGTACAGTTTTAGTATTGTAATATATATTTTTTATGTCCAAAAGGGATTGGAAGATTGGTTGTTCATGTATTTGATATTGATAAAAATCTAACCCTTAGGCAGCTCTCAAGGCTATTTCACTAAATAAGGATGACAAAAATGAGGAAATATCAACTCTTAGGAAACAGATAGAGGTATCATAGTTTGTCTTCCCATTGTTATTTCCTTTATACTTAAAAAGTTGTTGAAGCTTTAAGATATTTGACCCCACTGTCATACCAGACAACAACAGAACAAGCTGCAATGCAGAATATAACCTAAATGCGGCAGAGTCTGAAACCAAAGCTCTTCATTCAGTGATGGAAATGATTTTAACAGAGGAGGAGATGGTTTGATAATTTGAAACATGTTTTATTTATTTATTTTTAAGTATTTATGTATTATATTATTAAACATGGTTTATTTTTCTAAGTAGGAGGTTGTTTTGAAATGGTGTTGGCTTGCTCGATATTGGGGTTTAGCTGTTCGGTATGGTAATATGCTTTATTATATTACGTTTTACACAATCTTTTGTTTCATGTTCATATTAGATCAACCAATTGTCTTGCCTTTGAACTAAGGGTACTAGTTGATATTTGTGATAATGTGCAGATAAAAACCTCATCAAAAGTTGCACTTTTTTTTTCAATTTAGTAACTTGTTTCCATTCATTTAGATATATGTTTCTCATTTATACATTTCTTATTTATTCTATTTCTCCAATGAACCTGCTACCTGCCTTTCCATAGGTTCTTTTATTTTTTTGTCCGGTATGGTCATTACATATGAAAGGATGCAGATTCAACCACAAAAATAACGATCACCATCTGTTACATTATATTCTTCAAAGACAAGGAAAAATTCAACTTTGTTTTATTCTTAATAGATCTTATTGCAATTATTATCAATTTTATAGACAGCAAATGGCAGATAGATATGTCCTTGAAAATGAAGGTGGAATGCAGCAATGGCTTCTTGGCAAAAATGTCAGCAGCACTATCCTATCCAATGTTGGCGCTGATGATGGATCTGTTGGAATATCAGCTCCATAAACACAACCTTGTCATTCATGGGGTGGTTTTGTCTGTTTATTTATGTGACATGCTGAATAAACAAAAAGGTTTACCCTGCTTGTCTAGATCTTTTTTTTCTTCATTAATTGCGGAACTGGAAGTTTGAGATTGCTTCTGCAGAACCTGTATTTAATAGCCTAATTAGTGTTTGACTTGTTGGACATGCTTAGGATGATTTTTTTTACTCAAACTCAATGCAGTCAAAGTGCTACTGCAGAATGGCAGCCATCTTCTAAAACTAAGTTAATGGATGATCTGTTTCTGACATTTCTATTATTTGGTTTTGGAGGTATAACAATAACCATTCAGTCATATTTGCACCTCTGCAATCAAAATTCTCCAGTCTAATTGGGTTTTGTTATTTGTAAGTTGGTTTTAAACACTAATGTTTTATCATAGGTTCTGTATCAGGTGAAGAATTGCATGAAGTTATATTATCAAATCACTGTCACTCTTGAGCTTTGAAATTGGTCTATACATTTTTTTATTAGTTCGACAGTACCAATGAACCAAAATTTATGATTATCAAAATGGTATTGTATGATGCAGTTTAGTGCAAATACAGTCTAAGAACAATTGATGGCTTATCATTACTTGGCTGAATCAACTAGATTAACTAATTTAAGTTGGACCCAGCAAGTATATGACCTAGAAGTGCCTGTACAACTTGTAAGAATGCATGTCCTAGGCTACAGCTAGTAAAATTCAGCTCATAGTGATTTCCTGCACTGAGGTCTATTGCAATTTTTTGATTGGTCAGTGTTTGGATGAGTTAATTTATATGATAAATGGTGTGATTTTTTAAGGCTATGATCCTTGGTAAATAAGGAAACATCCTATGCAGGAGCAACTAAAAAGCGTTGTATTTAAAACGTAGACTTGCATTAATCCAATGTTGTAGACTAACTTTACTATAAATGATTCACTTGGTTCTTAAAATTCAGTAATTAATGTGAGAGTTGATTCTAATTAAATCAGTAGGAATTTTCAATCTATCGATGTATGATTTTTAAATCGATCTTAAAATATTTTAATGGCAATTCAATGGATTTCTAGACTTACTTCTCTATTATAATATTTGCAAAATCAAATTTAGGTTGTCTATACGAATTTCCTTAATTTCTATCTTTTTCTTGCCTATGAAATTTAACGAGTTGAACAACTAAGTCAGTTGCGTGAACATGTGTACTATTTGGTTTTTGTTGCACATTTTATCCTTACTTTGCTTAATAAGCAGTATATCTCAACCTGTTTTGATGTAAAAATTTATGTTTTAACCGATCTTTTATTTGCGTACACAATTTTGGGGGACGAGACCTGAAAATTCCTTCCAACTTCAAAGAAAACTTTTGTTGTCTCTCTTTGGATCCAGTATGGAAAACAGGTTAGGAAACAAAAAATGATCATAATTATTTCCAGCTAAGTGCTGGTGAAGATGCAATTTCCAAAACTTGAGTTCATTTTTTTGGGGGAAGACGTAAGGCAAAAATTTAAAAATCAATTTTGGGTTTCAAAATTGATTGTAGTAAATAGAAAACTGTTCTCCGGTTACATTCTATTCAAATTTAAGTATAAGTTGTTTAGAAAATTTGAATAGGTGTACATTTGGTATTTTGGCGAAAAGATGTGGCTGTGTTAACAGAAATGTGTAGGAAAATAACCTGTAGCTTGAAAATTGATGTGCTAACATTAATATATTTGTTATTCCTAAACTGATAGATAAGTAGCAGGATATGATATATTGTTCAAATGCCTTGAAACTTCCTTAGTCGCTTATCAGATTGTCAGTTATGATTAACAGAATATGATATACCATTCTTAGTTCAAATTATAATATCCGACATTACTTTTTTTTCCCACATCCATTGACTGCCAAGAGCAGAAGTAAGATGCTTTCGGAAAGTGCATAGATGCTAATGATTTTAGTTTTTTTTTCACATCAATTGACAGCCAAGAGCAGAAATAAATGATGCTTTGGCATGCGCATGAATGCTAATGATTGGTAAAGAAAAATCAGTCTGATGAGTATTGTATGTTTGTTGACTGCTACAACTCTCTATGCACATACATCGACTACAGAGGATGCGTGTTTGATAGTATGTGCACATTGTATTCTAAAATAGCGATATTAAAAATATGGTCAAGGCTGGCCTTTTGGTAAAGCTGGTAAAGCAACGACTTTGGGCCACAGAAAATTATAGGGCACCGTCTTCAGCAGCTTTTCCATATGCCGAATGCGCAATAAAAAGAGGGGAATATACCATGATTTCTGGTTTCTGGTAACATTTGGATCCCTAATATTCACGGAAAAAGACTGATTTTTTTATTGGCCAAAAGCATCAAGGTGCCTTCTATCGCTGGAAAGGTAACATGCTTTTCAAAATAATCGTATATCGTACTCTTTTTTAGTTTTTTCTTCCTCTTAATGTTTTGTGCTTCAATTGGATATATTTTATTATTTAATATGTCTTTTGATGCGGTTTTCTAAATTAATTACAATGCCAGTTATCCACATGATGTTTATAGTTGTATGGTTTCACAATCTAATTAGAATGGAATTTGTGTATTGCTTAATCTTCTAAAATATTCAGAGTTCTTTTTTGCTTAGTCACTGTTAGTTTGTATGAACTACTTAACAACGTAAATAATAGGAATTAGAAGAAACATCGGCTTACGAGCTTTTATCTAATGACCATTTCAAGGATTGGTTTCACTCACTGTGTATGTAATAACCCGGAAATTCTGAACCAGTTTAATGTTTTTGTTTTGGCAATTTTAGCGAATTTTGATTATTTAAAATGAATTATTTTAAATAATATCGACGAGAAATTTATTTTGAATATAATTCGAACGTATATATTATACGCGTCGTCGTTAGAATATAAATAATTATATATAATTATAAAAGGAATTGAAAATGGCGCGGTAGTTCGATAATTCGATTTCAAACTTCAATTGAATGTACCGGGTGCAAAACAATCCGGATTTTAGCGAAACCGAAAACATCGGCTTACGAGCTTTTATCTAATAGCGGGGATCAAAAGATATGTCCAGTTGAAAATTCTGAATAGTCGCTATGGAATTCAGGCCCTTAAAAATAGCAATTTTGCAATCGACCTCGGATTTCGACGAAACCACATTTGTTGGGTCCGTGATGTCAAATTATTGCTAGGTTTTAAATTTCATAATTTTTCGAATCAATATGTGAGCGTGGCAAAGGACAACGCGTTTGACCAGTTTCATTTGATTTTAATCGACTGGAAATTGGCCATTTTTCTGACGGTCTCAGAATTCGACGAAACTAGTTTTGTTAGGACCGTATCGTCAATACGAAGCTTGAAAATATTTTTCAGGAATTTTTCGTGTTAGTATGTGACCCCGGTAATTTGAAATGTACGTTTAAAATTCAATATAGTGATTTAAATGTAAATTCAACGGAAACTGATCAAAATGTTCGAATCAGCTTACGATACATATCCCATTGTGTTCGGAACGGGGGTAATTAGCTAAGGATGACAGTCGGTGGGTTTGAAATGGGGTTCGAATTAAAAGGTTGCTTTATTAAAATAAATTGAATTAAATATATATATATATATATATTTCTTTATAACACCCCCCCCCCTCTTTTCTTCTACAGTCACGAGGAGAGAGAAAAAAAAAGTTACAGAGTCCCGATCCCCTTTTCCCGCTTCCCCCTTCCGCCGTTGACCTCGTCGCCTCCGCCCCAAGCACGGCGCCGGCCACCTCCATCTTCCCTTAGCCTCGATTCCCTCCCCTCTGCTTAATCGACGCGTCGGCCACCCTTACCCCAGTCGCCATCGATGTCGCCCCCATCCACCGTCGCCCTCCGCTCCACCATCCCCTCCTTCTGGCGTTGTGCGAGAGCCAAAGACCCCCCCTTGTTCCGCCTCCGCCTCCATCCCATCCTCCGACCTCAATTCTCGAGCCACGATGAACCCTAGGTGGCGGCCTCCTCTGAAAATGGCCAGATCTGGAAAACAGTAAGCTTAGCTTATTTTATTTTATATAATCAAACTTTTATTGAACAGTAATTGGTTTTTATTTTATTTTAACAACATTGTTTACAAAAGCAGTTTTTTTATATTATTTACAGTGTTTCCAATCAGTTTATATATATTTATTATAACATTGGAAAATCAGTTTATATGTATGAAAATCAATATAGAAAAATCAGTTTTTATATTTGAAAAAGATGGGTTTTTAACTTGTAAAAAGAATTGACTTTTGAGTTAGAAAAAGAAGTGATTTTTAGGTATAAAAAGAATACGATTTTAGTTTGATATAAATTCGATTTTTATATACTGAATAGCGAAATAAAAATTCGATTTTTATATATTGAACAGCAAAGTAAAAATTCGATTTTTCTATATTGAATAGCAAAGTAAAAATTCGATTTTTATATATTGAATAGCATAGTAAAAATTCGATTTTTATATATTGAATAGCATAGTAAAAATTCGATTTTTATATATTGAATAGCATAGTAAAAATTCGATTTTTATATATTGAATAGCATAGTAAAAATTCGATTTTTACATATTGAATAGCGAAGTGAAAATTCGATTTTTGAATGTATGAAGCGATTATAATAATATGATTTTCAAATTGAAAGTGAACAAATAAAAATGTGATTTTTATTTTAAAGACATCAAAATGTAAAAATGTGATTTTTATATATGTAGTGAATACGGGCAACGAAGATGACAAAAATGCGATAACGATGAAGATTTCTATCAAAGAAGAGTCAAGATGATTGGATAGCTATCGGGGAGAATTTCTCACCTTTCAATTTCATTTCTATTTATATATGTATACTAGGATGCAGACGGTGTTTAGTAGCACCCGACACAATCGTCCACAGACCATGGACTTGTTTGTTTGATTGCAAAAATTAGTTAGATTATTTGATTGAAATTGAATTGTTGGTTGAAATGAATGGATTTGATTGATGTGTGAATGGCGTGGGCCTTCACTAGACCGGGGATAAGGCTAGGCCTCGTCCCGTTTCTAGTATCGTGCCGTTATGCCGCCGAAATTTTCTAAAATATGTTAGAAAAATAAAAATATCATTTTTATTGTGTAAATGAACTGAATAGAAATTCATGTGTAAATAAAATATTTTATCGTTAAAAATATAATTTTTAACGTAGAAGTGAATGAAATAAAATATTCATTTACAAACCGAACGATTTGTTTATGTACACTGATTTGACTGACATTGATTGGGACGATAAATTTTACACATCGCCCAACTGCACAAATAAAAATCTGTGTTTGTTGATTTGAAACCCCACACGGGTGTTGGGATGAAATTTGAAGTTCACTCATCCTAATTGATTAAATATGTCGATCGATTGATTGACAGGCTGTTATAAGCGTTAGATATCTATATTTGATGCTTATACAGTGTAGTGCACTTTGGTTGATGGTTGATTATTTATCGTTGCTACTATATACATGTGTTGTATGGAATCCATATAATTAACTTTGTATGGTAATTGATTGGGCCTCATTCCAATTTAGAAGATAAAGAATATTATAAAATAAAAGTTCATGTGTTGACTGTACTCATCCGTTGAGATTAGTCATGTGTTGAACGAAATATTTTAATAATAAAATTTACATCTTTATCAATATAAAATAAAGGTTCATGTGTTGACTGTACTCATCCGTTAAGATTAGTCATGTGTTGAACGAAATATTTTAATAATAAAATTTACATCTTTATCAATATAAAATAAGGGTTCATGTGTTGACTATACTCATCCGTTGAGATTAGTCATGTGTTGAACGAAATATTTTAATAATAAAATTTACATCTTTATCAATATAAAATAGAGGTTCATGTGTTGACTGTACTCATCCGTTGAGATTAGTCATGTGTTGAACGAAATATTTTAATAATGGAAATATTTGAAATAGAATATTTGAAAATAGAAATATATGAAGCCGTGTTGGTTAGATTGACGCCATTTTGACGTGGACGATATTTATATCGATTTTATTCATTTTAAAATGAATATTGAAAAGTGATTTCGAAATCGCATATTTTGAAATGAATTGAATATAAAACGATTTCGAAATGAATTGAATATAAAACGATTTCGAAATGAATTGGATATAAAACGATTTCGAAATGAATTGAATATAAAACGATTTCGAAATGAATTGAATATAAAACGATATCGAAATGAATTGAATATAAAACGATTTCGAAATGAATTGAATATAAAACAATTTTGAATTTGAATTGAATCGAATGGAAAACCAATTTGAATTGAATCGAATGAAAAACCAATTTGAATTGAATCGAATAGAAAACCAATTTGAATTGAATTGAATAGAAAACCAATTTGAATTGAATCGAATAGAAAACGACTTTGAAATTGGATTGAATTGAAAACGAATTCAAATTGAATTGAAAGCGAATTGAAATGAATTCAAATTGAATTGAAATTTGAATTGAATAGAAATGAATTTTAAAACTAATTTATAAAGAACAATTCAATTTTGCTTTGGATTGAAATGGAAGTTGAAATTGTTTTTGAAACGAATTTAAAACTACTTATATAATTCGTTTTGAATAGAAATCGACAAAATATATATATTATATATATAATATAATGGCCTGAATAGAACGCGCCGCGCCGCGGCAGTTCGCGAATTTCGACCATTTATTTCAAACGGACATTACGGGAGATCCGACCGTCGGATTCTCCTAAAACCGGAACCGTTGGGTTCGTATCGAAAAGAGCTTTCTAACGAATATTAGAAATTTGAAATCTAACAGTTGGATTTGGAGATACGTCCAAATCAAATTCGAAATAGGTCGCTGTAATTGCAGTTCGATGGCCATTGTTGGTAATCGATTGTACGGGCCTTAATAAAATTATTAAAAATAGTAATAATTTGTGTAAAATCATAAGAAATGATTTGGGAAAATTTGGGATGAAAAACTCCATATTTGAAAAGATAAAAATAGATTTTATCAAAATGAACTAGTTTGAACTAAATTTAATACCCGATTTGTTTTTAAATAAATAAATTAGATTTAAAAAGGGGTTTTAAATAATCAGAAATCCTAATATATTTGATTTAAATTGAACTAGAATTGATTTGTGGGTTCATCGTGAACGGTGTTTTAAATAACACTAGTTCTTTAACCCGATAACAAATAGAATGTGATTTGGGTTTGTCGTGAACTGTGTTTTAAATAACACCTAGTTCTTTAACCCATCAAAAGGAGTTTTAACGAATCTGCAATTAGATTGAAATGTGAATCTATAATCTAAATTATCAAATTTAGAAATTGAGTGAGGATGGAGTATTACCAGTTTTGCTCCAAAGCGATAGTAAAATCTTTAATTAGATTTGAACGTGAAATGGTAATTAATTTTACCGGTAACACCATAGTATTAGATATGGAGTATTACCAGTTTTGCTTCATGGGATGAATAGGTTGGGATTGGGAAGTAAAATAAATAATTACTTCGGTGTGGTTCGCTAATCTCGACTAGTTGGAAAAACCATAATTTGGTTTTAAATGACATCCAAAGGAAGATTAAAAGATAAATTTGAAAGAATTTATCTTGGATAAAATTAATGGGAACCTTTCCCTAAAAATGTGATTTTATGAATAAAAGAATATTCTGAATTGGGATGAGGCGTATGTTGAGTTTGTGTAACATTTGTTTTAATATACGCAGGTTGTTCGGAAAGGCCGGGTTTATACCCATTTTGAATAACCGATTCGACGATAAGTCGAAGATGAAGATGGTGGTCGAAGACCGGAAGTCTTCACATCGTTTGGATAATTACTGACGATCCTGATTGGGCAGTACACCCAAGACTATGGAAACAGTTGGTGGTCGTCCAGACGTACTTGGAGATGGATGGATATGCGAGGAAAGTGCCTCCGGTTTCGTTCAGACCCAGAACGGACTTGCAAATGAATTGTGTGTCTGACATTGGATTTTATTCTGTGTTGATTGATTTCTATTAAATATACATCTGTTTGGCGGCGGAGAATTTATTCTTTTGCTTAACGCCCTTCTCTGAGATGTACGAGCTCAGAGGTTGTATATCGATGGACATCAGTCGCATGGCATGAATTGCCTGTGTGGCACACTAAGTTGCAATGATCAAGGCTTTTGTTGAAAAGCAGAGTCTTGTGGTTGATGATCAAAGCACGGCCTACGTGGCAGCTTTGTGTATAACGTGAATTCGCGAGCCTCACACCTCGGTATGAGTTAAAAACGGGATACGGACTGCAGGGAGAGCACGACGTTTCTTTCTAGCTTTGGTGGTGTCAGTGACTTACCAGCCCTGACATTTATATACTTTTCACCTATGTGGTTGTTGGAATGCGAGGCGCCTCGATTATAGGTCTGTAAGGACCGGGAAACGTGTGTTCAGGCATAAATAATCCTCTAACGTAAGTGAGGACCGGCCCTGAAGATCCAGGATTGCCCAAGTGTGTAGTCCTGAGACATTTGCTAGAGTGTCTCGAACGCGGAGAGGAGCTTGCCCCTTGCCTCGACTCATGACGGAATCCAATTCCCAATACGTGTAATTCGGTTTTAATTGTAGAACTAGTATGGTGACATAGTAGATGGTAGTTATGCCGCCTATGATTTATATTTATGATTGAAATTGTTTTGACACTATACACTTATTATAGTATCAAATGATTTGTTTTAAACGTACCAAGCATGTTTGGCTATTATAAGGGAAAACCCTATCCTCCGGCTTGCGTTGCATTGTGTGATGGGACCTGGGTCTTATAATAGCTTCATTTTTCGAAAAAGCATTGCGCTGTTTATTCTATGTACTAGTATTCTTGGGAGAAAACCCGTTCCGTGTTATACGGCGTGGTCCCTTGAATTACTCTCTTTTAAAATAAAGTTTTAATAACTGTTTTAGTTCTCACACCAGTCACATGACTGACCTGGAGTTTATTGTTTTAACCTAAACTCTGGGTGCCCCTATTTTCCGCACGGGCAGCTAGTAGCTTTGGTTTTGCAGATTTATATTCGTAGGATCCTGGTTTACAGCTGGAATGATATCCGGAAAGCTCTGTATCCGTATATCACCGTCAGTTGTGCTTTGTATTATTTTCTGTTGCTATGTAATTTATTGTAATCTCTGATATTTATCGAATGTAATTTATTCAATTATACTCTGTATATTCTTGTATTTGATGGAATTGTTGTAATAGCAATGAAATGTTCTTCCGTCTGCGTTCATTTGTGTGTTGTTCTCAAAGTATCCGCCCTTTCCTTAATGGGGAAGAAACGGGTTCTTACAGTGGTATCAGAGCTTTGGTTTACAGAGCTCGAGAACAAGACACATTAGAACCATACGAAAGAATTCATCAGATATTGGATTAGTAATATCCAGTTAGAATTACTCGTTAGAGATGGGATCAGTAGTATCCTAGAACGAGTGTGAAGAGTATATTTTTCAAATGAAAACAATATTGTTTTAGATATTTAAACCATTTTATACGTATTTGAATATTTATTTATTTTGAATTTGGACAATCTAGTATATAAAGGTTTTGCATATACGCATCATGAACGTATATTCGAAGTTTTAATATATTAGATAGATATAGAGTCACACTCTAGTCGCCCAGATATGGTCCTGAGGATGAAGTATACCATCACCAGTATTTATTTTCGAGTGACGAAGGTGTGATTTTCTATATATTTCCATCAGACTGGTGTGAGAACCAAAACAAATATAGTTAGAACACATTGTTGTGAATTGGCATCAAAAATGTGATTTTTGTATATATATCAAAATTATGAATTTGAAACGTTAATTCACTAATTGATTGATGATTGTGTTGTTTGTTTATTTGTTTGTTAATTTTTGAACTGTTTAGCCTAATAGAATCAAATATTGAATTGTATTGAAAATTGGTCGCATTTGCTTGCATATACATATACTTACATTGAACAGGTCATAGCAAGGAGGCTAGAGCCGAAGAATAAAATTTGTTTGCCCGACAAATAGGTACATGTTTACTATAATTTACTGTTTTGTTTGGGTGATGATGATTTTATGAGCCTATTGGCTAGCCGGTTGGCTTTTTCTTTTTCTTTTTGAGATCAGAAGGCCTGTATGGCAATTTCGGGATTTTCCCGTGGCTCCCGGTGCAGGGGAGGTTATGGCGAAATTTTTCGAAAATTCAGGGTGTTAGCCAAATTTTTGAATTTTTGGAAAATTCTCAGAAACTGAAAAGTTAGAGAATGGAAGCCTGATCGAACGTGGAGTTCATTAATCAAACCACTTTCGACTTTGTTCCTTTTTGGGGACGAAAAGTTTTAAGTGGTGGAGATTGTAATAACCCGGAAATTCTGAACCAGTTTAATGTTTTTGGTTTGGAAAATTTAGCGAATTTTGATTATTTAAAATGAATTATTTTAAATAATATCAACGAGAAATTTATTTTGAATATAATTCGAACGTATATATTATACGCGTCGTCGTTAGAATATAAATAATTATATATAATTATAAAAGGAATTGAAAACGGCGCGGTAGTTCGATAATTCGATTTCAAACTTCAATTGAATGTACCGGGTGCAAAACAATCCGGATTTTAGCGAAACCGAAAACATTAGGATCTAATTGATAATATATTTCCAACGAATCCGATAAATCGAAATTTCATAGCGGGGATCAAAAGATATGCCTAGTTGAAAATTCTGAATAGTCGCTATGGAATTCAGGCCCTTAAAAATAGCAATTTTGCAATCGACCTCGGATTTCGACGAAACTACTTTTGTTGGGTCCGTGATGTCAAATTATTGCTAGGTTTTAAATTTCATAATTTTTCGAATCAATATGTGAGCGTGGCAAAGGACAACGCGTTTGACCAGTTTCAGTTGATTTTAATCGACTGGAAATTGGCCATTTTTCTAACGATCTCAGAATTCGACGAAACTAGTTTTGTTAGGACCGTATCGTCAATACGAAGCTAGAAAATATTTTTCAGGAATTTTTCGAGTTAGTATGTGACCCCGGTAATTTGAAATGTACGTTTAAAATTCAATATAGTGATTTAAATGTAAATTCAACGGAAACTGATCAAAACGTTCGAATCAGCTTACGATACACATCCCATTGTGTTTGGAACGGGGGTAATTAGCTAAGGACGACAGTCGGTGGGTTTGAAATGGGGTTCGAATTAAAAGGTTGCTTTATTAAAATAAATTGAATTAAATATATATATTTCTTTATAACACCCCCCTCTTTTCTTCTTCAGTCACGAGGAGAGAGAAAAATAAAAATAAAAATAAAAGTTACAGATTCCCAATCCCCTTTTCCCGCTTCCCCTTCCGCCGTTGACCTCGTCGCCTCCGCCCCAAGCACGGCGCCGGCCACCTCCATCTTCCCTTAGCCCCGATTCCCTCCCCTCTCCTTAATCGACGCGTCGGCCACCCTTACCCCAGTCGCCATCGATGTCGCCCCCATCCACCGTCGCCCTCCGCTTCACCATCCCCTCCTCCTGGCGTTGTGCGAGAGCCAGAGACCCCCCTTGTTCCGCCTCCGCCTCCATCCCATCCTCCGACCTCCATTCTCGAGCCACAAAGAACCCTAGGTGGCGGCCTCCTCTGAAAATGGCCAGATCTGGAAAACAGTAAGCTTAGCTTATTTTATTTTATATAATCAAACTTTTATTGAGCAGTAATTGGTTTTTATTTTATTTTAACAACATTGTTTACAAAAGCAGTTTTTTTATATTATTTACAGTGTTTCCAATCAGTTTATATATATTTATTATAACATTGGAAAATCAGTTTATATGTATGAAAATCAATATAGAAAAATCAGTTTTTATATTTGAAAAAGATGGGTTTTTAACTTGTAAAAAGAATTGACCTTTGAGTTAGAAAAAGAAGTGATTTTTAGGTATAAAAAGAATACGATATTAGTTTGATATAAATTCGATTTTTATATATTGAATAGCGAAATAAAAATTCGATTTTTATATATTGAACAACAAAGTAAAAATTCGATTTTTCTATATTGAATAGCAAAGTAAAAATTCGATTTTTATATATTGAATAGCATAGTAAAAATTCGATTTTTATATATTGAATAGCATTGTAAAAATTCGATTTTTATACATTGAATAGCATAGTAAAAATTCGATTTTTATATATTGAATAGCATAGTAAAAATTCGATTTTTATATATTGAATAGTGTAGTAAAAATTCGATTTTTACATATTGAATAGCGAAGTGAAAATTCGATTTTTGAATGTATGAAGCGATTATAAAAATATGATTTTAAAATTGAAAGTGAACAAATAAAAATGTGATTTTTATTTTAAAGACATCAAAATGTAAAAATGTGATTTTTACATATGTAGTGAATACGGGCAACGAATATGACAAAAATGCGATAACGATGAAGATTTCTATCAAAGAAGAGTCAAGATGATTGGATAGCTATCGGTAAGAATTTCTCACCTTTCAATTTCATTTCTATTTATATATGTATACTAGGATGCAGACGGTGTTTAGTAGCACCCGACACAATCGTCCACAGACCATGGACTTGTTTGTTTGATTGCAAAAATTAGTTAGATTATTTGATTGAAATTGAATTGTTGGGTGAAATGAATGGATTTGATTGATGTGTGAATGGCGTGGGCCTTGAAAGAACCCGTAACTTCCCCGTGAAGGAAAGCACGAATACTTTGAGAACAACACACAAAAGGACGCATACAGAAGAACATTTCATTGTTATTACAACAATTCCATCAGATACAAGAATATACAGAGTATAAATGAATAAATTACATTCGACAAATATCAGAGATTACAATAAATTACATAGCAGCGGAAAATATACAAAACACAACTGAAAGTGATACACGGATACAGAGCTTTCCGAGCATCGCTCCAGCTGTAAATCAGGACCCTGTGAGTATAAATCTGCAAAACCAAAACTACTAGCTGCCCGTGTGGAAAATAGGGGCACCCAGAGTTTAGGTTAAAACAATAAACTCCAGGTCATTCATGTGACTGGTATGAGAACTAAAACAGTTATTAATATTGGTTTTAAAGTTAGGTAAATCAAGGGACCACGCCGTATAACACGGAACGGGTTTCCTCCCAAGAATACTAGTGCATATAACAAAACAACGCCATGCTTTTTGGAAAAATGAAGCTATTATAAGACCCAGGTCCCATCACACAATGCAACGCAAGCCGGAGGATAGGGTTTTCCCTTATAATAGCCAAACATGCTTAGTACGTTTAAAACAAATCATTTGATACTATAATAAGTGTATAGTGTCAAAACAATTTCAATCATAAATATCAATCATAGGCGGCATGGGTACCATCTATCATGTCGCCATACTAGTTCTACAATTAAAACCGCAATATCACGTATTGGAAATTGGATTCTGTCATGAGCCGAGGCAAGGGGCAAGCTCCTCTCCGCGTTCGAGACACTCTAGCAATGCCTCAGGACCCCACTCTGATCCTTAGGAACCTCCAAGGCCGGTCCTCTCTTACTTTTGAGGATTAATTATTCCTGAACACACGTTTCCCGGTCCTTACAGACCTATATCCGAGGCGCCTCATATCCAACAACCACACAGGTGAAAAGTATATAAATGTCAGGGCTGGTAGGTCACTGACACCACTCTAGCTAGAAAGAAACGTCGTGCACTCCTTGGGTCCGTATCCCGTTTTTGACTCATACCGAGGTGTGAGGCTCGCGAATTCACGTTATACACAAAGCTATGCCACACAGGCCGTGCTTTGATCATCAACCACAAGACTTTGCTTTTCAACAGAAGCCTTGATCAATTGCCACTTACGCATGCCACATTGGCAATTCACTCCATGCGACTGATGTCCATCGATATACAACCTCTGAGCTCGTACGTCTCAGAGAAGGGCGTTAAGCAAGAGAATAAATTCTCCGCCGCCAAACAGATGTATATTTAATAGAGATCAATTAACACAGAATAAAATCCAATGTCAGACACACAATCCATTTACAAGTTCGTTCTGGGCCTGAACGAAACCGGAGGCACTTTCCTCGCATATCCATCCATCTCCAAGTACGTCTGGACGATCACCAACTGATTCCCTCATCCTGGGTGTACAGCCCAATCAAGATCATCAGTAATCACCCAAACGATGTGAAGACTTCCGGTCTTCAACCACCGTCTTCATCTTCGACATCTCGTCGAATCGGTTATTCAGAATGGGTATAACCCGGCCTTTCTGAATAACCCACGTATATAATAAACAAATGTTACACAAACACAACGAACGCCTCATTCCAATTCAGAATAGTCTTTTATTCACAAAATCACATTCTTAGGGAAATGTTCCCATTAATTTTATCAAAGATAAATTCTTCTAAATTTATTCCTTAATCTTCATTTGGATATCATCTCAAACTAGTCGGGATTAACGAACTACACCGAAGTAATTATTTAGTTTATTTCCCAATCCCAACCTATATATCCCATGGAGCAAAACTGGTGATACTCCGTACCTAACACCACGGTGTTATCGGTAAAATTAATTACCCTTTCACGTTCAAATCTAATTAAAGATTTAACTATCGCTTTGGAGCAAAACTGGTGGTACTCCATTCTCGATCACTTTTCAGATTTGATAATTTAAATTATCAATTCACTTTTTAATCTAATTAAAGATTCATTAAAACTCCACTTAGTTTTAATCTTCTCAAAAATCAATATTATGTCTTTAACTGGGTTAAAGAACCAATGTCTTCTAAAACACGATTCACGACAAACCCAAATCACATTTGATATTAAATACAAGGCTCTGAATAGAAAATATATCGGCTTATATTCAATATCAAATTCTGAAACTAACAAATATCGTATTGGAAATAACGATATATAACATATCTTTCAAATTCCCCAAAATAATATCTGTATAGTCACGAAATCCAACATCGAAATATCCCGAAGATAATTTCGATTCAGCTCCAGTCCAATCCACGTATTGGAAATTATCGATTATTTTCAAAATCACTTTCAAATTCAATTTATTTATTTCAAAAATAAATTGATTTTAATTCTAGTTCAAAACCAGTTCATTTCGATAAAAATCTATTTTTATCTTTTCAAATGTGGAATTTTCCAGCCCAATTTTTCCCAAATCATATATTATGATTTTACACAAATTATCGATATTTTTAATAATTTTATCAAGGCCCGTACAGTCGGTTTCCATCAACCGCTATCGAACTGCACTTACATCGACCTTTTTCGAATTTGATTTGGACATAATTCCAAATCCAACCGTTAGATTTCAAATTTCTAATATTCATTGGAAAGCTCTTTTCGATACGAACCCAACGGTTCCGGTTTTAGGAGAATCCGACGGTCGGATCTCCCGCAACGTCAATTCGAAGTCAATGGTCGAAATTCACGAACTACCGCGGCGCGGCGCGTTCTATTCAGGCCATTATATTATATATATAATATATATATAATATATATTTCGTCGATTTCGATTTAAAACGTATTTTATAAATCGTTTTAAATTCGTTTCAAAAACAATTTCAACTTTCTTTTCAATTCAAATTTTAATTCAACTTGAATTCATTTCAATTCACTTTCAATTCAATTTGAATTCGTTTTCAATTCAATTCATTGCGAAATCGTTTTCAATTCAATTCATTTCGAAATCATTTTCAATTCAATTCATTTCGAAATCGTTTTCAATTGAATTCATTTCGAAATCGTTTTCAATTCAATTCATTTCGAAATCGTTTTCAATTCAATTCATTTCGAAATCGTTTTCAATTCAACTCATTTCGAAATCGTTTTCAATTCAATTCATTTCGAAATCGTTTTCAATTTTCATTTCGAAATCGTTTTCAATTCAATTCATTTCGAAATCGTTTTCAATTCAATTCATTTCGAAATCGTTTTCAATTCAATTCATTTCGAAATCGTTTTCAATTCAATTCATTTCGAAATCGTTTTCAATTCAATTCATTTCGAAATCGTTTTCAATTTTCATTTCGAAATCGTTTTCAATTTTCATTTCGAAATCGTTTTCAATATTCATTTCGAAATCGTTTTCAATATTCATTTTAAAATGAATAAAATCGATATAAATATCGTTCACGTCAAAATGGCGCAAAACTAATCAACACGGCTTTATATTTCACTAATTCGTCATTCTATTCAACAAATGAATATTTGTTCTATTCAACACATGAATTTATATTTCTTTCAACACACGACTAATCTCAACACATGAGTACTGTCAACACCTCACTATTTTTGTTATGTAAAATATTTTATAAAACTATGGTATCTATCGTTTGATTTTAATTAGACTCCACCGTGAAGTAGATTCTAATCGTAAATATGATAAAGATGTAATTTTTATTATTTAAAATATTTCACTCAACACATGAATAGTTTCAACCCATAATCATCGTCAACACATGACTATTTTTATATTCAACACATGAATTTTCTTTTATAATATTCATTATTTTCCCGATTGGAATGAGGCCCAATCAATTACCATATAATGTTCATTATATAGATTTTCATACATCACACGTATATAATAGTATTGAAAAATAATCAACTATCAACCAAAGTGCACTACACTGTATAAGCATCAAATATAGATGTCCAACGCTTATAACAGCCTGTCAATCAATCGATCGACATATTTAATCAATCAGGATGAGTGAACTTCAAATTTCATCCGAACACCCGTGTGGGGTTTCAAACAATCAAACACAGATTTTATTTGTGCAGTTGGGCGATGTGTAAAATTTATCGACCCAATCAATATTAGTCAAATCAGTGTATATAAACAAATCAGCCGATTTGTTTATAAATATTCATTTATCCACTTTCACGTTAAAAATTATATTTTTAACGATAAAACAATTTATTTTAACACTTGAATTTCTATTCAGTTCATTTATTCAATAAAATGATATTTTTATTTTTCTAACATATTTTAGAAAATTTCGGCGGCATAACGGCACGATACTAGAAACGGGACAAGGCCTAGCCTTATCCCCGGTCTAGTGAAGGCCCACGCCATTCACACATCAATAAAATCAATTTCAATTCACCAAACAATTCAAATTTCAATCAATTAGACTAACCAACTACACAACCAAACAATTTAACAAACAAGCCATCCATGGTCTGTGGATGACGGGTGTCGGGTGCTACTAAGCACCGTCTGCATCCTAGTATATATATATATAACTAGAAAAAGAGAATTTAGAGTGAGAAGTTCTCACCGATAGCTATCCAATCATCACGACACTTCATCTATAGAAATCTTCTTCATTCTCGCCTTTTTACCATCTTCGTTGCCCGTAGTCACTACATATATAAAAATCGAATTTTTACTTCGCTATTCAATATATAAAAATCGAAGTTTTACTTTGCTATGTTATATAGATAAAAATTATATTTTTATCACGCTATTTTCTATATAAAGATTTCGCCTTTTTAAATTTAAAGATTTCGCCTTTTTAAATTTAAAGATTTCACCTTTTTAAATTTTACCACTTTATCTCAACGTAGATAAAATAAAAATCAGATTTTTATTTCGTTACATACACAAGGATGATATTTTAATATTCTCAATCTCATAAAGATTACATCTTTAATACTTTTAAAAATATAAAAATCATATTTTTACTTCTTCTACTTAATAAAGATCATATTTTTAATACTTTAAAAATATAAAAATCATATTTTTATTACTTTAAAAATATAAAAATCATTTTTTGATTATCTTCCTTATATAAAAATTATATTTTTACTTCACTACTCCTCTCAAAATATCGTCTTTTATGTTTTAAAAATATCGTCTTTTATGTTTTAAAAATATTGTCTTTTATGTTTTAAAAATATCGTCTTTTATGTTTTAAAAATATCGTCTTTTATGTTTTAAAAATATCATCTTTTATGTTTTAAAAATATCGTCTTTTATGTTTTAAAAATCAAATCTTTTAGGTTTTAAAAATCAAATCTTTTAGGTTTTAAAAATCAAATTCTGAAAAATAACTAATAAAGTAAATAGGGTATATAAATAAAAACAAAATTAACAAAAAAAAAAACTTACAGTGTTCGATAAGGGGGGGGGAGGCGCGCTCGAGTTCAGGAGGGGGCTGCGGTGCCTGGCGTCGGTCGTGGTGGCCACAGGGGGTCGGGCGTCGCAGGCGAAGGGAAGGGGAGGAGGAAGAAGAAAGGAGGCGGGGCGTTGCGTCGATGGGTTCTTCGGTGCTAGAGAGGGCGAGTGCGAGGGAAGAGGTTCACGCGAGGGAGGAGAGAGACCCTGGCGGAGGGCGCCGCCTTCAGCGGTGGCAGCGGCGGTGGAGGAGGCCGCTCCGCCCCTCCGTCCTCCTCGTTCTTTTTTTTTTTTTTCGAAATGAAAAGAGATCGGGGGGGGGGGGGGCTGGTTAAGGGAAGAGGGGTTTTTATTTTTTTATTATTTATTATTATTTTATTTTGCAAAAAGTTGACTTTCACTTACGACCTCGAAACGAGGCCCACCGCCTATCGTCTATAGCGTTTTACCCCCATTCCGAAGACAATGGGATATGTATCGTAGGCTGATTTGGCTGTTACAATCAGTTTCTGTTAAATTTACATTTAAATCACTTTATTGAATTTTAAACGTACATTTCAAATTCTCGGGGTCTCATACTAATTCTAAAAATTATCGAAAAATATTTTCTAGCTTCGTATTGACGATACGGTCCTAACAAAACTAGTTTCGTCGAATTCTGAGACCGTTGGAAAAATGGCCAATTTCCAGTCGATTAAAATCAACTGAAATGGTCAAAACACGTTTTCCTTTGCCACGCTCACCTATTGATTCGAAAAATTATGAAATTTGAAACCTAGCAACAACTTTACACTGCGGATCCAACAAAAGTGGTTTTGTCGAAATCCGAGGTCGTTTGCAAAATGTCCATTTTTTAGGGCCTGAATTCCATAGCGACTATTCAAAATTTTCAACTGGACAAAACTTTTGATTCCCGCTATGAAATTTTGATCATTCGGATTCGTTGGAAAGATATTATCAATTAGATCCTATTATTTTTTGTTTCGCTAAAATCCGGATTGTTTTGCACCCGATACATTCAATTGAAGTTTGAAATCGAATTATCGAACTACCGCCTCATTTTCAATTCCTTTTATAATTATATATAATTATTTATATTCTAACGACGACGTATATAATATATACGTTCGAATTATATTCAAAATAAATTTCTCGTCGATATTATTTAAAATAATCCATTTTAAATAATTAAAATTCGCTAAAATTGCCAAAATAAAAATTTTAAACTAGCCTAGATTTTGCGGGTTATTACAATCTCCCCCACTTAAAACTTTTCGTCCCCGAAAAGGAATAAAGTCGATAGTGGTTTGATCAATAAGCTCTACATTCGGTCTGGCTTCCATTCTCCAACTTTTCAGTTTCTGAGAATTTTCAATTCTTCAAAAATTTGGCTAACACCCTAAATTTTCGAAAAATTTCGCCATAACCTCCCCTGCACCGGGAGCATCGGGGAATTTCAAATAGCTTCCCCGGTCCTTCAGATCTCAAAAAGAAAAAGAAAAAGCCAAGCGGCTAGCCAATAGGCTCACAAAATCATCATCACCCAAACAAAACAGGAAATTATGTAGTAAACATGTACCTATTTGTCGGGCAAACAAATTTTATTCTTCGGCTCTAGCCTCCTTGCTATGACCTGTTCAATGTAAGTATAGGTATATGCAAGCAAATGCGACCAATTTTCAATATAGTTCAAAATTTTATTCTATTAGGCATAGTGGTTAAAAATTGTCAAACAAATAAACAAACAACTCAAACATCAATCAATTAGTGGATTAGAGTTTCAAATTCATAAATTTTGATAGATATATAAAAAATCATGTTTTGATGCCAATTCACAACAATGTGTTATAGCTATATAAGTTTTGGTTCTCACACCAGTCTAAAGGAAATATATAGATATCACACCTTCGAAACACGAAAATAAATACTGGTGATGGCGCGCCATCATCAGAATCATGTCCGGGCGACTAGAGTGTGATTCTATATCTATCCAGTATATTAAAACTTCAAATATATGTTCATGACGCGTATATGCAAAACCTTTATATACTGGATTGTCCATATTCAAAATAAATAAATATTCAAATACGTAAAAAGCGATTTCAATTTTTAAAAACAAAATTGTTTTCATTTGAAAAATATACTCTTCACACTCGTTCTAGGATACTACTGATCCTATCTCTAACGAGTCATTCTAATTGGATATTACTAATCCAATATCTGATGAATTCTTTCGTATGGTTCTAATGTGTCTTGTTCTCGAGCTCTGTAAACCAAAGCTCCGATACCACTGAAAGAACCCGTAATTTCCCCGTGAAGGAAAGCACGAATACTTTGAGAACAACACACAAAAGGACGCATACAGAAGAACATTTCATTGTTATTACAACAATTCCATCAGATACAAGAATATACAGAGTATAAATGAATAAATTACATTCGACAAATATCAGAGATTACAATAAATTACATAGCAGCGGAAAATATACAAAACACAACTGAAAGTGATACACGGATACAGAGCTTTCCGAGCATCGCTCCAGCTGTAAATCAGGACCCTGTGAGTATAAATCTGCAAAACCAAAACTACTAGCTGCCCGTGTGGAAAATAGGGGCACCCAGAGTTTAGGTTAAAACAATAAACTCCAGGTCAGTCATGTGACTGGTGTGAGAACTAAAACAGTTATTAATATTGGTTTTAAAGTTAGGTAAATCAAGGGACCACGCCGTATAACACGGAACGGGTTTCCTCCCAAGAATACTAGTGCATATAACAAAACTACGCCATGCTTTTTGGAAAAATGAAGCTATTATAAGACCCAGGTCCCATCACACAATGCAACGCAAGCCGGAGGATAGGGTTTTCCCTTATAATAGCCAAACATGCTTAGTACGTTTAAAACAAATCATTTGATACTATAATAAGTGTATAGTGTCAAAACAATTTCAATCATAAATATCAATCATAGGCGGCATGGGTACCATCTATCATGTCGCCATACTAGTTCTACAATTAAAACCGCAATATCACGTATTGGAAATTGGATTCCGTCATGAGCCGAGGCAAGGGGCAAGCTCCTCTCCGCGTTCGAGACACACTAGCAATGCCTCAGGACCCCACTCTGATCCTTTGGAACCTCCAAGGCCGGTCCTCTCTTAGTTTTGAGGATTAATTATTCCTGAACACACGTTTCCCGGTCCTTACAGACCTATATCCGAGGCGCCTCATATCCAACAACCACACAGGTGAAAAGTATATAAATGTCAGGGCAGGTAGGTCACTGACACCACCCTAGCTAGAAAGAAACGTCGTGCACTCCTTGGGTCCGTATCCCGTTTTTGACTCATACCGAGGTGTGAGGCTCACGAATTCACGTTATACACAAAGCTATGCCACACAGGCCGTGCTTTGATCATCAACCACAAGACTTTGCTTTTCAATAGAAGCCTTGATCAATTGCCACTTACGCATGCCACATTGGCAATTCACTCCATGCGACTGATGTCCATCGATATACAACCTCTGAGCTCGTACGTCTCAGAGAAGGGCGTTAAGCAAGAGAATAAATTCTCCGCCGCCAAACAGATGTATATTTAATAGAGATCAATTAACACAGAATAAAATCCAATGTCAGACACACAATCCATTTACAAGTTCGTTCTGGGCCTGAACGAAACCGGAGGCACTTTCCTCGCATATCCATCCATCTCCAAGTACGTCTGGACGATCACCAACTGATTCCCTCATCCTGGGTATACAGCCCAATCAAGATCATCAGTAATCACCCAACGATGTTAAGACTTCCGGTCTTCAACCACCGTCTTCATCTTCGACATCTCGTCGAATCGGTTATTCAGAATGGGTATAACCCGGCCTTTCTGAATAACCCATGTATATAATAAACAAATGTTACACAAACACAACGAACGCCTCATTCCAATTCAGAATAGTCTTTTATTCACAAAATCACATTCTTAGGGAAATGTTCCCATTAATTTTATCAAAGATAAATTCTTCTAAATTTATTCCTTAATCTTCCTTTGGATATCATCTCAAACTAGTCGGGATTAACGAACCACACCGAAGTAATTATTTAGTTTATTTCCCAATCCCAACCTATATATCCCATGGAGCAAAACTGGTGATACTCCATACCTAACACCACGGTGTTATCGGTAAAATTAATTACCCTTTCACGTTCAAATCTAATTAAAGATTTAACTATCGCTTTGGAGCAAAACTGGTGGTACTCCATTCTCGATCACTTTTCAGATTTGATAATTTAAATTATCAATTCACTTTTTAATCTAATTAAAGATTCATTAAAACTCCACTTAGTTTTAATCTTCTCAAAAATCAATATTATGTCTTTAACTGGGTTAAAGAACCAATGTCTTCTAAAACACGATTCACGACAAACCCAAATCACATTTGATATTAAATACAAGGCTCTGAATAGAAAATATATCGGCTTATATTTAATATCAAATTCTGAAACTAACAAATATCGTATTGGAAATAACGATATATAACATATCTTTCAAATTCCCCAAAACAATATCTGTATAGTCACGAAATCCAACATCGAAATATCCCGAAGATAATTTCGATTCAGCTCCAGTCCAATCCACGTATTGGAAATTATCGATTATTTTCAAAATCACTTTCAAATTCAATTTATTTATTTCAAAAATAAATTGATTTTAATTCTAGTTTAAAACCAGTTCATTTCGATAAAAATCTATTTTTATCTTTTCAAATGTGGAATTTTCCAGCCCAATTTTTCCCAAATCATATATTATGATTTTACACAAATTATCGATATTTTTAATAATTTTATCAAGGCCCGTACAGTCGATTTCCATCAACGGCTATCAAACTGCACTTACAGCGACCTTTTTCGAATTTGATTTGGACATAATTCCAAATCCAACCGTTAGATTTCAAATTTCTAATATTCATTGGAAAGCTCTTTTCGATACGAACCCAACGGTTCTGGTTTTAGGAGAATCTGACGGTCGGATCTCCCGCAACATCAATTCGAAGTCAATGGTCGAAATTCACGAACTACCGCGGCGCGGCGCGTTCTATTCAGGCCATTATATTATATATATAATATATATAATATATATTTCGTCGATTTCTATTTAAAACGTATTTTATAAATCGTTTTAAATTCGTTTCAAAAACAATTTCAACTTTCTTTTCAATTCAAATTTTAATTCAACTTGAATTCATTTCAATTCACTTTCAATTCAATTTGAATTCGTTTTCAATTCAATTCATTTCGAAATCGTTTTCAATTCAATTCATTTCGAAATCGTTTTCAATTCAATTCATTTCGAAATCGTTTTCAATTCAATTCATTTCGAAATCGTTTTCAATTCAACTCATTTCGAAATCGTTTTCAATTCAACTCATTTCGAAATCGTTTTCAATTCAATTTTCATTTCGAAATCGTTTTCAATTTTCATTTCGAAATCGTTTTCAATTCAATTCATTTCGAAATCGTTTTCAATTCAGTTCATTTCGAAATCGTTTTCAATTCAATTCATTTCGAAATCGTTTTCAATTCAATTCATTTCGAAATCGTTTTCAATTCAATTCATTTCGAAATCGTTTTCAATTTTCATTTCGAAATCGTTTTCAATTTTCATTTCGAAATCGTTTTCAATATTCATTTCGAAATCGTTTTCAATATTCATTTTAAAATGAATAAAATCGATATAAATATCGTTCACGTCAAAATGGCGCAAAACTAATCAACACGGCTTTATATTTCACTAATTCGTCATTCTATTCAACAAATGAATATTTGTTCTATTCAACACATGAATTTATATTTCTTTCAACACACGACTAATCTCAACACATGAGTACTGTCAACACCTCACTATTTTTGTTATGTAAAATATTTTATAAAACTATGGTATCTATCGTTTGATTTTAATTAGACTCCACCGTGAAGTAGATTCTAATCGTAAATATGATAAAGATGTAATTTTTATTATTTAAAATATTTCACTCAACACATGAATAGTTTCAACCCATAATCATCGTCAACACATGACTATTTTTATATTCAACACATGAATTTTCTTTTATAATATTCATTATTTTCCCGATTGGAATGAGGCCCAATCAATTACCATATAATGTTAATTATATAGATTTTCATACATCACACGTATATAATAGTGTTGAAAAATAATCAACTATCAACCAAAGTGCACTACACTGTATAAGCATCAAATATAGATGTCCAACGCTTATAACAGCCTGTCAATCAATCGATCGACATATTTAATCAATCAGGATGAGTGAACTTCAAATTTCATCCCAACACCCGTGTGGGGTTTCAAACAATCAAACACAGATTTTATTTGTGCAGTTGGGCGATGTGTAAAATTTATCGACCCAATCAATATTAGTCAAATCAGTGTATATAAACAAATCGGCCGATTTGTTTATAAATATTCATTTATCCACTTTCACGTTAAAAATTATATTTTTAACGATAAAACAATTTATTTTAACACTTGAATTTCTATTCAGTTCATTTATTCAATAAAATGATATTTTTATTTTTCTAACATATTTTAGAAAATTTCGGCGGCATAACGACACGATACTGGAAACGGGACAAGGCCTAGCCTTATCCCCGGTCTAGTGAAGGCCCACGCCATTCACACATCAATCAAATCAATTTCAATTCACCAAACAATTCAAATTTCAATCAATTAGACTAACCAACTACACAACCAAACAATTTAACAAACAAGCCATCCATGGTCTGTGGATGACGGGTGTCGGGTGCTACTAAGCACCGTCTGCATCCTAGTATATATATATATAACTAGAAAAAGAGAATTTAGAGTGAGAAGTTCTCACCGATAGCTATCCAATCATCACGACACTTCATCTATAGAAATCTTCTTCATTCTCGCCTTTTTACCATCTTCGTTGCCCGTAGTCACTACATATATAAAAATCGAATTTTTACTTCGCTATTCAATATATAAAAATCGAAGTTTTACTTTGCTATGTTATATAGATAAAAATTATATTTTTATCACGCTATTTTCTATATAAAGATTTCGCCTTTTTAAATTTAAAGATTTCGCCTTTTTAAATTTAAAGATTTCACCTTTTTAAATTTAAAGATTTCACCTTTTTAAATTTTACCACTTTATCTCAACGTAGGTAAAATAAAAATCAGATTTTTATTTCGTTACATACACAAGGATGATATTTTAATATTCTCTATCTCATAAAGATTACATTTTTAATACTTTTAAAAATATAAAAATCATATTTTTACTTCTTCTACTTAATAAAGATCATATTTTTAATTCTTTAAAAATATAAAAATCATATTTTTATTACTTTAAAAATATAAAAATCATATTTTGATTATCTTCCTTATATAAAAATTATATTTTTACTTCACTACTCCTCTCAAAATATCGTCTTTTATGTTTTAAAAGTATCGTCTTTTATGTTTTAAAAATATCGTCTTTTTTGTTTTAAAAATATCGTCTTTTATGTTTTAAAAATCAAATCTTTTAGGTTTTAAAAATCAAATCTTTTAGGTTTTAAAAATCAAATTCTGAAAAATAACTTATAAAGTAAATAGGGTATATAAATAAAAACAAAATTAACAAAAAAAACTTACAGTGTTCGATAAGGGGGGGGGGAAGGCGCGCTCGAGTTCAGGAGGGGGCTGCGGTGCCTGGCGTCGGTCGTGGTGGCCACAGGGGGTCGGGCGTCGCAGGCGAAGGGAAGGGGAGGAGGAAGAAGAAAGGAGGCGGGGCGTTGTGTCGATGGGTTCTTCGGTGCTGGAGAGGGCGAGTGGGAGGGAAGAGGTTCACGCGAGGGAGGAGAGAGACCCTGGCGGAGGGCGCCGCCTTCAGCGGTGGCAGCGGCGGTGGAGGAGGCCGCTCCGCCCCTCCGTCCTCCTCGTTCTTTTTTTTTTTTATTTTTTATGTTCGAAATGAAAAGAGATCAAGGGGGGGGGGGCTGGTTAAGGGAAGAGGGGTTTTTATTTTTTTTATTATTTATTATTATTTTATTTTGCAAAAAGTTGACTTTCACTTACGACCTCGAAACGAGGCCCACCGCCTGTCGTCTATAGCGTTTTACCCCCATTCCGAACACAATGGGATATGTATCGTAGGCTGATTTGGCTGTTACAATCAGTTTCTGTTAAATTTACATTTAAATCACTTTATTGAATTTTAAACGTACATTTCAAATTCTCGGGGTCTCATACTAATTCTAAAAATTCTCGAAAAATATTTTCTAGCTTCGTATTGACGATACGGTCCTAACAAAACTAGTTTCGTCGAATTCTGAGACCGTTGGAAAAATGGCCAATTTCCAGTCGATTAAAATCAACTTAAATGGTCAAAACACGTTTTCCTTTGCCACGCTCACCTATTGATTCAAAAAACTATGAAATTTGAAACCTAGCAATAACTTTACACTGCGGATCCAACAAAAGTGGTTTCGTCGAAATCCGAGGTCGTTTGCAAAATGTCCATTTTTAAGGGCCTGAATTCCATAGCGACTATTCAGAATTTTCAACTGGACAAAACTTTTGATTCCCGCTATGAAATTTTGATCTTTCGGATTCGTTGGAAAGATATTATCAATTAGATCCTATTATTTTTTGTTTCGCTAAAATCCGGATTGTTTTGCACCCGGTACATTCAATTGAAGTTTGAAATCGAATTATCGAACTACCGCGCCATTTTCAATTCCTTTTATAATTATATATAATTATTTATATTCTAACGACGACGTATATAATATATACGTTCGAATTATATTCAAAATAAATTTCTCGTCGATATTATTTAAAATAATCCATTTTAAATGAGACGACCCGATTTCCCGTTCTCACGGAAACAAGGTTATCTTTGGAATATAACACAGAAACATATAATAGCGGAACAGAATTAAATAAATACACCAGATAATGAACAACAAAATATACTGGATAAAGTAATCATCAGAGTTACACAGTATACAGGATCTTACTTAGTACAAATACAGTTCAGCTATACATAAATGTCTACAGCGGAAATAAACAAAATATGTACAGTAGGAGCTGAACAGCATAAAAAGAAATAAATGATAGAATCCATCTTCAGCTCCAGCTATCCAGAAAGAACCAGCTAAACCTGAATACAAGGCTGCCCGTGTAGAAAAAGGGGCACCCGAGTTTGAGAGTGAAACAAACTACGAGTCAGTCATGGGACTGGTATGAGAAATCCACTCAACACATATATATAATTGGCTAATCACAGGACCACGCCACTTTCGTGGAACGGGTTTACTCCATTGGATCACCAGTGCTTTAAAACAAATCTTTCTTTTAAACATCGCTATGCTTTTTATAAAAATGAAGCCGTTATAAGACTCAGTTCCCATCACACAATGCAACGCAAACCGGAGGATAGAGTTTTTACCTTATAACGGCCAAGATATGCTTGATACGAATAAAACAAAGGCATTTGATATTATTGCTAGTGTTTATATGTTTTGAAAACAATTTCAAATCATAACTATCAATCATAGACGGCATGGGTACCATATATCATGTCGCCATATATATATACAATCAAAACCGCACGATCACGTATTTGGAAATTGGATTTCCGTCATGAACCAAGGCAAAAGATAGTCCTTACCGAATTCGAGACGCTCTAGCCCGCCCCTCAGGATCAGAGCTCGAGTGACCCTTGGATCGTCAGGGCCGGTCCACCGATGTGGATTAAAATTCCTGAACACTGCGTTTCCCCGCCCTTTGGGGCGTAAACGAGCCAACGAATGACTCCATCGGACCCGGATCGTCCGATCAAACCGAGGCGCCTCGCAACAGCAACAACCACATAGGTGAAAAGTATATAAATGTCAGGGCTGGTAGGTCACTGACACCACCCTAACTAGAAAGAAACGCATGTCCTCCCTGAGGTCCTTCCTCCCGTTTTAGGCTCAAACCGGGGTGTGAGGCTCGCGAATTCACGTTATACACAAAGCTACGCCACACAGGCGGTGCTTTGATCATCACCACAAGACTTTGCTTTTCAACAGAAGTCCTGATCACTGCATCTTAGCATGCCACACAGGCAATTCATGCCATGCGATTGATGTCCATCGATATACAACCTCTGAGCTCGTACGTCTCAGAGAAGGGCGTTAAGCAAAAGAATAAATTCTCCGCCGCCAAACAGATGTATATTTAACAGAAATCAATCAACACAGAATAAACTCCAATGTCAAACACACAGTCCATTTACAAGTCCGTTCTGGGTCTGAACGAAACCGGAGGCACTAAATACCTCGCAAACCCATCGATCACCACGTACGTCTGGACGATCACCACTCATTATCCATATTTCGGGATGCCTCCCAATCAGGACTTCGGTTACCATCCAAACGAGGTGAAGATCTCCAGTCTTCGACCATCGTCTTCATCTTCGAATTTCAATCGTCGGTCGATTATTCGAAATGAGAATTAACTCGGCCTTTCCAAATAATTCACGTATATTTAGAATTTCAAATCGATTTATTTCAATGGTTAAATTATTCGACAACACCAATTGTGTTCTTTAATGTAATTTTCACACCAAACACATTCAACCATCAAAAGCCACACCAATCAAGCAAATTCAGTTTATTTCCATTCCATATCGTTTATGGTATTTTATAACTATTTATCGCTATTTTTATTTATTTTAAAATAGCCATTTTATTCAAAACGACGCTTCGGGCCATAAGGCGGTCGTGGCGCCGTTTTTCTTCAGATTTGATTTACACATATCTGAAAATCTAACCGTTGGATCTTCACAAAATTTACATCATTAGAAAGGTCTTTTCAAAACGAACCCAACGGTTCCAGTTTCGGGAAAATCCGACGGTCGGATCTCCCGGTACAATCGTTTGAAATTTCGATTTCAAAATACGAACTGCAGCGTCGTTATTCGATTAAATATAATTATATTTATATATATAAATAAATATAATCGTTTCTGGCGCTGTTTTTCTTCAGAATTGAATTAAACATTCCAGACAATCCAACCGTTGGATTTTTACAAGGTTGGTGCCGTTGGAAAGATTATTCCAAGGCGAACCCGACGGTTGAGGTTTCGGGAAAATCCAATGGTCGGATTTCCCGCACTAGTCGTTTGAAATCACGGTTTCGAAATACGAACTGCACGGCTTCGTTTCGTTTTAATTTTATTTATATTTATATATTTATATATTTATATAAATATAGTTCATTCAACAATTTCAATATCGTTTTCACTTCAAATATTTTTCTAACACCTTAAATTTTGGAAAAATTTCGCCATAACCTCCCCTGCACCGGGAGCATCGGGAAATCGCAAATAGCGTTCCCGGTCCTTCTAATCTCAAAAAGAAAAAGAAAAAGCCAAGCGGCTAGCCAACAGGCTCAAAATCATCACCCAAACAAATCAGTAAATGTGTACCTATTTGTCGGGCACAAAATTTTATTCCTCTTCTCTAGCCCCTTTGCTATAACCTGTTCAATGAATATGCATATACATATATATACAGTTCTTATCATTTATCCTTTTCTATTCAACTTCATATTTGATTTCTGTTTGGTTTAAAGACACCATTTATTCTAATGTTACATACATAGGTGCAAATCATTTCATTAGCTAATTAATGAATATTTCATCTCATATATGTTTATTTTGAACAAGTGGCTATTTTTAACACTTCACATTTCAACGATTTATGCATACAATAAAAATGTGATTTTTATTGTAAAACAATTCATTTCAAAACACTATTTTTCTATATAGTTCATATAGTCGATAAAAGGTGATTTTTATTATCAAACAATTTATTTCAAAATATGAATACCATTCAACACATGAATTTCTAATCAACGAATGAATATCAATTCAACACATGAATGTTTTCTATAGTTTCTATATATAGATAAAAATGTGATTTTTATTATCGAACAATTTATTCCAAAATATGAATACCATTCAACACATGAATTTCTAAACAACGAATGAATATCAATTCAACACATGAATGTTTTCAATAGTTTTTATATATAGATAAAAATGTGATTTTTATTATCGAACAACTTATTTCAAAATATGAATACCATTCAACACATGAATTTCTAAACAACGAATGAATATCAATTCAACACATGAATGTTTTCAATAGTTTAAGCAAATGAAAATAATTCAAACACACAAATATTATTCAAAATTTCGGCAGCATAACGGCAGGGTAGTTACACCGGCACCGTCCCTAGTACGGCTCCTCGCTCTACCTTAAAACCTCGCGGTTTTTGACAATGGGAATCATGCATCTAGTTCGCACGCAGGCGGCATGTATATATTTATTTCATTTCCACAAACTAATCCTATGTGGTTTCAACCAAATATTTCACAACCACAAATGGGTATTTTTCAACCTCAATCAACCAATATCAATCACAAACAATCCCAAACAATCATTCAATTTTCACAACAATTTCAACCAATAAATATCGTCCATGGTTTGTGGACGAGGGGCGTATATATATATATATATATATATATATATATATATATATATATATATATATATATATATATATATATATATAGCAATTCACTTTCATTTCACACACATATATTTACATTTTTAAATCAGAAATCTCACCAATAGCTATCCAACTGCACGATTCTTCCTTTATAGAAATCTTCGCCTTTTGTCGCTTTCGCCCGTATTCTCTACACGTGTAAAAATCGAATTTTTACTATGCTATTCAATATATAAAAATCGAATTTTGACTTCGCTATTCAATATATAAAAATCTGATTTTTGACTAAAGAAATCAGTTTTTCTTTTTATAGAAAGTCAGTTTTTATTTTCTTCAAAAATCAGTTTTTCTTTGCTTTTAAAAAATCAGTTTTCTTTGCTTTTAAAAATAAAAACCAGTTTAAAAATTCTTTTATAAAAATCTGTTTTATACTTTTATTTAAAAATTCTGTTTTTTACATTCTTTTATAAAAATGCAGTTTTTACTTTTTTTAAAAATTTCAGTTTTAACTCTATAAAAATTTCATTTTTACTTTATAAAAATTTCAGTTTTAACTTTATCAAAATTTCAGTTTTAACTTTATAAAAATTTCAGTTTTAACTCTATAAAAATTTCAGTTTTACTTTATAAAAATTTCAGTTTTACTTTATAAAAATTTCAGTTTTAACTTTATAAAAATTTCAGTTTTTACTTTATAAATAAATCAGTTTAAAATTCTTTTATAAAAACAGTTCATATAAAATAAAAATAAAATAAATAAAAACAAACTTACAGGGGGGGTTTCGCAGACGTCGGAGGCTTCTTCCAGGGGGCGGCGTCGATGTCGGCAGCAGGAGGGTGGAGCGATGGCTTCGGGTTTCGAGAGGGGCGGCTTCTTGCTTCGAGGCGCTTGGGTCTTCGATCGAGGGAAGGGGGGCGAGGTCTACGTCGGCGTCGATCGTGCGAGGAGGGGGGGCGGCTGCTCGATAGGCGTAGGGTTTTTTTTTTTTTTTATTCTGGTTGTAATCGAATGAGGGGGGGGGGGCCAAGCAGGAGATAAGGAGGGAAAGTATATATATATATATTTATTATTTAATTATTAAATTTCGCAAAAGGTTGACTTTTACATATGACCTCGAAACGAGGCCCACCGCCTGTCGTCCATAGCGTTTTACCCCCATTCCGAACACAATGGGATACGTATCGCAAGCTGATTTGATCGTTACAATCAGTTTCCTTTTGAATTTACATTTAAATCACTATATTGAATTTTAAACGCACATTTCAAATTACCGGGGTCACATACTAACTAGAAAAATTCTAGAAAAATATTTTCTAGCTTCGTATCAACGATACGGTCCTAACAAAACTAGTTTCGTCGAATTCTGAGACCGTTTGAAAAATGGCCAATTTCCAGTCGATTAAAATCAACGAAAACTGGTCAAACGCGTTTTCTTTTGCCACGCTCACATATTGATTCGAAAAATTATGAAATTTGAAATCTAGCAATAACTTGACCCTGCGGATCCAACAAAAGTGGTTTCGTCGAAATCCGAGGTCATTTGCAAAATGTCCATTTTTAAGGGCCTGAATTCCATAGCGACTATTCAGAATTTTCAACTGGACATATCTTTTGATTCTCGCTATCAAATTTCGATTGGTCGAATTCGTTAGAAAGATATTCACTAACAGATTTAAATATTTTTTGTTTCACTAAAATCCGGATTGTTTTGCACCCGGTATATTCAATTGAAGTTAGAAATCGAATTATCGAACTACCGCGCCATTTTCAATTCTATATATAATTATAATTAATTATATTCGTTTTCAAATGTCGATTCCAACTCAGTTTTCATCGCCATTATTTAAAATATTTATTTTAAATATTTAAAATCCATTATTTTAGCCAATTTAAAAATTTTTAAATTGGTTCAGATTTTCTGGGTCGTTACACTAAATAATTAAAATTCGCTAAAATTGCCAAAATAAAAAATTTAAACTGGCCCAGATTTTGCGGGTTATTACAATCTCCCCCACTTAAAACTTTTCGTCCCCGAAAAGGAATAAAGTCGAAAGTGGTTTGATCAATAAGCTCTACATTCGGTCTGGCTTCCATTCTCCAACTTTTCAGTTTTTGAGAATTTTCAATTCTTCAAAAATTTGGCTAACACCCTAAATTTTCGAAAAATTTCGCCGTAACCTCCCCTGCACCGGGAGCATCGGGGAATTTCAAATAGCTTCCCCGGTCCTTCAGATCTCAAAAAGAAAAAGAAAAAGCCAAGCGGCTAGCCAATAGGCTCACAAAATCATCATCACTCAAACAAAACAGGAAATTATGTAGTAAACATGTACCTATTTGTCGGGCAAACAAATTTTATTCTTCGGCTCTAGCCTCCTTGCTATGACCTGTTCAATGTAAGTATAGGTATATGCAAGCAAATGCGACCAATTTTCAATATAGTTCAAAATTTGATTCTATTAGGCATAGTGGTTAAAAATTGTCAAACAAATAAACAAACAACTCAAACATCAATCAATTAGTGGATTAGAGTTTCAAATTCATAAATTTTGATAGATATATAAAAAATCATGTTTTGATGCCAATTCACAACAATGTGTTATAGCTAAATAAGTTTTGGTTCTCACACCAGTCTAAAGGAAATATATAGATATCACACCTTCGAAACACGAAAATAAATACTGGTGATGGCGCGCCATCATCAGAATCATGTCCGGGCGACTAGAGTGTGATTCTATATCTATCCAGTATATTAAAACTTCGAATATATGTTCATGACGCGTATATGCAAAACCTTTATATACTGGATTGTCCATATTCAAAATAAATAAATATTCAAATACGTAAAAAGCGATTTCAATTTTTAAAAACAAAATTGTTTTCATTTGAAAAATATACTCTTCACACTCGTTCTAGGATACTACTGATCCTATCTCTAACGAGTCATTCTAATTGGATATTACTAATCCAATATCTGATGAATTCTTTCGTATGGTTCTAATGTGTCTTATTCTCGAGCTCTGTAAACCAAAGCTCCGATACCACTGAAAGAACCCGTAATTTCCCCGTGAAGGAAAGCACGTATACTTTGAGAACAACACACAAAAGGACGCATACAGAAGAACATTTCATTGTTATTACAACAATTCCATCAGATACAAGAATATACAGAGTATAAATGAATAAATTACATTCGACAAATATCAGAGATTACAATAAATTACATAGCAGCGGAAAATATACAAAACACAACTGAAAGTGATACACGGATACAGAGCTTTCCGAGCATCGCTCCAGCTGTAAATCAGGACCCTGTGAGTATAAATCTGCAAAACCAAAACTACTAGCTGCCCGTGTGGAAAATAGGGGCACCCAGAGTTTAGGTTAAAACAATAAACTCCAGGTCAGTCATGTGACTGGTGTGAGAACTAAAACAGTTATTAATATTGGTTTTAAAGTTAGGTAAATCAAGGGACCACGCCGTATAACACGGAACGGGTTTCCTCCCAAGAATACTAGTGCATATAACAAAACTACGCCATGCTTTTTGGAAAAATGAAGCTATTATAAGACCCAGGTCCCATCACACAATGCAACGCAAGCCGGAGGATAGGGTTTTCCCTTATAATAGCCAAACATGCTTAGTACGTTTAAAACAAATCATTTGATACTATAATAAGTGTATAGTGTCAAAACAATTTCAATCATAAATATCAATCATAGGCGGCATGGGTACCATCTATCATGTCGCCATACTAGTTCTACAATTAAAACCGCAATATCACGTATTGGAAATTGGATTCCGTCATGAGCCGAGGCAAGGGGCAAGCTCCTCTCCGCGTTCGAGACACTCTAGCAATGCCTCAGGACCCCACTCTGATCCTTTGGAACCTCCAAGGCCGGTCCTCTCTTACTTTTGAGGATTAATTATTCCTGAACACACGTTTCCCGGTCCTTACAGACCTATATCCGAGGCGCCTCATATCCAACAACCACACAGGTGAAAAGTATATAAATGTCAAGGCTGGTAGGTCACTGACACCACCCTAGCTAGAAAGAAACGTCGTGCACTCCTTGGGTCCGTATCCCGTTTTTGACTCATACCGAGATGTGAGGCTCACGAATTCACGTTATACACAAAGCTATGCCACACAGGCCGTGCTTTGATCATCAACCACAAGACTTTGCTTTTCAACAGAAGCCTTGATCAATTGCCACTTACGCATGCCACATTGGCAATTCACTCCATGCGACTGATGTCCATCGATATACAACATCTGAGCTCGTACGTCTCAGAGAAGGGCGTTAAGCAAGAGAATAAATTCTCCGCCGCCAAACAGATGTATATTTAATAGAGATCAATTAACACAGAATAAAATCAAATGTCAGACACACAATCCATTTACAAGTTCGTTCTGGGCCTGAACGAAACCGGAGGCACTTTCCTCGCATATCCATCCATCTCCAAGTACGTCTGGATGATCACCAACTGATTCCGTCATCCAGGGTGTACAGCCCAATCAAGATCATCAGTAATCACCCAAACGATGTGAAGACTTCCGGTCTTCAACCACCATCTTCATCTTCGACATCTCGTCGAATCGGTTATTCAGAATGGGTATAACCCAGCCTTTCTGAATAACCCACGTATATAATAAACAAATGTTACACAAATACAACGAACGCCTCATTCCAATTCAGAATAGTCTTTTATTCACAAAATCACATTCTTAGGGAAATGTTCCCATTAATTTTATCAAAGATAAATTCTTCTAAATTTATTCCTTAATCTTCCTTTGGATATCATCTCAAACTAGTCGGGATTAACGAACCACACCGAAGTAATTATTTAGTTTATTTCCCAATCCCAACCTATATATCCCATGGAGCAAAACTGGTGATACTCCGTACCTAACACCACGGTGTTATCGGTAAAATTAATTACCCTTTCACGTTCAAATCTAATTAAAGATTTAACTATCGCTTTGGAGCAAAACTGGTGGTACTCCATTCTCGATCACTTTTCAGATTTGATAATTTAAATTATCAATTCACTTTTTAATCTAATTAAAGATTCAAGGCCCGTACAGTCGATTTCCATCAACGGCTATCGAACTGCACTTACAGCGACCTTTTTCGAATTTGATTTGGACATAATTCCAAATCCAACCGTTAGATTTCAAATTTCTAATATTCATTGGAAAGCTCTTTTCGATACGAACCCAACGGTTCCGGTTTTAGGAGAATCCGACGGTCGGATCTCCCGCAACGTCAATTCGAAGTCAATGGTCGAAATTCACGAACTACCGCGGCGCGGCGCGTTCTATTCAGGCCATTATAATATATATATAATATATATTTCGTCGATTTCTATTTAAAACGTATTTTATAAATCGTTTTAAATTCGTTTCAAAAACAATTTCAACTTTCTTTTCAATTCAAATTTTAATTCAACTTGAATTCATTTCAATTCACTTTCAATTCAATTTGAATTCGTTTTCAATTCAATTCATTTCGAAATCGTTTTCAATTCAATTCATTTCGAAATCGTTTTCAATTCAATTCATTTCGAAATCGTTTTCAATTCAATTCATTTCGAAATCGTTTTCAATTTAATTCATTTCGAAATCGTTTTCAATTCAATTCATTTCGAAATCGTTTTCAATTCAATTCATTTCGAAATCGTTTTCAATTCAACTCATTTCGAAATCGTTTTCAATTCAATTCATTTCGAAATCGTTTTCAATTTTCATTTCGAAATCGTTTTCAATTTAATTCATTTCGAAATCGTTTTCAATTCAATTCATTTCGAAATCGTTTTCAATTCAATTCATTTCGAAATCGTTTTCAATTCAATTCATTTCGAAATCGTTTTCAATTCAATTCATTTCGAAATCGTTTTCAATTTTCATTTCGAAATCGTTTTCAATTTTCATTTCGAAATCGTTTTCAATATTCATTTCGAAATCGTTTTCAATATTCATTTTAAAATGAATAAAATCGATATAAATATCGTTCACATCAAAATGGCGCAAAACTAATCAACACGGCTTTATATTTCACTAATTCGTCATTCTATTCAACAAATGAATATTTGTTCTATTCAACACATGAATTTATATTTCTTTCAACACACGACTAATCTCAGCACATGAGTACTGTCAACACCTCACTATTTTTGTTATGTAAAATATTTTATAAAACTATGGTATCTATCGTTTGATTTTAATTAGACTCCACCGTGAAGTAGATTCTAATCGTAAATATGATAAAGATGTAATTTTTATTATTTAAAATATTTCACTCAACAAATGAATAGTTTCAACCCATAATCATCGTCAACACATGACTATTTTTATATTCAACACATGAATTTTCTTTTATAATATTCATTATTTTCCCGATTGGAATGAGGCCCAATCAATTACCATATAATGTTAATTATATAGATTTTCATACATCACACGTATATAATAGTATTGAAAAATAATCAACTATCAACCAAAGTGCACTACACTGTATAAGCATCAAATATAGATGTCCAGCGCTTATAACAGCCTGTCAATCAATCGATCGACATATTTAATCAATCAGGATGAGTGAACTTCAAATTTCATCCCAACACCCGTGTGGGGTTTCAAACAATCAAACACAGATTTTATTTGTGCAGTTGGGCGATGTGTAAAATTTATCGACCCAATCAATATTAGTCAAATCAGTGTATATAAACAAATCGGCCGATTTGTTTATAAATATTCATTTATCCACTTTCACGTTAAAAATTATATTTTTAACGATAAAACAATTTATTTTAACACTTGAATTTCTATTCAGTTCATTTATTCAATAAAATGATATTTTTATTTTTCTAACATATTTTAGAAAATTTCGGCGGCATAACGGCACGATACTAGAAACGGGACAAGGCCTAGCCTTATCCCCGGTCTAGTGAAGGCTCACGCCATTCACATATCAATCAAATCAATTTCAATTCACCAAACAATTCAAATTTCAATCAATTAGACTAACCAACTACACAACCAAACTATTTAACAAACAAGCCATCCATGGTCTGTGGATGACGGGTGTCGGGTGCTACTAAGCACCGTCTGCATCCTAGTATATATATATAACTAGAAAAAGAGAATTTAGAGTGAGAAGTTCTCACCGATAGCTATCCAATCATCACGACACTTCATCTATAGAAATCTTCTTCATTCTCGCCTTTTTACCATCTTCGTTGCCCGTAGTCACTACATATATAAAAATCGAATTTTTACTTCGCTATTCAATATATAAAAATCGAAGTTTTACTTTGCTATGTTATATAGATAAAAATTATATTTTTATCACGCTATTTTCTATATAAAGATTTCGCCTTTTTAAATTTAAAGATTTCGCCTTTTTAAATTTAAAGATTTCACCTTTTTAAATTTAAAGATTTCACCTTTTTAAATTTTACCACTTTATCTCAACGTAGATAAAATAAAAATCAGATTTTTATTTCGTTACATACACAAGGATGATATTTTAATATTCTCTATCTCATAAAGATTACATTTTTAATACTTTTAAAAATATAAAAATCATATTTTTACTTCTTCTACTTAATAAAGATCATATTTTTAATTCTTTAAAAATATAAAAATCATATTTTTATTACTTTAAAAATATAAAAATCATATTTTGATTATCTTCCTTATATAAAAATTATATTTTTACTTCACTACTCCTCTCAAAATATCGTCTTTTATGTTTTAAAAATATCGTCTTTTATGTTTTAAAAATATCGTCTTTTATGTTTTAAAAATATCGTCTTTTATGTTTTAAAAATATCGTCTTTTATGTTTTAAAAATCAAATCTTTTAGGTTTTAAAAATCAAATCTTTTAGGTTTTAAAAATCAAATTCTGAAAAATAACTTATAAAGTAAATAGGGTATATAAATAAAAACAAAATTAACAAAAAAAAACTTACAGTGTTCGATAAGGGGGGGGGGGGGGGGGAAGGAGCGCTCGAGTTCAGGAGGGGGCTGCGGTGCCTGGCGTCGGTCGTGGTGGCCACAGGGGGTCGGGCGTCGCAGGCGAAGGGAGGGGGAGGAGGAAGAAGAAAGGAGGCGGGGCGTTGCGTCGATGGGTTCTTCGGTGCTGGAGAGGGCGAGTGGGAGGGAAGAGGTTCACGCGAGGGAGGAGAGAGACCCTGGCGGAGGGCGCCTCCTTCAGCGGTGGCAGCGGCGGTGGAGGAGGCCGCTCCGCCCCTCCGTCCTCCTCGTTCTTTTTTTTTTTGTTCGAAATGAAAAGAGATCGGGGGGGCTGGTTAAGGGAAGAGGGGTTTTTTTTTTTTATTATTTATTATTATTTTATTTTGCAAAAAGTTGACTTTCACTTACGACCTCGAAACGAGGCCCACCGCCTGTCGTCTATAGCGTTTTACCCCCATTCCGAACACAATGGGATATGTATCGTAGGCTGATTTGGCTGTTACAATCATTTTCTGTTAAATTTACATTTAAATCACTTTATTGAATTTTAAACGTACATTTCAAATTCTCGGGGTCTCATACTAATTCTAAAAATTCTCGAAAAATATTTTCTAGCTTCGTATTGACGATACGGTCCTAACAAAACTAGTTTCGTCGAATTCTGAGACCGTTGGAAAAATGGCCAATTTCCAGTCGATTAAAATCAACTGAAATGGTCAAAACACGTTTTCCTTTGCCACGCTCACCTATTGATTCGAAAAATTATGAAATTTGAAACCTAGCAATAACTTTACACTGCGGATCCAACAAAAGTGGTTTCGTCGATATCCGAGGTCGTTTGCAAAATGTCCATTTTTAAGGGCCTGAATTCCATAGCGACTATTAAGAATTTTCAACTGGACAAAACTTTTGGTTCCCGCTATGAAATTTTGATCTTTCGGATTCGTTGGAAAGATATTATCAATTAGATCCTATTATTTTTGGTTTCGCTAAAATCCGGATTGTTTTGCACCCGGTACATTCAATTGAAGTTTGAAATCGAATTATCGAACTACCGCGCCATTTTCAATTCCTTTTATAATTATATATAATTATTTATATTCTAACGACGACGTATATAATATATACGTTCGAATTATATTCAAAATAAATTTCTCGTCGATATTATTTAAAATAATCCATTTTAAATAATTAAAATTCACTAAAATTGCCAAAATAAAAATTTTAAACTGGCCCAGATTTTGCGGGTTATTACAATCTCCCCCACTTAAAACTTTTCGTCCCCGAAAAGGAATAAAGTCGAAAGTGGTTTGATCAATAAGCTCTACATTCGGTCTGGCTTCCATTCTCCAACTTTTCAGTTTCTGAGAATTTTCAATTCTTCAAAAATTTGGCTAACACCCTAAATTTTCGAAAAATTTCGCCATAACCTCCCCTGCACCGGGAGCATCGGGGAATTTCAAATAGCTTCCCCGGTCCTTCAGATCTCAAAAAGAAAAAGAAAAAGCCAAGCGGCTAGCCAATAGGCTCACAAAATCATCATCATCCAAACAAAACAGGAAATTATGTAGTAAACATGTACCTATTTGTCGGGCAAACAAATTTTATTCTTCGGCTCTAGCCTCCTTGCTATGACCTGTTCAATGTAAGTATAGGTATATGCAAGCAAATGCGACCAATTTTCAATATAGTTCAAAATTTGATTCTATTAGGCATAGTGGTTAAAAATTGTCAAACAAATAAACAAACAACTCAAACATCAATCAATTAGTGGATTAGAGTTTCAAATTCATAAATTTTGATAGATATATAAAAAATCATGTTTTGATGCCAATTCACAACAATGTGTTCTAGCTATATAAGTTTTGGTTCTCACACCAGTCTAATGGAAATATATAGATATCACACCTTCGAAACACGAAAATAAATACTGATGATGGCACGCCATCAACAGAATCATGTCCGGGCGACTAGAGTGTGATTCTATATCTATCCAGTATATTAAAACTTCGAATATACGTTCATGACGCGTATATGCAAAACCTTTATATACTGGATTGTCCATATTCAAAATAAATAAATATTCAAATACGTAAAAAGCGATTTCAAATTTTAAAAACAAAATTGTTTTCATTTGAAAAATATACTCTTCACACTCGTTCTAGGATACTACTGATCCTATCTCTAACGAGTCATTCTAATTGGATATTACTAATCCAATATCTGATGAATTCTTTCGTATGGTTCTAATGTGTCTTGTTCTCGAGCTCTGTAAACCAAAGCTCCGATACCACTGAAAAACCCGTAACTTCCCCGTGAAGGAAAGCACGAATACTTTGAGAACAACACACAAAAGAACTCATACAGAAGAACATTTCATTGTCATTACAACAATTCCATCAGATACAAGAATATACAGAGTATAAATGAATAAATTACATTCGACAAATATCAGAGATTACAATAAATTACATAGCAGCGGAAAATATACAAAACACAACTGAAAGTGATACACGGATACAGAGCTTTCCGAGCATCGCTCCAGCTGTAAATCAGGACCCTGTGAGTATAAATCTGCAAAACCAAAACTACTAGCTGCCCGTGTGGAAAATAGGGGCACCCAGAGTTTAGGTTAAAACAATAAACTCCAGGTCAGTCATGTGACTGGTGTGAGAACTAAAACAGTTATTAATATTGGTTTTAAAGTTAGGTAAATCAAGGGACCACGCCGTATAACACGGAACGGGTTTCCTCCCAAGAATACTAGTGCATATAACAAAACTACGCCATGCTTTTTGGAAAAATGAAGCTATTATAAGACCCAGGTCCCATCACACAATGCAACGCAAGCCGGAGGATAGGGTTTTCCCTTATAATAGCCAAACATGCTTAGTACGTTTAAAACAAATCATTTGATACTATAATAAGTGTATAGTGTCAAAACAATTTCAATCATAAATATCAATCATAGGCGGCATGGGTACCATCTATCATGTCGCCATACTAGTTCTACAATTAAAACCGCAATATCACGTATTGGAAATTGGATTCCGTCATGAGCCGAGGCAAGGGGCAAGCTCCTCTCCACGTTCGAGACACTCTAGCAATGCCTCAGGACCCCACTCTGATCCTTTGGAACCTCCAAGGCCGGTCCTCTCTTACTTTTGAGGATTAATTATTCCTGAACACACGTTTCCCGGTCCTTACAGACCTATATCCGAGGCGCCTCATATCCAACAACCACACAGGTGAAAAGTATATAAATGTCAGGGCTGATAGGTCACTGACTCCACCCTAGCTAGAAAGAAACGTCGTGCACTCCTTGGGTCCGTATCCCGTTTTTGACTCATACCGAGGTGTGAGGCTCACGAATTCACGTTATACACAAAGCTATGCCACACAGGCCGTGCTTTGATCATCAACCACAAGACTTTGCTTTTCAACAGAAGCCTTGATCAATTGCCACTTACGCATGCCACATTGGCAATTCACTCCATGCGACTGATGTCCATCGATATACAACCTCTGAGCTCGTACGTCTCAGAGAAGGGCGTTAAGCAAGAGAATAAATTCTCCGCCGCCAAACAGATGTATATTTAATAGAGATCAATTAACACAGAATAAAATCCAATGTCAGACACACAATCCATTTACAAGTTCGTTCTGGGCCTGAACGAAACCGGAGGCACTTTCCTCGCATATCCATCCATCTCCAAGTACGTCTGGACGATCACCAACTGATTCCCTCATCCTGGGTGTACAACCCAATCAAGATCATCAGTAATCACCCAAACGATGTTAAGACTTCCGGTCTTCAACCACCGTCTCATCTTCGACATCTCGTCGAATCGGTTATTCAGAATGGGTATAACCCGGCCTTTCTGAAAAACCCACGTATATAATAAACAAATGTTACACAAACACAACGAACGCCTCATTCCAATTCAGAATAGTCTTTTATTCACAAAATCACATTCTTAGGGAAATGTTCCCATTAATTTTATCAAAGATAAATTCTTCTAAATTTATTCCTTAATCTTCCTTTGGATATCATCTCAAACTAGTCGGGATTAACGAACCACGCCGAAGTAATTATTTAGTTTATTTCCCAATCCCAACCTATATATCCCATGGAGCAAAACTGGTGATACTCCATACCTAACACCACGGTGTTATCGGTAAAATTAATTACCCTTTCACGTTCAAATCTAAATAAAGATTTAACTATCGCTTTGGAGCAAAACTGGTGGTACTCCATTCTCGATCGCTTTTCAGATTTGATAATTTAAATTATCGATTCACTTTTTAATCTAATTAAAGATTCATTAAAACTCCACTTAGTTTTAATCTTCTCAAAAATCAATATTATGTCTTTAACTGGGTTAAAGAACCAATGTCTTCTAAAACACGATTCACGACAAACCCAAATCACATTTGATATTAAATACAAGGCTCTGAATAGAAAATATATCGGCTTATATTCAATATCAAATTCTGAAACTAACAAATATCGTATTGGAAATAATGATATATAACATATCTTTCAAATTCCCCAAAACAATATCTGTATAGTCTCGAAATCCAACATCGAAATATCCCGAAGATAATTTCGATTCAGCTCCAGTCCAATCCACGTATTGGAAATTATCGATTATTTTCAAAATCACTTTCAAATTCAATTTATTTATTTCAAAAATAAATTGATTTTAATTCTAGTTCAAAACCAGTTCATTTCGATAAAAAACTATTTTTATATTTTCAAATGTGGAATTTTCCAGCCCAATTTTTCCCAAATCATATATTATGATTTTACACAAATTATCGATATTTTTAATAATTTTATCAAGGCCCGTACAGTCGATTTCCATCAACGGCTATCGAACTGCACTTACAGCGACCTTTTTCGAATTTGATTTGGACATAATTCCAAATCCAACCGTTAGATTTCAAATTTCTAATATTCATTGGAAAGCTCTTTTCGATACGAACCCAACGGTTCCGGTTTTAGGAGAATCCGACGGTCGGATCTCCCGCAACGTCAATTCGAAGTCAATGGTCGAAATTCACGAACTACCGCGGCGCGGCGCGTTCTATTCAGGCCATTACAATATATATAATATATATTTCGTCGATTTCTATTTAAAACGTATTTTATAAATCGTTTTAAATTCGTTTCAAAAACAATTTCAACTTTCTTTTCAATTCAAATTTTAATTCAACTTGAATTCATTTCAATTCACTTTCAATTCAATTTGAATTCGTTTTCAATTCAATTCATTTCGAAATCGTTTTCAATTCAATTCATTTCGAAATCGTTTTCAATTCAATTCATTTCGAAATCGTTTTCAATTTAATTCATTTCGAAATCGTTTTCAATTCAATTCATTTCGAAATCGTTTTCAATTCAATTCATTTCGAAATCGTTTTCAATTCAACTCATTTCGAAATCGTTTTCAATTCATTTCGAAATCGTTTTCAATTTTCATTTCGAAATCGTTTTCAATTTAATTCATTTCGAAATCGTTTTCAATTCAATTCATTTCGAAATCGTTTTCAATTCAATTCATTTCGAAATCGTTTTCAATTCAATTCATTTCGAAATCGTTTTCAATTCAATTCATTTCGAAATCGTTTTCAATTCAATTCATTTCGAAATCGTTTTCAATTTTCATTTCGAAATCGTTTTCAATTTTCATTTCGAAATCGTTTTCAATATTCATTTCGAAATCGTTTTCAATATTCATTTTAAAATGAATAAAATCGATATAAATATCGTTCACGTCAAAATGGCGCAAAACTAATCAACACGGCTTTATATTTCACTAATTCGTCATTCTATTCAACAAATGAATATTTGTTCTATTCAACACATGAATTTATATTTCTTTCAACACACGACTAATCTCAGCACATGAGTACTGTCAACACCTCACTATTTTTGTTATGTAAAATATTTTATAAAACTATGGTATCTATCGTTTGATTTTAATTAGACTCCACCGTGAAGTAGATTCTAATCGTAAATATGATAAAGATGTAATTTTTATTATTTAAAATATTTCACTCAACACATGAATAGTTTCAACCCATAATCATCGGCAACACATGACTATTTTTATATTCAACACATGAATTTTCTTTTATAATATTCATTATTTTCCCGATTGGAATGAGGCCCAATCAATTACCATATAATGTTAATCATATAGATTTTCATACATCACACGTATATAATAGTATTGAAAAATAATCAACTATCAACCAAAGTGCACTACACTGTATAAGCATCAAATATAGATGTCCAACGCTTATAACAGCCTGTCAATCAATCGATCGACATATTTAATCAATCAGGATGAGTGAACTTCAAATTTCATCCCAACACCCGTGTGGGGTTTCAAACAATCAAACACAGATTTTATTTGTGCAGTTGGGCGATGTGTAAAATTTATCGACCCAATCAATATTAGTCAAATCAGTGTATATAAACAAATCGGCCGATTTGTTTATAAATATTCATTTATCCACTTTCACGTTAAAAATTATATTTTTAACGATAAAACAATTTATTTTAACACTTGAATTTCTATTCAGTTCATTTATTCAATAAAATGATATTTTTATTTTTCTAACATATTTTAGAAAATTTCGGCGGCATAACGGCACGATACTAGAAACGGGACAAGGCCTAGCCTTATCCCCGGTCTAGTGAAGGCCCACGCCATTCACACATCAATCAAATCAATTTCAATTCACCAAACAATTCAAATTTCAATCAATTAGACTAACCAACTACACAACCAAACAATTTAACAAACAAGCCATCCATGGTCTGTGGATGACGGGTGTCGGGTGCTACTAAGCACCGTCTGCATCCTAGTATATATATATATATATAACTAGAAAAAGAGAATTTAGAGTGAAAAGTTCTCACCGATAGCTATCCAAACATCACGACACTTCATCTATAGAAATCTTCTTCATTCTCGCCTTTTTACCATCTTCGTTGCCCGTAGTCACTACATATATAAAAATCGAATTTTTACTTCGCTATTCAATATATAAAAATCGAAGTTTTACTTTGCTATGTTATATAGATAAAAATTATATTTTTATCACGCTATTTTCTATATAAAGATTTCGCCTTTTTAAATTTAAAGATTTCGCCTTTTTAAATTTAAAGATTTCACCTTTTTAAATTTAAAGATTTCACCTTTTTAAATTTTACCACTTTATCTCAACGTAGATAAAATAAAAATCAGATTTTTATTTCGTTACATACACAAGGATGATATTTTAATATTCTCTGTCTCATAAAGATTACATTTTTAATACTTTTAAAAATATAAAAATCATATTTTTACTTCTTCTACTTAATAAAGATCATATTTTTAATACTTTAAAAATATAAAAAACATATTTTTATTACTTTAAAAATATAAAAATCATATTTTGATTATCTTCCTTATATAAAAATTATATTTTTACTTCACTACTCCTCTCAAAATATCGTCTTTTATGTTTTAAAAATATCGTCTTTTATGTTTTAAAAATATCGTCTTTTATGTTTTAAAAATCAAATCTTTTAGGTTTTAAAAATCAAATCTTTTAGGTTTTAAAAATCAAATTCTGAAAAATAACTTATAAAGTAAATAGGGTATATAAATAAAAACAAAATTAACAAAAAAAAACTTACAGTGTTCGATAAGGGGGGGGGGGGAAGGCGCGCTCGAGTTCAGGAGGGGGCTGCTGTGCCTGGCGTCGGTCGTGGTGGCCACAGGGGGTCGGGCGTCGCAGGCGAAGGGAAGGGGAGGAGGAAGAAGAAAGGAGGCGGGGCGTTGCGTCGATGGGTTCTTCGGTGCTGGAGAGGGCGAGTGGGAGGGAAGAGGTTCACGCGAGGGAGGAGAGAGACCCTGGCGGAGGGCGCCGCCTTCAGCGGTGGCAGCGGCGGTGGAGGAGGCCGCTCCGCCCCTCCGTCCTCCTCGTTCTTTTTTTTTTGTTCGAAATGAAAAGAGATCGGGGGGGGGGGGGGGCTGGTTAAGGGAAGAGGGTTTTTTTTTTATTATTTATTATTATTTTATTTTGCAAAAAGTTGACTTTCACTTACGACCTCGAAACGAGGCCCACCGCCTGTCGTCTATAGCGTTTTACCCCCATTCCGAACACAATGGGATATGTATCGTAGGCTGATTTGGCTGTTACAATCAGTTTCTGTTAAATTTACATTTAAATCATTTTATTGAATTTTAAACGTACATTTCAAATTCTCGGGGTCTCATACTAATTCTAAAAATTCTCGAAAAATATTTTCTAGCTTCGTATTGACGATACGGTCCTAATAAAACTAGTTTCGTCGAATTCTGAGACCGTTGGAAAAATGGCCAATTTCCAGTCGATTAAAATCAACTGAAATGGTCAAAACACGTTTTCCTTTGCCACGCTCACCTATTGATTCGAAAAATTATGAAATTTGAAACCTAGCAATAACTTTACACTGCGGATCCAACAAAAGTGGTTTCGTCGAAATCCGAGGTCGTTTGCAAAATGTCCATTTTTAAGGGCCTGAATTCCATAGCGACTATTCAGAATTTTCAACTGGACAAAACTTTTGATTCCCGCTATGAAATTTTGATCTTTCGGATTCGTTGGAAAGATATTATCAATTAGATCCTATTATTTTTGGTTTCGCTAAAATCCGGATTGTTTTGCACCCAGTACATTCAATTGAAGTTTGAAATTGAATTTTCGAACTACCGCGCCATTTTCAATTCCTTTTATAATTATATATAATTATTTATATTCTAACGACGACGTATATAATATATACGTTCGAATTATATTCAAAATAAATTTCTCGTCGATATTATTTAAAATAATCCATTTTAAATAATTAAAATTCGCTAAAATTGCCAAAATAAAAATTTTAAACTGGCCCAGATTTTGCGGGTTATTACAGGCCTTCACTAGACCGGGGATAAGGCTAGGCCTCGTCCCGTTTCTAGTATCGTGCCGTTATGCCGCCGAAATTTTCTGAAATATGTTAGAAAAATAAAAATATCATTTTTATTGTGTAAATGAACTGAATAGAAATTCATGTGTAAATAAAATATTTTATCGTTAAAAATATAATTTTTAACGTAGAAGTGAATGAAATAAAATATTCATTTACAAACCGGACGGTTTGTTTATGTACACTGATTTGACTGACATTGATTGGGATGATAAATTTTACACATCGCCCAACTACACAAATAAAAATCTGTGTTTGTTGATTTGAAACCCCACATGGGTGTTGGGATGAAATTTGAAGTTCACTCATCCTGATTGATTAAATATGTCGATCGATTGATTGACAGGCTGTTATAAGCGTTAGATATCTATATTTGATGCTTATACAGTGTAGTGCACTTTGGTTGATGGTTGATTATTTATCGTTGCTACTATATACATGTGTTGTATGGAATCCGTATAATTAACTTTGTATGGTAATTGGTTGGGCCTCATCCCAATTTAGAAGATAAAGAATATTATAAAATAAAGGTTCATGTGTTGACTGTACTCATCCGTTGAGATTAGTCATGTGTTGAACGAAATATTTTAATAATAAAATTTACATCTTTATCAATATAAAATAAAGGTTCATGTGTTGACTGTACTCATCCGTTGAGATTAGTCATGTGTTGAACGAAATATTTTAATAATAAAATTTATATCTTTATCAATATAAAATAAAGGTTCATGTGTTGACTGTACTCATCCGTTGAGATTAGTCATGTGTTGAACGAAATATTTTAATAATAAAATTTACATCTTTATCAATATAAAATAGAGGTTCATGTGTTGATTGTACTCATCCGTTGAGATTAGTCATGTGTTGAACAAAATATTTTAATAATGGAAATATTTGAAATAGAATATTTGAAAATAGAAATATATGAAGCCATGTTGGTTAGATTGACGCCATTTTGACGTGGACGAATTTATATTGATTTTATTCATTTTAAAATGAATATTGAAAAGTGATTTCGAAATCGCATATTTTGAAATGAATTGAATATAAAACGATTTCGAAATGAATTGAATATAAAACGATTTCAAAATTAATTGGATATAAAACGATTTCGAAATGAATTGAATATAAAACGATTTCGAAATGAATTGAATATAAAACGATTTCGAAATGAATTGAATATAAAACGATTTTGAATTTGAATTGAATCGAATGGAAAATCAATTTGAATTGAATCGAATGGAAAACCAATTTGAATTGAATCGAATAGAAAACCAATTTGAATTGAATTGAATAGAAAACCAATTTGAATTGAATCGAATAGAAAACGAATTTGAAATTGGATTGAATTGAAAAAGAATTCAAATTGAATTGAAAGAGAATTGAAATGAATTCAAATTGAATTGAAATTTGAATTGAATAGAAATGAATTTTAAAACTAATTTACAAAGAAGAATTCAATTTTGCTTTGGATTGAAATGGAAGTTGAAATTGTTTTTGAAACGAATTTAAAACTATTTATATAATTCGTTTTGAATAGAAATCGACAAAATATATATTATATATATATATAATATAATGGCCTGAATAGAACGCGCCGCGCCGCGGCAGTTCGCGAATTTCGACCATTTATTTCAAACGGACATTACGGGAGATCCGACCGTCGGATTCTCCTAAAACCGGAACCGTTGGGTTCGTATCAAAAAGAGCTTTCTAACGAATATTAGAAATTTGAAATCTAACGGATGGATTTGGAGATACGTCCAAATCAAATTCGAAAAAGGTCGCTGTAAGTGCAGTTCGATGGCCATTGTTGGAAATCGATTGTACGGGCCTTAATAAAATTATTAAAAATAGTAATAATTTGTGTAAAATCATAAGAAATGATTTGGGAAAATTTGGGATGAAAAACTCCATATTTGAAAAGATAAAAATAGATTTTATCAAAATGAACTAGTTTGAACTAAATTTAAAACCCGATTTGTTTTTAAATAAATAAATTAGATTTAAAAAGGGGTTTTAAATAATCGGAAATCCTAATATATTTGATTTAAATTGAACTAGAATTGATTTGTGGGTTCATCGTGAACGGTGTTTTAAATAACACTAGTTCTTTAACCCGATAACAAATAGAATGTGATTTGGGTTTGTCGTGAACTGTGTTTTAAATAACACCTAGTTCTTTAACCCAGTAAAAGGAGTTTTAACGAATCTGCAATTAGATTGAAATGTGAATCTATAATCTAAATTATCAAATTTAGAAATTGAGCGAGGATGGAGTATTACCAGTTTTGCTCCAAAGCGATAGTTAAATCTTTAATTAGATTTGAACGTGAAATGGTAATTAATTTTACCGGTAACACCATAGTATTAGATATGGAGTATTACCAGTTTTGCTTCATGGGATGAATAGGTTGGGATTGGGAAATAAAATAAATAATTACTTCGGTGTGGTTCGCTAATCTCGACTAGTTGGAAATACCATAATTTGGTTTTAAATGACATCCAAAGGAAGATTAAAAGATAAATTTGAAAGAATTTATCTTGGATAAAATTAATGGGAACCTTTCCCTAAAAATGTGATTTTATGAATAAAAGAATATTCTGAATTGGGATGAGGCGTATGTTTAGTTTGTGTAACATTTGTTTTAATATACGCGGGATGTTTGGAAAGGCCGGGTTTATACCCATTCTGAATAACCGATTCGACGATAAGTCGAAGATGAAGACGGTGGTCGAAGACCGGAAGTCTTCACATCGTTTGGATAATTACTGACGATCCTGATTGGACAGTACACCCAAGAGGATGGAAACGGTTGGTGGTCGTCCAGACGTACTTGGAGATGGATGGATATGCGAGGAAAGTGCCTCCGGTTTCGTTCAGACCCAGAATGGACTTGTAAATGGATTGTGTGTCTGACATTGGATTTTATTCTGTGTTGATTGATTTCTATTAAATATACATCTGTTTGGCGGCGGAGAATTTATTCTTTTGCTTAACGCCCTTCTCTGAGACGTACGAGCTCAGAGGTTGTATATCGATGGACATCAGTCGCATGGCATGAATTGCCTGTGTGGCACGCTAAGTTGCAATGATCAAGGCTTTTGTTGAAAAGCAGAGTCTTGTGGTTGATGATCAAAGCACGGCCTACGTGGCAGCTTTGTGTATAACGTGAATTCGCGAGCCTCACACCTCGGTATGAGTTAAAAACGGGATACGGACTGCAGGGAGAGCACGACGTTTCTTTCTAGCTTTGGTGGTGTCAGTGACTTACCAGCCCTGACATTTATATACTTTTCACCTATGTGGTTGTTGGAATGCGAGGCGCCTCGATTATAGGTCTGTAAGGACCGGGAAACGTGTGTTCAGGCATAACTAATCCTCTAACGTAAGTGAGGACCGGCCCTGAAGATCCAGGATTGCCCAAGTGTGTAGTCCTGAGACATTTGCTAGAGTGTCTCGAACGCGGAGAGGAGCTTGCCCCTTGCCTCGACTCATGACGGAATCCAATTCCCAATACGTGTAATTCGGTTTTAATTGTAGAACTAGTATGGTGACATAGTAGATGGTAGCTATGCCGCCTATGATTTATATTTATGATTGAAATTGTTTTGACACTATACACTTATTATAGTATCAAATGATTTGTTTTAAACGTACCAAGCATGTTTGGCTATTATAAGGGAAAACCCTATCCTCCGGCTTGCGTTGCATTGTGTGATGGGACCTGGGTCTTATAATAGCTTCATTTTTCGAAAAAGCATTGCGCTGTTTATTCTATGTACTAGTATTCTTGGGAGAAAACCCGTTCCGTGTTATACGGCGTGGTCCCTTGAATTACTCTCTTTTAAAATAAAGTTTTAATAACTGTTTTAGTTCTCACACCAGTCACATGACTGACCTGGAGTTTATTGTTTTAACCTAAACTCTGGGTGCCCCTATTTTCCGCACGGGCAGCTAGTAGTTTTGGTTTTGCAGATTTATATTCGCAGGATCCTGGTTTACAGCTGGAATGATATCCGGAAAGCTCTGTATCCGTATATCACCTTCAGTTGTGCTTTTTTATTATTTTCTGCTGCTATGTAATTTATTGTAATCTCTGATATTTATCGAATGTAATTTATTCAATTATACTCTGTATATTCTTGTATCTGATGGAATTGTTGTAATAGCAATGAAATGTTCTTCCGTCTGCGTTCATTTGTGTGTTGTTCTCAAAGTATCCGCCCTTTCCTTAATGGGGAAGAAACGGGTTCTTACAGTGTATACCTAGGTCTACTCCCTTTTGATGTTTATGGAGGAAAAAGTATGATTTACCCAGTGTTTGTTCGTGTGCTGCTGCTTCTTTACTTTTTTTTTTTTTGTGATACTTTACAAGTATTCATATAAAAGTAGCTTGGCAATAAAAAGGGGGAAAATTACCCTGATCTCGATCCGTTGTAAATGAAAAAAATTATCACGAATTCACCAAAATTTAATTGATAGTGATGGAGACTCCGACAATCGATGATGAACGATGGCGACGGGGACATCAATAATTGATGATAATTCATCAATAATAGACATCAATTTGTCTATGAAAGCTACTCCAGGCTCCAACCGACTGTAAGAGCACAATCGTACAAACATCTTTAAATGCTCTTACATTTTTGACTTTTTCTCATGTGGCTACTTTACTGCTTGTGGAAAGGTACATAATTTTAGTTTTACCATACACGTAGAATGCCAACAGATTCAGTGGCAGTACCTAATGGTTGTATAAAACTAACAGTAGAGGAGTTCATTTCAGTTTTTGTTAAATCATTAGTAAAATAACCAAATATTTTGGTTTGTGTGTTCTTATGTTAAGTTAATTGTACTCGTAATTTGTAAATATCATTGGATTTTAATACCAATCTTGATCCTTATTTTCAAATTTTAAGTTAGTTAATTGTATATTAAGGATTAATTTGTATAATAAGCATTAAATTATAATTGATATATTTAATTTGTTATTCGGAATAACTATAGGGTAAGGACTTGGTAAAACTTAATGTTTTTTTAATAGCTAGTCAATTTAAAAAAAAAATCAGTTTTTGTAGAAAATTATAGTTAAATTTTTTTGTCCAATAAACTAGTTTAAAGAATTCTTGCTTCAGCATATTCTAGGAATTATTTTTAATAATTAATAACTAATGGACTAGATATTTATTATTTTACTTTTTATTATTTCAATATTTAATGTTATTTGATGTTTAGAAATGCTTAAACAAAAATCTAGACACGTCAAAAGGATTAGAAAACGAAAGCTAGATGTATTCACTAATTCACAAATGGTTCTCTTAACAATTATTTCATCAAAAATAGCCTAATAGAAAGTTCAAGCTTGGATATTCAAAAACAATTAACATTGATCTTGTTGTATTAATTTAAATTAAAAGTGTGAATAAAGTTTTTTGTCTTTGTTCGTCTTCCCATTATTTATCAACTTAGAATATTTTGATGATTTAATTGATGATAAAAGCATTAGTCTAAGGGCCTCGGTTTTACATTTCGCTTTAGGTACCAAAACTTCTAGGACCGGCCCTGTTTCCAAACATGCCATGATTGAAGAAGTGATAACAGAATTCTTTGCAAAAGGCCTTCATATAATACTGGTGCAACTAGTCGGTTCCATTGTCTAGAATGGTGCAATGGTCAAGGGCTTGTTTCACCTTTGCATAACAGTTAAAAGCTCCTAAAAACTCAAATGACTGCTCATAATTGTTCTCCAAATAGTATGTTACAAGTGAAGAAAGTCATGCAAGAGTTCCATACTAGCATGACTTTGCAAAAAAATTATATTTTGGCAAGGATGAAGTAGGAAATTCATCTAGGTGAAAGCTATCATCATGTTCTTCTCCAAGAATTCATTCTAGAAGCTTTAGAAAATTTTCCTTCATGGATGATGATCTTGAATTTACCTATCCATTTGCTGTGGATGATGAACAACTTGATATTCCAAGCAGGTATGATTTGCATTCCATATGAATATTTCTATACTTGCTTCCTTTGTCACATTTAATTGATGTTCGTTTTTCTTCTACTAGCCATTTTGTTTTTTTAATGGAAAGTCATTATTTTTTTAAACATAGAATTTGATTGAATGTTATGCAAACTTCTCTAAAAAAAATTTTAACACTGGATATGATTCATAATGAGCACAATTTATGGTAATCATCCCCAAGGACCCTAACTCTACCACAAAACTCACTTGTACAGAACATCCATTAGTACCCAAAGATACTTGATCACCATTACATTAGTCCCAGTGTATCCTATTTTATAAAAAAAACTCAACTCCTTTCGTATCTCACTTGCTGGAGCACGTGTCTTCCATCCACATCCATCCCAAAGTAAAGCTCATTTACCGAAGCCAAAATCCACATGTCAAATTCAGCGAAGCAATCCCAAATCTGGACCTGCTTGCCCAAGTAGGTGATAAGGAAGGGTGAATGGTACTTTAGCATTCCCTGAAATCTTCACTAGCGCTGCGTCACTGTCAAGGTACCAACCGATAACATGGGACTGAGGACCTCCATAATCATGCGAATAAAAAATGGGGTGAAGCAATACAGCAGGTTCGTCATTTGCACTAAGCATAAGGTTGCAGGTTGAAATTCATACAAACTTGACTCAAAAATTCAGACTACAAACTACACATATTTGGCTTTAGATCTTAGGAACTAAGCCGCAACAAGAATGATCATAGGAAGCACTAGTGTTCTTTGAAGTCGCTTTAGATCTTTTTCGAAAATATATATATTTGGCTGTAGATGAACACCTTTTGCACAGCATTTTGTTTGCGTACTCGATCTTTCCAACCTTTTGCATGCACTTTGTTTTCTAGTATAGGGTTAATCATGCAGCAATGTAGATAACTGTTGCTGATAGTGGTATGGGATTGCCTGGAAATCACATTCGTTGGAGTGAGTCATTCAGTACGGGATTGCCAAAGATCAACCAATATATCCACCTCTTTTTTATTATGAAACTTGTGCGTCTTTGAAGCATCATATCTAAGCATACCTCACATAACACTTCTGCAGAAATGGCCCCTAAGCTTCGCAGTGCTCTGCTTTGTTTATGTGCTCTCTGGTAGTAGTCTTACGCAGTGAATACACAGATTGAGATGCAACCTTCAAGGCCATAGACAAAAACTCCAAATCTGCTCTTTTTCTAAGAGTGCCAAAGGGAGGGTTCATCACAATTGTGTCAACAACTAGCCCTCTCCATCAAAGATTGTTAATGTTACACTGAATGAGATCGGTATTTACCTGCAAGTTTTCAGCAATTTGGGCAGTAGTTTCAAGCGACTGAGGGTCAATATCCACACCAATAACATGATCTGCATCCAAAAGAGCACTGGCTACACCTAACGTGCCACATCCAAAATCTGCAACTACCTTCCTGCTTATATCCCCAAACGTTTTCTCAGCCGTATTCATTACTCTGGATGCTATATGTGGTCTCATAGTATACCGCTCTAGCTAAATTTTTGGATCTGAGAAATGCTCGAGCTCTCCTAAAAGTCCTAATTGCTTCAGCTTCCAAAACTTGAATTCTTTGATACTAAAGTAAGTAGTGTATTTAGGCCGTAAACAAATATGATTCGAACCGACATATTGACATGCTAAGATTTCACTCAGTTTTTTCATCTTATTTAGTTATAAAATTAAAGGTTTTCACTATTAAATAAATCATTTATATTTATGTTTTAAGTTCCTTATTTTATTACAGTCTATGTTGCTTTTATTTATCTATTTTTATGTTCTTACTTTTTTGTCCAGATTGATGCTAAATCCATTTACAAATAAAGTCCATTATTACTTTGGAGGGATAAAAGATTTGAAGAAAGATAAAGTGTGTGCATGTGCGAACTGTTATTCCACCACAAATGTCTTTCTTAGAGGATTGTGCACAAATTCTAAAGGCAATCACAGTTGCTGCTCGCCTAGACTTCTGTTTCTCAAGAGAAACAGCTCAATCCATTGTGGAGATTACCAGTTCTATAAATTATATGTTTGTTTACGTTTCTGCCGAAGCTTCTTTGAGGATGTTATGGAGGTTCAATCTCTTAGAGCTGCTTTTACCTATTCAGGCAGCATATTTTGCTTCCCAAGGATTTCGTAGGAGGGATGAGAAATCAAACATGCTACTGGCTTTATTCTCAAACATGGATAGTCATCTTGCTCCTGACAGGCCATGCCATAATAGCTAGTCAGTTTTCCTGAATTGGTAGTGGAGCCTCAGGGATGGAATTCAAATGAGCAGCTGGTGAATGATGTTTTGGATTTTGCTTCCACAAAATGCATTGAATTCTATGATGGACGAGAATTATGTTTCAAAAGCGATGCCATAGTATCCTCATGCTCCAACTTCTGATATGGTTATTATTCCACAGCAAACCTATTTGAGTGTGTATGTTATCCTGTAATAGAAAGAAATATTGTCAATTATATCATACATCAATATTTGTGTATAGTTGCGGAAAATGGAATATGAAATGATTATTGTTGAATATGACATTTATCATGTTTGTGAAATGTCGTATATTTACGGTTGTGTCTTTGAAATGTTGTATTAAGTTTAGTTATGACGTTTTAAAATTATAGTCTACAATCTAAACAAAACTCTTTGTAAACGTTGTATTTTATTGTTTACAATTATTTATCATTGTTTTAGAATTCAATTTACAACGTATTAAATCGTTGTAATAGTTATTAACTATTGATTTCTTATGATTGTTGTAGAAGAAGTTTCGTCAACATTGATTATACGTTATTGAAAAAATATTTTACAATATTTTAGGTCTGTTGAGAAAATTAGCAAACACAACGTTGAAATATGGTTATACTAAGTTTGTTTAGAATGTTTTAAAATTGTAGTCTAAAATCTAAACATAACTCTTTTTGAATGTTGCACACCTTACTATTCATTATATTTTTCCACCGTTCTAAGCCTATATTTACAATGTACAAAATACATTGTAAAAGGAATTGACGATTTCTTTTAGGTGATGTAGTAAAAGTTTTAGCGATGTTTATAGTTTGTTGTTGAAAAATTATTTTATTATATTTTTTGATCATCGTGAAAACCCTTTCTTTTCAATATAAGAAATTATACTACAATAAAATATTGTTGTCGATTACATTCTACAACGATCTCTATAACACAAAGTAAATGATGTAAAAAAATTATAGTTTATGTCTATGCATATGGCAACGTCAACATAAATGTTATAGATGTGCTTCGACAACGTATATCCAACGTTGTAACAGTGTATATTTGTTGTAGTGAATAGATTTAAGTTTGATTTAATCTTCATTTGTTTTTGATATTTTCTCTTTAACATTAGCAGTAGCGGTCCTGTTTATATCAAATAAACAATCAAGGAGTTTGTAATTGTTATATTATGTACTCTTAAAGTAACTTTTTCTTGCCAGAGCCGACCGGTTTTATAGTGATCCGTAACACTCTTTTATTAAAAATAAAAATAAAGTACATTCTTATTAGGTGATATAAAGTTAATATATCAACTAAGAGCTCCACACATGGAAGGGCACAATAGACTCAAACAAAATACATGGACCAATACATTGCTACTTATCATGGAACATATCACATTTTAACCTGTAATAATACTCATTACAGGTCCTTGTGTTAGAAGTAAGACCTCTAACCATTATCTTGTAGATTCTTCATCATTTCCTTCTTCATACTACGAGTGATGGGTGTCTTTGGGAGCGCTTTCTCACCTGAATCCGTAGTAACCTGAATAATGCTGATACCAGGTGGCCTTGGTTTTTACCCCGGAGGAGGAGCAATGTTCGCAGACAGGGACGCAACAGAATATGGGAACATTGGAATTGACTTTACCTGGAGAGGGTGTAGATCAACGTTAATGTTCTCTAATATTCTTTTTGAGCATGTTGATAATGTCTTTGGTCCACTCTTTCTTAAGTGCACCACTATTAAACCTAGGTAAGATATTTTCACATTCTTTGAGCTTCAGTTGAAGATTTCCAATCCCTCTTGGATTGTTGCCCGCATCAGGAAGTTCCTTTTTTAACTTTCAGTAGTCTGGGTAATAAGAGGAATCAACTCCTCTTTATCTTTCATGTGTTCATTGTCATCATTCATAACTTCCTGCCATGCTTTTTGATTGAATTCTGCTGGATGAAATTGTCCAGCGGCATCTGCAAAGTGTTCTCCTTAGTTGACATATTATTGTTCTCATTTTTGTTAGTATTAAAATCACTTATATGAACCACGAAAGTTACTTCATCAAGATAGCAAAACACATGTAAACAGTCAATAGCTACTGACCGAAAGTCACGGCTTCCTTCATTCTCCAATATATTTTCCTTGTCTCTTCCAAAACTGTGAACTACTTCTATGAACTCATTCATCTTAGCCAAAGTATCATCTTTCCCTACATGATCATACTGCTTGGTTATCTCTCCCTCCTCTTTCTCAGTCTCTTTAGCATTGCACTCCAATTCCTTATCATAATCATTACCCAAAAAAAATTTGAAGTGCAATACCAGATTGAACTGTCATTGGACCAATCATGGTGTCGTTATAAATTGGCAACATAATATCGAAAAAGCCCTCTTAGCCACTAACTTCATCATTTAAATCACGTGCTTCATGATCAACAGACATACTAGGAATTTCAATATCTGCTCCTTCCTGAATAACATCCATGGAAGCACTTACATCACACACATTGTTCAAAGAAGCAAACCTGTTTCTCATTTCAACAACAGGCATACACAATTTGACAACTCTTTCATGATTCACAGAGACATTGTTGACTTTCCTCCAATTCTTACGAATTAACGAAGGGAGAACCCTAACCTTTTGATTGCTTCTCGAAGGAATGGCTTTTGCCTGTCTCTTGTATACTTTTTTGTGTTGATTTACACCCCGAACAGTTTGTTTGTTCTTAACCCCACTCCTAGAATTAACCACTTCAGCACCATCTATGTTCTGATCCCTCTCTACAAATATGAAATCGACATTCACTGGGCAGTAATCAAGCGTGTGCCCAAATGCCAAACAAGATTTGCAAATATCCGGTTTCTAAGTATAATAACTTTGACGACATGCTCAGTACCATCGTCGAGGAGAACATAAATAGCATTTGGCAGCTCACTGGTAGGGCTGATCTCAACCAAAACTTTTGCATAACCTAGCCAGTTGAGGCTCTTAATCGCCTTATCCATACAAAGGAATCTGCCGACATGAGTTGCAATCCTAGCTATACTGATTTTGGACCATTCTACCATAGGCAAATTGTACATTTTGATCTAAACGGGCACAAGTTTGATACATTTACTAGAGTTTCCCAAGTTAGCATCCCATTTCTTGATCATGAAAACTTCGTCTCTAATTACGATTGGATCCGCCTCCATAATTTTCTTCCTGTCTTTCGCATCAGCTAGGAGGAAGAAGAACATTGAACCGTTTGACTTCACTTTGATCGGTCCTCTTTGCTTCAGCTAGGTGTGACACCACTGCAGTGTACGAAAGTGGAGAGTCAAGAAAGTATTTAGTTACGTATTCTTGCCAAACTTCAGTACTCGCCAAAATAATGTCTTTGGTTGGTATCAAGTTCTTACCTGAGTATTTGAGAGAGAAGGAGGGAGCCACGAATTCACCAGCGCTATGAGGTTTCATGGCAAAGAGTGACGACCATCTTACCACGGGTAAGGGTGTTTGCGGTGACAGTTGATTAAGAGGTGCGTAGGGAGGAGGTGGATCAAGGGGCAGCGGTGCTAGGGTTGGAGGCGGATCTGATGAGTGGTTGGATCGAGGCAGTGACAGAGAATTAGGTTTTGAGTGGCTCGTGGTGGAAGCTTGAAAAGTCGCCATTCTTTTTTATGAGGCAATAAATTGCTCATTTTGACTCTCAAAGTAACTTAAAAGAAAAGATAAAATATACTAGAACATAAAATATGACGCATTTATACAACAGGTTGCAGCTATTGTGCATTTGAACATGCAACAACTTCTAAATAAAAGCTAACCTTTTAAACAAGACCATCTGCAATGTTCCCCAATGCAACCTTAACATCAAGAACAGACTGCATTGAAGTCACCATTCGCCAATTCAAACCCATCACCGGAAACATTCTCAACCCTATCCACATTGGAAATATTATCTCTTCTCTTGTTTGATTCAAAGTTAATATATAAGTCTCTTGAAACACAACTTACCAATAAAATAAAAACTCAGTGAGCTCCCCGCTTTCTCATACCCTACCCAAAAAATCAAATCCTACTGAATGGTCGATGCTTAATTTCAGAAGACCACTAATTTATTCATGCACAAAGCAAGTCACAGTACCACAAAAACATTGAATATTAAAATCCAATTGACAAGCAATATTTAATGACAAGCGAATAATCCAAATAACTGGAACATAAATCGATATATCAAATATTACACATGAATGTTACTACTATATGTTAGGGAGTTGTAAAATTTGACAAAGCAAAATCTAAATCCCAATACAACATATCAAGAAAGAAAAGAAGAAAAATACCAATATTCTTTGTGCATAATAATATTTGGTTGCCGAAAGAAATTAACTTACATAACAAAGGGTCATTAAAACAAACCTTATTAATAATCCATTGGAATATCTCACTCATCATCGTTATTTGTTTTTGATGAGTGCTGATATTTTCGATTTTCTCCAAGCTAGTATAAACTTTAACCATGTAGGTAGTCTCTTATCTTATAGAACAGGATGCTGTCATTCCTCAATTTGAGATTCCCAATTGTTGTTCTTTGCATCAGTAATAATGGCACTTATAAGTACCAATTCTAGAGGTGCATTGTTTAAGTTAGGACATACAATAATTTACCAAATATGGCATCATGTATAAGATTGGCTGATGCCTCTCCATCAGTGCCGTAAAATTTGGTATATCATCCGCCAGTATATCATCATAATCACACAAAAAAGAATATGATACACAATGTTAAATGTAGGGAAAATTTAGGATTTTCTTACATATGGTAATTTCTACCAGATGGATATTTAACCCTTAGACTATTCCTAGCTAAAGAGATGGCGAGTGTCTGAATTGAATTTGGTGGTATATTTGTGGATGTTGCCACAGCTGCTTCAATTGGTACTCTAACTACATTTGGCTCCATTTTTAGATCAACATCAAGGCGGTCCCCGTTTGAATTGAAAAAGCACAAAATTATTCTAATATAAAAGCTACATCGCAAGGAGTTTAGAAAAAGTGATTGATTTGCTTAAATATTGAAAAAAGTTCAAAGCTTCCTATATGTTCAAACGCATGTGCATGCAATTTGTTAACACATACCTTCACAATTTCATCCCATATGTCTCTTGCTGAAAATTGCTTTGAATTTTTAGACATGAACATCGTCTGTTTCTTGTGCTGTTGTAGCAAACATTACCGGTGGTTCTTCTTTTCGAGTTCTGAGTTGGCAATTTAACATCAACGGTAGTATAAAGTTTGGGTACAAATGTAAATGTTCATCTTTTATCACCTATGATATAGAAGTACTCCACGAGCACCATCATTTTATCTACAAATCACGTAAATAGTAATTCATGAGATTATATTTCAATACACATAAACAATGTTTAATGCACATATCAATACCAAAATTGGAGTACAAAGTTGATGTCTAATAGTTAAAAGCCCACTTCAATTTAGAGTTTGATTAGTTCCGAGTAAACCCAAAGGTTCCACCAACTGAATTCTACACATTGATGTTGAATATATAAAATCGATCATTCTTATGCCTTACAACATCCGGTGATTCAAAATTTACATGTACTTATAGCCCAGGTGAATAGAAGTGTAACATCTACAATTGTCTTTCTAGAATTAACTAGCTGTAATAATCATCAGTAAGAAAATATCTGCAAGTAAATATAGATATAATGGCACAATTGTAACAAAATTAATTCAATAAGTGATATTATCACTGTGTATATAAACATTGAAATATGCAGACTTCTTTGTTGCAAAATTATAAGGAATAAATAGGGATATTTGACAACATGTTATTTTTATTTGAGGGGCAGGTTTTCCTACGAGCATAACATAAAAGTAAGAAAATGTCAGCTAAATTGGACAAATCCTTAAAGTCTATTTACTAAAGGATACCATCATAAACTATCCACAATCTCGGATACAAAGCATGATATAATGATTTTTTTCCCACTCGGTTTCTAGTCCCACGATTCAATTCCCGTAGAAGTACTTCCTCTACATATCATAATTTGCACTATCTTTTTATTGATTTTACTTGTCAGATCTAACACCATATTATGTTTCTTATACTTCAGAAACTTTTACCAACACATTATTTCATATTATTAAGCTCACCATTAATCTTTCTATAAGATAAAAACTAGGATACAAATCAAACTGCATAGCATCAAATGAAGCATGGACAAAATAAACTTATTTTAAGTTGATTTAGTTTAAACCGAGTTTCTTACTTGGGAATATCAGAGCTTCTTAGGGCTAGGACAGTTGAATGCTTAACACCATCTGGACTTGTAACAAAAACCTATGCAAACAATTGTAGTAAAATAAGTGCTAGGGTATATTATGTTGGAGTAAATTTCGTCGTTGATTCTTCTTGTTCACAAATCTCCGAGGCACGGTGTGTTGATCGCTATCCTAAAACATTATTTGCCCTCTTATCTTGTGTGCACGAGTAATGACAAATCTGTTCGAAATACAACGGAGCAGATATTGAATATCTTTAATCGATGTGGTTGCACAAACACTTCGATTCACTGTCTAGTTTTATCGCTGCAGTAATAAGATAATGAAGTAATAGCTTGTAGAACTATAACTTGAACAATTTATCAGAAATTTGGAAATGCAATAAATAAGAAGATGTAGAGAAGAAATTTAGATGATTCGAGTGATTCAAAACTAGAGTGTAGTCCAGTTTTTATAGTAGTGAGGAGATACGGTTGCTTCTTTTCAAAAGATTGTAACTCTTCGAAAAGAAGCGTCTGTTTCTTTTCAGAAACAGTAGCAACTTTTCGCACCAGCCAACTGATCTTTTCAGAACCAGTCGACTGATCCGTAGATCAGTTAATTCTTTAAACAACAAAAAGTCGCGTCCCTTCGGACCAGTCGACTGGTCTGTTCAGAACCAGTCGACTAGTTAGCAGACCAATCGACTGGTTTGTTACTTATTCAAAACTTAAATTTCAGGATTTAAAATCCTGTTGCAGCATGGTCCAAAAATATATGTTTGGCCCAATCCACGACGCGAATCAGCACGGCATGGCATGGCCGGCCGGATAGCGGTGGCGCGTGCGTGTGTTTTTTAAATGTGCATGATCTCCTTCCTTACAACAAAGCAAACATTTGGGTACCCCAAGGCCTTCATGAGAAGGCTACATAAGTAGTTGCATAACTACTTATATTTCATGATATGGGACATATCAAATTTTCTCATTTTGCTTTTATTCTTTCCTTTATTTTAAATTTCCTCTCACAATCCTCCACCAGATTTTAAATAAATTCCTCTTGTCATTTTATGCAAGAAAATTTGTGCATAAGTATAGATGTCTTATAGACTTGAATCTTAATGTAGTGAAAACCCATCAAAGTATACCAGGATGGAGTGGTTGACTAATCATTGAACCATCGATCCTATATGATCTACCGGATGTGATTATCACACACTCATTTTCGTATTTTCTAGATAGTATGTATGCTCGACCCATGGATTGGACTTGGGTCAGTATCTTCTTTCATGAAATGCCCTTAGAGATCAAGCCAAAATCTCGTAGAAGGCAGCACCACCTTCGTTGCATTCATATAGGTAGGTTTATCTGAAGTGCCTTATAACACGCACCTCAACAATATACCTGTTATAAACCTATTAATTTCTAAGTATAACATCCTCTCTTTGTCATTATAAGTACCAAACACTTTTCTTTGGAGTTTATGATAATACTTAGTCTTTCAGACTAAATAGTATAGTGCTTCCAACTGCAAACATATGAAGTACTTTTGCTTTTTGAACTCAAGATAACAAATTTCTTTATTATGTTTAGTTGAGTTTCTTTCATTGACGATTGTATTGTATAGGCTTTAAATCCAAATATAAGAATATCATCCACGTAAAGGCATATAATTACACATTTACCTGAATGAAACTTTCTATAAACACATTTGTCAGATTCAAGAATCCTAAAGCCATTAGATACAATAGTTTTATCAAACTTTTCATGTCATTGTTTTGTTGCTTGTTTAAGACCATAAAGTGATTTGATAAGTTTACAAACTTTATGCTCTTATCCAGGCATTACAAAACCTTTTGGTTGAGACATATATATCTCTTCATCAAGTTCTCTATTTAGAAATGCAGTATTAACGTCCATTTGATGAATTTCAAAATTATATATAGAAGCTAATGCAATTAAAGTCCTAATAGTTGAAATTCTTGCTACTGGGGTATATGTATCAAAATAATCTATTCCTTCTTTCTGTGTGAATCCTTTTGCAACTAGTCTTGCTTTAAAATTTTCGATTGTGCCATCTACTTTTAACTTTTTCTTAAATATCCATTCACATCCTATTAGTTTAGAACCAGGAGGTAAATCTACAAGTCACCTTATTTTATTTCCCATAACAGAATCCATTTCATCATTTATGGCTTCTTTCCAAAATGATGAATCTTGAGATTTCATTGCTTCATTATATGTTAAAGGATCAGATTCTAATTTGTAGATATCATTAATTGATGCTCTACATTAGTTCTAGATCCATCTTGAGATTTCATTGCTTCATTGTATGTTAAAGGATCAGATTCTAATTTGTAGATATCATCAATTGATGCTCTACATTAGTTCTAAATCCTTCAACCAAATATACGACGAAATCAGGTCCAAAAGATTTTTCTGTCCTTCTTCGTTTACTTCTCCTAAGAGGATCACCATTTTCATCGATATTTCCATTAGTGTTTTCTATAGGTTCAATAGTTGGTTCATTAACTTCCACCATTTCATTAATAGGTGTATTGACCTCCACCATTTCATGAATCGTTTTATTTTGATTAGATGTGGATATATTCTCATAAAACACTGCATCCCTTGATTCTATTACTGTATTCACTTCAATAGAGCTATTAGGTTCTATTACTAGAAACCTGTATTCTTTTATATGTTGAGCATATTCTAAGAATATGCACTCAATAGCCTTTTGTCCCAATTTCCTTATTTTGGTTCAGGGAATCGGACAATCGCTCTACATCCCCAAACTCGATAATAATCAAGATTTGGTTTTCTTTTCTTCCAAAGTTCATAAGGAGTAACTTTACTTTTCTTATGAGGTATTCTATTCAGAATATAACATGCGGTAAGTAAAACTTGTAGCGACCCGCAAATCCGAGCTATCTGAGTTGACTAAATACACCACACGTTCAACCCAAATAACCCAGAAATACGACCCATTAATAGAAAGAAGTTAGAGGGTGAGAAATAGAAAGAAAGAAATATTAGAATAGAAGAAACGAAGATCACAAACTCACAGCGGAACGAATAAAATATATTATATAACATAAGCTTCGAAATACAAATTCTGTTTGTACATATATACATACCATCATCAGAGTACACATAACATTTGATCCAGCGGAAGTAACTCTAAATAACTCAAGTTGAAGCCTCCTGCTTCAAGCTCATCCAAGTGTATCTGTAAAAGCCTGAAACACTTGACTGCCCGTACAAATTTGGGCACCCAAGAGTTTAGGGAAAACAAAACAAAATAAACTCTGGGTCAGTCATGGGACTGGTGTGAGTAAACTCCAACCACTTGTTTAACTTTAAAAATCCTTTCAAAAGAAAAGGTAATAGTAAGACCAGCCCACACATAAACATGGACGGTTTTTACCTTACTATAACCCAAAACACTTTGATATCAAATCCAGTGATATTATAATAATGTCTACACCAAATAAATAACCAAATAGCAGAACGCTTGCATCTCACGCTCCACATATATAGTATAAAATCAAAAACCGCATGGCGCTTATTGGAGATTGGATTTCCAACATGACAAGGTATGGGACCACCTTCCGATGATGTATCTCTAGAGGCAAATACACCTGGTTCAACAAGAACATCTTGCAACCCGGCCCACACATGACCGACCACTCATTTCGCTTGAGTGTATCGAATGTATATCACCAACGGTTGGACTCAAACCACCGTTTCCCGAATGGGCAGAATCGATAGATTTAGAACAAAAAGGAATTTCTCTAGATAGGTGATTATACACCCTAATGGTTGCGACCCACATAGCCATGCTGCCTGCCCGATTTTTGTCCTTTCCCGGTTGTTGAGGCCTGAGGCTACGAATACTTACCATTCATTGATAGCACAATCACTTTGAATGCCACATTGTCAGATCCGTTAATCACTAGTTAAGTTTGCACAAACATTCTGGATATTATGCTAAGGGATAAATCCGTTGCAACCATATACATTCATACAGACCAACCCATTTGATCATTGGAAATACTTTGTCAGACATTCGTCCATTTACGTTCGTTCTGGGATTGAACGAAAACGAAGGCACTATTTCTATAAATAGAAAAGCCCTTGCACTTCACTCCGTCTTCAATATATTCAGCATACTTGGTTCGCAACGCTTATGCCGATACGGAGTGGTTCACGGATAATAATCCAACCGGTCTCTCCATATTGACAACGATGGTCAAAACTTCGATAGTCTGTGATTTAACTATCGAATAAAAACAAGTGTTCATCCAACATATCAAACAAATCACTGGGCTCTTTAATTAATATTTCATTAATTAAATTACTTCTCCATTTTCTCTATCAATATTTGTTAACCAAATATTTCAATAACCATATTGGCCCTTTACGCTATTTTTGATTTCGTTTCCTTATCGAATTCCATATATATCGATATATAGATTTCTAATTGTCAAATTTCTTAAAAATATTCTAACTCCTTAAATTTCCGGAAAAATTCGCCATAACCTCCCCTGTATCGGGAGCATCGGGAAATTTCAAATAGCTTTCCCGGTCCTTCTAATCTCAAAAAGAAAAAGAAGAAGCCAAGCGGCTAGCCGATACGGCGCATAAAACCCATATATGAATTTAAACATGTACCTTTTTGTCGAGCACATAAATTTAAATCTTCATATGCTTCATAACAAACCTGCTTACACATGTTCACCTGTTTTCAATTCAATTCAACTCAATCCATTCGTTTGAATTCAAATTTGAATCGTTTGAATTCGGTTTCGCTTAATTATTCTTTAATTAGCCCTTTTGCCTATTTCACTTCTTGGTTGAACATAACATGTTCAAACAAAATATTTAACTCGTTCATAACCAAATTGAATTTCAATTTCAATCCTAGTTTCCTGTTTGATTTCGAATATAAATTTTCAAATCGAATTCACTTATTTAAAGCGCAATATTAATTCGAAATCTCATTAACTAATTCCATTTTAGTTAATTCTATTCAATAAATCAAAAATAGGATTATTGTTTCAAAAATCATCTTCTTTACTTCACTTGAGTTCACATTTATTTTCTAACTCAAGTCTAGATTTTTAAATGGCAATCCGGGTTTTTATTTGCTTAAAAATTCCAACATTTATATATATAAAATCCATTATGGTTTATAATGGTTTATGGCGCTGCTTTTCTACAAATTTGATTTTGACATAACTCAAAATCTATACGACGAAATTCAGATTTTTCTCCTTCATTAGAAAACTATTATCAAACCGGTCCTGACGTTTCTTGTTTCGCAGAATTTCGACTTCAATTGCGTTCTGTATACTCGATTGAAGTTCGAATCACCAATTTACGAACTGCAGCGCTGCGGCGAGTTCGTTTTAATTATATTTATATATAAAAACTTCTTAACTTTGTTTAAAATAAATTTAACTCCATTTAACTCCACTTGAATCTCTTGATTCAAATTCCAATCTTCTTTTGAATTCCATATTTTAAATCCCAATCCCTTTTCAAATTCAATACTTGAATTTCTATTTGAATTCCCTATATTTAAATTCGATGTTTGAATTCATTTGAATTCTCTTATTCAAACTCTATTTTTAAATTCCCTTTGAACTGCTATAATCCAATCTCTATATTTGAATTCTATTGGAATTCAAATATTCAAACTCCTTTTTAAATTCTATATTCAAAATTCCATAGTTTAAAACCCATTTGAATTTCATATTCAAATTCCATAGATTAAATCTTATTTGAATGCAATTTGAATCTCTTATATTCAAATTCCATTTTCCATTTCCGACCCCATTTGAATTTCTAATATTCAAATTCATTTTCAACACCATTTGAATTTCTAATATTCAAATTCATTTTGAATTCCCTTGAATTCAAATTCCATTTCAAAACCCTTTTGATTTCCTATTTTGAAATCCTATTTGGAATTCCATTTCCCATTCTACTTTGAAATTCTATTTTCAAAGTTTATTTCAAATTCTATTTTGAAATCTCATATTCAATTTTCTACTTGAATTTCTATATTCAATTCCATGTTCAAATTCAATACTCGAATTTCTATTTCAAATCTCAATTCAAATTTCATATTTAAATTCCATTCAAATCCCTATTCAAATTTCACATTTTGAATTCTTCTTTGAAATACCATATTTCAAATTCTATTCAATTCTTCTTTGAAATTCTATAATTCAAAGTCTGTTCAATTTTTCTTTGAAATTTTATATTTCAAATCTATTTTGAAATTCTACATTCAAATCTCTATTTGAATTTCTTTATTTGAATTCCTTCGAATTCAAATTGTAATTTAATTCCTTGAATTCAAATTCTACTTTTCATTCTAATCTCGTCTATTCAAATCCTTTTTGAACTTCTATTTGAATTTCTAATATTCAATCCCCTTTTAAAATTCAAATATTTAAACTCCTTTTAAAAATTCAAATGTTATACTCAAATTCCATTTGAGTTTTATATTTAAAATTTCATCTTCACATCCTATTTTGAAAATATCATTTCAAATCCCAATTTCACGCTTGTATTTCTATTTCTGAATTATCAAATGATAATTCTTTTCACTTCATTTATAACTTCGTTATAAAAGAACTATTTAAACTTCGTTTAGAAAGAACTACTTGTTTTATTTTTCAAAAACAAGTTTTATTTTTATTTCCATTTAAAATTCAAATTCTATTTAAAAATAGAATTTTTACTTTTAAAATCTCAAATGTCCTTTTTATTGGCCCAGTGATATTTTAAGCAACCAAATCAATAAATTTCAAATCATTTGATTTTAACACATCATATATGAATATATATGAAATCAAACAGAACAAACAAACAAATAGATAATATATTTTTGAGGAATCCAGTTGGATTCCTCCAACCTGTTTTCCTGCATCCACAGATGTTAGCACATAAATAATACCCATTCTGCTTCGTGGCAGAATATCGTGGTATAGAAGGTCATCCACTAATCATAGCGTGGGGCGTATAGGGTAATCATCCGCTATGAAACTGCGGGCATCCGCTAATGAGACTGCGGGAATCCAACCAATCAATCAACCCAATATATATATATATATAGCCTAAATAACTAATATATATATAAAACAACCAGAAAATATTCACACAAGCAACAGACAATTATTTTTAATGAAATAAAAATAATTAGAAATAAAAGGTGAGTGAGATTTACTCACCGAGACCTTATTTGCTGAATACTCTGTTTAATTCCGTATCGACTCAACTACGCATCCTTCTCGAGTCGTCTACCTGGCACTTAAGATTATTTATTTTATTTATCGATTAAATGTCTATAAATTTAAATTAACTATTAACAAAAATAAATGCTCTTATGTATTATAAATTTTGAAATAGCATTTACCTTATTTCTTTGCGAATAACTTGATAAATTTTCGAAGGCATCTCAACCAAATCTAACACCTTGCGGTTATTGGACTCTACTCGAAAAATCCTCGAAGCCAATCCAAACAGTTCCAAACTGCAAATGAAACCCTAAATTTCGGCTCCATTCTTTGCGGTATTTTGTCGAATACCATACCGTCATTGACCAATACTATCAGATTTCCAGCTGCCGAACATCCATACAGTCCTCTTCCATCACCATCGCTCACTCCATCAACGAAGTGCCATGCCAACGTTCTGAAACTCCTTGTCTTGAATTGGAGCACCTCGTCGCCTCCACATGACAGTCGCGACAGCCCATACCTTCCGAAATGCATTCGCCGACTTCCTCCTACTCACCAGAGTCGAAACCCCTTTAGTCCATCGCACCTACCAATTCATTCCGTTCGACTTCAGCTTCAGCCCAAAACCCACATCGCGCACCCACATCTGCCCTAGCTCGACGCTGATTCGTGACCCTACCCTTATCGCGCCTCGTCCCCAAATCCGAACGCACTGCTAGTTATAACGAAGAACAGGGCTTCGATTTGATTTTAATTTGGATAGGGAAGTGGAAATCGCGGTCGGCTTGTGATAAATGCAAATGGAAAAAAAATCTGCGTACTATATAATGGAGAGGAAGATATTGCGGTTTGATTTTAAATGGAAAAGGGGAACTTCGGTTTTGTATTTGAGCTGAAGGACGAAGTAAACTGCGATATTTATAAGTGAACAGCGGGGAACAATTTGTACTGGAGCCATTAATCCATGCCGTCTTAGATATTGAAGGAGAGGGACAGCTTTGTCAGCTCGAGGGGATAAGTCTGCGTGATTTTAGTTTTAGGTCGGCTTCATTCAAAGTATAGGGTGGCTGATGTATTTTTATTTTTGTTTTTGTTTTTGTTTTGAATAAAAAGCTAAATATCTTGTGGTTCTTTAAATTAAAATCCTGAACCGCTATCCTAACGCAACCATTGTTATTCCAACAGTTTAACACTGTTCTGAACTAACCGAATATATTTTATATTAAATTTAAACGTATATAGAATAATTGTTTTATAAAGATATTATTTAAATTTATAAACAAATAAATTTCTCGATAATATATCATTACCATTATCGATTACATTCACATAGAATTTATATTTATTATCTGAACTGTTTTGATTCAATTCTAACTTCGAATTCAATATATCTCGTATTTCGGTAATTAGATCTATAATTCAATATGAAAAATCGAATTATATTATCAGCTCTATATTAAATATTTAAGATAAACCGGTCAGAAAAATCTGGGTCGTTACATTCTTTCCCCCTTAAAATAATTTCGTCCTCGAAATTGCTAAGGTAGGAAAAATGGTACAAATCTATTACTTTTCAAAAATTCACTTATGTTGAAACTCAACCCCTTATATTCCAATTAAATTTAATTCCAACCAAAACTTTTGGTCTTCTTCCTTTCATATGCCTTCACATCCAATTCATATTCTATTCATATTGGTTCAACACCAGTTTATCCAAATTGATTCTAGTCAACTGATTCACTTCGACCCATTTAACTAGCTTAAGTTAAATTCCAATTCCAGAATTTCAATTCCCAGGGTTTTCTTTTCAAATTCTTTTGAAATCCCATAAATATATACATATATTTATTTTCCATTTCAAATTCAAAACATTTGAATATTCAAACCAATTTGTTTTCTTTCAAACAAATTCCCATCAAAATTTTTCTAAGGTAGCAATCCATCACTTAGAAACTCGGAAATGAACACTGATGATGTTGCAATCATCATCAGAATTACTTCCCAGCCACTGAAGTGATTACAGTGCTTTATTATTTCAAAATCCATCTAAAATGATTTTCTTTCAAATCCTTTTTAAAACAAATCTATATTACTTTAATATACTTTGAAAAATATTTTTCAACTTTCCAGGATTTTGAATTCTCAATTCTGGTTTGAATTTAATTCTAATTCATCTCATTTGTATATTTAATTTCATATACAAATTCTATTTGGTTATAATTAACCATTTCAATTTTATAATCTCGTTTGATTATAATCTTAACAATCAACACATCCATATAATAATCCTAGAAAATTATTCTTTCTATATCAAATAGAAATTTTGGGTAAAATTATTCACCCACTTTAAAACAATACTGTGTCGAATTTTTCTGTTTAAGGGTTTAGAAATCCCTATCGACTTCGTGGCGTCCCACGATTCGACCAGAATTCATAAACCACTCAACAGACTAGCCAACACAATATAAAACAACTTTTATATCAATTTACAAATACGCTCTCTCGTATATATACGCTCAACTCATTCTAGGGCACTACTGACCCTATCTCTAATGAGCACATGCCACACAAGCCTAGGTGTTCGCTCAACCTAAGCTCTGATACCACCTGTAGCGACCCGCAAATCCGAGCTATCTGAGTTGACTAAATACACCACACGTTCAACCCAAATAACCCAGAAATACGACCCATTAATAGAAAGAAGTTAGAGGGTGAGATATAGAAAGAAAGAAATATTAGAATAGAAGAAACGAAGATCACAAACTCACAGCGGAACGAATAAAATATATTATATAACATAAGCTTCGAAATACAAATTCTGTTTGTACATATATACATACCATCATCAGAGTACACATAACATTTGATCCAGCGGAAGTAACTCTAAATAACTCAAGTTGAAGCCTCCTGCTTCAAGCTCATCCAAGTGTATCTGTAAAAGCCTGAAACACTTGACTGCCCGTACAAATTTGGGCACCCAAGAGTTTAGGGAAAACAAAACAAAATAAACTCTGGGTCAGTCATGAGACTGGTGTGAGTAAACTCCAACCACTTGTTTAACTTTAAAAATCCTTTCAAAAGAAAAGGTAATAGTAAGACCAGCCCACACATAAACATGGACGGTTTTTACCTTACTATAACCCAAAACACTTTGATATCAAATCCAGTGATATTATAATAATGTCTACACCAAATAAATAACCAAATAGCAGAACGCTTGCATCTCACGCTCCACATATATAGTATAAAATCAAAAACCGCATGGCGCTTATTGGAGATTGGATTTCCAACATGACAAGGTATGGGACCACCTTCCGATGATGTATCTCTAGAGGCAAATACACCTGGTTCAACAAGAACATCTTGCAACCCGGCCCACACATGACCGACCACTCATTTCGCTTGAGTGTATCGAATGTATATCACCAACGGTTGGACTCAAACCACCGTTTCCCGAATGGGCAGAATCGATAGATTTAGAACAAAAAGGAATTTCTCTAGATAGGTGATTATACACCCTAATGGTTGCGACCCACATAGCCATGCTGCCTGCCCGATTTTTGTCCTTTCCCGGTTGTTGAGGCCTGAGGCTACGAATACTTACCATTCATTGATAGCACAATCACTTTGAATGCCACATTGTCAGATCCGTTAATCACTAGTTAAGTTTGCACAAACATTCTGGATATTATGCTAAGGGATAAATCCGTTGCAACCATATACATTCATACAGACCAACCCATTTGATCATTGGAAATACTTTGTCAGACATTCGTCCATTTACGTTCGTTCTGGGATTGAACGAAAACGAAGGCACTATTTCTATAAATAGAAAAGCCCTTGCACTTCACTCCGTCTTCAATATATTCAGCATACTTGGTTCGCAACGCTTATGCCGATACGGAGTGGTTCACGGATAATAATCCAACCGGTCTCTCCATATTGACAACGATGGTCAAAACTTCGATAGTCTGTGATTTAACTATCGAATAAAAACAAGTGTTCATCCAACATATCAAACAAATCACTGGGCTCTTTAATTAATATTTCATTAATTAAATTACTTCTCCATTTTCTCTATCAATATTTGTTAACCAAATATTTCAATAACCATATTGGCCCTTTACGCTATTTTTGATTTCGTTTCCTTATCGAATTCCATATATATCGATATATAGATTTCTAATTGTCAAATTTCTTAAAAATATTCTAACTCCTTAAATTTCCGGAAAAATTCGCCATAACCTCCCCTGTATCGGGAGCATCGGGAAATTTCAAATAGCTTTCCCGGTCCTTCTAATCTCAAAAAGAAAAAGAAGAAGCCAAGCGGCTAGCCGATACGGCGCATAAAACCCATATATGAATTTAAACATGTACCTTTTTGTCGAGCACATAAATTTAAATCTTCATATGCTTCATAACAAACCTGCTTACACATGTTCACCTGTTTTCAATTCAATTCAACTCAATCCATTCGTTTGAATTCAAATTTGAATCGTTTGAATTCGGTTTCGCTTAATTATTCTTTAATTAGCCCTTTTGCCTATTTCACTTCTTGGTTGAACATAACATGTTCAAACAAAATATTTAACTCGTTCATAACCAAATTGAATTTCAATTTCAATCCTAGTTTCCTGTTTGATTTCGAATATAAATTTTCAAATCGAATTCACTTATTTAAAGCGCAATATTAATTCGAAATCTCATTAACTAATTCCATTTTAGTTAATTCTATTCAATAAATCAAAAATAGGATTATTGTTTCAAAAATCATCTTCTTTACTTCACTTGAGTTCACATTTATTTTCTAACTCAAGTCTAGATTTTTAAATGGCAATCCGGGTTTTTATTTGCTTAAAAATTCCAACATTTATATATATAAAATCCATTATGGTTTATAATGGTTTATGGCGCTGCTTTTCTACAAATTTGATTTTGACATAACTCAAAATCTATACGACGAAATTCAGATTTTTCTCCTTCATTAGAAAACTATTATCAAACCGGTCCTGACGTTTCTTGTTTCGCAGAATTTCGACTTCAATTGCGTTCTGTATACTCGATTGAAGTTCGAATCACCAATTTACGAACTGCAGCGCTGCGGCGAGTTCGTTTTAATTATATTTATATATAAAAACTTCTTAACTTTGTTTAAAATAAATTTAACTCCATTTAACTCCACTTGAATCTCTTGATTCAAATTCCAATCTTCTTTTGAATTCCATATTTTAAATCCCAATCCCTTTTCAAATTCAATACTTGAATTTCTATTTGAATTCCCTATATTTAAATTCGATGTTTGAATTCATTTGAATTCTCTTATTCAAACTCTATTTTTAAATTCCCTTTGAACTGCTATAATCCAATCTCTATATTTGAATTCTATTGGAATTCAAATATTCAAACTCCTTTTTAAATTCTATATTCAAAATTCCATAGTTTAAAACCCATTTGAATTTCATATTCAAATTCCATAGATTAAATCTTATTTGAATGCAATTTGAATCTCTTATATTCAAATTCCATTTTCCATTTCCGACCCCATTTGAATTTCTAATATTCAAATTCATTTTCAACACCATTTGAATTTCTAATATTCAAATTCATTTTGAATTCCCTTGAATTCAAATTCCATTTCAAAACCCTTTTGATTTCCTATTTTGAAATCCTATTTGGAATTCCATTTCCCATTCTACTTTGAAATTCTATTTTCAAAGTTTATTTCAAATTCTATTTTGAAATCTCATATTCAATTTTCTACTTGAATTTCTATATTCAATTCCATGTTCAAATTCAATACTCGAATTTCTATTTCAAATCTCAATTCAAATTTCATATTTAAATTCCATTCAAATCCCTATTCAAATTTCACATTTTGAATTCTTCTTTGAAATACCATATTTCAAATTCTATTCAATTCTTCTTTGAAATTCTATAATTCAAAGTCTGTTCAATTTTTCTTTGAAATTTTATATTTCAAATCTATTTTGAAATTCTACATTCAAATCTCTATTTGAATTTCTTTATTTGAATTCCTTCGAATTCAAATTGTAATTTAATTCCTTGAATTCAAATTCTACTTTTCATTCTAATCTCGTCTATTCAAATCCTTTTTGAACTTCTATTTGAATTTCTAATATTCAATCCCCTTTTAAAATTCAAATATTTAAACTCCTTTTAAAAATTCAAATGTTATACTCAAATTCCATTTGAGTTTTATATTTAAAATTTCATCTTCACATCCTATTTTGAAAATATCATTTCAAATCCCAATTTCACGCTTGTATTTCTATTTCTGAATTATCAAATGATAATTCTTTTCACTTCATTTATAACTTCGTTATAAAAGAACTATTTAAACTTCGTTTAGAAAGAACTACTTGTTTTATTTTTCAAAAACAAGTTTTATTTTTATTTCCATTTAAAATTCAAATTCTATTTAAAAATAGAATTTTTACTTTTAAAATCTCAAATGTCCTTTTTATTGGCCCAGTGATATTTTAAGCAACCAAATCAATAAATTTCAAATCATTTGATTTTAACACATCATATATGAATATATATGAAATCAAACAGAACAAACAAACAAATAGATAATATATTTTTGAGGAATCCAGTTGGATTCCTCCAACCTGTTTTCCTGCATCCACAGATGTTAGCACATAAATAATACCCATTCTGCTTCGTGGCAGAATATCGTGGTATAGAAGGTCATCCACTAATCATAGCGTGGGGCGTATAGGGTAATCATCCGCTATGAAACTGCGGGCATCCGCTAATGAGACTGCGGGAATCCAACCAATCAATCAACCCAATATATATATATATATAGCCTAAATAACTAATATATATATAAAACAACCAGAAAATATTCACACAAGCAACAGACAATTATTTTTAATGAAATAAAAATAATTAGAAATAAAAGGTGAGTGAGATTTACTCACCGAGACCTTATTTGCTGAATACTCTGTTTAATTCCGTATCGACTCAACTACGCATCCTTCTCGAGTCGTCTACCTGGCACTTAAGATTATTTATTTTATTTATCGATTAAATGTCTATAAATTTAAATTAACTATTAACAAAAATAAATGCTCTTATGTATTATAAATTTTGAAATAGCATTTACCTTATTTCTTTGCGAATAACTTGATAAATTTTCGAAGGCATCTCAACCAAATCTAACACCTTGCGGTTATTGGACTCTACTCGAAAAATCCTCGAAGCCAATCCAAACAGTTCCAAACTGCAAATGAAACCCTAAATTTCGGCTCCATTCTTTGCGGCATTTTGTCGAATACCATACCGTCATTGACCAATACTATCAGATTTCCAGCTGCCGAACATCCATACAGTCCTCTTCCATCACCATCGCTCACTCCATCAACGAAGTGCCATGCCAACGTTCTGAAACTCCTTGTCTTGAATTGGAGCACCTCGTCGCCTCCACATGACAGTCGCGACAGCCCATACCTTCCGAAATGCATTCGCCGACTTCCTCCTACTCACCAGAGTCGAAACCCCTTTAGTCCATCGCACCTACCAATTCATTCCGTTCGACTTCAGCTTCAGCCCAAAACCCACATCGCGCACCCACATCTGCCCTAGCTCGACGCTGATTCGTGACCCTACCCTTATCGCGCCTCGTCCCCAAATCCGAACGCACTGCTAGTTATAACGAAGAACAGGGCTTCGATTTGATTTTAATTTGGATAGGGAAGTGGAAATCGCGGTCGGCTTGTGATAAATGCAAATGGAAAAAAAATCTGCGTACTATATAATGGAGAGGAAGATATTGCGGTTTGATTTTAAATGGAAAAGGGGAACTTCGGTTTTGTATTTGAGCTGAAGGACGAAGTAAACTGCGATATTTATAAGTGAACAGCGGGGAACAATTTGTACTGGAGCCATTAATCCATGCCGTCTTAGATATTGAAGGAGAGGGACAGCTTTGTCAGCTCGAGGGGATAAGTCTGCGTGATTTTAGTTTTAGGTCGGCTTCATTCAAAGTATAGGGTGGCTGATGTATTTTTATTTTTGTTTTTGTTTTTGTTTTGAATAAAAAGCTAAATATCTTGTGGTTCTTTAAATTAAAATCCTGAACCGCTATCCTAACGCAACCATTGTTATTCCAACAGTTTAACACTGTTCTGAACTAACCGAATATATTTTATATTAAATTTAAACGTATATAGAATAATTGTTTTATAAAGATATTATTTAAATTTATAAACAAATAAATTTCTCGATAATATATCATTACCATTATCGATTACATTCACATAGAATTTATATTTATTATCTGAACTGTTTTGATTCAATTCTAACTTCGAATTCAATATATCTCGTATTTCGGTAATTAGATCTATAATTCAATATGAAAAATCGAATTATATTATCAGCTCTATATTAAATATTTAAGATAAACCGGTCAGAAAAATCTGGGTCGTTACAAAACTTCTCCCCGAAAACTAGTATTTAGTCCAAAGTTACACAACATTACATTTACCATTTCGATAAGTGTTCTATTTTTCCTTTCAGCCACTCCATTTTGTTGTGGAGTATAAGCAATAGATGTTTCATGTATAATTCCGACTGATTCACAATATTCAAGAAATTGATATTTCCTCCCTGTCAGATCTAAGTGTTTTTATTTTAGCATCACACTGGTTTTCTACTTCAGTTTTATAAGACATAAATTAATTTAACACTTCACTTTTAGCATGCATAAGATAAACATAACAATATTTTGAATAATCATCTATGAATGCGACAAAATATTTCTTCCCACCTCTAGTAGGTGTACTATGCATATCACATACATCACTATGAATAAGTTGTAACAATTCTGTTTCACTTTCTGCTTTATTAGGAAATGGTTTTCTAGTGATCTTAGTTAACGAACATATCCTACACTTATCTAGCATATCATTTTGGTGTTTGGGAATCAGATTCAATGATATCATATCAAGCACACGTTTATGATTAACATGTCCTAATATATTGTGCCATATGAAATGAGAGAATTTATACTTTTATTAATATCAACATTCAGTTTAAACATACCATCACACATGTACCCTTTTCCCATAAACACTCCTCCTTTGGTCAACACATATTTGTATGATCAAAGACTTGTTTGAAACCATACTTACTAAGAAGACTTCCCCAAACAAGATTCTTCCTAATTTCGGGTACATAATATACATCATTACTTTTCTGGATGTGAATTCCATATCCACAGTCCCCTTCCCTTTGATCTCCGCCTTTTCTGAATTTCCCATGTATAATTATTCTTCATCTTTGGTCAGTTCCAGTTTCTTGAATTGATTCTTGTCTATGCAGATATGCTTAGTAGTGCTAGAATCGATCCACCAAGAATTGTCTTGTTCAGTCATATTCACTTCTGATATGATTGCTGCAAACTTTTCTTTTTTAGTTTGCTGCTTCTTTTTCCAGAAGCGACAATCCCTTTTGAAACGTCCCAATTTTCCACAAATGTAGCAACCATTTTTGCTTTTCTTGTTTTGGGAATTATTGTTGTTAGAAGAGTTATTCGAATCATTATTTGCTTTCTTTTCTTCCACCATATGGACTTTTGATGTTTCAACAACTGTTTCATCTTGAGCATCTTTCTGTCTCAGTTGTTGTTCAACCTGCAAATACTATGCAAGGTTGTCTGGACTTATATCCTCCTTCTGATGTTTCAGTAGTTTCCTCTGATCTTTCCAAGAAGGGGGTAATTTGTCTGTTATTGATGAGACCATAATTTCCTCATCCACGTTTAAGTTATGTTGGCTAAATTAGTTAAGTATGTGCATGATATCATTGAATTGCTCTGCCAATGAACGATCATCAGCCATTTTATAATTAAAAAAATATAGTAGTTAAAAATTTCTTACTAGTTGCGTCCTCCATAAGATACTTTGCTTCTAATGAATCCCAGATGTCTTTTGTAGTGGGCTTGTTGTTATACATATCGAAGAGTGTATCCGTCATTGCGTTGCATATATGCCCCTTGCAAATATAATCATCTTGTCCCAATTTGATCCTTTTACGTGTATGTGCAATTGTTTCATCTTCAGTCTCCGCTGTTTTTGCCGTAGTTAGAACATATACCACTTTCATTCCAACCAGCAAGAAATGCATTTTTTTCTGCCATCGAAGAAAATTAACACCATCAAATTTCTCTAGCTTTGTAAAACCAGCAGTGAATTCCTTAAGACTGTGAGGAGCCATTGCCAAAATATTGTTTTATATTATTGGAGTAAATTTCATTGCTGATTCTTCTTGTTTACAAATCTCGGAGGCACGATGTGTTGATCGCTATCCTAAAACAGTATTTTCCCTCTTATCTTGTGTGCATGAGTATTGACAAATCTATTTGAAGATACAATGAAGCAGATATTGAATATCTTTAATCGACGTGGTTGCACAAACATGACGATTCACTGTTTGGTTTTATCACTGCAGTAACAAGATAATGAAGTTATAGCCTGCACAACTACAACTTGAATAATTTATCAGAAATTTGGAAATGCAATAGATAAGAAGATGTATAGAAGAAATTCAGATGATTCAAGTGATTCAAAACTGGAGTGTAGTCCAGTTTTCATAGTAGTGAGGAGATACAGTTGCTTCTTTTCAAAAGATTGCAACTCTTCGAGCTGATGCATCTGTTTCTTTTCAGAAACAGTCGCAACTTTTCGCACTAGTCTACTGGTCTGTTCAGAACTAGTCAACTGCTCTGTAGATCAGTCAATTCTTTGAACAACTGCGACTGTTTCTTTTTATAAATTGTAACACCCCACATCCATTAAGGTCACTAACAAAGGGGAATGCCTTAACTTCAATGGAGCATTATGGGTACTGGAATAGAAATATTACAAGACAGACATATAAAACAGCGGAAAGTAAAGTAGGAGTACTCCAAATCATTTATTAAATATAATTGTTTACAATAAAAGCCCATCAACTTCCAATACCCAATTACATAGCTAAAATATATGTCTTGCTTAAAAACAAAGAAGCATAAAAATAAATTGTAGTATTCCCCAATAAAGCAAAGCAAGTCATAGCCAAGAGAGATCCAAGCCGTACATAAAGGGCCTGGGAGCTTGGTAACATCCGAACTAAGTTGTATTCCCACCATGCGAACCTATGGGGGGGGGAACGGAAGAAAAGGAGGCAAAACAAAACGGGTCAGTCATAAAGACTGAGTAAGTCCTAGTGACTTTCAACATAAAAATAGGTAAAGATAACATGGCATGAATAAACTGAAAGTAAACATAAGCATGATAACAAGATAAGCTACAGGCACGATAACTAAGAATACCATCATATGATTTTTGTCAAGTATAACATCGCAAGGTTCCCATTCAAGATAAACTAAGTATAATTTCACAAGATTTCTATCAAGCATCACAAGATTTCTCTGCTTCACCATTAAAATATTTCTATAATATCTATTTGCTCTGCACCACCCGTACTAGTATCCCAACCCATGTCATGTGTTGACTATAAAATGATCCCCTGCCCAATGTCATGAAATAACCCATTACTTGGTCCCATGAAATGATCTATTAATCGATCGGCTCCCTACAAGTCCTAGCTTGTTCATGTGTCTGTGTCATATGGCCCTATCACGAATGTAGTTACCTGTGCTGAGTCCACCATAGGGTGTATCAAGCCCTAGGGTGCCAACCCCTAACACGAATCAAGCACGCACAGTGTAAACCTACTGATGCCCAATGCCTGCTTTTTCAACTCCGGACTACGTGCACGACCATAGTCCACTTGAACCTACACTGCCGCACCAACTCAGCCGTCGTTCTGGTCGCTTACAATCAGCCCAGTAATCGTGCCCCACCTTGCCTAGTTCCAGGGTATCTTGATACATCTATGTGGGTTACTGCTGGAATGGACCGCGTAACAAGGGTTTCCGTCCAACAGGTTAAGTGTTGTCATTTAAATTCGTGACTGAACCCTTATCAGTCTAGCATGTCAAGTTGGTTAAGTATTATCATTCAAGTTCGTGACTTAACCCACCTATGTGTCATGTCAAATTGGCTAAGTGTTGTCTTTCAAGTTCATGACTTAGCCCTACGAATCATGTGTCAAATTGGTTAAGTATATTCAAGCGGTTCATGACATATCCCACCTATGTAGCATGTCAAGTTGGTTAAGTATTATCTATATGTTCAAGTTGACTTAACCCTGCCACACGCCATATTATATTGGTTAAGTGTTCTCCCTTGTGTTAACTTAACCCAACAGTGTATCATGTCATATCAGTTAAGTGTCATCAATCAATTCAAGTTAACTTAACCCACCCACTTGTCATGTTATGTTAGTTAAGTGTTATTAATCTACTCAACCGCACCCACTTGTCTAATTAACATGTTAAAATGGCTAATTGTTCTCAAGCGATCAAGTTCAAGTTTTACTTAACCCACCCATTCATGTCATATCGGTTAAGTGTCATTAGTCTAGTCATATTACTTAACCCACCTACTTGTATAACTAACATGTTGTATTGGTTAAGTGTTCTTAGTTTACTTAACCCCCTCCACTTGTATAATTAACGTGTTATATTGGTTAAGCGTCATTAGTCCAGTCGTGTTAGCTTACTTAATAGGTTTCATTAGCATTTATTATTTACTAATGCATCAACCTCTCACATTGGAATTATTTGCGGTTACTGGATATGCCGGGCGGTTCTGGGAAGAATTACATCGCGAACCCATTCCAACCTCGGGTTCAAGCAATCAATGCACTAACCTCTCACATTAGACATATTGTTGCGGTCACTGGATATGCCGAGCGGTTCCGGGCAGAATTACACCACAACTCAGTCTAACCTCGTGTTAGGCATCACCACAACCTAGTCTTTGCCTACGACCTCTCACATTAGACTATTATTGTTGTGGTCACTGGATATGCCGGGCGGTTCCGGGTAGAATTACACCACAACTCAGGTCTAACCTCTTGTCAAAGGCATCCGTTAGATTGTTAATTATATATGTGTCACATAAGTCAAAATTCCCAACTTTACATATTAATAAAAAAATTCCCAAGTTCCAAATTACATGCCCATTAATATATGTACCCTATCCTAGTCAGTTTACATATGTCCAATTCTTGCCTATTTACATGTATGCCAAGTTTATGCCACTTTACCAATATCAAGTTCTAGCCAAAATTACATGTATCAAGTTTCATACCCAAATAAACCCAAATCATGATTCATGATGTAGTTATCCCCAAACTATAATCTTTTCTATTACAATACATGTCAGTTGGCCAAGTTCATAATACATGTTTATTCCAATTATCAAGTTTACAATCGCTTTCATGTTCAATTTCCTTATGCCAATGCCCAAACTTGAAATTTCAATTATATTGACAATACCCAAATTTCCAATTTCATGTTATGCCATCAATTCCACACAACACATATATCCAAATAGGTAATATCCCAATATTTCCCCGTATTCAATCGTACGCAAATCGCGATTTAGGTCTAAGTCCGAAATTGACCAAGGTTCATTAAAAGAAAATAAATAGGGGGAGATAGAATTTTGCATAAAAATAAGATCAGAGAGAAAAACATCATCATAGGCATGAAGATTACAACTTGATAATAATATCAACATGAATCAAGAAAACTGATTTACAACAGGCTGAATAGATAATGAACTTGATGTGAGAAAAGATAGACAAGTCTCAAAACTCAAGATTCAAGAAGCAACAGAAGTAGGTCTGAATCGATAAACATACTTAAATCCAATTCCACTTTATTCCATTGCCATATTAAAATTAAATATTTAAATCTAAAAGCAACTAGAACTTACAGAGCATGGACTGAGAAATTAAGATGCAGAAGTTGATTCTAGAAAGCAGTCGTTGAACGTTGAATCTCAATTTGATTGAAAATCCCCAATTTGCGAATCTTGCGTTGCTTGAAGAAGAAGGTAGAAGAACTCTCTAGATTTGATTAATTTTTATTTGAATCTTTGAAGAAGAAGAAGAAGAAGTCATGTCCATCAATAATTTGTGCAGCATAAGGTTAGAGAAGAATGGTGCGAGGAGGAATGGGGATTAGGTGGGTTTATATAGGATTGGGAGAACGAATCTAGTCAGAAAAGGTGTCTAAAAGCATCAGAATGCACCCAGTTCAAAAACTAGGTTTCGTCACCAGGTCGACCCTCAGGTCGACTATAGTGTCGACCTAGTCCGTGGGAGGTCGACCACAGTGTCGACCCCCAGGTCGACCTGGTCCTGGGCGGGAAATTTCCAGCCCAGCCTGCGCTGGGGTTTGAATTCGAATTTCAAATTCAAATTTTGAGCTGCTTTCGATTCTGAAAATTCTAGAAACTTCGGAGGGTCATATCTCCCTCATACGGACTCCGTTTTCCGAAAACTTGGACTCGATTTCATGTAGAATTCCGAGACGAACGTAATGGCACAACCCATTTTCCCTAATTCTTGTTTTAAAATTTAATTCTGCCTTGATTTATGATTTTAATATGTTATTAAAATACAGGGTATTACATAAACAGACAAAGAAATAGTCACATCCCTTCGGACCAGTCGACTGGTCTGTTCAGAACCAGTCGACTAATTTGTTCATAACCGTTCAAAACTTAAATTCCAGGATATAAAATCCTATTGCACCACGGTCCAAAAATATATGTTTGGCCCAATCCACGATGCACATATGTGTGTTGTTTAAATGTGCATGATCTCCCTCCTCACAACAAAGCAAACATTTGGGTGCACCAAGGCCCCAACACCTTCATGAGAAGGCTACATAAGCAGTTACATAACTACTTATATTTCATGATATGGTACATATCAAATTTTCTCATTTGCCTTTTATTCTTTCCTTTATTTTAAATTTCCTCTAACATATTATACACTTTGTTATGAGAAATTCTAGCTTTTGTGGCAAATTTGTATTATAATTATCCAAGGAAGCCATAAAAGATATCCAAACTCAGGCAGACTGAGAATATCACAGTACTGCATATTTTATTGCATACAGTTTATTAATATGTGGTATAAAGAGATTGTCCATATGAAACATAGAACAATGATCACAACATTATTATTCCATGAATTTACCGAATAGTGTTACATGCTTATGAAAATGTTGTCACTTTTTATTTTCTACTTGTATCATTTCAATTTAAATCCATATAAAATAGTGGTAATGGTTTTTTTCAAATAAATTAAACAAATTCAATTTAAGTTGGATAGATAATTGTGTCTCTTATTTGAACTTGATTAAGATATATGTTATATTCAATTCCCAAAAAATACAATGGGAAGGACTAACACAAAGGAGGAAAGGGGTCTTAAGTCATTTACACTAACATACAACTTCCATATACCTAATTATGAAAATAGCATTAACGAAATAAAACACCACATCAAATATAAAACATGCATAACGACCGACATAGTTCTAAAAGCTCACATATCAACAACTGCGAATCGAAAGCAGTGCCAGATGCCATCTAGAAGGTCAGCCATTATTATTAACCATTTTTATGGGCGGCAGACCCTAAGCTGCACAGGACAACAACATACAAGTTGCTTCAAAGGATGTCATAATGGCGAGCCCCACCAGAAGTTTCTCATTAAGAAATTCAAGGCCCCTCTGTTCGAATTCAAAACTCCTGCAAAAACCTCAGACCTAGTCACCTAATTGCACGCTTCCCACTAAGAAATATTCACCAATCTTATCACATCGAGTGAACAAAATGGATTAGCAACACATGACCAGAGATAATGGTCAAAATAAGGACAACAAATAAGGTGGGCATGACAATCCATGTTCAATATACACTACAAAAGGAAAGGACAAAATTTTAAAATAGGCTAGTTTTTAAAACTAATGACACAAATAGGCTAGTTTCAGAACTTTTTGCAAATATAGCTAGTTTTGGCCAGCTCTGCGATGAGCTGACCAACTTTTTGTTTTTAAATACGGGGTGCACTTGCCAAGTGAGCCAGTATAAATTTACACTGGTGCACTTGCCAAGTGAGCCAGTACAAATTTACGTTGGTGCACTTGGCAAGTGAGCCTATATAAATTTGCACTGGCGCACTTGGCAAGTGCGCCAGTATATATTTAATAATTTATGTAAGTTAGTAATTACAAATATTATTTGCTATATATTTATTAATGATTATTAATATTATTTATTAATTAGTAACTGTAATTATACATTATTTATTAATTATATTTTTTAATTTGTAATTAGTAATTATTCATATTAAATATTATTTATTATTAGCAATTATAAATTATATTATGTATTAAATATTATTTTGAAAGCACAGTCAACTATTAGTTAGTTGATGATAACAATTTAATAGCATTTAAAAAATAATTATTGATTATTAAGTATCAAATATTGATTATTAATAGTTAGCTATTTAGTAGCATTTATTAATTTTTAAAAAACCAATATTAGATATTAATCACTACATTTTAATTATTTTTTTAAAGTAATTATTAATATTGTGTCATTTACTTTCTGCACTTATTTACTACTCTGTTATATGTGTTGTGATTATTAATCTATGCTGCGATTTGTTTTATATCCTCGATAAAATTCAATAAACCCTATTTATCCCCCTTTAGGGTTAATCTAGATCCAACAAGTGGTATCAGAGCAGGTATCTAATTAACTCTAGAGTCATGAGTTTAGTGAATAATGCTTTTTCTGAGGGTCAATCCATTGCTAGGCCTCCTATGTTGAATGGTACTGATTATGCTTATTGGAAAGCTAGGATGAAAATTTATTTATTATCTATTGATTACAATGTTTGTGATATTATTGAAACATGATGTAAAACTCCCATTGTAATTATTAATGATATTGAATTTTCTAAACCAAAGGATAAGTGGGATGCTAATGATAAGAAGTTATACTCTATTAATGCTAAAGCTATGAATGCTTTAATTTGTGCTCTTGACAAATCTGAATTTAATAGAATTTCTCATTGTAATACAACACAGGAAATCTGGCATACTCTGTAGGTCACTCATGAAGAAACATCCCAAGTGAAAGAATCTCGTCTTGTCTTATTCGGCAATGAATATGAAAACTTCACCATGAAAAAGATGAGAGTATAAACGATATGTATGGTCGTTCCTATATGCTGGATTACAATGCTAGAGCTCTTGGAAAAGTATATACTAAAGTAGAACTTGTGAGGAAAATTCTACGAGTTCTGCCAATGAACTTTGAAGGTAAAGTCATAACAATCCAAGAATCAAAGGATTTGAGCTAGTTGAGCATCGAAGAGCTAATTGGAAATCTAATGACTTATGAAATGGAGCTGAAGGGACGAGAAGATCGCAACAACTCAAAACTAAAGAAGAAGTCGATTTCTTTGTCCAATACTGCAGACAACGATGATGAAGACACCATCGAGCAGCTTGATATGGCTTTTAGAAAGCTCATAAAATGGAGCAAATTGAAATCACAAAGGAACAAAGCAAAAGCCACCAAATCAAGTAGCTCTGAAGACTCAAAAAAGGAACCAACCTACATTAAATGCAAGAAGCCTAGGCATATCAAACCAAACTGCCCACTACTTCAGAATTATAAAGGTAACAAAAAGAAGAAGAAAGCTTTTGCAATAACATGGGATGATGAGGAAGGAGAAGAAGTCTCTAGCAGCATTGAAGAAGAGGTTGCAGATCTATGCTTTATGGCTCAATAATATTCAGAAGATAATGGAGAAAAATCCAATGAGGCAAAAAAATTTGGGTCCTTAAAAGCACTTTGGTGAAATCTAATGGTTTGTTGTACAAACAAGTATGGGTACCAAAACGTATGAAAGAAACTATGAGTGGTTCTACAATTTTTGTTAAACCACTCGATTCTCTAAACTGTTAGGTATCGGAGGAGGCTGAGGAACTGCTTTGCAAAAAGAGATATGTATTTAAACTACTTCACATCTTTGTATTGTTCAGAGTTCCTTAGCCAAGTATGGTGAGTTAAAGATTCATTTGTTCACATCGAATTCTGGTATGATCTCTAAACTCAGATCAATTAATATTGTTTCTTCTTGTTTATTCCTCTTTCTACCCCTTCTATTCTCTTTTGGCTATTTCTGATTTGATTTGAGACTCCCATATTATTTTTTCTTTTATTTTTGTGTTTCTTAACTTCAAATTGCAGAATTCATGGTTTTCTAGAAATTTGCTTCATTGAATAAAATTCTCATGTTATAATCATTTCCACATCTTGAATTTAAAATCATAAATTTTTACAATTATTTTGAAGTTTAGTTCTTTTCTTATTTCTGGATTCCTAACAGTCCTGGAGCATTCTTGTAATATCTTGAACACTGTTAATTTGAATTCTAAATTTTTGAAGATCTAAAAATTTAATGAAACTTCACACATCCCTGGTGTTTTTGAGTATCTTCTAACTCATTTTGGAAAGACTGGAAAAATTATACTCATTACAGCACACTAGTATTTTCCAGTTGTGATAATTTCATTGGTTTTTTGATCGGCTTGATTATTACTGAATTGAATTTTTTTGACTTGAGTCACTGGGATACATCTTGAAATTCATCTTTATTCATGATCATCTTGGTTAAACATTTGTTTGTTTGAAATCATCTAGAAATTTTGTATCTCATACACTTCTTATATTTGAAATTAATAATCTTGTGTGATTGGTTCTTTGTATCTCAAAAATTACATTTATTCAAGTGATTTCAAGTAAACCATTTTATTTTTGGATTATGAATATCCCTCAAACTTGATGTAAATACTATTAAAATTTCTCTTGTTATTGTCAGAAATAATTGTGAAAAATTCTTTAAGAAACTAGTCTTGAAATTTACAGTTATTTCATGATCATTTGGCCTGAATATTTGTTTGATTGAAATTAATAATTCATGAATCTCACACACATGTTGGATTTGAAAATTATAATCTTGTGTGATCGATTCTTTGAATCTTTATATTTTCATATTCCTTCAAATGATTTAAAATAAACTATATTTTTAATCTTGGGTTATGTATCATCTTTTGTGACTATCAGAAATATCTATGAAAAACTCTTTTGACAAGTCTGCTTCGATATTAATTGTTCAGCTCTGACAAAAGGAATTTATTTGTAAATAATGATGTAATGATCCAAGGATTTTCGACCCCGAAAATTGACATAAAATTACCATGTCGACTATTCAAGCATCGAAAACAACGGATTGCTATTAGAAAGAATTTAGAGGATGAGTAAAGAAAGAAATATTAGAATAGAAGAAAAAGAAGAAGAACACATCAGAATCTCACAGCGGAACGAATAAAATAATATATCAAATCTCTTTATACAAAAGAAACTGTATATACATACCAAACATCAAAGTACAACGTATATATGTCACAGCGAAAATACACTTTACATATATCTAACGGTGAAGCCTCCTGCTTCTAGCTCCTGTACTCCAGCGAAACCGAACCTGTAAATATACTCGGTCTGACCCAAGCACATTTGAAGCAAAGCAAAATTTACCCGGGTCAGTTGGAATACTTTCAGTGATAAATTCACAGCACAACAATTTATTTAACTTTGAGCAATATCCTTTTTGAAATCAAAGGATAAAACTAAGACTAGCCCACACATAAACACAGACTGTTTTTACCTTACTATAACCCAAAATATTTTTGAAACCAATATCTTTTCTGATATTATAACAGTGTCTATCAAACCACAAATAATTATGAATCTAGTAGAACGCTTACATCCCACGCTCTACATAAATGGTATACAAATCAAAACCCCAGGCTCGTATTGGAGAATGGATTCCAACTATGGCAAGGTATGGGACCACCTTCCGATAATGTACCTTCGGAGATGAATACATTGGGGTTCAACAAGAACGTATTGCAACCCGGCTCACACATGACCGGTCCCTCATTTCTCTTGAGAGTACCGAATATATCATTACCACGGTTGGGGGCCAACCAACCGAACCGATAGCATAACATATAAAAATAAAAAGGGACCACCGAAGGCATTTGATTTCTCCAGATCAGGTAATGATATACCCTTTTAATGGGTGCGACGCACATAGCCATGCTCCTTACCCAATTTTATGCCATTTCCCGATTGATGAGGCTAGAGGTTACGCTTTGTCCTTCAAAATAGTATATCTCTATTCACTTTGAATGCCACATTGTCATATCCTCCAGAAGTCACTATTTGATTTCCACAAAAATATCCTAGTTGTTAGGCTAAAGAAGTTTCCCTTCTATGTCATTAACCCGGTACGTTTGAAGAAGTCAACATGCATGATCCCTTTGGAAATACTCTGTTAGACATTCGTCCATACAAGTCATCCAGGAATAGGATGAACCGAAGGCACCTCCCTACTACATCCTAGGAATCACCCTATAGATCAGTAGCGATTAGTCCTTGCAAATCCGCAGATTTTAACAATGGCGGAATCATAGTATATCTCTTATTGCAAGTCAGAGATTATAAGTAATTCTTCCGTTTATAAATATCTACGGCCTTCAATTCATTTTGTCTCCTTCAAGTTAGTTGCGTCCGCACAGTTGATTCGAAGTGGTTTTGGGTCTAGTTCCCATCTCGGTCTCTTCGAACAACACGTCAAAAAGGCCCAAGAATAATTCATTTGATTGTCAGTGGTTTAACTATCAAATCATAACGATATCGTTCACTATATTGGCTACTCAGGTCATTTATGTTAGCATATTTCATTTGAAACTATTACATCGATTCTCATTATCGATTACATAAATTCTATATTGATAAAACTCTTCCAGTTCATTTCTTTGAAAGTATTAATCCATATTTTCTTTGGAATAGTGAATTTTCCAAACTCCACTCATTATTTCCTTTATCATGGGACATTACCCTTTTCTATAAACCATCTTGGATTACCCTTTTATTTTGAAACATCGTTTTTATTTCCAAACCCTTTCGTAAATCCTTATATTTGAAAATATCACTATGGTTTATAAATCCTCCTTTCCAGTTCCTCTATCCTTGGAAATATCATTTTATTTCTATTTAAACAATGGCATGATTTAATTACCAAAATCCTCACTTTGTTTGCTTAAAACATTTCACTTAATCCTACTCGTTGTTTTCAACTCATCATCTCGGTTAAAACCCTTTTTACAACTTTGTTTATATAATTTGAATTAAACTTCGAATTCTTTCCACATCCTTTATTTTGTTTAAATAAAGAAACTCCAATTATCAAACACTCGCTTTAGTTATCATTAGATATAAGTAGTTATCTTTTCGATTTACTAAAACTGACATATTTAATTAGATTTTAAAAGGGTATTTAAATAATAAATTTTATTAATCAAAATTACTCGAATATCATTTTCCTACCATCGCCACTAATACTATCTCTCAATAATAACGAAGTCGTTCAAGTTGGGGTATTCTAATTACCTCTCAGACCTTGACCGACGACGCTCTTATCTTAAGATAGTAAAAGTTCACCACTCAACATCTGTTATTCCATTTCCATTTCCACTTCCATTTTATCATGGTTTTATAAGCCATTTCCTTTTATTTGGAAACCCACTTTACAAATCAATTCTTTTTTTACTTCATCGAGTAAACTTCCAAATCCTTAGTTACCGTTTGGTTCCAATATGATTTTTACAAACCATATCATACATTCGTGATTTCCTTATGATCTCTCCACCTACGCTATTAGACTAACCAATATTCTTTTTAACCATCCATGGTAATTACCTCCATTCTTACTTAATCAATTTTATCGCAATGCCCGCATTTAGCTTATAAATTACTTTCACAAACTTCGTTTGTAAACTCGGATTATAATCCTTGTATATTTTCCTGTTAGGGTTTGATCAAACCCTATCGACACTTAGTTACTTCTCACTTTAATTCTAATTGAAAAGGCGTTTCTTTAATTATGTTCAAAACTTGTTTTCAATGTTACTTAGCTCGAGAATCTTTTATAAACTTATGTTTATAAAATCATAGAATTTTCAACAAGATCTTTTAAAAAAAAACTCGTACTAGACCCTAATCAAATCGTATCGCCACCTGATCACTTTCTAATTAAATTCCAACTAAAAGTATTCGCTTTAATTACTATTAATTAAAATGATATTTAAAGTTAACATTAACTATATAAAAATAGTTAACTTTGATATAAGCTAAAAATAGAATAATTTTCCTTTTTAAAAACTCATTAAATAATAAATAACTTATTTAACATCAAACAGTTCAATAATTACAATAAAATATAGTTAATTGAAGATTAACTAACTATTAACACTATTCGAATATTCAGAACATTATTCCTTTGATTAATTTATATCAAACTAATCAAATTTAAATTATTACCTATAACCATGGATTTTAGCCAATCGTACACGTCAGTTAATTGTCAACTAATTCCCCATTTCCATTTCCCTTTTAAAATTAATTTTTAAACATAACTTAATTGTTTATAAAATCAATTATCCCATTATCACTAACTGTTATGTTAGCTTAAGACTTTCATTCAGAACACGACATAAGGATATGTCATATAAAGCGTTAATGATCCTTTTGGAAAAAACATGATTTAAATATAATTCTATTTATAGAATTTCCATTTCCATTGACTCATAAATTAAATTTAAAACTTCAAATTAGAAAAAAAAAACAAATTTATAACTAAGTATTACGTTAATTCACCCGATGGCAGAACAACATCTTTAAACAGTAAATTTTAGACCCTCATTGTCAACCCCTTAATCAGACAGTCAAATAAAAACACAATAGGGATTAACATCCATTCAACCATCACTTTCTAAATAGAGTTTACTGTCAATTTGGGAGTTCAATCAATTCATGGATAAACACACACAAAGATAAACAATGTACAAAATATTTTGAGGAATCCGGTCGGATCCCTCCAACCTATTCTTCTCTACAGCACGGGTTATTATAACAAAAATAAATAATTTTAAATAAATAAATAAATGACGATAATATAGTTAACGGCAATCATTAATTCAACCAATAGCAACAAACGCAGCCAATCAACCAATATATAATTGTATTTTAATTCTATGGATTTATCACATCATAGTAGTCCAGAAAAGTGTGAGAATTAACTCACCTAATATTTCAGTTGACGGTTGCAGCGTTGTTTGTTCCATTTAATTTTGAACACGCGTTTAAAATTGACTAAAAATTCAACTACGTCCAATCTACTCCCGGTCAGCGCCATCGTCTAGATCTCGTCTCTGCGATCCCAACGGATCCTGCTTCACGTAAATCCGACTTCGTATGAATAAGTTACAACTATTTCAAGTTATACAAATTAAACGATAATTAAACTTATTAATTATTTATTTTTAAAACTTAATTACTATTAAATTTTCCATGTCAGCTTCTCACTTACCCTTCATGTGCTTTCCCCTTTCACGAATGAATTTCCCCGATGTTCACTTCTTCTTCATCTTCAACCTTTCGCTCGCCCTTATCAAAACTCCACCGCGCCTCCTCCGCTTCACCAGAACCCGACCTGACCTTGCCGCCGACACCGCACCAACGCCAGACCCCTTCACCAGTGACGCCCGCCCGCACTGCTCCCTCGACTGCCGTGATTTCACAAATGAACGGAAACTGCTTAGGTGACAAAATCTGGCGCCTCGCTCCGATTCAGACCGTCGCACCTCCATGAAACTAACCCCCTCAGACCCACGTACAAATTCCGTTCAGACAGCATCCACTCCCTTTGGCCGTTCCCCCTGAAAACCACCGAAACCATTTTCAGTTTTTCGAAAATGACCGGAAACAATGGCCTCCATTCAACTCGACGCCACGACCCCCTCCGACCACCAGAGGGCTTGAGACCAGTGCCAAATTAAAGCTGGAACTCCCCTCTTCCATTCCCCCAATGTCTGAGCATCTGAAATCAAACACATCTCCCGCAATCAAGTGAAAAACGAAATTGATTTTCTCCTGCTTTCGTGAAATTCCGGCCACCACGAGCGTCCGATCAACCCCAAATTTTTACAACAGCTCGGCATCGAGCCGATCTACAACTTTGCTTTGGATTGCCATAGCAAATTCTCGACGCATTTGGAGAAATAAATTGTTTTGGAACCGAGGGCTTTTCTGTAAAAAGGATGAACAAGAAAAATGTTTGGGGCTGAACATTCTGGTTATAGGGTATATATAATGTGGAATATTAATATTTTAAGTTGACGTGTCGTATGTTGATGTCTAACGATTTTTATTTCGTGTCTATCGCAAATTCTGAATGTTGATTATTCGCTCCTGTGCTCACATACAAACTCCGTTCTAGCCAAAACTGAACGGCATACTATAATTTGACGTTACGGTCCTAATGAAACTTGTTTTGTCGAATTCCGAGTCCGTTTGCTCAAATGGCGCTCGTTTACGTCCAAACGGTCGTTTTATTTGCATTTTATTTTGCCACACTCACAGAATAACTCCGATTGATGCGCCACTTGAAATCTAGTTATAATTTGCCATTGCGGTCTCAACAAAATTTTTTTCGTCGAAAACAAAGGTCGTTAGAATAAAGTCCCTTTTAAAAGGCCCGATTTTAATTAAAATAAATTAATTTAAAAATACTTCAATATAAATAAAATAAAATATTGAAATTGTCCATACTTGACCAGAATTTGATGTACTACCAAAGTAAAATACTCCGGATTGAAATCCAAGCCAATTCGATTGTAAAAATATTTAAAAACCCCTTATTTATATAAATAAATCGATATAATATATTAAGGAATTCCATAGCGACTATTTCAAAATTTGATTTGGACATAAAATAAAATCTACAACACGAAAACTAGATTTTTCTCTTCCATTAGAAAAATATCGTCAAATAGATTCCAACGTTTCTTGTTTCGAGAAAATCCAACTTATATTGAATCTTGTACAGCCATTTGAAGTTTAAAATCCAATATTGCAAACTGTCGCGCCACTGTAGCTCTATTTATAGTTAAATTATAAATTTAACGTCATAACGTCGTTTAGTTGACGAAATCGTTATTATAATTCAAAATAAACAAATATTTAACCATTCTAAATTGCCCGTCCACACTTATATCGTAAATTCAACATTTTCCAAATAGTTTGACATTAAAATATTATTATATTATTTATTTAAATAACATTTTCAAAAATAAATTGTTAGATTCAATAATTTAAATTCAAATCAATATTTAAATAATAAAATAATTCAGATAATTGGGCAGAAAATACGGGTCGTTACATTCTTTCCCCCTTAAAATAATTTTGTCCTCGAAATTGCTAGGTAAAAGAAATGCTGCAACCTATTATCATTTCAAAAATATTTAATTTAATCTCAGTTTTATTTCCAAAATTTCTTGATTGGTTTTAAAACCAAATTAATTCAAATAATCAAATTTCCCAAAAAAAATCAAAAATATTCTAACACCTTAAATTTTGAATTTTTTTGGCAGAGTCTCCCATGTACGGAGGAACATCTGCAATTTGCAGGTTCAAGAAATAGATATACATCGTCCAACACGGTCGAAAAAATTCAAAATCCAAACTCAAAATTCAAATAAAACCAAAAATTTTATATTTGCGTAGGCATACCTTTTTGCGAGCGCTATTACGCGTTAAGCGATAAATTTATTTTTGTGCTTGCTCAATTAGCAGGCTCAACTGGATTTAATTTACTCCAGAATTCTCTTGGATAGGTTTTCAAAATTGAAATAGCTTTTTCTGCACCTGTTCTCAACTCCAATAAATTCCATTAATTTTCAAAACTAATTTCTACACACAATCCAATCAATTCTAGTAATCCACTTATTTTTATATATGTGTTTCACTTGACTTCATTGTGTTTGGATTCATTTTTCATGAACTCGACCTATTCATACTAAATGGGTTTATTCAAGTTTATTCAACTTCACGCCTATATTTATGCAATCATCCATCCAAACAACCCAAACATTTCATTCAAATAATATTGACAAATATTTCTACTCCCTACTCAATTCAAATATCCACTGGCATAAGTCAAAATTTATTTCGATATTCCAATTCAAATTACAACTTATATAATTCATTTTGGCTTGACTTAAGTTAATGTTTGCATACTTTCACATTTCAAATATGAAATGTCCTCAGGTTGGCTTAATCCAACCACATAATCAACCCATTCCAGTCAACACTGGTAAATCTATTTTCCCATATTATAATAATTTAAGAGGATTATTACCTTTACTACTTTATAAAATATATAGGGTAAAATAATTTCAAAATAATTATAATATAATTTATATCAAATTACAAATATGTGCTCTCATATAAACACTCAACCCAATCTAGGGTATTAATAACCCCATCTCTATTGAGTCACGCCACAGAGCCGAGGTTATCACTAAACCAATAGCTCTGATACCACAGTAACGACCCAAGGATTTTCGACCCCGAAAATCGACATAAAATTACCATGTCGACTTTTCAAGCATCGAAAACACCGGATTGTTATTAGAAAGAATTTAGAGGATGAGTAAAGAAAGAAAGAATGAAATATTAGAATAGAAGAAAAAAAGAAGAAGAACACATCAGAATCTCACAGCGGAACGAATAAAATAATATATCAAATCTCTTTATACAAAAGAAACTGTATATACATACCAATCATTAGAGTACAACATATATCTATCACAACAGAAATACACTTTATATATATCTAACGGTGAAGCCTCCTGCTTCTAGCTCCGGTACTCCAGCGAAACCTAACTTGTAAATATACTCGGTCTGACCCAAGCACATTTGAAGCAAAGCAAAATTTACCCAGGTCAGTCTGGAATACTTTCAGTGATAAATTCACAGCACAACAATTTGTTTAACTTTGAACAAAATCCTTTTTTAAATCAAAGGATAATAGTAAGACCAGCCCACACATAAACACGGACGGTTTTTACCTTACTATAACCAAAAATATTTTTGAAACCAATAACTTTTATGATATTATAATAGTGTCTATCAAACCAAAAATAAATATGAATCTAGCATAACGCTTACATCTCACGCTCTACATAAATAGTATACAAATCAAAACCCCAGGCTCGTGTTGGAGAATGGATTCCAACTATGGCAAGGTATGGGACCACCTTCCGACAATCTACCTCCGGAGACGAATACATTGGGGTTCAACAAGAACGTCTTGCAACCTGGCTCACACATGACCGGTCCCTCATTTCTCTTGAGAGTACCGAATATATCATTACCACGGTTGGGGGCCAGCTAACCGAACCGATAACATAACATATAAAAATAAACAGGGACCACCGAAGGCATTTGATTTCTCCAGATCAGGTAATGATATACCCTTTTAATGGGTGCGACCCACCTAGCCATGTTGCCTACCCGATTTTATGCCATTTCCCAGTTGATGAGGCTAGAGGTTACACTTTGTCATTCAAAAAAGTATATATCTATTCACATTGAATGCCACATTTTCATATCCTCCAGAAGTCACAAATTGATTTCCATAAAAATATCCTAGTTGTTAGGCTAAAGAAGTTTCCCTTCTATGCCATTAACTTGGTACGTTTGAAGAAGTCAACGTACGTGATCCCTTTGGAAATACTCTGTCAGACATTCGTCCATACAAGTCATCCAAGAACAGGATGAATCGAAGGCACCCTCCTACTACATCCTAGGAATCACCCTATAGATCAGTAGCGAGTAGTCCTTGCAAATCCGCAGATTTTAACCACGGCGGAAACACAGTATATCTCTTATTGCAAGTCATAGATTATAAGTAATCCTTCCGTTTATAAATATCTATGGCCTTCAATTCATTTCGTCTCCTTCAAGTTAGTTGCGTCCGCAAAGTTGATTCGAAGTGGTTTTGGGTCTAGTTCCCATCTCGGTCTCTTCGAACAACACGTCAAAAAGGCCCAAGAATAATTCATTCGATAGTCAGTGGTTTAACCATCAAATCATAACGATATCATTCACTATGTTGGCAGCTCAGGTCATTTATGTTAGCATATTTCATTTGAAACTATTACATCGATTCTCATTATCGATTACATAAATTCTATATTAGTAAAACTCTTCCAGTTCGTTTCTTTGAAAGTATTAATCCATATTTTCTTTGGAATAGTGAATTTTCCAAACTCCACTCACTATTTCCTTTGTCAGGGGACATTACCCTTTTCTATAAACCATCTTGGATTACCCTTTTATTTTGAAACATCGTTTTTATTTCCAAACCCTTTTGTAAATCCTTATATTTGAGAATATCACTACGGTTTATAAATCCTCCTTTCCAGTTCCTTTATCCTTGGAAATATCATTTTATTTCTATTTAAACAATGGCATGATTTAATTACCAAAATCCTCACTTTGTTTACTTAAAACATCTCACTTAATCCAACTCGTTGTTTTCAACTCATCGTCTCGGTTTAAACCCTTTTTACAACTTTGTTTATATAATTTGAATTAAACTTCGAATTCTTTCCATATCCTTTATTATGTTTAAATAAAGAAACTCCAATTATCAAACACTCGCTTTAGTTATCATTAGATATAAGTAGTTATCTTTTCGATTTACTAAAACTGACATATTTAATTAGATTTTAAAAGGGTATTTAAATAATAACTCTTATTAATCAAAATTACTCGAATATCACTTTCCTACCATCACCACTAATACTATCGCTCAATAATAACGAAGCCGTTCAAGTTGGGGTATTCTAATTACCTCTCAGACCTTGACCGACGACGCTCTTATCTTAAGATAGTAAAAGTTCACCACTCAACATCTGTTATTCCATTTCCACTTCCATTTTATCATGGTTTTATAAGCCATTTCCTTTTATTTGAAAATCCACGTTACAAATCAATTCTTTTTTTACTTCATCGAGTAAACTTCCAAATCCTTTATTACTGATTGGGTCCAATATGATTTTTACAAACCATATCATACATTCGTGATTTCCTTATGATCTCTCCACCTATGCTATTAGGATAACCAATATTCTTTTTAACCATCCATGGTAATTACCTCCATTCTTACTTAATCAATTTTATCGCAATGCCCGCATTTAGCTTATAAATTACTTTCACTAACTTCATTTGTAAACTCGGATTATAATCCTTGTATATTTTCCTGTTAGGGTTTGATCAAACCCTATCGACACTCAGTTACTTCTCACTTTAATTTTAATTAAAAAGGCGCTTCTTTAATTATGTTCAAAACTTGATTTCAATGTTACTTAGCTTGGGAACCTTTTATAAACTTATGTTTATAAAATCATAGAATTTTCAACAAGATCTTTTTTTAAAAAAAACTCGTAGTTGACCCTAACCAAATCGTATCGCCACCTGATCACTTTCTAATTGAATTCCAATTAAAAGTATTCGCTTTAATTTTTATTTATTAAAGTAATATTTAAATTTAACATTAGCTATATAAAAATAGTTAACTTTGATATAAGCTAAAAATAGAATAATTATCCTTTTTAAAAACTCATAAATAATAAATAACTTTATTAAATGTTGGCCTACTTTGTGAACTAGGCAACACAAAGTCAAGAAACCAAATATTGAAGGGCATTTTTTATTAGAAGACTTCGGCTTGGATTGGAGAAGGCTCTACAATCTAGATTAGATAGCAGCAGCTGTTCGGATCGGGACAGAGCAAATCCTCGGTTCGGGTCGGGAAGAGTCCCCTGTTCGGATCGGGGAGCTCCTATTGAGTAAATTGGTAAGGCATGTCTAATCGGATCGGAGGGCAACTGAATCTCAATTGGATCGCAAAGCCACCTGTTTGCCACGAAAATGGATCGGAGCGAAGCAGATTGGAGAAGAAGAGAGCGTAGCGTCCAAGCCAATCCGGTTCGGATCGGATATCCCGATCCGACCCCCTTGTCTGTGCGTCTCCGATCCGAACCCATGTTCCCTGTTACTCTCCTACAAAATCGCCTGGATAACCGGACCGGATATGACTAATTCCTACCCCTAACGTCCATCTCTTTGATGTGTTGTCAGCTTGATAGCTCATCCGAACCCGAAGAGATTGCAATGGATGACACGTGTTCCGACCCGGATTGAATCTCAGGCAAATTCACACCTATAAATACCCCATCTAGAGACAAAGAGAAGGATCTTTTTCGAGCACTTTTGAGAATCCAAGTACCTCCATCATCCGAATTCCTTTACTCCCGGAAAATCCAAACCATCTTTCATTTCTTGTTTTAATCATTTGAGTGAACAAAAGTGAGTTGTGAGCGAATCTTACATTGCATTTGTAACTGAATTACTGAATATAGTGAAAACTAAGTGGACGTAGGCATTTCTTCGCCGAACCACTATAAATCTTGTGTGTTCTTTTTTATTTCTGCTTTACTTTATCTTGTTTCTAATCAATTTGGGTGTTAGAACCACATTTGGGTCTAACATTTTGGTGCTTTCACTGAGAATCCTCATCTAAATTCTTTATTTTCCGGGATCTCTTTCTACTTTTTGGACCGTTGAGTTCAAAGAAGTGAATCCTTAAGTTTCTCCACTTTCTTACATTTGTTGAAGTAATTGTCAAAGACTCATGGCCAGAGGAAAAGGCAAGGAAGTCCAGTCTGTTCAAGGAAATGGAGCTGGTGAAGATCAGCAACATGCTGTTGTAACAAGGTCTAGGGGGCAGAGTTCAGCAGCAGGGAGAATCAATGCAGGAAATCCGAACCGACAGCAAGGGGAAAGTTCCGATCCGATCCGGGTTGGAGACTCTGAAGCGGTGCACTCCCCTAGTCTGAACCGACCCGACTTGCTCGCTGCACACCGATCCGACCCGACTTCCTACCTCCGATCCGACCCGATGCTTGGTGAAGCTGGAACATCTACTCGAGTCCCCGCGAATGCTCCAATTCCAGCTGCCAGGGTTGGAGACCAGGTCAATCCATCTGCTCCCATCACTCAAGGAGATTTCTCGCGCTTGCTTGATATGCTTGAGAGCACGAGGGAAGCTATGAGAGTTCATGAGCGCACTAATCTCATGATGCAGGAAAATATGAGGCTCATGAGTCGGGAAATCAATGAGCTCCGCCGGCAAAGAACTCCGTCACCAGTTCGTCATACACCAGTAGATCAATCTTCATCTTCTGAGGAAGAGAGGCCCCGTGAACGAAGGCCACTCGAACGACCTCAGAACGTGGAGCAGCTAATGTTTGGATCTTTGGGATCTCGCGAGGATATCGCACGAGCATTAGGAAACGATAGCCCCACTCGGGGGCAAAGACTCCAATCCCCTCTTCCCGAGATCGACCGGGAACGCAGGGAAAGGAATCGAGCAGAGGCAGCTCGAAGAAGAAGGGCGTCTCCTGAGCAAGAGCCCCGGAGGAACTCGGACACTAGGGCCAGGGAACCTGAGCAGCCCCTAACTAGTGCCGATGTGCAGGCGATGGTTCGTCGAATTATGTCCGAAAGCCGGAATTATACAAATGAAGACTATGGCATAGAGCGAAGCCATACTCCGTTCACTGACGACATCCTAGACTTCCAGTTCCCCCGACGCTTTAATTTGCCACAGATGGATAAATATAACGGAAGGACTGATCCAGGACAGCACTTGATGCGATATTCGTGGCTTATGAATGCCGCTGCTGCCCCCGATGAAGTAAAGTGCAAAGCGTTCCCAATCTACCTAGAAGATGTGGCTTTATTTTGGTTTACCCGACTTCCTCCTCGTTCAATTTCTAATTACAAAGAACTAAGCGAGCGTTTCATGAACCAGTTCCGACTACATGCTCGAAAGTCCAAGAGTGTTATTGAATTGTCGAGGATCAAACAGGCACCAGGAGAATCTTTAAGGGCATATTTAGATCGTTTTAACCAAGTTGTAACTGAGGTTAGTGACCCGCATGAGCCCACTATTCTGATGGCATTGAAGGAAGGAGTCGATCCTGAATCTGAATTTGGAGACTACCTTTCTGGGAAGACACCCCCCACAAGGGCGATATTTTACGAAAAAGCCGATATTTATCTAAGACGAGAGGAGGCCCGGGCAAACCGGAAGAGAAAGTCTGAGACAGCTTCAAAGGAGAATGTGCAGAGTAATATTGCCGTGAAGCAGTCTGGGGAAAGTTCTGGCAAGGTTGAAGTAAATGTAGGAAACAAGGGTGGAAACAGCAATACTGGGAACGGGGGAAACAACAACAACCGTAATTCGAACGGTAACAGGAGGAACAGAAATAGGGGAAGCGACCCTAACAAAAGGCCCCGATTCCAGAACTACGAGAACTATACACCATTGAATGACACCCTGGAAAATATTTACCTGGACACGTATAATGTGTTGCAGTACAAAAGACCGCCACCTCGTGATTCGACCGAGAAAGAAATGGCGACAGGGAAATTTTGCTTGTTTCACGGAACACATGGACATTCGACCAATGAGTGTCGACATTTGAGGGATGTAATTGAAAAGCTGCTGCGTGAAGGAAAGTTGGATGAGTACAAGGTTGCCCCGAGGGACAGGGGGCAAGGAGAGCAGGCTCCAAAACAGATCCTACCTGCTCCTAAGCCTACCGCGCAGCAGAAAGGTAAAGGGATTGTCATCAACTCCATAGTAGGTGGACCACACCCGGCGATCCGAAGCTTTAGGTCAATGGACCAATATGTGAATGCTGCCAAGCATCTAGATGTGAATGAAGGTGACGAGTTGGAAGATGTCACCCCCATCAAACAACAAAAAAACATGTTCGATGACGTGGTGTTTCGCAGCCGAGACAACACGGGAATACAATCTCCCACCAATGATCCGTTGGTTATTACTACCACCATTGGGCCGGCCTTGGTCCATAAGGTATTAGTAGACAACGGAAGTTCCGTTAATATTTTGTTCAAGAAGTCGTTTGATCAGATGAAGCTCGAGCCCGAAGATCTGAAACCTTGTGAAGGATGGATTAGAGGTTTCAACGGAGCGACGACAGCTCCCATGGGATACATAGAGTTGCCCGTGACTTTAGGGCAAGGAGAACGTAGAAGAGTGCGAATGCTTCAGTTTGTAGTACTGGACGTAGATTCGCCATATAACGCATTTTTAGGGAGGCCTGCCCTCGCTGAATTTAGAGTTTGTATTGCCCCTTGGTGCTTGTTACTGAAGTTCCCAACCGAAGCCGGAACTGGAGTAATAAGAGGGGATCAGGTTTCTGGACGAGCCTGCTATGTGGCCGAACTGAAGATGTTGATGAAAGGAGTAAATGCTGAGGGTAAGGATGCCTCATCTCCCTCAAAGGGGGACTCGGCATAGCAATTAGAGAGATCGAACTCAAGGGAGTTGCCCAAAGGGACGCCTGAAGACCTGGATCCTAGAAAAGACGAGGAACCAGAGGCTAGAAATGCAACTCCTAATGAAGCGACAGTGGAAATTCCTGTTGATGAAGTTGATCCTACGAAAGTTTTGAAGATTGGTTCCCAATTGGATCCACGTCGTGCTGAAGAATTGACGGACTTCTTGAAGGCAAATTTAGATGTGTTCGCCTGGACCCATGCTGACATGTGTGGGATATCGCCTTCCATTATCAGTCACAAACTGAATGTAAATCCGAAGCATCCGCCTGTGAAACAAAAGAGACGCATGCTGGGCCCAGAGAGGTCGGCTGCTCTCAAAGAAGAAGTAGAGAAATTGAAGCAAAATGGATTTGTTCGAGATTCGACTTATCCCGACTGGATATCGAATCCTGTCTTGGTAAAGAAGCCAAACGGAAAGTGGCGAACTTGTATTGACTTTTCAGATTTAAATAAGGCTTGCCCAAAAGATAGTTTCCCACTTCCCAGAATTGACCAGCTTGTAGACTCGACAGCAGGTCATGAACTTCTCTCTTTCATGGATGCATACTCTGGATACAATCAAATTCCTATGCATGTACCAGACCAAGAGCATACGAGTTTCATTACGAATTTGGGATTATATTGTTATGTTGTAATGCCGTTCGGATTAAAAAACGCTGGAGCTACTTATCAGCGATTGGTAAATAGAATGTTTTACGATCAGAAAGGAAAAACTATGGAAGTTTATGTGGATGATATGCTGGTTAAATCAAAGCAGTCCTCCAGTCATACGCGAGACTTAGCAGAAATGTTTGGTATCTTACGAAAATACCGTATGAAATTGAATCCTTTAAAATGTTCATTTGGAGTAGCATCGGGAAAGTACCTTGGCTTCATTGTGAGTTCCCGAGGAATTGAGATCAACCCTAGCTAGATAGCGGCGATTAGAAATATCAAAGAACCAAGGAAAATTAAAGACGTCCAAAGTCTGGCAGGGAAGGTAGCGGCGCTAAGTAGATTCATCTCCAAAGCCACCGATAAATGTGTTCCATTTTTTGATTTGATAAAAAGGGGAAAGAAGAACTTCCAGTGGACTCCCGATTGTGTCGAGGCTTTTCAAAATCTGTTAGAGCTGTTAGAAAAACCGCCAATCTTATCAAAGCCCGTAGACCACGAGGAACTATTTGTTTATCTAGTAGTCTCGGCTCACGCTGTCAGCACAGTTCTGGTTCGAGAAGAAGACAAAGTACAAAGGCCAGTATACTATGTGAGTAAGAAATTAGCAGCGGCAGAGCGCAACTACCCAAAGATCGAGAAGCTTGCTTACAGCCTCTTGATTGCATCCCGAAAGCTTCGTCACTATTTCCAAGCCCATCCAATAACCATATACACCGATCAGCCGTTAAGACAAGTGTTGCAGAGACCCGAGGCGTCGGGAAGGTTGATTAAATGGAACATAGAACTAAGCCAGTTTGATTTGAATTTTCAACCACGAAAGTCAATCAGGGGGCAAGCTCTAGCAGACTTTATTGCGGAGTTCACCATTCCAGAGGAAGAAATAATCAATGACCAAGTGGTCAAATCTGAGGATAAGCTAGAGATGAATCCGTGGAGACTATATACAGATGGAGCTAGAAATGACCGAAGATCTGGAGCTGGAATTGTCTTAGTCACTCCGGAGGGACGGTCATTATATTACGCCCTACGGTTAGAATTTTCGGCAACAAACAATGACTCTGAGTATGAAGCCCTGATTGCCGGGCTGAAACTCGCTAAAGACCTCGGAGTAAAAATGATGGACATATTTTGTGACTCTAAGATTGTTGTTTGTCAAGTGCGAGAGGAGTTCGCGGCTCGAGGACCTCGACTTGTCGCTTACCTCAAGAAAGTGAAAGAGCTATTAAGTAGCTTAGAGCGGTACAACATAACACATATTCCCAGAGAAGAAAACCAGAAAGCGGATAGACTAGCAAAATTGGCTAGTTCTGACAATCCAGAAGAGACTGAGGTAGTTCCAATTGAAACGTTGGAGTCGCCAAGCTTTGAGTCAATGGAAATAGAATTCGTTCTTGAAGCGGAACCAGAAAAGGAATCATGGATGACTCCAATCAAGAATTTTCTTAAGAACGGGACACTCCCATTAAAGAAGAGTGAAAAGAGAGCTGTAGTGCGCAAAGCCACCAGATATGTTATACAAGACGATACCCTCTATAGACAGGGATTTTCTATGCCCCTGTTACGATGCATCGCACACGACGACATCAAGCGTGTACTGAGAGAAGTGCACGAAGGTGAGTGTGGAGATCATACAGGAGGTCAAACTTTAGCAAAGAAAATATTGCGGTATGGATACTTCTGGCCTACGATTAACAAAGATGCAGCTGATTATTCACGACGCTGCGATAAGTGCCAGAGATTCGCCAAAATCCCCAGGGCACCGTCAACTCAGCTTAAATCGATGGTGAGTCCTTGGCCGTTTGCCACATGGGGAATCGATATCATTGGAGTTTTACCGATTGCTAAAGGGGGAGCTAAGTATGCCATAGTAGCCGTGGATTATTTCACAAAGTGGGTGGAAGCTGAACCCTTGACTAAGATCACCACAAGAAAGGTGATAAGTTTTGTGGTCCGAAATATTATATGCCGATTCGGGATCCCCAGGACGATTATTACTGACAACGGGACCCAATTTGATAGCACTGAATTCAGAAACTTTTGCCAGAAATATAAGATAGATAAACGTTATACTGCAGTTGCCTATCCACAATCTAATGGGCAAGTAGAGGCAATAAATAAGGTAATAAAATCCATCCTCAAGAAGCGATTAGAGCATGCAAAGGCAAAATGGGTTGATGAATTGCCCCTGGCTTTGTGGGCATATCGAACAACGTTTAAAACGGCTACCGGTCATACCCCTTTCTCTCTCTCCTTTGGCTCAGAAGCAGTAATTCCAGTTGAACTGGAAGTTCCTTCCCACAGGGTTACGTATTATGACCCGATGACGAATCGGGCACTTTTACTTGAGTCTCTTGATGAAGTCGAAGAGAAGAGGGACGAAGCAGACTTGCGTGCAGCAAGACATCGGCGTCAGATGGCGCGCTATTATGACAAAAAAGTTCGCCTCAGAACTTTTGAACCCGGAGATTTGGTACTAAAGAGAGTTTTTCCATCTCTTCCTCACCTTGGCCCAAAATGGGAAGGACCCTTTGTCATCCAACGGAAGCTTGATAAAGGAACATTCAAGTTAACGACCGTAGATGGCGAAGAAGTCCCTCGAGCATGGAATGCCCAACACTTAATGCGATATTTGGATTAGAAATGCTATACTTTTTGCTGTTCTTCCTGTAAACTCTGTAATAAGGCACGACATGCCTTTGGAAAATATGGTGATATGAATAAAGGCTATAAAGTGGATGTAGGCTATGACTTGGCTGAACCACTATAAAAATATTGTGTGTTATTTACTTTTATGCATTTACATTCATTAGTTGTTCTGTTGTGATTATAAAATACAGGACAACTGAGAGCCTAAAGAGGGTTGAAAACAGTCTAGACATAAAAAGAAGCACAATGATTATTTGTGCGATAAGACATGAAAGAATGAGAAAACGACATTCTGACTCTAGCTCTCCAGAGAAAGAGAGAGAGTATAAAAGCGTCTCCGACTGAGCGCTGAAAAAGAAATTCTACTCCGAACTCTAACTCTCCAGAGAAAGAGAGAGAGTATAAAAGCGTCTCCGACTGAGCGCTGAGAAAGGTTCAACTCCGAACTCTAACTTTCCAGAGAGAAAGAGAGTATAAAGGCGTCTCCGACCGAGCGCCGAGAAAGAAATCTTTTCCCGTTGAACGACCGGGGAATAGACGAATGACTGAACTCGAACTCTAACTCTCAAGAGAATGAGAGAGAGTATAAAAGAAATGCCAGGAAAAACAACAGGCATTGATGACACAGGAAATGCCATTCCGTTAGAGAATCGGAAGTATTCAGATTGCATGGTTAAGCACTGAATAACTTATGGAGATTGACTGGGGATACCTATACATACACATATCTCCCCTCTCCACAACTTTGTTTCATAACTGTAGATATGCATTTTTACATAAGTGCAGAACTGCTAACAAATAAACATTGCAAAAAGTGAATTATCTTTATTTACAAATGAATGAATTTGTACAGGGAAATAACTAAAAAAGAAAGTGCAGGAGCTGCTGTGGTGGCAGCGCTTATTGATTCACAAAGATGCTAAAAGGACACGGAGAACCCACTATTTGGGTTTGGGATGAGCCTTCGATTTCTTGGCAGTTTTTTCCGCATCTTTTGCTTCCTTCTCGGCTTCAGTCAAGATCCGCTTTGATTTCTTTTTCCCCGAAGATGTAGTACTGGAGCCAGCAGACTTTTTCCCGGAGGGCGGGGCACTGGAATCAAGAGAAGATTTTTTAGCAAGTTCTTCGGTAATAGATCTAGTGGAGAGCTTAACAACTAACCTTGAACCTACATCCATAACTGCGAGGGGCTTGAGGACTTCAGGGTCTAATTCTTCAGCCTTTAATTGCAAGCGCTTGTCTTGATCAGCCTTCATGGCAGCTAAGGTAACGTCATCAGCGCTTTTCGATTCCCCGGTTATTACAATTTCCGGTTCCTCATCATGCCCCTCGTCTCCTCCGTCGTCTTTTAAAGCCGCAATCATTTCTTCATCATGGGGAGTAGTGACCTTGGTTGGCTCACTTCTTTCCCCCAGGACTGTTGAAGCAGCCTTGTCTTCCCCTTCTTTGACCCTATCAGCGGGTTGTGTCCCAGTGGTGGCTCCTTGAGCTACATCTGTCTTCGCGGATGATTCAACGCCTACAAAATAAGAAACATCGGTTATCAACTCAGGCAAGAGCAAAGGATTTCTCATCGAACGTTCAGTCATGTAGCCAAAGGTAGTAGTAGCCTTGACAAGTTGAGGAGAAAAGATAGGGATACCTTCTGAAGACTTCTCAGCGGGGGTGACTACTACCTCTGGAGTTATTTCAGGAATGGGAGATAGTAAAGTTGATCGGGGAATTCCCGGGTTTTCGGGATCATACCCTTCTACTTCAGGAGTTATAGGAGCAGAAGAAGAGGAACCAGCTTCAGGAATGGTTTTATGTTTGGACTTCCGCCTCTCTTCTTCCATGGCCTCAGCAATTAGGCGGCGCCCTTCAGCTAGGCGCTCCGGTTCGTCGTCTCTCAGATATTTCTCCATCAGCTTATCTTCATCGAGGGAATCAACCTTAAGCTCTTCTTTTTCCCACTCGACGATTTGATTCCACACATGAACCAAAGTGGATGGATAGTCCTCGATCCAGGAAATGTTTCGACGACGAATAATGTGCGCGAAGAATTCGATCATTAGCTCGCCGAAACCCTGAATATCGGCCTCCGCCTCTGATAATTGTTTGCGGGTTTCTTCCGCAGATTTAATAGCGCATTCGACATTGCCTTCAGCCAGAGCAGCCCTGTTTTCCGCCTCTAACAATTTTGAAGCCAAGTCAGCGTTTTTCTTTTCTAACTCAGCACTCCTTTTCGCTAACTCGGCATTTTTCTGCTCAAGCTCAGCATAAGCGAGACGTGTCTTAGCAGCCTCTGATTTGGCTTCGTCAGCTTGCTTCTTCAACTCGGAACGTTCCAGAGTGTGGGATTCTAGCAAATCATGATAGCGCTTTTGCATGTCCTCAAACTGTTGTTTAAAGTTAGAAGCGTTCTTCTGAGCGATAGCTAGTTGAGCTTGAGTATCTTCTAAATTTTTTCCTAAGGTTTTTAGGGCCTTAGCATCTTCCTCTGCAGTTTTGTGCATTGAGTCAGCATTTGTCATTAGCGTGCGGATGATTCTAGAAAGAGTGCGGGAATACTTGAACATTTCGGTATATTGTTTTTCCACCAAATCAATCTTTGCTCTGGCCTCCTCTGCCCAATTAGAAGAAATAGGTTAAAGGGAAGGTAGAAAGGTCAGAGTCTCGAAGTAGTGCTCGGGAAATTGCTCTTTTAAGTATGCCAGTCTTATTGCGGTTCCCGCATCTGGTGGAGGAGGGGCAAGGATTGTTAGTTCAGTGTCCCTTCTTGAAGAAGATTCTGTAGAACCCTTGTCTGTCCGAGGTCGCTTAGTAGCAGGGACTTTTTGCTTACTTCTAGACCCAGTTTCCTTTGGAGGTGTCTTCTCTCTACTCCGCTTTTCATGGGAGGAAGTAGAATCCCTAGATTGTGGTCTATCCTCCTCCCTACGACCTTGATAGCTTTTGTATTTTTCTTGTTCCGGTCGGACTGGTGAGCGGGAGCGTGAGGATCGAGGTCGATAAGGATCATAGGGTCTTCTTTCCTCCCTGCCGCGGTCATCCCGGCGGTTATATTCGGCATCCTGGGGAGGATTGGACATGCTGCGGCGAAGCTTTCGTATATCATAAGAAGATCGAGACATTGTACCTGCACGATAAGTTAAACAAAGTTTAGAATCGACGGATCCATGGAGAAAGAAGTGCAATGAATGCTAGTGCAACGGTGTAAAGTGCATCCTATGTGGTGTGTGTGTCCCCCCAACCAACCCGAGTCTGAAGCTAGACTGGTGCGGGCAGGCTCTTTGGCCTTAGCAGGAGTAGTCTCTTCAGAAGAAGTGAAGACTAAAGGGTCCTTTCTGAAGTCTTCTGAAGTATATATAGTCTCGGGTAAGGAGAGATCCCCCAAACCCTGAAATATGTGCTCGTCGGTGATAGGAGCATCCCCTTCGGAAGCGTGAAGTGGCGACCCTTGGGGAGATTTTGATTTGTCTACCGAGGTAGTTTCCTCGGGGGCAACATACCCTTCACGATGTTTTTTGGCCAGATTAGCCAGCTCATCGTCTTGAGTGGAAGAGGGAGAGGGTGAAGCTTGAAGAGAAGCTGCAGGAATTCCCGAGCCTTCTCCTATTTCTGGAACTGTTTCCACTGGAGGAATATATGCATAAGGGACTGTCCCATGACCGATGCTACGGTAGACGGATAGCAGCCCGTGAAAATGAAGGTACTCATCTTTAAGAACCTCGTCAATAGTAAGGAATTTTTGGTCGCCATTGAGGAGACGGTGCATTCGATCAAAGAACACTTGGTCTGATACCTGTTTGGGATTATCGACTGCAAATAAAAAGGAAAAACAGGTCAGGGTGATGATTCAAGTGTATAGAGTCCAGGGTCAGAAAATCAGTGCTTTACTTGACTTTGTCCATCTTCTGGCGCATCCAGACTGTTGCTTTATATAGAACCACTCCAGTCTGGAATCTCCAGCCTTGCTGCTAAACGGCGTAGAGATTATCTTCCTCTTTGGGACCGACTCAAAGTAACAGAAAGAAGGGGTTTCCCTAGTCCGATGTTTGAAATTATAGAAGAAATGAACATCGTCAAACGTAAGCTCCACGCCTAGAATTTCACGATATGCTATGAATAAGGTATGCAGATAGGCATATGAATTGGGATGCAGCTGCATGGGGGCAATCCGCATTTGTCTTAAGAAGTCGACGATGAAAGGCGAGAAAGGAGGAATGGCGCCAACCATGCACATCAGACGAGTGACCGTCATATATCCTTCTGGAGGGTTATGTGGACGGTCAGAACGTGAGGGCACTAGAGTGTCTCTCTTCATTATTCCGTACTTCAAGCAAATTCTCACGAGTCGGTCATTGTCAATTGTTGATTCTACGGAATCTGGAGGTGATTCCAATATAATGGCTGAGTCGAATTCATCGGGTGCTCGGTTGTCACCAATCCCTCCTTCCTCCTCAAAGCCTAGGGAAACTTCATTTTCTGAAGACATTTCATCGCTTTCCCGATGGCCAACTCCGTAATCCGGACCCTCGCTGTCCCATTCTGGATCGGACGAGGAAGATATATCCTCAAGAGTGATTTTGTTGGAAGTTTCCGGAGCTTCTTTCTTTTCAGCTAAACGAGAAGAGCGTCTGGGCCTTATTGTCATGGAACTATTGAAGAAGCAATAGCACGGATTAGAGTGAATTATCCCGTGTCCCCTTTTTTGTGTATGTGTGTGAACTAAAGTGTGTGCAACAAATGTGGGAAATACAAAATAGAAGTACAGCAATGTAAGACGAAGCTTTAAAGAGAAAGTAATAGTCCGAGTTGTCCTTGATTCTCGTTTATGTTCACAAGGCACTATCCTGACTGTCCATTAAGTTGAGAGTTGTGGTTCAACATTAATTAAGTTGGTTGAGCAAATTATTATGTATAGAGTTCATCACTTCGGTTCGGTTCGGAGGCACACATCGGGATCGGATCGGAGGGAGATTTCGTCTTGGCTAGTAGAAGATAGTCACGCCTCTCAAGCAGAACCGGACTGGATCGGAGAAGGATTTTCGGAGCGGTTCGGATGTTCTACCACTGAACCACGAGGCATTCACCCGAACCGATCCCCTGCACTCTTGTTCTAATCCGACCCGGTCAAGCCAGATACGCTTCTTTTCCTTGCTTCACAACTCCGACCCGATCCGGTCACTCAAACTATTTTTCTTTTTCTTCTTCATCTTTACACTCCTTCACCCGAACCGATCCCCTGCACTCTTTTTCTTCCTCCTCTTCTCTAAATTTGAACCCGATTCCATGCCAATGACCCCAATCAAGACTGAATTTTTATTTCTCTTTAAACCCCCTACAGTGAGCCTTAAATCCATCCTCTTAACGCCTCGAGGCGGCAATTAAGCCACCGACGACGATGGCGAAGGAAGGGGAGGAGACTGGGACGTTGAAACCAAATCAAAGTTATGCGCAAATCGGTTGAATTGACCGTAATTTCCAGTTGGAATAATTCTTACAAAGTTAATTGCAGATATAAACCTACCAAGGTGTTTAGTACAGAGATCAGCACGAGAATTATAAGAGTCTTTCTTTTTTTTTCCTTTCTTTTTTTTTTCTTTCTTCTTTTCTTTTTCTTTTTGGGCCTAGGGTTTTGACGGAGAATCTACCAGATACACGCAGTAAAAGGAAAAGAAAGGGGGGAGAAGGCAGGGAGCAGATTTATATAGGTATACGATGGCCGTTCATATTCTCGCTTGGATCGGAATTTCAGCCCACCAAGTCGCTTTGGCCCACTAGCATAGTGTTAAGTAAAAGGAAAGACGAGTTTGGACGGGTCGGGTCCGAACTGAATGGAACCGAACCCGATGACTTGACGTACCAATTGAATTCAAAAATGAAGAATAAAAAAAAAAAAAAAAAGCATACCTGAGAGAAGCGCTATGCGTCGCGAAGGATTTCCGGACTTGCTCAGCAATGGAGAAAATAAGTGGTGTATTTTGCAACATATATATAAGCGATAAGAGAGGTGACTTCATGAAACAACGCATTTTCATAAGCGAAAAGGAACGAATTCTCAATGATTCAATTTCAAAAAGGCATTGAACAGAGGACATCAAAGCATGCTTCGTATATGACAGAAGCATCCTTTGAGGGGGCAAAGTGTTGGCCTACTTTGTGAACTAGGCAACACAAAGTCAAGAAACCAAATATTGAAGGGCATTTTTTATTAGAAGACTTCGGCTCGGATTGGAGAAGGCTCTACAATCTAGATTAGATAGCAGCAGCTGTTCGGATCGGGACAGAGCAAATCCTCGGTTCGGGTCGGGAAGAGTCCCCTGTTCGGATCGGGGAGCTCCTATTGAGTAAATTGGTAAGGCATGTCTAATCGGATCGGAGGGCAACTGAATCTCAATTGGATCGCAAAGCCACCTGTTTGCCAGGAAAATGGATCGGAGCAGAGCAGATTGGAGAAGAAGAGAGCGTAGCGTCCAAGCCAATCCGGTTCGGATCGGATATCCCGATCCGACCCCCTTGTCTGTGCGTCTCCGATCCGAACCCATGTTCCCTGTTACTCTCCTACAAAATCGCCTGGATAACCGGACCGGATATGACTAATTCCTACCCCTAACGTCCATCTCTTTGATGTGTTGTCAGCTTGATTGCTCATCCGAACCCAAAGAGATTGCAATGGATGACACGTGTTCCGACCCGGATTGAATCTCAGGCAAATTCACACCTATAAATACCCCATCTAGAGACAAAGAGAAGGATCTTTTTCGAGCACTTTTGAGAATCCAAGTACCTCCATCATCCGAATTCCTTTACTCCCGGAAAATCCAAACCATCTTTCATTTCTTGTTTTAATCATTTGAGTGAACAAAAGTGAGTTGTGAGCGAATCTTACATTGCATTTGTAACTGAATTACTGAATATAGTGAAAACTAAGTGGACGTAGGCATTTCTTCGCCGAACCACTATAAATCTTGTGTGTTCTTTTTTATTTCTGCTTTACTTTATCTTGTTTCTAATCAATTTGGGTGTTAGAACCACATTTGGGTCTAACATTAAACATCAAACAGTTTGATAATTACAATAAAATATAGTTAATCGTAGATTAACTAACTGTTAACACTATTCGAATATTCAAAACATTATTCCTTTGATTAATTATATCAAACTAATTAAATTTTAATTATCACTTATAACCATGGATTTTAGCCAATCGTGCACGCTAGTTAACTATCAACTAATTCCCCATTTCCCTTTTAAAATCAATTTTAAAACATCGCTTAATTGTTTATAAAAACAATTATCCCATTATCACTAACTGTTATGTTAGCTTCGGGCTTTCATTCAGAACATGACATAAGGATATGTCATATAAAACGTTAATGATCCTTTTGGAAAAAACATGATTTAAATATAATTTTATTTATAGAATTCCCATTTCCATTGACTCATAAATTAAATTTAAAACTTCAAATTAGAAATAAATAAATTTATAACTAAGTATTACGTTAATTCGCCCGAAGGCAGAACAACATCTTTATACAGTAAATTTTAGACCCTCACTGCCAACCCCTTAATCAGACCATCAATTAAAAACACAACAGGGATTAACATCCATTCAACCATCACTTTCTAAATAGAGTTTACTATCAATTTGGGAGTTCAACTAGTTCATGGATAAACACACACAAAGATAAACAATGTACAAAATATTTTGAGGAATCCGGTCGGATCCCTTCAACCTGTTCTTCTCTACAGCACGGGTTATTATAACAAAAATAAATAATTTTAAATAAATAAATAAATGACGATAATATAGTTAACGGCAATCATTAATTCAACCAATAGCAACCAACGCAGCCAATCAACCAATATATAATTGTATTTTAATTCTATGGATTTATCAATCATAGCAGTCCAGAAAAGTGTGAGAATTAACTCACCAGATATTTCAGTTGACGGTTGTAGTGTTGTTTGTTCCATTTAATTTTGAACACGCGTTTAAAATTGACTGAAAATTCAACTACGTCCAATCGACTCCCAGTCAGCGCCATCGTCTAGATCTCGTCTCTGCGATCCCAATGGATCCTGTTTCACGTAAATCCGACTTCGTATGAATAAGTTACAACTATTTCAAGTTATATGAATTAAATGATAATTAAATTAATTAATTATTTATTTTTAAAACTTAATTACCATTAAATTTTCCATGTCAGCTTCTCACTTACCCTTCACGCGCTTTCCCCTTTCACGAATGAATTTCCCCGATGTTCACTTCTTCTTCATCTTCAACCTTTCGCTCGCCCTTATCAGAACTCCACCGCGCCTCCTCCGCTTCACTAGAACCCCACCTGACCTTGCCGCCGACACCGCACCAACGCCAGACCCCTTTACCAGCGACGCCCACCCCCATTACTCCCTCGACTGCCGTGATTTCACAAATGAACGGAAACTGCTTAGGTGACAAAAGCCGGCGCCTCGCTCCGATTCAGACCGTCGCACCTCTATGAAACGGACCCCCTTAGACCCACGTACCAATTCCGTTCAGACAGCATCCACTCCCTTTGCCCGTTGCCCCTGAAAACCACCGAAACCATTTTCATATTTTCGAAAATGACCTGAAATAGTGGCCTCCGTTCAACTCGACACCACGACCCCCTCCGACCACCAGAGGGCTAGAGACCAGTGCCAAATTAAAGCTGGAACTCCCTTCTTCTATTCCCCCAAGGTCTGAGCTTATGAAATCAACCACATCTCTCGCAATCAAGTGAAAAACGAAATTGATTTTCTCTAGTTTTCATGAAATTCCGACCACCCCGAGTGCCCGATCAACCCCAGCTTTTTTACAGCAGCTCGGCATCGAGCCGATCTACAACTTTGCTTTGGATTGCCATAGCAAATTCTCGACGGATTTGGAGAAATAAATTGTTTTAGAACCTAGGGCTTTTCAACATAAAGGATGAACGGGAAAAATGTTTGGGCCTGAACGTTCTCGTTATAGGGTATATATAATGTGGAATATTAATATTTTAAGTTGACGTATGATGATGACTAACCATTTTTATTTTGTGTCTATCGCAAATTCTGAACGTTGATTATTCGCTCCTGTGCTCACATACAAACTCCATTCTAGCCGAAACTGAACGACATACTATAATTTGATGTTACGGTCCTAATGAAACTTGTTTCGTCGAATTCCGAGTCTGTTTGCTCAAACGGCGCTCGTTTACGTCCAAACGGTTGTTTTATTTGCATTTTATTTTGCCACACTCACAGAATAACTCCGATTGACACGCCACTAGAAATCTAGCAATAATTTGCCATTGCGGTCTCAACAAAAATTGTTTCGTCGAAAACAGAGTTCATGTGAATAAAGTCCCTTTTAAAAGGCCCGATTTTAATTAAAATAAATTAATTTAAAAATACTTCAATATAAATAAAATAAAATATTGAAATTGGCCATACTTGATTAGAATTTGATGTACAAAATATTTAAAAACCACTTATTTATATAAATAAATCGATATAATATATAAAGGAATTTCATAGCAACTATTTCAAAATTTGATTTGGACATAAAATAAAATCTACAACACAAAAACTGGATTTTTCTCTTCCATTAGAAAAATAGCGTCAAATAGATTCTGACATTTCTTGTTTCGAGAAAATCCGACTTATATTGAATCCTGTACGGCCATTTAAAGTTAAAAATCCAATATTGCGAACTGCCGCGCCGCTGCAGCTCTATTTATAGTTAAATTATAAATTTAATGTCATAACGTCGTTTAGTTGATGAAATCGTTATTATAATTCAAAATAAAACAATATTTAACCATTCTAAATTGCCCGTCCACACTTTTATCGTAAATTCAACATTTTCCAAATATTTTGAAATTAAAATATTATTATATTATTTATTTAAATAACATTTTCAAAAATAAATGGTTAAATTCAATAATTTAAATTCAAATCAATATTTAAATAATAAAATAATTCAGATAATTGGCCAGAAAATATGGTCATTACAAATGACTACTTTTCTTTGGTAAAAATAATTGCTTCTCTGAGAAAATGGTATGTTAACGTTTTGGATTATGATTTGTCTTCTTGAACTTTTTGTAAAGTCTATGGAAACTTTCTTGTGAACATATTCTGCATTTTGGTTTGCTGCTCTGATAAATGGAACTGAATTGTTAAATTGTTGCTTGGTCTTTGTAATTGGATATTGTCTGAGATACCTTAGTTAGCCATCGGTGGTATCATTCTTAAATGCTTTGAAATTTTTCTCTCTCATCTGTTTTGATTCTTTATATTGATCTTCATTTTGTAATATCTTTTTAAATTTCTCTTGACTTGTATAAATCTTTATGGTTCCCCCTTATAATTGATTTTTCAGTTTTAAAATCATTTATTGATTATTTATTCAGAAATTGAAATCAATTACCAAAGTTGAACAGTATTCATAACTCATCAAAATTATTATCAGATAACTGAGATTGTATTAAGTTGTGACTATAGTATATTTCACAACAAGAGGAAATTTTATTTAAATTTGCATGATGATTAAACAATTTTTATAATATCTTTGAATTGGTGGTTATTTCACGAACATCTCCTTTATCTACCATTATTCTGCCATCAATCATGATTTTATATTAATGTGGTAAGTTTAATGTTTTTTAAAATCATCTTGAATTAACAGTGGAAATATTTGTGATGGAATTGTGATTATATTATTTTTCGGAATTAGTGATAATTGAAAATTTTCAAGAATCTCGGTAAAGTTGAGCATATTTCATAATATGATTAATTTAGAAATTTATTTACCCAATCATTTCTGTACGTACCATATTTCAATCATCCATATCGGTTTTATACTAAGGAGTTTTTTCTTTTTGGAACAGAAAATAATTAAAATACAATATTCGTAAGTGTTTCTCTAACCTTATTTAAAAATCCGAGCTATGGTCATTTATGGTTACGAGATTACTTGTTTTTAAGCTGCAACTGGCCTTATTTAAAAATCCAAGATCTGTTTATGCGTGGTCGGTGCGCTCTTAAATAAAAAGAAAAGAAAAGAAAATGGAAATAAATAATTTTTTAGGAAATTCTCCTTGGTGTGTAAAAACCAACCTATCAATCCATTTTTTAATTTGTGTAAAAGGAGAAGGAAAACTTTGCCGAAAAATTAGGCTGAAGGACACCAAGTTTTATTTTTAGTCTGAAGGACAAAGTTTGAATCAAAATTAAGCTGAAGGAAAATGCTAAATGTAATTAGCATTATATTCAGTTTTTTACATTACACGAAAATGCTAAATGTAATTAGCATTATTCAGTTTTACGCTGTAGAAAATGCTAATTATATTTAGCATTGTCCTTCAACCTAATTTTTTTCAAAGTTTGTCCTTCAATCTAAAAATAAAACTTACGTTCTTCAGACTAAATTTATTCCAAAGTTTGTCCTTATGCCTATTTTCCACTTTGTGAAATGTGTTAATATTTTATGAAATATTATGATTTGTTGATTGATAGCTATTGGGATTTGAGATTATTTGATTGCGTCACTTAAACTGAATATATAATTGTTGTCCAAATCCATCACTGTTTTGTGCTCAATTTTTAATAAAACACTTTTTAAATAATTGGAAATCATTTATTTTAAACTCTCTCATTTCTATATATTTCACCGTAAATCTATCATTCTATGATGTAAAATTTGCCACTAGTTCTTAGAATATTATGATTTTTGTTTGACTGATTGAGATTTATGATGAATGATCTTCCTCTTAAATTGATATTATATTTTTAGTCATTTTTCATTATTGTTTTTAATTTCTGTATCCTTTTGATGATAACAAAAGGGGGAGAATGAGTTAAGATTTTGATTCGCATATTTTAATATTGAAGTTTCAATTACCTTTTTTCACTCATGCCCATATCTGGGGAAGTTTTTGGTTGTATGGGGAGCATTCAAGTGAGGGAGTTCGATAATTCACTATCAAACACATTTATTATAATATTATATTCAAAATCTTATTTTATGTCTGTCCTCATCGAAAGGGGGAGATTGTTGTATCTAACAACACTATGATTTTTGTTTGATGATAACAAACATATATTTATTATTATAAATGTGTTTGTAATTGTACTGTTATACTACATCACAGACAGAATATAATATTTATATTTAAATATAATACTACTACACAAGAATTTTAAATATTCAAAAAGTAATTTATTGAAATATAATATTTTATTTCAATATTTCAATAGTAGAAATTTATAACTCCACTATTTGTATAATTCACTGAAATACAATACATTCACATTCAATATTTTGTCTGTATACATTGCTCCTCACTACAGTTCTCTCAGTATATACATACATTGACAAACTACATTTATATTCTCTCTCACACACACACATACACTGACACTATCACTTTTGTCTTCTGCCAACATCATAGTCAGTCCAGTCTTCTGTTTACCTGTCATAGAAGAAGCACACGATAATCTAGAACAAAAATATTTTCAAATTCTAGCAGATATAATTTTTATTTTTAAAAGTTGATTTGCCTCAGAATTTTATTGTGTTTCTCATCATTTTTCATGACTTGATCTGATTTATATGGACATTCTTCTATGTCTAGACACTTGTGATATTCACTGTGATTCACTGTAAATACCACAAGGTAGACATCTTCTGTAGTGCTCACACACATACACATATATTTATGATCTGCACGTGCACTATACATGTATACACATACATTATATGTATATACACATATTTTTGTGCAGACACAAATATATCAAGTTGTGTTCAGGTGAAGCCCGACACACATGCATGGTGCATGGGTCAAGTGTCCATGAATAAAACAAAGAGAAAGCCAAAGTGTACATATGTGACATAGCACGAGCAAGGGTCGAACACAATACACATGCATAAGTTTGCGAACAAGACATAACCAAGCAAATGGAGCAACTGGATGTCCAATAAATTATTTGCAAAATATTTTTGGGAAGATTTTAATTCACAAGAAAATATAAGTCTGGATGAAACCAACAAGAGCATGCAACAGGTCAGTGTATATGGGTAGTGCAGCTCAAACTTGTGCGCAAGTCAAAACAGTGCAAATTCAAATAAACAAGTAAATAAACTCATTTACATGGCATGTTCACATGGCAAGGCAACATGGCAAGATACCAATACAACTCGACAACATGAAACAGTGTAGCATTTTTTCATATGCAATGCATCAGTACTCGAGCAAGTCAAGAAACCAACATGTGTTCACACAACAACAAGTCAAGGTAACACAATGGAGCTACAAACATGGCTACAGCTCATATGAGACATCAAAATGAAGAAGTACATGTGTATTTGGCCGAACATGACTAGTTTCCATTTTTCGGAGAGCACAAACAAGGTATGCATGCATGGGTTTATATACGCATATGGTCATGACAAAGCAAAAATATACAAGCAGAAAAATGGAAAATAGAATGGACAAAGTAATTTTGGCCAGATTCAAGTATACAAATAGAGTCAAGAATGAGGAAATACCAGTTTCACATGCACAAGAACAAGAATCGAACATGTGCATAAGACCATGATAGTGAACTCAGAAATGACTTATGTTCAAAACCAATGCAAAAATTATCTTGCAGTTTCAAGATAAGGCCAAATCCAAGTCTATGTACAAAATTCCAGTGCAAGTGTAAACACACTTTCATGCAAGTCTATGAAAGAACTCAAACTAAGGAATGTGTACATCCATCAGTGAAAACCAAATTGGAAACATAGGAATTTGTGAAAACCCGTAACTTCCCCGTAAAGGAAAGCGGCGGATAGTTCGAGAACAAGCCACAACAGAACGCATACAGAAGAACATTTCATTGTTATTACAACAATTCCATCAGATACAAGAATATACAGAGTAAAAAAGAATAAATTACATTCAACAAATATCAGAGATTTAAATAAATTACATAGCAGCAGAAAAATAATATAAAACACAACTGAAAGTGATACACGGATACAGAGCTTCCCGAGCATCGTTCCAGCTGTAAATCAGGACCCTGTGGATATAAATCTGCAAAACCAAAACTACTAGCTGCCCGTGCGGAAAATAGAGGCACCCAGAGTTTAGGTTAAAACAATAAACTCCAGGTCAGTCATGTGACTGGTGTGAGAACTAAAACAGTTATAATTCTTTATTTTAAAGTTCGGTAAATCAAGGGACCACGCCGTATAACACGGAACGGGTTTCCTCCCAAGAATACCAGTGCATAAAACAAACAGCGCAATGCTAAATAAAGAAAAATGAAGCTGTTATAAGACCCAGGTCCCATCACACAATGCAACGCAAACCGGAGGATAGTGTTTTCCCTTATAACAGCCAAAGCATGCTTGATACGTTTAAAACACATTATTTGATACTATTATAGGTGTATAGTGTCAAAACAATTCAATCATAAATATCAATCATAGACGGCATGGGTACCATATATCATGTCGCCATACTAGTTCTAAAATTAAAACCGCAATACACGTATTGGAAATTGGATTTCCGTCATGAGTCGAGGCAAGGGGCAAGCTCCTCTCCGCGTTCGAGACACTCTAGCAAATGCCTCAGGACCCCACTATGATCCTTGGATCTTCAGGGCCGGTCCTCTCTTACTTTTGAGGATTAATTATTCCTGAACAAACGTTTCCCGGTCCTTACAGACCTATATCCGAGGCGCCTCGTATCCAACAACCACACAGGTGAAAAGTATATAAATGTCAGGGCTGGTAGGTCACTGACACCACCCTAGCTAGAAAGAAACGTCGTGCTCTCCCTGCAGTCACTATCCCGTTTTTGACTCATACCGAGGTGTGAGGCTCGCGAATTCACGTTATACACAAAGCTATGCCACACAGGCCGTGCTTTGATCATCAACCACAAGACTTTGCTTTTCAATAGAAGCCTTGATCAATTGCCACTTACGCGTGCCACATTGGCAATTCACTCCATGCGACTGATGTCCATCAATATACAACCTCTGAGCTCGTACGTCTCAGAGAAGGGCGTTAAGCAAGAGAATAAATTCTCCGCCGCCAAACAGATGTATATTTAATAGAGATCAATCAACATAGAATAAAATCCAATGTCAGACACACAATCCATTTACAAGTTCGTTCTGGGTCTGAACGAAACCGGAGGCACTTTCCTCGCATATCCATCCATCTCCAAGTACGTCTGGACGATCACCAACTGTTTCCCTCATCTTGGGTGTACAGCCCAATCAAGATTATCAGTAATCACCCAAACGATGTGAAGACTTCCGGTCTTCAACCACCGTCTTCATCTTCGACATCTCGTCGAATCGGTTATTCAGAATGGGTATAAATCCGGCCTTTCTGAATAACCCACGTATATTGTAACGACCCGCATTCTACGCATCATAGGATCGTAGAATATTTATTTCTGTCACATACGAAGTCGTATGGTCATGTAACTTTGGGAGACGACTATTGGGGTCATTTCCCATGTTCATGATTTTTCCCGATTTTTAATGACTTTTTTACCCCTAGTTGGCACTGTTTTGGCCATAACTTTTGACTGGAAAGGAATTTTGACCTGAAACCACCTCCATTGGCTCCGGATGATGGTTTCTCTTTCCGTAGAGTGGTCACATTAGCCAAACGGACTTACCGTTTGGGAGATATGGCTGAAACAAGTTTCAGATGGTGAAAAACAGCTTAATTGGGCTTAATCGGGTGATTAGCAGCTAGGCCCAAGGGGGATTTCGGGTTTAGGGGTATATAGGTGCTGATTAGGGTTAGAAAACATTTCTTTAGACATTTTCCAGCCGCCACTTTCATCCTTAGACACTCTAACAATGGCATCCTACATCTAAAACACCCCAAATCACTCTTTAATTGAAGATTAGGCTTAGCAACATCAAATTAAGAAGAAAAAGCACCAAAGCAAGGTTAGAGCTGCTGTTGGACATCAGTATTCGCCCCAAATCAGAGGAGTTTCAGTTCTGAAAATTTTATTTGTGGCCAAGGTGAGTGATTTGCATAGTTTTTGCACTAATTACGGTAATTAAGGGTAATTAGTGAAGATTAGCAAATTTATACACTGATAAATTCTGGAAAAATGTTTAGAAATTCTTAAATAATGTTTTATGCCACTGGTTGAAATTTGGTTCAGTTTAATTAAGTTTTGTTAACCCTATGATCAGTTTTACTTAAACATGCTTAAGGGAAAATAAGGAGCTTTGGCCATTTTTGATCCATTTTGATTCATTTGAGTGATTGTTTGCTGTTGTGGTTGCTATTACATGTTACTATGACTCTATGGTGTGTTTTGTGATTGCTTAGAAGTGTTAGTTTGGTCAAAAACGCCGTCGAATGGCGAGAAACTGTCGCTGGAACGAAGTGCAGGAATTTATCCGGATCGGATCGCCCCCATGCCCATGAACCGACCCGCCTTCTCGAACCGCACCACATGCCAGAGCTCGGAGCCACGAAGGGAAGACCACGACCCGATCCGATGGCGCGACCCGCTCCGCCGATGGCTGAAGACCCCGATCCGATGATCCGATCCGATCCGTCTCTCGTGAGAATGAGCTATTCCGACCCGAACCGATCCACTTAAGAAGCTCACGATCCGAACTGATGTTCCTCCACGACTGAAGGGAAGCGCCATGATCTAGATGGGTAGCTCGACCCGAACCAGCGGGTTGCCACGAACTGATAAGCCCGAACCGACCCGACAAGGCGCCACGAGCTGACGAGGTGCGATCCATATGGTGTGGCACGATCCGACCCGAGCGTGAAGGATGATCCGAACCGATCCGAGGTTGATGGCTACGAGCTGGTGACTGCGAACCGAACCAGGAAGTTACGAACAGAATGAAGACCGATCCGGAGGGTGATGACAGAAACCCGAGATGCAAAGGAAGCCCAAATGAGAAGTTAGAGCTCAAGATTCAGATGGGAATCAACGAGTTCGCTTCATGGTTGGGTTTTGCTGCGGGACGTGTGCCAAGGGGTTATCGACGTCTATAGCTTTGGACCACTATGGTAGGAGGTACGAAGGCGGATTCAGGGCCATTATGGCATCGGTAGAACCAAGGGCTACGACCAATGAAGTGGGTCATTGAAATGTTTGGTCATGACTCCAAGTGTTTGGCTTGGTCACAACGGGGTTTCTACAAGTCGGGATTCGTCGTTACCTCATTTTGTCTAGTGTTCCAAAGTGGTAGATATCGTATACTTTACGCACTGAGTGAGAGACGTGAGGATGGTTGCTACGCTTGATTGTTTGACATACACACCCCACCCCCGTATTCTTACACTATTCATTATGGCACCTTAGAGCATTGTACGGTATGTGGTACTAACTCTTTGGTTGCAGGTCCAGGTTCAGGTATGGTTTAGTATACCTGTTATTATTCTGTTTAGATGCTTATCGCTCATACCAGGCTTTATGTCTGACCCAGAGTTTTATGTCTCTTCTTATTACTCTGGGTGCTCACACGAGCAGACTAGAGACAGGTTAGCTGGTGATGCACGGGTAGATGATCCGGAGACGAGCAGGAGGCTTCCACGTAATATATATATATATATATATATATAGTATTCTCCCTGTGTTGTTGAAGATCACTGCTTGGGCATTGGTGGTGCATCTTCTGCTTTGGTTTTCTTTTGTTAGAGACAGTATATTTGGAAAGTTGTAATAAGCTGTATTTGGATTTCCGCTACTCTGATGTTGACATTGATTATTAGTTATCAGCTTATGCACTGTCTCGCCTGTTTTATGTCAAGTATGTTATTATTATATTTTATCCCATGTGCTGTGAGACATTCTACAGGTTCCTTGATTAGTTCATCCTCTTCTTCCTTTTCTTCTGACGACCGTTCTGTGCTAGCTGGACATGTGTACAGCGCACTTTCGGAGGAAATGCAGGCTGGTGCGGGACGGGCCGTCACACTTGGTATCAGAGCTCTAGGTTGCGTAGTTAACCTAGGGAAGTTATCAGGGAGAGATAATATACGTATACGAGAGAGCGTATTTGTGGTTATTTTGGTTTTCATAAGCTATATATATACTATTAGTAGTATAAGAATGAAGTCGTACTGCACTAGCACCACTATGGAATCGTTAATCGTTTCCTTTTTGAGATTGACGATGAGCCGAGATACTAGAGGTTCTGGTAAGGGAGCCAATAATGGGAATGCTGCTAACATGAGGACGATGTTTACTGACCTCATGAGGGAGATGCTTAGAGATGTACAGAGGGCAGCTCCCAATGGTGGAAATGGCGGTGGTCCAATAGTGCAGGCGCCAAGAGTCGACTTCGCCAAGCTGAATAAGGATTATACTAGCCTTGGTGGGAAGTCGTTCCACGGAACGGAGTCGGCCACAGATGTTCAGGATTGGTTGGATAGTTGCGAACGTATCTTCGAGGATTTGGGTATCGAGGATGCAATGAAGAGAAAGTTAGCGTCCCGTCAGCTGCAAGGGCGGGCAATGAATTGGAGGAATGCTATAAAGGCAGCTACTCCCGAAGATCAGGTTACTTGGGAGCAGTTTAAAGCTCGCTTTAGCGAGAAGTTCATTCCAGCTGCTCAGAAGTCAGTGCTGTTTAAGAAATTCTTGGAGCTCAAGCAGAATGGCAGAGCTGTCTCGGAATATATTGCTGAATTTGACACTTTGTCAAAATATGGGTTATCTCTTATTGATACTGCCGAGAAAAAGAATGAGAAATTCATAACCGGTTTGGACCAGTACTTGGGGGAAAGACTTATTAACCACATCGATGAGTCGTTTGAATCGATTGTGGGGAAAGCGTTAAGATCGGAAAGTCTCTACCCTAAGTCGAAGACTGAGGTTGCATCCGCAGATGAGCCAAAGCCACAAGCTAGTGGTGGAGGCAAATGTGGTTCCCAGAATAAGAGAAAGCAGAATCAGGCTAAGGATGGCCAGAAGAAAAAGAATAAGCAGGATGTGGAGTGCTTCAGCTGTGGTAAGAAGAGCCATTATGCTAGTAATTGTCGGGCCAAGCCAGCGGATAGGAAGTGCTTCAATTGTGGCCAATTGGGACATCACAAGGACAAGTGTCCACAGCCCCCTAAGGAAAAGCAAATGATGAAAGCCTACGCTCTTAATGCTATTCCTTCTTCGTCGAATGCCCCAACAGCGGCGGAGAAGGGAAAGAATGTCGTCATTCAAGGTATGCTTTCTGTTTATGATGTTCCTGTTAGAGTTTTGTTTGATACCGGAGCTTCCAGTTCTTTCATATCTAGTGACCTGGTAGATAGGTTGGGATTGGAGCCCGAGATTGTCGATAGACCTTTAGTAGTGACGAACCCGGTTGGTGGTTCGACTAACCTTAGCATGATTTGTCGTAATGTGGTCTTATCGAGTCATGGATGCATGTTTGTTTGTGATTGCTTTGTTTTGGGCTTTACTGGGTTTGGCATTATTTTGGGAGTAGATTGGCTCCAAAGATACGGGGTGGTGGTAGACTGTGAGGGCTTGTTGGTGACAGCTAGAGCGGATGATGGGCGGAGGATAGTGTTTGGTGGTCTACCCAGTAAGGGGGTATTGGCTAGTTTTCTAAACTCCCTCGACATTCCGCATAGTGAGTTGTCAGGTTTGCCCGTGGTTGGCCAGTATCCGGATGTTTTCGAAGAAGTGACCGGACTTCCACCACACCGAGAGATTGAGTTCCGTATTGATTTGGTAAAAGATGCCAGACCTATAGTGATGCTACTTCGTCGTATGGCACCAAGAGAGCAGCGAGAGCTTGAGGTGCAAGTCAGCGATCTTTTGAAGAAGGGATTTATCAGAAGGAGTGTTTCTGAATGGGGAGCACTAGTTGTGTTTGCTACCAAGGCGGATGGTTCCCTTCGTTTGTGTGTAGACTACCGCGAGTTGAATAAAGTGACGAGGAAGAACAAGTATCCTCTACCACGGATAGATGATTTGTTTGATCAGTTGAGTGGCGCGAGAGTATTTTCTCAGTTGGATCTCGCGACAGGTTTTCATCAGCTTAGAGTGGAAGCTGAGAGTATAGCTAAAACGGCATTTCGGACGCCGTCTGGGTTTTATGAGTGGTTGGTCATGCCATTCGGGCTGACCAATGCCCCAGCATATTTTGTGGATCTTATGAACAGGGTATTCAGAGATCAGTTGAATAAGTTTATCCTTGTGTTCGTTGATGATATTTTGGTCTACTCGAGGACAGAGGAAGAACACAAGGGACATTTAAGGATAGTGATGGAGGTGTTGAGAAAACACCAATTGAAAGCAAAGTTTTCTAAGTGTCACTTCTGGAAGAGGGAAGTGAGGTTCTTGGGCCACGTTGTATCAGAGAATGGTATTGCCGTGGACCCGGCAAAGGTGGCTACGGTACAGGATTGGCCTACGCCCAAGAATGCAACAGATGTAAGAAGTTTCTTGGGGTTAGCGGGATATTATCGTAAGTTTATCCAAGGTTTCTCCAAGATAGCAGCACCATTGACCCAGTTGACCAAGAAGAATCAAGCTTTTGTCTGGGATGAAAGGTGCGAGAATGCATTCAAAAGTCTAAAGGACAAGTTGACAAGCGCACCAGTGTTAGTCATTCCTAAGGGGGATGAAGAGATGACGGTATACACGGATGCCTGTGGTACCGGACTGGGTGCTGTATTGATGCAGGGCGGTAGGGTTATAGCTTACGCAAGTCGGCAATTGAAACCGCACGAGAGAAGATACCCTAGCCATGATTTAGAATTGGCAGCAATCGTGTTCGCATTAAAGATGTGGAGACACTATCTCTTGGGAGAAAGATTTGAGCTGTTTACAGATCATAAGTCGTTAAAGTATCTCTTCTCTCAGAAAGATCTGAATCTCCGTCAGCAGAGATGGTTAGAGTTCTTGGCTTCCTATGATTTTGACATCGCATATACACCGGGAAAGGGAAATGCGGTGGCTGATGCATTGAGTAGAAGACATGCCAGTTTAGGGGCTATGTTCCTTGAATGGAAGCAACTGGAGTTTATCGCGGGGTTTGATTTCAGACCAAAGTGCGAATTGGATCCAGAAATGTTAGCAAGTTTGACGATCAGACCCACTTTGATTGAGCGGATCGGCTCCAGTCAGAGGGACGATCCTAACTTATTGGAAATCATCTCCAAGTTAGAGATGGGTATCGATGAGGAGATGAACAAGTATGGGCTTGATCGAGATAGATGGCTTAGAAAGAATGGAAAGCTTGTTGTACCCAATGTCAATAGATTGAGGGATGAAGTGCTTAGAGAATGTCATCACTCAAAGCTGACTATACACCCCGGTGGTAACAAGATGTATCGAGATATGAAGCAGACTTACTACTGGGAAGGGATGAAAAGAGACGTTGGGAAGTTTATATCCAAGTGCATGAATTGCCAGCTAGTTAAAGCCGAGCAAAAGAAGCCTAGTGGGTTGTTACAGCCCTTAGAAATTCCCGAATGGAAATGGGAGCAAGTCTCGATGGATTTCATCGATGGTTTACCAAGGACTAGATCGGGACATGATAGCATTTGGGTGATTGTGGATCGATTGACTAAAAGTGCAAGGTTTATACCAGTCAAATCGACCAGAACGGCAGCTAAGTTAGCAGAATTGTATATGAAGTGGGTAGTGAGATTTCATGGAGTACCCAAAAGCATTGTGAGCGACCGAGACCCGTTGTTCACTAGTGGGTTTTGGAAGAGCTTACAAGAGGCTCTAGGGTCAGAGTTACATCTCAGTACCGCATATCATCCTCAGACCGACGGTCAGACGGAGAGGGTGAACCGTATTTTGGAAGATCTCTTGAGAGCATGTATATTGGATTTTGGTGGATCATGGGATGACCATTTACATCTAGTAGAGTTTGCATATAATAATAGCTACCAATCCAGTATCGGTATGGCTCCGTTTGAAGCTTTGTACGGAAGACCGTGCAACTCACCATCATGTTGGATAGAGACTGGCGAGAAGTTTATGCTTGGACCAGATGTGGTGAGGGAAACTTCAGATAAAATCAAGACCATTCAACAACGAATGAAGGCTGCCCAAGATAGACAGAAGAGTTATGCTGATAAGAGGAGAAGAGACTTAAAATTCTCCGTTGGCGACTTGGTGTTTGTCAAGATTTCTCCGTTGAAGAGCGTAATACGATTTGGCAGGAGAGGCAAGTTGGCACCAAGATTTGTTGGCCCATTCCCTGTTCTTGAACTAGTCGGTAATTTGGCATACAGAATTGACTTACCGGAGAAGATGGCAGGAGTTCACAACGTATTTCATGTTTCCCAACTAAGGAAGTTCGTTCACGACTCAGATATGACTATTTCACCTGATCAGTTAGAGGACTTCGAAGTAGAACCCGAGGCGGTTGGGAACCGCAAGCCGGCCCGTATTGTCGAGCACGACATGAAGCAACTTCGAAGGAAGGCGGTGAAGCTAGTCAAGGTACAGTGGAGCGAGGACGAGAATGATTGTACTTGGGAGACAGAGGAGAACATTAGGAAGTCACACCCAGAACTCTTTGCCTGGTAAGATTTTGACTTCGATTTAGTTTTCCGCATGCTAGGATAGGCTTGGTTGCTTGTTTTACATGTTTGATTGTTGTATGTGGTTGTTAGGCATGCGGGATCTTTTGTATGTTTGGGTTAAGGAATTTCGGGGACGAAATTTCTTAAGGGAGGGAGAGTGTAACGACCCGCATTCTACGCATCATAGGATCGTAGAATATTTATTTCTGTCACATACGAAGTCGTATGGTCATGTAACTTTGGGAGACGACTATTGGGGTCATTTCCCATGTTCATGATTTTTCCCGATTTTTAATGACCATTTTACCCCTAGTTGGCACTGTTTTGGCCATAACTTTTGACTGGAAAGGAATTTTGACCTGAAACCACCTCCATTGGCTCCGGTTGATGGTTTCTCTTTCCGTAGAGTGGTCACATTAGCCAAACGGACTTACGGTTTGGGAGATATGGCTGAAACAAGTTTCAGATGGTGAAAAACAGCTTAATTGGGCTTAATCGGGTGATTAGCGGCTAGGCCCAAGGGGGATTTCGGGTTTAGGGGTATATAGGTGCTGATTAGGGTTAGAAAACATTTCTTTAGACATTTTCCAGCCGCCACTTTCATCCTTAGACACTCTAACAATGGCATCCTACATCTAAAACACCCCAAATCACTCTTTAATTGAAGATTAGGCTTAGCAACATCAAATTAAGAAGAAAAAGCACCAAAGCAAGGTTAGAGCTGCTGTTGGACATCAGTATTCACCCCAAATCAGAGGAGTTTCAGTTCTGAAAATTTTATTTGTGGCCAAGGTGAGTGATTTGCATAGATTTTGCACTAATTACGGTAATTAAGGGTAATTAGTGAAGATTAGCGAATTTATACACTGATAAATTCTGGAAAAATGTTTAGAAATTCTTAAATAATGTTTTATGCCACTGGTTGAAATTTGGTTCGGTTTAATTAAGTTTTGTTAACCCTATGATCAGTTTTACTTAAACATGCTTAAGGGAAAATAAGGAGCTTTGGCCATTTTTGATCCATTTTGATTCATTTGAGTGATTGTTTGCTGTTGTGGTTGCTATTACATGTTACTATGACTCTATGGTGTGTTTTGTGATTGCTTAGAAGTGTTAGTTTGGTCAAAAACGCCGTCGAATGGCGAGAAACTGTCGCTGGAACGAAGTGCAGGAATTTATCCGGATCGGATCGCCCCCATGCCCATGAACCGACCTGCCTTCTCGAACCGCACCACATGCCAGAGCTCGGAGCCACGAAGGGAAGACCACGACCCGATCCGATGGTGTGACCCGCTCCGCCGATGGCTGAAGACCCCGATCCGATGATCCGATCCGATCCGTCTCTCGTGAGAATGAGCTATTCCGACCCGAACCGATCCACTTAAGAAGCTCACGATCCGAACTGATGTTCCTCCACGACTGAAGGGAAGCGCCATGATCCAGATGGGTAGCTCGACCCGAACCAGCGGGTTGCCACGAACTGATAAGCCCGAACCGACCCGACAAGGCGCCACGAGCTGACGAGGTGCGATCCATATGGTGTGGCACGATCCGACCCGAGCGTGAAGGATGATCCGAACCGATCCGAGGTTGATGGCTACGAGCTAGTGACTGCGAACCGAACCAGGAAGTTACGAACAGAATGAAGACCGATCCGAAGGGTGATGACAGAAACCCGAGATGCAAAGGAAGCCCAAATGAGAAGTTAGAGCTCAAGATTCAGATGGGAATCAACGAGTTCGCTTCATGGTTGGGTTTTGCTGCGGGACGTGTGCCAAGGGGTTATCGACGTCTATAGCTTTGGACCACTATGGTAGGAGGTACGAAGGCGGATTCAGGGCCATTATGGCATCGGTAGAACCAAGGGCTACGACCAATGAAGTGGGTCATTGAAATGTTTGGTCATGACTCCAAGTGTTTGGCTTGGTCACAGCGGGGTTTCTACAAGTCGGGATTCGTCGTTACCTCATTTTGTCTAGTGTTCCAAAGTGGTAGATATCGTATACTTTACGTACTGAGTGAGAGACGTGAGGATGGTTGCTACGCTTGATTGTTTGACATACACACCCCACCCCCGTATTCTTACACTATTCATTATGGCACCTTAGAGCATTGTACGGTATGTGGTACTAACTCTTTGGTTGCAGGTCCAGGTTCAGGTATGGTTTAGTATACCTGTTATTATTCTGTTTAGATGCTTATCGCTCATACCAGGCGTTATGTCTGACCCAGAGTTTTATGTCTCTTCTTATTACTCTGGGTGCTCACACGAGCAGACTAGAGACAGGTTAGCTGGTGATGCACGGGTAGATGATCCGGAGACGAGCAGGAGGCTTCCACGTAATATATATATATATATATAGTATTCTCCCTGTGTTGTTGAAGATCACTGCTTGGGCATTGGTGGTGCATCTTCTGCTTTGGTTTTCTTTTGTTAGAGACAGTAAATTTGGAAAGTTGTAATAAACTGTATTTGGATTTCCGCTGCTCTGATGTTGACATTGATTATTAGTTATCAGCTTATGCACTATCTCGCCTGTTTTATGTCAAGTATGTTATTATTATATTTTATCCCATGCGCTGTGAGACATTCTACAGGTTCCTTGATTAGTTCATCCTCTTCTTCCTTTTCTTCTGACGACCGTTCTGTGCTAGCTGGACATGTGTACAGCGCACTTTCGGAGGAAATGCAGGCTGGTGCGGGACGGGCCGTCACATATATGATAAACAAATGTTACACAAACACAACAAACGCCTCATTCCAATTCAGAATATTCTTTTATTCACCAAAATCACATTCTTAGGGAATGTTTCCCATTAATTTTATCAAAGATAAATTCTTCTAAATTTATTCTTTAATCTTCCTTTGGATATCATTTCAAACAAGTCGGGATTAACGAACCACACCGAAGTTATTATTTATTTTATTTCCCAATCCCAACCTATATATCCCATGGAGCAAGACTGGTGATACTCCATTCCTAAAACCACGGTGTTATTGGTAAAATTAATTACCATTTCACGTTCAAATCTAATTAAAGATTTAACTATCGTATTGGAGCAAAACTGGTGGTACTCCATTCTCGATCACCTTTCAGATTTGATAATTTAAATTATCAATTCACTTTTTAATCTAATTAAAGATTCATTAAAACTCCACTCAGTTTTAATCTTTCCCAAAAATCTATATCTTGCCTTTAACTGGGTTAAAGAACCAATGTCATCTAAAACACGATTCACGATAAACCCAAATCACATTTGATATTAAATACAAGGCTCTGAATAGAAAATATATTGGCTTATATTCAATATCAAATTCTGAAACCAACAAATATCGTATTGGAAATAACGATATGAATATATCTTTCAAATCCCCATAACAATATTTGTATAGTCACGAAATCCAACATCGAAATACTCCGAAGATAATTTCGATTCAACTCCAGCCCAATTCACGTATTGGGAATATTGATTATTTTTAAAATCACTTTCAAATTCAATTTATTTATTTCAAAAATAAATCGATTTTAATTCTAGTTCAAAACTAGTTCATTTCGATAAAAATCTATTTTTATCCTTTCAAATGTGGAATTCTTCAGCCCAATTCTTTCCAATTTACATATTATAATTTTACACAAATTATCGATATTTTTAATAATTTTATCAAGGCCCGTACAGTCGATTTCCATCAACGGCTATCGAACTGCACTTACAGCGACCTTTTTCAAATTTGATTTCGACATTATTCCAAATCCAACCGTTAGATTTCAAATTTCTAATATTCATTGGAAAGCTCTTTTCGATACGAACCCAACGGTTCTGGTTTTAGGAGAATCCGACGGTCGGATCTTCCGCAATGTCCGTTTGAAATAAATGGTCGAAATTCACGAACTGCCGCGGCGCGGCGCGTTCTATTCAGGCCATTATATATATATAACATATATATATATTTCGTCGATTTCCTTTTAAAACAAATTTTATAAATAGTTCTACATTCGTTTTCAAAACCATTTCAACTCTATATTCAATTTCAAATCATTTGGATTTCAATTCAACTCGAATTCATTTCAATTTTATTTAATTCGAATTCAAGTTCGTTTCGATTCAATTCAATTTGAATTTACCTTCTATTTGATTCAATTCGAATTCGTTTCCAATTGATTTCAATTCAATTTCAGTTCGTTTTAAATTTCAATTTCAATTTAATTCAATTCGAATTCATTTCTATTTTATTCGAATTCAAATTCACTTCAATTCAATTCAATTTGAATTTACCTTCTATTTGATTCAATTCGAATTCGTTTCAAATTGATTTCAATTCAATTTCAGTTCGTTTTAAATTTCAATTTCAATTTAATTCAATTTGAATTCATTTCTATTTTATTCGAATCAAATTCACTTTCTATTCAATTCGAATCGAATTCATTTTCTGTTCGATTCGAATTCATTTTAAATTGATTCAATAAAATTTCAATTTGAATTTTAATCTAATTCAATTTGAATTTCCTTTCAAAATATTAAATTTTGAAATCACTTTTCAATATTCATTATAAAACGAATAAAATCGATATAAACATCGTTCGCGTCAAAATAACGCATCTCTAATCAACACGGCTTTATATTTTTCAAAACTTCTTTATTATATCCAACAAATGAATATTCATCCCATTCGACACATGAATCTATATTTCTTTCGACACACGACTAATCTCAACACATGAGTACTGTCAACACATCACTATTTTTGTTATGTAAAATATTTTATAAAACTATGGTATCTTTCGTTTGATTTTTATTAGACTTCTACTGGGAAGTAGTTCTAATTTTAAATATGATAAAGATGTAAATTTCATTGTATAAAATATTTCACTCAACACATGAACATCGTCAACACATGACTACTTTTAATTCAACACATGAATTTTCTTTTATAACATTCATTATTTTTCCGATTGGAATGAGGCCCAATCAATCACCATATAATCGTTAATTATATGGATTCCATACAACACATGTATATAATAGCATTGATAAACAATCAACCATCATCCAAAGTGCACCACACAACTGCATAAGCATCAAATATAAATAATCGACGCTTACACAGTCTGTCGACCAATCGATCGACAATAATTAAATAATTGGGATTAGTGTACGCCAAATATCATCCCAACACCCGTGTGGGGTTTCAAATCAACAAACACATATTTTTGTTTGTGCAGTTGGGTGATGTGTAAAATTTATCGACCCAATCAATATCAGTCAAATCAGTGTATATAAACAAATCGGTCGATTTGTTGATAAGTATTTATTTATTCACATTCACGTTAAAATTTATATTTTTAACGATAAAACATTTTATTTTAACACATGAATTTCTATTCAGTTCATTTACACAATAAAAATGAAATTTTCATTTTTCTAACATATTTTAGAAAATTTCGGCAGCATAACGGCACGATACTAGAAACGGGACGAGGCCTAGCCTTATCCCCGGTCTAGTGAAGGCCCACGCCATTCACACATCAATCAAATCCATTCAATTCACCAAACAATTCAATTTCAAATCAATTTCCTCTAACTAATCTATGCAACTAAACAAACAAGTCCATGGTCTGTGGACGATTGTGTCGGGTGCTACTAAGCACCGTCTGCATCCTAGTACATATATATATATAGCTAGAAAAAGAAGTTTAGAGTGAGAAGTTCTCACCGAAAGCTATCCAATACCATGACTCTTCAATTTTAGAAATCTTCTTCATTCTCGCCTTTTTATCATCTTCGTTGCCCGTAGCCACGACATATATAAAAATCACACATTTTTTATATTTTGATGTCTTTAAAATAAAAGTCACATTTTTATTTATTCACCTTCAATTTAAAAATCATATTTTTACTTGCTACTCAATATATAAAAATCTCGCCTTTTCTATTATAAAGATCTAATCTTTTCTATTTTAAAAATCTAATCTTTTCTATTTTATAGTTCCTACTATGCAAAGATCATATTTTTATCTTTCCACAATATAAAAGATTATATTTTTAATTCTTTAAAAATATAAAAATCATATTTCTACATCTTTTATATAGTAAAGATTATATTTTTAATACTTCAAAAATATAAATATCATATTTTTATTACTTTAAAAATATAAAGATCATATTTTTGTTTCGCCTTTTACTATATAAAAATCATATTTAATAAAATCCTATTTTGCTTTGCTCTAGCTATTTATATTTAAACTGAAAATCATTGTTTTTATTTTATAAGCTAAAATGTTAAATAAATAAAGAGAAAATGACTTACAAGTGTTTTTGGGGGTGTTGGATGGCGTTGGTGGCGGTCAGAGGTAGGGGAAGGCGGAGCAGGCATTGAGCGGCGGCTAGGGGTGGCCGGGCGTCAGGTTCGTCGATCGCGAAGGGGAGAGAGTGGTGGGGGTTGCGGCTTTTACTGGGGAAGAAGGAGAGGATGGGGAGGAGGCGGAGCAAGGGCGTCGGAGTTGTGGAGGCGAGGAGGAGGAAGGAGAAGAAGCGGCGGCGACGCCACCAGGGGGGGCGCGATGGTGGGTTACGGGATTTGGGGATCGAGGGTTTTTTTTTTCTTTCGATTGAAACTGACGGGGGAAGGAGGGAAAAGGGGGGGTATATGTAATTTAATTAATTATTTAATTAATCCTCGAAAAGTTGACTTTTTCATACTACCTCTAAACGAGGTCCACCGCCTGCCGTCCATAGCGTTTCACCCCCATTTCGAACACAATGAGATATGTATCGTAGGTTGATTCGATCGTTACAATCAGTTTCCATTAAATTTACGTTTAAATCACTACATTGAATTTTAAATGTACATTTCAAATTACCGGGGTCACATACTAACTCTAAAAATTGCAGAAAAATATTTTCTAGCTTCGTATTGACGATACGGTCCTAACAAAACTAGTTTCGTCGAATTCTGAGACCGTTGAAAAAATGGTCAATTTCCAATCGATTAAAATCAACTAAAACCGGTCAAACGCGTTTTCCTTTGCCACGCTCACATATTGATTCGAAAAATTATGAAATTTGGAATCTAGCAATATTTTACACTGCGGATCCAACAAAAGTGGTTTCGTCGAAATCCGAGGTCGTTTGCAAAATGTCCATTTTTAAGGGCCTGAATTCCATAGCGACTATTCAGAATTTTCCACTGGACATATCTTTTGATTCCCGCTATGAAATCTTGATTTTTCGGATTCGTTGGAAAGATATCATCATTTAGATCCTATCATTTTTGGTTTCACTAAAATCCGGATTGTTTTGCACCCGGTACATTCAATTGAAGTTTGAAATCGAATTATCGAACTACCGCACCATTTTCAATTCCTTTTATAATTATATATAAATATTTATATTCTAACGACGGCGTATATAAATATATACGTTCGAATTATATTCAAAATAAATTTCTCGTCGATATTATTTAAAATTATCTATTTTAAATGTACAAAATTCGTCAAAATTGCCAAAATAAAAATTTTAAACTGGCTCAGATTTTCCCGGTTATTACAATCTCCCCCACTTAAAACTTTTCGTCCCCGAAAAGGAACAAAGTCGAAAGTGGTTTGATTATTCAGCTCTACGCTCGATATGGCTTCCATTCTCTAACTTTTTAGTTTCTGAGAATTTTCAAATTTTCAAAAATTTGGCTAACACCCTAAATTTTCGAAAAATTTCGCCATAACCTCCCCTGCACCGGGAGCATCGGGGAATTTCAAATAGCTTTCCCGGTCCTTCAGATCTCAAAAAGAAAAAGAAAAAGCCAAGCGGCTAGCCAATAGGCTCAAAAAATCATCACCCAAACAAAACAGTAAATTATGTATTAAACATGTACCTATTTGTCGGGCAAACAAATTTTATTCTCTGCTCTAGCCTCCTTGCTATGACCTGTTCAATGTAAGTATATGTATATGCAAGCAGTTGCGACCAATTATCAATACAATTCAATATTTGATTACAATTAGGCATAAATGGTTAAAAATTAGCAAACAAATAGGCAAACAACACAAACATCAATCAATTAGTGAATTAGAGTTTCAAATTCATAATTTTGATATATATACAGAAAATCATGTTTTTGATGCCAATTCACAACAATGAATCTATCTATATTAGTTTTGGTTCTCACACCAGTCTAATGGAAATATATAGAAATCACACCTTCGAAACTCGAATATGAATCCTGATGATGATGCACCATCATCAGAATCATCCCCGGGTGTCCAGAATGTGATTCTATATCTATCCAGTATATTAAAACTTCGAATATACGTTCACGACGCGTATACGCGAAATCTATATATACTCGATTGTCCAAATTCAAAATAAATAAATATTCAAATACGTTTAAAACGATTTAAATTTTAAAACAAAATTGTTTTCGTTTGAAAAATATACTCTTCACACTCGTTCTAGGATACTACTGATCCTATCTCTAACGAGTCATTCTAATTGGATATTACTAATCCAATATCTGATGAATTCTTTCGTATGGTTCTAATGTGTCTTGTTCTCGAGCTCTGTAAACCAAAGCTCTGATACCAACTGTGAAAACCCGTAACTTCCCCGTAAAGGAAAGCGGCGGATAGTTCGAGAACAAGCCACAACAGAACGCATACAGAAGAACATTTCATTGTTATTACAACAATTCCATCAGATACAAGAATATACAGAGTAAAAAAGAATAAATTACATTCAACAAATATCAGATATTTAAATAAATTACATAGCAGCGGAAAAATAATATATAATACAACTGAAAGTGATACACGGATACAGAGCTTCCCGAGCATTGTTCCAGCTGTAAATCAGGACCCTGTGGATATAAATCTGCAAAACCAAAACTACTAGCTGCCCGTGCGGAAAATAGAGGCACCCAGAGTTTAGGTTAAAACAATAAACTCCAGGTCAGTCATGTGACTGGTGTGGGAACTAAAACAGTTATAATTCTTTATTTTAAAGTTCGGTAAATCAAGGGACCACGCCGTATAACACGGAACGGGTTTCCTCCCAAGAATACCAGTGCATAAAACAAACAGCGCAATGCTAAATAAAGAAAAATGAAGCTGTTATAAGACCCAGGTCCCATCACACAATGCAACGCAAACCGGAGGATAGGGTTTTCCCTTATAACAGCCAAAGCATGCTTGACACGTTTAAAACACATTATTTGATACTATTATAGGTGTATAGTGTCAAAACAATTCAATCATAAATATCAATCACAGACGGCATGGGTACCATATATCATGTCGCCATACTAGTTCTACAATTAAAACCGCAATACACGTATTGGAAATTGGATTTCCGTCATGAGTCGAGGCAAGGGGCAAGCTCCTCTCCGCGTTCGGGACACTCTAGCAAATGCCTCAGGACCCCACTATGATCCTTGGATCTTCAGGGTCGGTCCTCTCTTACTTTTGAGGATTAATTATTCCTGAACACACGTTTCCCGGTCCTTACAGACCTATATCCGAGGCGCCTCGTATCCAACAACCACACAGGTGAAAAGTATATAAATGTCAGGGCTGGTAGGTCACTGACACCACCCTAGCTAGAAAGAAACGTCGTGCTCTCCCTGCACTCACTATCCTGTTTTTGACTCATACCGAGGTGTGAGGCTCGCGAATTCACGTTATACACAAAGCTATGCCACACAGGCCGTGCTTTGATCATCAACCACAAGACTTTGCTTTTCAACAGAAGCCTTGATCAATTGCCACTTACGCGTGCCACATTGGCAATTCACTCCATGCGACTGATGTCCATCAATATACAACGTCTGAGCTCGTATGTCTCAGAGAAGGGCGTTAAGCAAGAGAATAAATTCTCCGCCGCCAAACAGATGTATATTTAATAGAGATCAATCAACACAGAATAAAATCCAATGTCAGACACACAATCCATTTACAAGTTCGTTCTGGGTCTGAACGAAACCGGAGGCACTTTCCTCGCATATCCATCCATCTCCAAGTACGTTTGGACGATCACCAACTGTTTCCCTCATCTTGGGTGTACAGCCCAATCAAGATTATCAGTAATCACCCAAACGATGTGAAGACTTCTGGTCTTCAACCACCATCTTCATCTTCGACATCTCGTCGAATCGGTTATTCAGAATGTGTATAAACCCGGCCTTTCTGAATAACCCACGTATATGATAAACAAATGTTACACAAACACAACAAACGCCTCATTCCAATTCAGAATATTGTTTTATTCACCAAAATCACATTCTTAGGGAAAGGTTCCCATTAATTTTATCAAAGATAAATTCTTCTAAATTTATTCTTTAATCTTCCTTTGGATATCATTTCAAACAAGTCGGGATTAACGAACCACACCGAAGTAATTATTTATTTTATTTCCCAATCCCAACCTATATATCCCATGGAGCAAGACTGGTGATACTCCATTCCTAAAACCACGGTGTTATTGGTAAAATTAATTACCATTTCACGTTCAAATCTAATTAAAGAATTAACTATCGTATTGGAGCAAAACTGGTGGTACTCCATTCTCGATCACCTTTCAGATTTGATAATTTAAATTATCAATTCACTTTTTAATCTAATTAAAGATTCATTAAAACTCCACTCAGTTTTAATGACACGACCCGAACTTCCCCGTGAAGGAAAGCACGGATAGAATTGAGAACAACACACAAAAGGACGCATACGGAAGAACATTTCATTGTTATTACAACAATTCCATCAGATACAAGAATATACAGAGTATAAATGAATAAATTACATTCGACAAATATCAGAGATTACAAATTACATAGCAGCGGAAAATAATACAAAATACAACTGAAAGTGATACACGGATACAGAGCTTTCCGAGCATCGTTCCAGCTGTAAATCTGGACCCTGTGAATATAAATCTGCAAAACCAAAACTACTAGCTGCCCGTGCGGAAAATAGGGGCACCAGGAGTTTAGGTTAAAACAATAAACTCCAGGTCAGTCATGTGACTGGTGTGAGAACTAAAACAGTTATAATTCTTTATTTTTAAAGTTAGGTAAATCAAGGGACCACGCCGTATAACACGGAACGGGTTTCCTCCCAAGAATACCAGTGCATAGAACAAACAGCGCAATGCTAAATAAAGAAAAATGAAGCTGTTATAAGACCCATGTCCCATCACACAATGCAACGCAAGCCGGAGGATAGGGTTTTCCCTTATAACAGCCAAAGCATGCTTGATACATTTAAAACACATTATTTGATACTATTATAAGTGTATAGTGTCAAAACAATTTCAATCATAAATATCAATCATAGGCGGCATGGGTACCATCTATCATGTCGCCATACTAGTTCTACAATTAAAACCGCAATACACGTATTGGAAATTGGATTTCCGTCATGAGCCGAGGCAAGGGGGAAGCTGCTCTCCGCGTTCGAGACACTCTAGCAAATGTCTCAGGACCCCACTATGATCCTTGGATCTTCAGGGCCGGTCCTCTCTTACTTTTGAGGATTGGCAATTCCTGAACACACGTTTCCCGGTCCTTACAGACCTATATCCGAGGCGCCTCGTATCCAACAACCACACAGGTGAAAAGTATATAAATGTCAGGGCTGGTAGGTCACTGACACCACCCTAGCTAGAAAGAAACGTCGTGCTCTCCCTGCAGTCACTATCCCGTTTTTGACTCATACCGAGGTGTGAGGCTCGCGAATTCACTTTATACACAAAGCTATGCCACACAGGCCGTGCTTTGATCATCAACCACAAGACTTTGCTTTTCAACAGAAGCCCTGATCAATTGCCACTTACGCATGCCACATTAGCAATTCACTCCATGCGACTGATGTCCATCGATATACAACCTCTGAGCTCGTACGTCTCAGAGAAGGGCGTTAAGCAAGAAAATAAATTCTCCGCCGCCAAACAGATGTATATTTAATAGAGATCAATCAACACAGAATAAAATCCAATGTCAGACACACAATCCATTTACAAGTTCGTTCTGGGTCTGAACGAAACCGGAGGCACTTTCCTCGCATATCCATCCATCTTCAGGTACGTCTGGACAATCACCAACTGATTCCCTCATCCTGGGTGTACAGCCCAATCAAGATCATCAGTAATCACCCAAACGATGTGAAGACTTCCGGTCTTCAACCACCGTCTTCATCTTCGACATCTCGTCGAATCGGTTATTCAGAATGGGTATAAACCCGGCCTTTCTGAATAACCCACGTATATAATAAACGAATGTTACACAAACACAACGAACGCCTCATTCCAATTCAGAATATTCTTTTATTCACAAAATCACATTCTTGGGGAAATGTTCCCATTAATTTTATCCAAGATAAATTCTTCTAAATTTATTCTTTAATCCTCCTATGGATATCATTTCAAACTAGTCGGGATTAACGAACCACACCGAAGTAATTGTTTAGTTTATTTCCCAATCCCAACCTATATATCCCATGGAGAAAACTGGTAATACTCCACATCTAACACCACGGTGTTATCGGTAAAATTAATTACCATTTCACGTTCAATCTAATTAAAGATTTAACTATCGCTTTGGAGCAAAACTGGTGGTACTCCATTCTCGATCACCTTTCAGATTTGATAATTTAAATTATCAATTCACATTTTAATCTAATTAAAGATTCATTAAAACTCCACTTAGCTTTAATCCTTTCAAAAATCAATATCCTGCCTTTAACTGGGTTAAAGAACCAATGTCATCAAAAACACGATTCACGACAAACCCAAATCACATTTGATATTAAATACAAGGTTCTGAATAGAAAATATATCGGCCTATATTCAATATCAAATTCTGAAACCAACAAATATCGTATTGGCAATAACGATATAAAATATATCTTTCAAATTCCCATAACAATATCTGTATAGTCACGAAATCCAACATTGAAATATCCCGAAGATAATTTCGATTCAGCTCCAGTCCAATCCACGTATTGGAAATTATCGATTATTTTCAAAATCACTTTCAATTCCAATTTATTTATTTTAAAAATAAATTGAGTTCAATTCTAGTTCAAAACTAGTTCATTTCGATAAAAATCTATTTTTATCTTTTCAAATGTGGAATTTTCCAGCCCAAATCTTTCCAATTCACATATTATAATTTTACACAAATTATAGATATTTTTAATAATTTTATCAAGGCCCGTACAGTCGATTTCCAACAACGGCCATCGAACTGCACTTACAGCGACCTTTTTCAAATTTGATTTGGACATAATTCCAAATCCAACCGTTAGATTTCAAATTTCTAATATTCAATGGAAAGCTCTTTTCGATACGAACCCAACGGTTCCGGTTTTAGGAGAATCCGACGGTAGGATCTCCCGCAATGTCCGTTTGAAATAAATGGTCGAAATTCACGAACTGCCGCGGCGCGGCGCGTTCTATTCAGGCCATTATATTATATATATAATATATATAATATATATTTCGTCGATTTCTATTTAAAACGAATTATATAAATAGTTTTAAAATTCGTTTCAAAATCTATTTCAACTTCATTATTCAATTCAAATCAAAATTGAATCCTTCTTTATAAATCCGTTTTAAAATTCATTTCTATTCAATTCAAATTTTAATTCAATTTGAATTCATTTCAATTCACTTTCAATTCAATTTGAATTCGTTTTCAATTCAATTCGAAATCGTTGTCAATTCAATTCATTTCGAAATCGTTTTCAATTCAATTCATTTCGAAATCGTTTTAAAATCGATATAAATATCGATTCGCGTCAAAATGGCGCAAAACTAATCAACACGGCTTTATATTTCAATAATTTGTTATTCTATTCAACAAATGAATATTTATCCCATTCAACACATGAATCTATATATTTTTTTCAACACACGACTAATCTCAACACATGAGTACTGTCAACACATCACTATTTTTGTTATGTAAAATATTTTATAAAACTATGGTATCTATCGTTTGATTTTTAATTAGACTTCTACCGTAAAGTAGATTCTAATCGTAAATATGATAAAGATGTAATTTTCATTGTATAAAATATTTCACTCAACACATGAACATCGTCAACACATGACTATTTTTATATTCAACACATGAATTTTCTTTTATAATATTCCTTATTTTCCCGATTGGAATGAGGCCCAATCAATCACCATATAATGTTAATTATATGGATTCCATACAACACATGTATATAATAGCATTGAAAAATAATCAATCATCAACCAAAGTGCACTACACTGTATAAGCATCAAATATAGATATCTGACGCTTATAACAGCATGTCAATCAATCGATCGACATATTTAATCAATCAGGATGAGTGAACATCAAATTTCATCCCAACACCCGTGTGGGGTTTCAAACAATCAAACACAGATTTTATTTGTGCAGTTGGGCGATGTGTAAAATTTATCGACCCAATCAATATCAGTCAAATCAGTGTATATAAACAAATCGGCCGATTTGTTTATAAATATTCATTTATTCACTTTCACGTCGAAATTTATATTTTTAACGATAAAATATTTTATTTCAACACATGAATTTCTATTCATTTCATTTACACAATAAAAATGATATTTTTATTTTTCTAACATATTTTAGAAAATTTCGGCGGCATAACGGCACGATACTAGAAACGGGACAAGGCCTAGCCTTATCCCCGGTCTAGTGAAGGCCCACGCCATTCACACATCAATCAAATCAATTTCAATTCACCAACCAATTCAATTCAAACCAAATGAACTAATCAACTACACATCCAAATAATTTAACAAACAAGCCATCCATGGTCTGTGGATGACGGGTGTCGGGTGCTACTAAGCACCGTCTACATCCTAGTATATATATATAACTAGAAAAAGAGAATTTGAGTGAGAAGTTCTCACCTAAAGCTATCCAATACCACGACTCTTCAATTATAGAAATCTTCTTCGTTATCCCATCTTCGTTATCTTCGTTGCCCGTAGTCACTATATATATAAAAAAAATCACACATTTTTATATTTCGATGTTTTTAAAATAAAAATCACATTTTTATTTGTTCATTTTCAATTTAAAAATCATATTTTTATAATCACTTCATATATTTAAAAATCGAATTTTTATTTCGTTATTCAATATATAAAAATCATATTTTTACTTCTCTATTCTCTATATAAAGATTTCGCCTTTTCAAAAATATAGATTTCATCTTTATAAAAATCATCACTTTATCTCAACGTATATAAAATAAAAATCAGATTTTTATTTCGCTACATATACAAAGATGATATTTTTATATTCTCAATCCTATAAAGATTATATTTTTAATACTTTAAAAATATAAAAATCGTATTTTTAATATTTCTATATAGTAAAGACTATATTTTTAATACTTTAAAAACATAAAAATCATATTTTTATTACTTCTACTCAATAAAAATTCCGTCTTTTCTATTGTAAAGTTCAAACCTTTCTCTTTTTAAAGTTTAAATCTTTTTCTATTTAAAATCAAAAAAATAAAATCAGTTTTTAAATCCTAAAAAAAAAATCAGTTTTTATCCTAATAAAAAAACAGTCTTTATTCTTTTTTTTAAAAAACACAGTTTTCTCCTAATAAAAAAACAGAGTTTTTATTCACAAAATAAAATCAAAATTCGAAATAACTTACTGTAGAAGGTGGCCGAGCTCTGGATTTGCAAGAGGGAGGGGAGCTCGCGTTCGAGGAGGAGGGGGTTGGAGGCGGTGGTGCGGTGGCTTCCTGCGAGGTGGCGGCGGGTTTTAAGGGGAGGGGGTGTTGAGGAAGAGGGGGTCGCGGAGGAAGGGGAAGAGGAGGATCGAGGGGGAGGCGAGGGGGGGGTCAGCGCCGAGGTGGCGGCGCCTGATGGCGCGGCGGCGCCTCGATGGGAGGAGCGACGGCGCTCCCTCCCGCGTTCGTCTTATCTTTTTTTTTTCTTTTCATTTAATCTGATTCTGGGAAGAATATAAGAAGGGGGGGGGGGCTTTTATAAAATTTTTATTATTTAAATTATTAATTTTTAATTCAAAAAGTCAACTTTTTCAAACGACCTCTAAGCGAGGTCCACCGCCTGTCGTCCCTAGTGTTTAACCCCCATTCCGAACACAATGGGATATGCCACGTAGGCTGATTCGACTGTTTGAATACGTTTCTGTTAAATTTACACTTAAATCGCTATATAATGAATTTTAAACGTACATTTCAAATTACTGGGGTCACATACTAACTAGAAAAATTCCAGAAAAATATTTTCTAGCTTCGTATTGACGATACGGTCCTAACAAAACTAGTTTCGTCGAATTCTGAGACCGTTGGAAAAATGGCCAATTTCCAGTCGATTAAAATCAACTGAAACTGGTCAAACGCGTTTTCCTTCGCCACGCTCACATATTGATTCGAAAAATTATGAAATTTGAAAGCTAGCAATAACTCGACAACACGGACCCAACAAAAGTGGTTTCGTCGAAACCCGAGGTCGTTTGCAAAATGTCCATTTTTAAGGGCCTGAATTCCATAGCGACTATTCAGAATTTTCAATTGGACATATCTTTTGATTCTCGCTACGAAATTTTGATCTTTCGGATTCGTTGGAAAGATATCATCAATTAGATCCTAATGTTTTTGGTTTCACTAAAATCCGGACTGTTTTGCACCCGGTACATTCAATTGAAGTTTGAAATCGAATTATCGAACTACCGCACCATTTTCAATTCTATTTATAATTATATATAAATATTTATATTCTATCGACGACGTATATAAATATATACGTCGAATTCTATTCAAAACAAATTTCTCATCGATATTATTTAAAATAATCTATTTTAAATATTCAAATTCAGCTAAAATTGCCAAAATAAAAATTTCAAACTGGCTCGCATTTTCGGGTTATTACAATCTCCCCCACTTAAAACTTTTCGTCCCCGAAAAGGAACAAAGTCGAAAGTTGTTTAACAATTCAACTCAACTTCCATTGTTTCGATTACGGCTTAAGTTCCTCAACTTTTCAGTTTCTAAGAACTTTTCAAAAATTTCAAAAATTTGGCTAACACCCTAAATTTTCGAAAAATTTCGCCATAACCTCCCCTGCACCGGGAGCATCAGGGAATTTCAAATAGCTTCCCCGGTCCTTCAGATCTCAAAAAGAAAAAGAAAAAGCCAAGCGGCTAGCCAATAGGCTCACAAAATCATCATCACCCAAACAAAACAGGAAATTATGTAGTAAACATGTACCTATTTGTCGGGCAAACAAATTTTATTCTCTGGCTCTAGCCTCCTTGCTATGACCTGTTCAATGTAAGTATATGTATATGCAAGCAAATGCGACCAATTTTCGATACAATTCAATATTTGGTTCTATTAGGCTAAATGGTTAAAAATTAGCAAACAATTAAACAAACAACCCAAACATCAATCAATTAGTGGATTTGAGTTTCAAATTCATAATTTTGATATATATACAAAAAATCATGTTTTTGATGCCAATTCACAACAATGTGTTCTAGCTATATAAGTTTTGGTTCTCACACCAGCCTAATGGAAATATATAGAAATCACACCTTCGAAACTCGAATATGAATACTAATGATGATGCACCATCATCAGAATCATCTTCGGACCACTAGAGTATGATTCTATATCTATCCAGTATATTAAAACTTCGAATATACGTTCATGACGCGTATACGCGAAATCTATATATACTCGATTGTCCATATTCAAAATAAATAAATAATCAAATACGTAAAACGTGATTTAAATTTCTAAACAAAATTCTTTTCATTTGAAAAATATACTCTTCACACTCGTTCTAGGATACTACTGATCCTATCTCTAACGAGTCATTCTAATTGGATATTACTAATCCAATATCTGATGAATTCTTTCGTATGGTTCTAATGTGTCTTGTTCTCGAGCTCTGTAAACCAAAGCTCTGATACCAAACTGACACGACCCGAACTTCCCCGTGAAGGAAAGCACGGATAGAATTGAGAACAACACACAAAAGGACGCATACGGAAGAACATTTCATTGTTATTACAACAATTCCATCAGATACAAGAATATACAGAGTATAAATGAATAAATTACATTCGACAAATATCAGAGATTACAATAAATTACATAGCAGCGGAAAATAATACAAAATACAACTGAAAGTGATACACGGATACAGAGCTTTCCGAGCATCGTTCCAGCCGTAAATCTGGACCCTGTGAATATAAATCTGCAAAACCAAAACTACTAGCTGCCCGTGCGGAAAATAGGGGCACCCAGAGTTTAGGTTAAAACAATAAACTCCAGGTCAGTCATGTGACTGGTGTGAGAACTAAAACAGTTATAATTCTTTATTTTTAAAGTTAGGTAAATCAAGGGACCACGCCGTATAACACGGAACGGGTTTCCTCCCAAGAATACCAGTGCATAGAACAAACAGCGCAATGCTAAATAAAGAAAAATGAAGCTGTTATAAGACCCATGTCCCATCACACAATGCAACGCAAGCCGGAGGATAGGGTTTTCCCTTATAACAGCCAAAGCATGCTTGATACATTTAAAACACATTATTTGATACTATTATAAGTGTATAGTGTCAAAACAATTTCAATCATAAATATCAATCATAGGCGGCATTGGTACCATCTATCATGTCGCCATACTAGTTCTACAATTAAAACCGCAATACACGTATTGGAAATTGGATTTCCGTCAAGAGCCGAGGCAAGGGGCAAGCTCCTCTTCGCGTTCGAGACACTCTAGCAATGCCTCAGGACCCCACTCTGATCCTTAGGAACCTCCAAGGCCGGTCCTCTCTTACTTTTGAGGATTAATTATTCCTGAACACACGTTTCCCGGTCCTTACAGACCTATATCCGAGGCGCCTCATATCCAACAACCACACAGGTGAAAAGTATATAAATGTCAGGGCTGGTAGGTCACTGACACCACTCTAGCTAGAAAGAAACGTCGTGCACTCCTTGGGTCCGTATCCCGTTTTTGACTCATACCGAGGTGTGAGGCTCGCGAATTCACGTTATACACAAAGCTACGCCACACAGGCCGTGCTTTGATCATCAACCACAAGACTTTTCTTTTCAACAGAAGCCCTGATCAATTGCCACTTACGCATGCCACATTAGCAATTCACTCCATGCGACTGATGTCTATCGATATACAACCTCTGAGCTCGTACGTCTCAGAGAAGGGCGTTAAGCAAGAGAATAAATTCTCCGCCGCCAAACAGATGTATATTTAATAGAGATCAATCAACACAGAATAAAATCCAATGTCAGACACACAATCCATTTACAAGTTCGTTCTGGGTCTGAACGAAACCAGAGGCACTTTCCTCGCATATCCATCCATCTCCAAGTACGTCTGGACGATCACCAACTGATTCCCTCATCCTGGGTGTACAGCCCAATCAAGATCATCAGTAATCACCCAAACGATGTGAAGACTTCCGGTCTTCAACCACCGTCTTCATCTTCGACATCTCGTCGAATCGGTTATTCAGAATGGGTATAAACCCGACCTTTCTGAATAACCCACGTATATAATAAACGAATGTTACACAAACACAACGAACGCCTCATTCCAATTCAGAATATTCTTTTATTCACAAAATCACATTCTTAGGGAAATGTTCCCATTAATTTTATCCAAGATAAATTCTTCTAAATTTATTCTTTAATCCTCCTATGGATATCATTTCAAACTAGTCGGGATTAACGAACCACACTGAAGTAATTGTTTAGTTTATTTCCCAATCCCAACCTATATATCCCATGGAGAAAACTGGTAATACTCCACATCTAACACCACGGTGTTATCGGTAAAATTAATTACCATTTCACGTTCAATCTAATTAAAGATTTAACTATCGCTTTGGAGCAAAACTGGTGGTACTCCATTCTCGATCACCTTTCAGATTTGATAATTTAAATTATCAATTCACATTTTAATCTAATTAAAGATTCATTAAAACTCCACTTAGCTTTAATCCTTTCAAAAATCAATATCCTGCCTTTAACTGGGTTAAAGAACCAATGTCATCAAAAACACGATTCACGACAAACCCAAATCACATTTGATATTAAATACAAGGTTCTGAATAGAAAATATATCGGCCTATATTCAATATCAAATTCTGAAACCAACAAATATCGTATTGGCAATAACGATATAAAATATATCTTTCAAATTCCCATAACAATATCTGTATAGTCACGAAATCCAACATTGAAATATCCCGAAGATAATTTCGATTCAGCTCCAGTCCAATCCACGTATTGGAAATTATCGATTATTTTCAAAATCACTTTCAATTCCAATTTATTTATTTTAAAAATAAATTGAGTTCAATTCTAGTTCAAAACTAGTTCATTTCGATAAAAATCTATTTTTATCTTTTCAAATATGGAATTTTCCAGCCCAAATCTTTCCAATTCACATATTATAATTTTACACAAATTATAGATATTTTTAATAATTTTATCAAGGCCCGTACAGTCGATTTCCAACAACGGCCATCGAACTGCACTTACAGCGACCTTTTTCGAATTTGATTTGGACATAATTCCAAATCCAACCATTAGATTTCAAATTTCTAATATTCAATGGAAAGCTCTTTTCGATACGAACCCAACGGTTCCGGTTTTAGGTGAATCCGACGGTCGGATCTCCCGCAATGTCCGTTTGAAATAAATGGTCGAAATTCACGAACTGCCGCGGCGCGGCGCGTTCTATTCAGGCCATTATATTATATATATAATATATATAATATATATTTCGTTGATTTCTATTTAAAACGAATTATATAAATAGTTTTAAAATTCGTTTCAAAATCTATTTCAACTTCATTATTCAATTCAAATCAAAATTGAATCCTTCTTTATAAATCCGTTTTAAATTCATTTCTATTCAATTCAAATTTTAATTCAATTTGAATTCATTTCAATTCACTTTCAATTCAATTTGAATTCGTTTTCAATTCGAAATCGTTTTAAATTCAATTCATTTCGAAATCGTTTTCAATTCAATTCATTTCGAAATCGTTTTAAAATCGATATAAATATCGATTCGCGTCAAAATGGCGCAAAACTAATCAACACGGCTTTATATTTCAATAATTCGTTATTCTATTCAACAAATGAATATTTATCCCATTCAACACATGAATCTATATTTTTTTTTCAACACACGACTAATCTCAACACATGAGTACTGTCAACACATCACTATTTTTGTTATGTAAAATATTTTATAAAACTATGGTATCTATCGTTTGATTTTTAATTAGACTTCTACCGTAAAGTAGATTCTAATCGTAAATATGATAAAGATGTAATTTTCATTGTATAAAATATTTCACTCAACACATGAACATCGTCAACACATGACTATTTTTATATTCAACACATGAATTTTCTTTTATAATATTCCTTATTTTCCCGATTGGAATGAGGCCCAATCAATCACCGTATAATGTTAATTATATGGATTCCATACAACACATGTATATAATAGCATTGAAAAAAAATCAAACATCAACCAAAGTGCACTACACTGTATAAGCATCAAATATAGATATCTGACGCTTATAACAGCCTGTCAATCAATCGATCGACATATTTAATCAATCAGGATGAGTGAACATCAAATTTCATCCCAACACCCGTGTGGGGTTTCAAACAATCAAACACAGATTTTATTTGTGCAGTTGGGCGATGTGTAAAATTTATCGACCCAATCAATATCAGTCAAATCAGTGTATATAAACAAATTGGCCGATTTGTTTATAAATATTCATTTATTCACTTTCACGTCGAAATTTATATTTTTAACGATAAAATATTTTATTTCAACACATGAATTTCTATTCATTTCATTTACACAATAAAAATGATATTTTTATTTTTCTAACATATTTTAGAAAATTTCGGCGGCATAACGGCACGATACTAGAAACGGGACAAAGCCTTATCCCCGTTCTAGTGAAGGCCCACGCCATTCACACATCAATCAAATCAATTTCAATTCACCAACCAATTCAATTCAAACCAAATGAACTAATCAACTACAAATCCAAACAATTTAACAAACAAGCCATCCATGGTCTGTGGATGACGGGTGTCGGGTGCTACTAAGCACCGTCTACATCCTAGTATATATATATAACTAGAAAAAGAGAATTTGAGTGAGAAGTTCTCACCTAAAGCTATCCAATACCACGACTCTTCAATTATAGAAATCTTCTTCGTTATCCCATCTTCGTTATCTTCGTTGCCCGTAGTCACTATATATATAAAAAAAATCACACATTTTTATATTTCGATGTTTTTAAAATAAAAATCACATTTTTATTTGTTCGTTTTCAATTTAAAAATCATATTTTTATAATCACTTCATATATTTAAAAATCGAATTTTTATTTCGTTATTCAATATATAAAAATCATATTTTTACTTCTCTATTATCTATATAAAGATTTCGCCTTTTCAAAAATATAGATTTCATCTTTATAAAAATCATCACTTTATCTCAACGTATATAAAATAAAAATCAGATTTTTATTTCGCTACATATATAAAGATGATATTTTTATATTCTCAATCCTATAAAGATTATATTTTTAATACTTTAAAAATATAAAAATCGTATTTTTAATATTTCTATATAGTAAAGACTATATTTTTAATACTTTAAAAACATAAAAATCATATTTTTATTACTTCTACTCAATAAAAATTCCGTCTTTTCTATTTTAAAGTTCAAACCTTTCTCTTTTTAAAGTTTAAATCTTTTTCTATTTAAAATCAAAAAAATAAAATCAGTTTTTAAATCCTAAAAAAAAATCAGTTTTTATCCTAATAAAAAAAACAGTCTTTATTCTTTTTTTTAAAAAAACACAATTTTCTCCTAATAAAAAAACAGAGTTTTTATTCACAAAATAAAATCAAAATTCGAAATAACTTACTGTAGAAGGTGGCCGAGCTCTGGATTTGCAGGATGGAGGGGAGCTCGCGTTCGAGGAGGAGGGGGGGAGGCGGTGGTGCGGTGGCTTCCTGCGAGGTGGCGGCGGGTTTTAAGGGGAGGGGGTGTTGAGGAAGAGGGGGTCGCGGAGGAAGGGGAAGAGGAGGATCGAGGGGGAGGCGAGGGGGGGGTCAGCGCCGAGGTGGCGGCGCCTGATGGCGCGGCGGCGCCCCGATGGGAGGAGCGACGGCGCTCCTCCCCGCGTTCGTCTTCTCTTCTTTTTTTTTTTCATTTAATCTGATTCGGGGAAGAATATAAGAAGGGGGGGCTTTTATAAAAATTTTATTATTTAATTTATTAATTTTTAATTCAAAAAGTCAACTTTTTCAAACGACCTCTAAACGAGGTCCACCGCCTGTCGTCCCTAGTGTTTAACCCCCATTCCGAACACAATGGGATATGCCACGTAGGCTGATTCGACTGTTTGAATCCGTTTCTGTTAAATTTACACTTAAATCGCTATATATTGAATTTTAAACGTACATTTCAAATTACTGGGGTCACATACTAACTAGAAAAATTCCAGAAAAATATTTTCTAGCTTCGTATTGACGATACGGTCCTAACAAAACTAGTTTCGTCGAATTCTGAGACCGTTGGAAAAATGGCCAATTTCCAGTCGATTAAAATCAACTGAAACTGGTCAAACGCGTTTTCCTTCGCCACGCTCACATATTGATTCGAAAAATTATGAAATTTGAAAGCTAGCAATAACTCGACAACACGGACCCAACAAAAGTGGTTTCGTCGAAATCCGAGGTCGTTTGCAAAATGTCCATTTTTAAGGGCCTGAATTCCATACCGACTATTCAGAATTTTCAATTGGACATATCTTTTGATTCTCGCTACGAAATTTTGATCTTTCGGATTCGTTGGAAAGATATCATCAATTAGATCCTAATGTTTTTGGTTTCACTAAAATCCGGATTGTTTTGCACCCGGTACATTCAATTGAAGTTTGAAATCGAATTATCGAACTACCGCGCCATTTTCAATTCTATTTATAATTATATATAAATATTTATATTCTATCGACGACGTATATAAATATATACGTCGAATTCTATTCAAAACAAATTTCTCGTCGATATTATTTAAAATAATCTATTTTAAATATTCAAATTCAGCTAAAATTGCCAAAATAAAAATTTCAAACTGGCTCGCATTTTCGGGTTATTACATTTAATCTTTCCCAAAAATCGATATCTTTCCTTTAGCTGGGTTAAAGAACCAATGTCATCTAAAACACGATTCATGATAAACCCAAATCACATTTGATATTAAATACAAGGCTCTGAATAGAAAATATATCGGCTTATATTCAATATCAAATTCTGAAACCAACAAATATCGTATTGGAAATAACGATATGAATATATCTTTCAAATCCCCATAACAATATTTGTATAGTCACAAAATCCAACATCGAAATACTCCGAAGATAATTTCGATTCAACTCCAGCCCAATTCACGTATTGGGAATATTGATTATTTTTAAAATCACTTTCAAATTCGATTTATTTATTTCAAAAATAAATCGATTTTAATTCTAGTTCAAAACTAGTTCATTTCGATAAAAATCTATTTTTATCCTTTCAAATGTGGAATTCTTCAGCCCAATTCTTTCCTATTCACATATTATAATTTTACACAAATTATCGATATTTTTAATAATTTTATCAAGGCCCGTACAGTCGATTTCCATCAACGGCTATCGAACTGCACTTACAACGACCTTTTTCAAATTTGATTTGGACATAATTCCAAATCCAACCGTTAGATTTCAAATTTCTAATATTCATTGGAAAGCTCTTTTCGATACGAATCCAACGGTTCCGGTTTTAGGAGAATTCGACGGTCGGATCTTCCGCAATGTCCGTTTGAAATAAATGGTCGAAATTCACGAACTGCCGCGGCGCGACGCGTTCTATTCAGGCCATTATATATATATAATATATATATATATTTCGTCGATTTCCTTTTAAAACGAATTTTATAAATAGTTCTACATTCGTTTTCAAAACCATTTCAACTCTATATTCAATTTCAAATCGATTGGATTTCAATTCAACTCGAATTCATTTCAATTTTATTTAATTCGAATTCAAGTTCGTTTCGATTCAATTCAATTTGAATTTACCTTCTATTTGATTCAATTCGAATTCGTTTCCAATTGATTTCAATTCAATTTCAGTTCGTTTTAAATTTCAATTTCAATTTCAATTTAATTCAATTCGAATTCATTTCTATTTTATTCGAATTCAAATTCACTTCAATTCAATTCAATTTGAATTTACCTTCTATTTGATTCAATTCGAATTCGTTTCAAATTGATTTCAATTAAATTTCAGTTCGTTTTAAATTTCAATTTCAATTTAATTCAATTTGAATTCATTTCTATTTTATTCGAATTCAAATTCACTTTCTATTCAATTCGAATCGAATTCATTTTCTATTCGATTCGAATTCATTTTAAATTGATTCAATAAAATTTCAATTTGAATTTTAATCTAATTCAATTTGAATTTCCTTTCAAAATATTAAATTTTGAAATCACTTTTCAATATTCATTATAAAACGAATAAAATCGATATAAACATCGTTCGCGTCAAAATAACGCATCTCTAATCAACACGGCTTTATATTTTTCAAAACTTCTTTATTCTATCCAACAAATGAATATTTATCCCATTCAACACATGAATCTATATTTCTTTCGACACACGACTAATCTCAACACATGAGTACTATCAACACATCACTATTTTTGTTATGTAAAATATTTTATAAAACTATGGTATCTATCATTTGATTTTAATTAGACTTCTACTGGGAAGTAGTTCTAATTTTAAATATGATAAAGATGTAAATTTCATTGTATAAAATATTTCACTCAATACATGAACATCGTCAACACATGACTACTTTTATATTCAACACATGAATTTTCTTTTATAACATTCATTATTTTCCCGATTGGAATGAGGCCCAATCAATCACCATATAATCGTTAATTATATGGATTCCATACAACACATGTATATAATAGCATTGATAAACAATCAACCATCATCTAAAGTGCACCACACAACTGCATAAGCATCAAATATAAATAATCGACGCTTACACAGTCTGTCGACCAATCGATCGACAATAATTAAATAATTGGGATTAGTGTACGCCAAATATCATCCCAACACCCGTGTGGGGTTTCAAATCAACAAGCACATATTTTTGTTTGTGCAGTTGGGTGATGTGTAAAATTTATCGACCCAATCAATATCAGTCAAATCAGTGTATATAAACAAATCGGTCGATTTGTTTATAAGTATTTATTTATTCACATTCACGTTAAAATTTATATTTTTAACGATAAAACATTTTATTTCAACACATGAATTTCTATTCAGTTCATTTACACAATAAAAATGATATTTTCATTTTTCTAACATATTTTAGAAAATTTCGGCAGCATAACGGCACGATACTAGAAACGGGACGAGGCCTAGCCTTATCCCCGGTCTAGTGAAGGCCCACGCCATTCACACATCAATCAAATCCATTCAATTCACCAAACAATTCAATTTCAAATCAATTTCCTCTAACTAATCTATGCAACTAAACAAACAAGTCCATGGTCTGTGGACGATTGTGTCGGGTGCTACTAAGCACCGTCTGCATCCTAGTACATATATATATAACTAGAAAAAGAAGTTTAGAGTGAGAAGTTCTCATCGAAAGCTATCCAATACCATGACTCTTCATTTATAGAAATCTTCTTCATTCTCGCCTTTTTATCATCTTCGTTTCCCGTAGCCACTACATATATAAAAATCACACATTTTTATATTTTGATGTCTTTAAAATAAAAGTCACATTTTTATTTATTCACCTTCAATTTAAAAATCATATTTTTACTTGCTACTCAATATATAAAAATCTCGCCTTTTCTATTATAAAGATCTAATCTTTTCTATTTTAAAAATCTAATCTTTTCTATTTTATAGTTCCTACTATGCAAAGATCATATTTTTATCTTTATACAATATAAAAGATTATATTTTTAATTCTTTAAAAATATAAAAAATCATATTTCTACATCTTTTATATAGTAAAGATTATATTTTTAATACTTTAAAAATATAAATATCATATTTTTATTACTTTAAAAATATAAAGATCATATTTTTGTTTCGCCTTTTAATATATAAAAATCATATTTAATAAAATCCTATTTTGCTTTGCTCTAGCTATTTATATTTAAACTGAAAATCATTGTTTTTATTTTATAAGCTAAAATGTTAAATAAATAAAGAGAAAATGACTTACAAGTGTTTTTGGGGGGTGTTGGATGGCGTTGGTGGCGGTCAGAGGTAGGGGAAGGCGGAGCAGGCGTTGAGCGGCGGCTAGGGGTGGCCGGGCGTCGGGTTCGTCGACCGCGAAGGGGAGAGAGGGGTGGGGGTTGCGGCTTTTACTGGGGAAGAAGGAGAGGATGGGGAGGAGGCGGAGCAAGGGCGTCGAAGTTGTGGAGGCGAGGAGGAGGAAGGAGAAGAAGCGGCGGCGACGCCACCAAGGGGGGCGCGATGGTGGGTTACGGGATTTGGGGATCGAGGTTTTTTTTTTCTTTTTTCTTTTTTCTTTCGATTGAAACTGACGGGGGAAGGAGGGAAAAAGGGGGGGTATATGTAATATAATTAATTATTTAATTAATCCTCCAAAAGTTGACTTTTTCATACTACCTCTAAACGAGGTCCACCGCCTGCCGTCCATAGCGTTTCACCCCCATTCCGAACACAATGGATATGTATCGTAGGTTGATTCGATCGTTACAATCAGTTTCCGTTAAATTTACGTTTAAATCACTACATTGAATTTTAAACGTACATTTCAAATTAACGGGGTCACATACTAACTCTAAAAATTGCAGAAAAATATTTTCTAGCTTCGTATTGACGATACGGTCCTAACAAAATTAGTTTCGTCGAATTCTGAGACCGTTGAAAAAATGGTCAATTTCCAGTCGATTAAAATCAAATAAAACCGGTCAAATGCGTTTTCCTTTGCCATGCTCACATATTGATTCGAAAAATTATGAAATTTGGAATCTAGCAATAATTTTACACTGCGGATCCAACAAAAGTGGTTTCGTCGAAATCCGAGGTCGTTTGCAAAATGTCCATTTTTAAGGGCCTGAATTCCATAGCGACTATTCAGAATTTTCAACTGGACATATCTTTTGATTCCCGCTATGAAATCTTGATTTTTCGGATTCGTTGGAAAGATATCATCATTTAGATCCTATCATTTTTGGTTTCACTAAAATCCGGATTGTTTTGCACCCGGTACATTCAATTGAAGTTTGAAATCGAATTATCGAACTACCACGCCATTTTCAATTCCTTTTATAATTATATATAAATATTTATATTCTAACGACGGCGTATATAAATATATACGTTCGAATTATATTCAAAATAAATTTCTCGTCGATATTATTTAAAATTATCTATTTTAAATGTACAAAATTCGTCAAAATTGCCAAAATAAAAATTTTAAACTGGCTCAGATTTTCCCGGTTATTACAGAATTGCAGTAAACAAAAGAAATAATGCAAGAGATATTATGTTGACAAGAGATTTTCAAATGGCTAAATCCAATGACAAAGCAGGAAAGCAGGAAATCAACTCATATGTTTCTTTTGTTGGAGAATGGAGTTTTGATGACAACAACCTTATTTCAATATTAATTGATTGTAAATTATATATTAACACCTTAATAAAATACATATATATATACACACACATATGCAGAATTTATATACAGGAAATATTACTGAAGACTGTACTGTTTAAAGATGTTAGAGATCCAAAATTCAGAGATGTTTCAAGTCTCATGAGTATTCAAGAGTTCAAGATAAATATAGTTATAGAGTTTAGATTATGTAAGACTCTGAATAGCACACCAAGTTCAAATTCTAATTTTCAAATTTTGCTTTCAAATTCTATCTTCAATCTTTTTCTTCTCTATTTTAGTTTCAATTTTTATTTTATTTAAAACTTAAGTTTTATAGATTTATACTTTATATATTTATATTTTATATACTTTATATATATATATGTTGTTTTAAACTCTATAATTTTATAAATATGTTTATATATTTTATATTTATGTTTTTATATGATTTTCTACTTGATAATATTTATTTATAACATTATATTTTAATTCAGGAATTTCCAATATTATGTGTGTGTGTGTACATATATATCAAAACACATGAAAAATATTAAAATTTCAGTTTTGTACATTTATAAATGTCAACATATGTAACAACCTGGAAAATCAGAACCAATTAAAAATATTATTTTTATTTGCTATGTTGAATTAGAATTGTATACATATAAAAATATCATTTTTATTTGTTATGTTAAAAATATGATTTTTGAATATATAAAAGTTATATATATTTGAAATGATAATCAATATTTTTACTTTGTTAACAATTCTAATTCAACATAACAAATAAAAATGATATTTTTTTGTTGTTGACAATTCTATTTCAACATAACAAATAAAAGCGATATTTTTTTATTGTTGACAATTCTATTTCAACGTAACAAATAAAAATGATATTTTTATTTGTTGACGATTCTAATTCAACATAACAAATAAAAATGATATTTGATTTGTTATGTTGAAATAGAATTGTCAACAACACAAAGATATCACTTTTATTTGTTATTTTGAAATAGAATTGTCAACAACACAAAAATATCGTTTTTATTTGTTATATTGAATTAGAATTGTCAACAAAATAAAAATATCACTTTTATTTATATACTAATTCAATGTTTAACTTGATAATAAAAATGAATATTTTCATTTATTACAATTATAATTCAACGTAGCAAATAAAAATAATATTTTTAATTGGTTCTAATTTTCCGGGTTGTTACCTAATGCAATATGCTAATAATCTAATCAATCATTATTGCTAATTTAACTCAAATTCAAATAAAAATTGCTATCACTTACAAGTCTACTATTTTATTTTTATCAATTATTTGAAGTTAATCATTACAAATATACAGATGAAAATCAATTAGAAAATCTTCCAAAGAAACACATCTTCAGCAAATTAGGTATGAAATTCTACTATAATAAATTTTGTAATTAAGAATACATAAATGTAGATAGAAACAGAAATAAATGCATAATAATTGAGTAACTGAAAAAGCGGATTTTGAATAAGTTAGCAATAAAAGGGTTAAATTTAATAATTTGATTGATTAAGAAAAAGAAATAAATTAGGAAAGAATTAACTTAGTTAATTTGGTTAATTAAAATTTGTAAGTGCATAATTCATTTTTAAGAAATAAAGTAATAATAAGACTTAATAAACAGGTCGTTGGAAATGGATGGGTGGATTGAGCCCATTAATTGATAAGGCCAAATAATTAATAGGAAATGAAGATTTGTAATTGTAAATTAAAGATCAATAAATGAGAATTGAATTCTTAAAATGTTACAATTGATTAATGCAAATAATGTGTGTAATTAAAAGGTATATTTGAATTTGAAATTTTTAATGAATAAGGGACAAATGGATATGATGGAAACCCAATTTCCAATACGACATTATGGATTTTATTGTAAACCTACAAATGGCGACATAGTAGGATGTGGTACTATGCCGTTTAGGATTGATACATTTACTTTGAGAATGTTTTAAACTGACTGGACACTAATAATAATATCAAGTTTTATGCGTATCAATCATGTTTGACCATTATAAGGTAAAACTCTGTCCTCCGGTTTGCGGTGCATTGTTAGTGTAGCCTACGCCTAGATGGGAGGTGCATATATATATCGAGTTGGAGAGTTGCATCCTGTAGCCTTGTCTAAGGGAACATGACCGATATTTGGTTGCATATTTATTTGTATGCATTTGTTCTTTTCAAGTTTTAAAATTCGATAAAATGATTATTTTTTAATAAAATTAAACATATATTTAATTTTATATAAATTCAATGTTTAACTTGACAATAAAAATGAATATTTTTATTTATTTACAATTCTAATTCAACATCGCAAATAAAAATAATATTTTTAATTGGTTCTGATTTTTCGGGTTGTTACAATATACATATATATATACACGTCGACATATAACTGTCATTTTTTCAAATTTGGAAGGAAGTGCCTTTTCACTATTTGTGACGGTTCTGAGATGGTGCAACCTTTCACACATTATAAAAAGGGGCTGATTTCAAAATTTTAGTCACTTCTTCTTTTCCATCTTCATTCCCTTTCATCACACCATTATTCTTTAACATTTTTATGATTTCTACACCTATACTCTGCCGAATTCAATTCTATTTTCACTATCTTCTTCTCTCCATGCTCTTTACTCATTACTCTCCGAATCAAGTGATATTGAAGAGTTATAGGACTGTTTGTAATTGTTTGGGTTGAATAAAGGAATCGATGAAATCCGTTGTAGCCGTGAAATCAAGGACGGGTAATCCATGGTATCCCTTGTAACCGTGAAATCGAGGAAGGTATACTTGATCAAGTATGTGTGTGGAATCGGTGGTATCCCTTGTAGTCGTGGAATCAAGGAGGGTTGTAATTGGATATTGATATAGTAATAAAACTCTACGCAATCCAGCGTTGCATGGGACTGGACGTAGGAGCAATTCCTAAGCAGTATGAAATCCGTTGTGCTATTTCCTTTTCTGTACTTTATTTTTGTTTATCTTTGCATTTTTGTTTAAGTCTGTGTCTGTGATTATTTCTGTAGTGTTTGATTCATATAGTAGTTCATATAAGTTTAGATTTTGTTTAATTTCTCAATAACACTATTCACCCCCCTTTAGTGTTTGTTTTGCCTTAACGATCTATTCCGCAATCCCTAATAACTAGTATCGGAGAAAGGTTTTTCAAAAAGTATATAATTTGATTTTTAAAAATTTTAATTGGAAAATTTCGAACACTAGTTTAAATTTGTAATGTCCCAGATTTCCTAGCCATTTATTTGAAATATTTTATTTATTTAAAATATTGATTTATGTTTAATTAATGGATTTGACAATTTTAATTTGAATGTTTAAATTATATTAATAATATAATAATATTTTAGTCTCAGGATATTGGGAAAATGGTGAATTTGCGATATAACATGAACGAGCGATTTATTTATAAATATTAAATGATTTTTTTTTAGAGTATCATCGAAAGAAGAACCAGGATTTTCAATGTCGAGTTTGAATTCTATATTTGAGATGTTGATTTAAGTAAATACGATAATATTAATTTATCGTTAAATTTAATTGTTTAAATCATAATTTATATTTAATAGAAATTTCATGCGATTTAACATGAAAACCCAAATTCATGTTTATCATATTTGAACAGTTATGGTCCCATGAAGCCAAATCAATACACAAGACAAAAGAATTCGTTCAAAGATTTGTGTACAATACATGTCAGGTCAAATTTCTGTTTCGCAAATATAAAACAATACATGAGATTTTTGGGGATAATACAAGTTCAAACGTTTAGTTTGTACAATACAAGTTTTAAAATAAAAAGAAAATCTCACGTACAGATTCATACGAATCAGATACAAGATAAAGCAGATCCAAATCTTTAATATAAACCGAAATGACAATTCAAACAGGAAGAGAAAAATATGAACCAACAAAAGAAAATGAAAAGAACAAATATATACATATACATTTGATCAGTAAATCCACCATCTATGAATGCATACACATTTGATCTCAGATTTCAAACCTATGATAAGACAGAACAATGAAAGAAAAAATACAAGGGAAACCACACAAAAAAAAAAGATAATCTAATGGCACATGAAGAAATCTGCAACAAAATCCTCTCACTGAGTTTCCTCTTCATCACCAGTAGACCAGATCTGAAAAGAAAGAAAGAGAATAGCTATAAATAGCTAGAAAAGTAGGTAATTATATATTTAAAGTTGAAGGACTTGCAAAGGATAAAATACCATATGAAAACAGTAGAATGCAAAATTTAATCAACCAAGAGACAGTACGCAGATCATTCAAAGGAATGAAAATAATAACTAAATAGCAAGAAACATGTAGCATAAATTTGTGCCATGTGATACCAGAATGCCTAAAAATCATAAATGATAATTGCTTCAGTCTCATACCATATGATGGATTAAAACTATAAACTAAACATTTATTGAATGCGTGCATTTTCAAATGGAAGTTCAAACATCTGACTATTTTCTGGCCTACTATATAATATTAGTTTGTATCAGTCATCATGTTGTTGCTGCATCTTATAAGAGTTAAACTTTAATCACATAAGTTCATTGCTAGAGTGAAATTGCTTATATAAAATCCTGAATGTATGGCATTAATAATTCAAATCTGAAATCAAATTTAAACATTTGATAACTGTACTTAAACAACCCAATATGAACTGTCAAATTCATAGCTGCGCCTTACCTACATGAACAGTAGGATTTGGTGTACTTCTGACATGAGACAATACACAATAACAAAGATCAAAACCTGAAAATGAATTAAACAACTCAATGGCTACTTGTACATAAATGGACAACTCGAACAGATCAATGAATCTTTTTAAATTTTGCAAGGACAAACAAAGGGGGACAACATATATTTAACTGAGCCAAGATTTCAAACAAGAGAAAAAAAAATCTGAAATCGAATATGATGGTTGTACTCAGGCAGTACAATATAAGCAAGACAATACATAGCTAACAGTTATGGTTACAAGCTAAAAACCTAGGCAGGACAGCTTGGTCATGTGTTTATATACCCAAGAAATTTCTGCACTACATCTAAAAGTGGAACAGGAAATCCATATCTATAATTTTCAAATCTCTGAATTTAAATAACAAATTCATGGCCACAGTTTCAAATCTTGTGCACAGAAAAATCCGAACAGCAAAATATAGAGGATATGCGAATAGACAACACAAGTAGCTGCGCCTAATCTACATGGGAACCGTAGGATTTTGTGTACTTTTAACCTTAGACAATACATGGAAAACCAACATAAATCTGTAGTAAACATCACGAAAAATCTATGTTCCCAGTATCAATCAGTTCGGTCACATTTCATAGCACGTAGGATCTAAAAATTAGGATGTAACAACTCGAGAATCACAGTAACCCCTTCTACTATAAATACAGGGTGCGAGATCAATACGGTTTGCAGTAGAACCGAATTCAAACCACAAACAAACACAAAAATAAATACAGTAAAACAGAAATTAAATTGTGGGAAAATACTTAGCTTTTGATTCAGTCAGCAGCTTCGGTCTCGTCTGTGGGTAGCGGCGCGACTAGGCCGAGGCAAGGTGGTAACGGCGGGGCATCGAGGTGGTCAGCGGAGGAAGCGATGGAAGAGGATGATGCAGTCTAGGGTTTTTCTTTTTCTGATTTTTGGTGTGGCGGCTACGGAATGAGGAAATGGGGCTGAAGGGTTTGAGATACAAGGGGAGCCGGCGGTTTTGTTAAGGAAGTGGATACAGGTTGGTTTGGTTAGTGATGGGCTGAACGAACAAGGTAAGGCCCAATCCTTTTATTTAGGGTTTGCTTAAGTTTAAAGTTTATAAAAATTTCAAATATCAATTCTGAATACAAACGAAATCAGATTTTGACGAAACAAAAACCGTCATGACCGTAAAGACGAGCACTACGCGATGGTTGAGGTTTGAGCAGGACAGGCAGCAGTTGGATTTTTCAGATAAATAGAATGTCGTCCAATTCAACTGAAAACAAACAGATTTATCGACGAATCAAATCCGAAGTGAGTTAAACTCACTCAGTTATTTCCCGCTTATATTTTATAACTTAGGTTTTTATTTTTGTGTGCTATGGTTGCTAGTGATTGACTGATTGCTGATAGATATTCATATATTGTTTGAACTGACGAAATTAAACGTTGTTTAATTTCAGTGAAACCCATATCATTAATTTTAACGACAGGTCCCAGTCAAGGTAACTCACCTTACTGACCATGTTTATAAAATAAACGTGATTTCATGGATTGCTTGCATTGTCATGATTGTGTGAAATAAATTGGGTGTTGACCGTTATAAAACCATTATTTGGTTAAGTTGAATTGGTTGATTTGAGGGGTCGTCCAGTTATTGAATATCAACTTGAAATTCAATATTTGGTTGGTTTTAACCAGTAGGTACGATTGGTTGAATGGTTGGCAGTACATGGCCAATGGATTAACCGTTTTCTGAGTATCGTTATACCATCAGGTAAATTTACAAATTTAAGTTAAATATATATTTTTACCTGAGGACAGATTTAAACCTGTATGTTTGGATAAAAGTTGCAAAAGGAAGTAAATATTGACTATTATGAATTAAGTTATAATTGGGGTTTTAAAATGATCTTATAAAAGAGATTTCTGATATTTATCAAATTTATAAGGGTATGAGCAGAAATTTATTTAAGATTTGAATAATCGTTTTGGACAGATAAATAAAGGGAATTCGAAGTAAATGCGAGAGTTAAACTAAGTAAAAAGGAAAGTAATTTTGTTGAATCATGATTTTTAAATGAAGTTTATGGAAAGGGAATGAAGTATAAATAAATGTTACTTAATGAGGATTAAGTAAAGTTATGAAATAAGACTCTAAGCGAAAGATTCAAGGGTGAATGTGGTAAATGGGTAAGTGATGGGATTTTAACAAAGATCCAAGTGGAAAAAGTATCGTTTATAGAAGTAAAAGAAAATGTGATATTTTGTAAATGATTTTCTTAATCAATGGATTAGGAATGATGATTATACTTGAGATAGAACTTTCGCAAGATAAGAAGTTTTTTTTTATAAACATATAAAATAGCCAATATAAGGTATATTTGATATAGGAATAAGTTCGGGTTTTGGAATACAACTAATGTCTATCTAAAGAGAAGACTGTGGTTGATCAAGGTCTGAGAGGTAATAAATACCCCAACTTGAACGACCTCTGAATTTTCTAAGGGTGATCTTAGTTGTAGTGTGAAAGGAGAGAAATAAATTATTATATTCATATGGGAAATAATAACGAGATGAAAGTGAAAGGGTTGAGAATATATAAATGAATCCTTTCCCAAGTAACAAAAGTGAAAAGGATTTGATATTTATTTATATATAAATGTCAGAAGTTAAATAAATGAAAAGAAAAAAAGTGGGAAGTTAAAATGGTATTTCCGAAGATTAAAGGAGATTGAGAAAGTAAAGTTTTATGGATAATTTATCCTAAATGAATAATCGTTGGTTATTTTTCCCAAGTGATAAGATAAAGGAGATTTCAAAATGTTGCTTAACTTGAAATAAGTTGAGTCGTGTTCCAATTTGGTTAATAAAATAGGAAAGGGGTTTGAAATGATTAAGTATGATCATGGAATATTTTCATAAACATGAAAATGAGATGTTAAGATAAGAACCTTACTTCAAATAAGTATATTTGAAATGTTTAAGGGTTAGAGATTAACTATCGTTAACCGTTCTGAATTAAAGAGGCCATGTGGTGTTGATGCTGAACTGGTAGACTCATGTCATTCACACAATTATTTAGTTGATAGTTAAAACACCGACTATCAAGCGTGACCCATACGATTCGTTGGTACGGAAAGGCCGGGATCGAATATATATTCGAAAACCATTCCGACCAGCGAACACGTGAAAGAAGATTGTTGAAGATGGAGCAATGGAAGACCGTTGATCTTCCTAAGCGGAAGAACTACTGATTGGATTTCTCTGGTTTAGCGGCCGGAGATATTTCAACAGTGATTCTGTCGTAGTTGGAATCTACGGATTGCAAGCACTTCTCGCTACTGATCTGTAGGGTGATTCCTAGGATGCAGTAGGAGGGTGCCTTCGGTTCATCCTGTTCCTGGATGACTTGTATGGACGAGTGTCTGACAGAGTATTTCCTAAGAATCACGTACATTGATTTTTACAAACATCCTTCTGTAAGCTGCAGAATATTTTTGTGGACGTCAATTAGTGATTTGACGGATCTGACGATGTGGCATTCAAAGTGAATGATGGCCAGATGTTCGAAGAGATGAATTCTAGCCTCAAGCCTTATCAACCGGGAGATGACAAAAATCGGGCAGGCAGCATGGCTATGTGGGTCGCTCCCATTAGGGTGTATAATCACCTATCTAGAGAAATTCCTTTTGTTTCTTAATCTATCGATTCTGCCCATTCGGGAACGGTGGTTTGAGTCCAACCGTTGGTGATATACATTCGATACACTCAAGCGAAATGAGTGGTCGGTCATGTGAGGGCCGGGTTGCAAGACGTTCTTGTTGAACCCAGGTGTGTTTGCCTCTAGAGATACATCATCGGAAGGTGGTCCCATACCTTGTCAAAGTCGGAATCCAATCTCCAATAAGCGCCCGCGGTTTTGATTGTATACTATATATGTGGAGCGTGAGATGCAAGCGTTCCACTAGATTGTTATATACTTGTATTTAGACATTATTATAATATCAGACAAGTATATGGTTTCAAAACTGTTTTGGGTTATCGTAAGGTAAAAACCGTCCGTGTTTATGTGTGGATTTGGTCTTACGATTATCCTTTTCTTTTGAAATGATTTTGAACTTTAAAATCATGATTGGATGATTTACCATAAATACTGTGCGAGTTTATCTCACTCTGGTTCACCAGACTGACCCGGTGTTTTGTATATGCTCGGGTTAGCCCGGAGTGTACAGGTTCAGTTCATCGAAATGCTGTGAAGAGACGGGATGGAAGAGTTCAGGCGTATGATGTTATTCCGCTGTGTTGTAAGGGCAGATTATTATAACTGTCCAGATGTGTTCATGTACTCTGATGTTGTAAGTTATAAAGATTTATTTCTATATTATATTTTGTTCCGCTGCGATGTGAGACTCTGTGTTAATTCTTCTTCTTCTATTCTAATTTTATTTCTTTCTTATCTCACCCTCTAATTTCTTTCTACAAACGTTCCAGTATTTTCGATGTTGGAAGGTCGGCATGAGTACGGTAAAGGGTATTTATGTCGATTTTCGAAGCCGAAAAGCCTGGGTCGTTACAGTGGTATCAGAGCTGGTTGCTTAATTGGTACGGATGATAGGGGGTTCTCGCTTCGCGTTTGGTGGCGAACGGGAGACTCTTACCCCTACATCTCCCGACAATGTGGGTTGGTCGAGTCGAGAGGCTGGCCGTAAAAGCAGTTCTGAGGTATCTCTGTAAGCCACGGTGGGAGGTTAGCCCACTGCCCTGGGTCGTTACAGTGGTATCAGAGCTGGTTGCTTAATTGGTACGGATGATAGGGGGTTCTCGCTTCGCGTTTGGTGGCGAACGGGAGACTCTTACCCCTACATCTCCCGACAATGTGGGTTGGTCGAGTCGCGAGGCTGGCCGTAAAAGCAGTTCTGAGGTATCTCTGTAAGCCACAGTGGGAGGTTAGCCCACTACCGTTAGGTTATTACAGTGGTATCAGAGCTATTGGTTTAGTGATAACCTTGGTTCTGTGGCGTAACTCGATAGAGATGGGGTTAGTAATACCCTAGATTGAGTTTGAGTGTATACATATATGAGAGCGTATTTGTAAATTTTATATACAAATGTTTTGTATTGTGTTGTGGATCGGTTCAAGTGTTGAAAAGCGTTGAACTGATAAAGGGCACAATATTGCTTTGTGAAGAGGGTAAATGGAATAACTTTACCCAAAATTTATTTTTGTACAGAAAAGAAATAATTTGTGGAGTTATTGACATATTGTGTGATTGTGTGATTTTATTAAAATTCAAAGTTTGGTTAAAATTTTGGATTGGAACTCAATTGAGTTAAGTGAAATCAAATTAAATAATTAATTTCCATATTGAAACTAAATTAGAGATAATGTTGTAATTAAATAAAGTTGATTGGAATTTGGAAATTTAATGAATAATAGAATTTAATTGAATATAAATTGGTTGATATTCAAATATGTTGAATTAAATTAAATAATAATATTGAATATGAATTTAGTAGATTTGATTTGGGTTGTTGTGCCTTGATTGTTGATTGATTGTTGTTGCTTGGTTGGATATAGTCCATCCATGGTTTGATGAAGAGTTAAATAAACTAAAAACCAGAAAAAAAGTGTTATTTAAATATATTTTACTGCAATTTACAAACTTTTTACCTTAGCAATTTCGAGGACGAAATTATTTTAAGGGGGGAAGAATGTAATGTCCCGGATTTCCTAGCTATTTATTTGAAATATTTTATTTATTTAAAATATTGATTTATGTTTAATTAATGGATTTGACAATTTTAATTTGAATGTTTAAATTATATTAATAATATAATAATATTTTAGTCTCAGGATATTGGGAAAATGGTGAATTTGCGATATAACATGAACGAGCGATTTATTTATAAATATTAAACGATTTTTTTTTTAGAGTATCATCGAAAGAAGAACCAGGATTTTCAATGTCGAGTTTGAATTCTATATTTGAGATGTTGATTTAAGTAAATACGATAATATTAATTTATCGTTAAATTTAGTTGTTTAAATCATAATTTATATTTAATAGAAATTTCATGCGATTTAACATGAAAACCCAAATTCATGTTTATCATATTTGAACAGTGATGGTCCCATGAAGCCAAATCAATACACAAGACAAAAGAATTCGTTCAAAGATTTGTGTACAATACATGTCAGGTCAAATTTCTGTTTCACAAATATAAAACAATACATGAGATTTTTGGGGATAATACAAGTTCAAACGTTTAGTTTGTACAATACAAGTTTTAAAATAAAAAGAAAATCTCACGTACAGATTCATACGAATCAGATACAAGATAAAGCAGATCCAAATCTTTAATATAAACCGAAATGACAATTCAAACAGAAAGAGAAAAATATGAACCAACAAAAGAAAATGAAAAGAACAAATATATACATATACATTTGATCAGTAAATCCACCATCTATGAATGCATACACATTTGATCTCGGATTTCAAACCTATGATAAGACAGAACAATGAAAGAAAAAATACAAGGGAAACCACAAAAAAAAAAAAAGATAATCTAATGGCACATGAAGAAATCTGCAACAAAATCCTCTCACTGAGTTTCCTCTTCATCACCAGTAGACCAGATCTGAAAAGAAAGAAAGAGAATAGCTATAAGTAGCTAGAAAAGTAGGTAATTATATATTTAAAGTTGAAGGACTTGCAAAGGATAAAATACCATATGAAAACAGTAGAATGCAAAATTTAATCAACCAAGAGACAGTACGCAGATCATTCAAAGGAATGAAAATAATAACTAAATAGCAAGAAACATGTAGCATAAATTTGTGCCATGTGATACCAGAATGCCTAAAAATCATAAATGATAATTGCTTCAGTCTCATACCATATGATGGATTAAAACTATAAACTAAACATTTATTGAATGTGTGCATTTTCAAATGGAAGTTCAAACATCTGACTATTTTCTGGCCTACTACATAATATTAGTTTGTATCAGTCATCCTGTTGTTGCTGCATCTTATAAGAGTTAAACTTTAATCACATAAGTTCATTGCTAGAGTGAAATTGCTTATATAAAATCCTGAATGTATGGCATTAATAATTCAAATCTGAAATCAAATTTAAACATTTGATAACTGTACTTAAACAACCCAATATGAACTGTCAAATTCATAGCTGCGCCTTACCTACGTGAACAGTAGGATTTGGTGTACTTCTGACATGAGACAATACACAATAACAAAGATCAAAACCTGAAAATGAATTAAACAACTCAATGGCTACTTGTACATAAATGGACAACTCGAACAGATCAATGAATCTTTTTAAATTTTGCAAGGACAAACAAAGGGGGACAACATATATATAACTGAGCCAAGATTTCAAACAAGAGAAAAAAATCTGAAATCGAATATGATGGTTGTACTCAGGCAGTACAATATAAGCAAGACAATACATAGCTAACAGTTATGGTTACAAGCTAAAAACCTAGGCAGGACAGCTTGGTCATGTGTTTATATACCCAAGAAATTTCTGCACTACATCTAAAAGTGGAACAGGAAATCCATATCTATAATTTTCAAATCTCTGAATTTAAATAACAAATTCATGGCCACAGTTTCAAATCTTGTGCACAGAAAAATCCGAACAGCAAAATATAGAGGACATGCGAACAGACAACACAAGTAGCTGCGCCTAATCTACATGGGAACCGTAGGATTTTGTGTACTTTTAACCATAGACAATACATGGAAAACCAACATAAATCTGTAGTAAACATCACGAAAAATCTATGTTCCCAGTACCAATCAGTTCGGTCACATTTCATAGCACGTAGGATCTAAAAATTAGGATGTAACAACTCGAGAATCACAGTAACCCTTTCTACTATAAATACAGGGTGCGAGATCAATACGGTTTGCAGTAGAACCGAATTCAAACCATAAACAAACACAAAAATAAATACAGTAAAACAGAAATTAAATTGTGGGAAAATACTTAGCTTTTGATTCAGTCAGCAGCTTTGGTCTCGTCTGTGGGTAGCGGCGCGACTAGGCCGAGGCAAGGTGGTAACGGCGGGGCATCGAGGTGGTCAGCGGAGGAAGCGATGGAAGAGGATGATGCAGTCTAGGGTTTTTCTTTTTCTGATTTTTGGTGTGGCGGCTACGGAATGAGGAAATGGGGCTGAAGGGTTTGAGATACAAGGGGAGCCGACGGTTTTGTTAAGGAAGTGGATACGGGTCGGTTTGGTTAGTGATGGGCTGAACGAACAAGGTAAGGCCCAATCCTTTTATTTAGGGTTTGCTTAAGTTTAAAGTTTATAAAAATTTCAAATATCAATTCTGAATACAAACGAAATCAGATTTTGACGAAACAAAAACCGTCATGACCGTAAAGACGAGCACTACGCGATGGTTGAGGTTTGAGCAGGACAGGCAGCACTTGGATTTTTCAGATAAATAGAATGTCGTCCAATTCAACTGAAAACAAACAGATTTATCGACGAATCAAATCCGAAGTGAGTTAAACTCACTCAGTTATTTCCCGCTTATATTTTATAAGTTGGGTTTTTATTTTTGTGTGCTATGGTTGCTAGTGATTGACTGATTGCTGATAGATATTCATATATTGTTTGAACTGACAAAATTAAACGTTGTTTAAGTTCAGTGAAACCCATATCGTTATTTTTAACGACGGGTCCCAGTCAAGGTAATTCACCTTACTGACCATGTTTATAAAATAAACGTGATTTCATGGATTGCTTGCATCGTCATGATTGTGTGAAATAAATTGGGTGTTGACCGTTATAAAACCATTATTTGGTTAAGTTGAATTGGTTGATTTGAGGGGTCGTCCAGTTATTGAATATCAACTTGAAATTCAATATTTGGTTGGTTTTAACCAGTGGGTACGATTGGTTGAATGGTTGGCAGTACATGGCCAATGGATTAACCGTTTTCTGAGTATCGTTATACCATCAGGTAAATTTACAAATTTAAGTTAAATATATATTTTTACCTGAGGACAGATTTAAACCTGTATGTTTGGATAAAAGTTGCAAAAGGAAGTAAATATTGATTATTATGAATTAATTTATAATTGGGGTTTTAAAATGATCTTATAAAAGAGATTTCTGATATTTATCAAATTTATAAGGGTATGAGCAGAAATTTATTTAAGATTTGAATAATCGTTTTGGAAAGATAAATAAAGGGAATTCGAAGTAAATGCGAGAGTTAAACTAAGTAAAAAGGAAAGTAATTTTGTTGAATCATGATTTTTAAATGAAGTTTATGGAAAGGGAATGAAGTATAAATAAATGTTACTTAATGAGGATTAAGTAAAGTTATGAAATAAGACTCTAAGCGAAAGATTCAAGGGTGAATGTGGTAAATGGGTAAGTGATGGGATTTTAACAAAGATCCAAGTGGAAAAAGTATCTTTTATAGAAGTAAAAGAAAATGTGATATTTTGTAAATGATTTTCTTAATCAATGGATTAGGAATGATGATTATACTTGAGATAGAACTTTCGCAAGATAAGAAGTTTTTTTTTTTTATAAACATATAAAATAGCCAATATAAGGTATATTTGATATAGGAATAAGTTCGGGTTTTGGAATACAACTAATGTCTATCTAAAGAGAAGACTGTGGTTGATCAAGGTCTGAGAGGTAAATAAATACCCCAACTTGAACGACCTCTGAATTTTCTAAGGGTGATCTTAGTTGTAGTGTGAAAGGAGAGAAATAAATTATTATATTCATATGGGAAATAATAACGAGATGAAAGTGAAAGGGTTGAGAATATATAAATGAATCCTTTCCCAAGTAACAAAAGTGAAAAGGATTTGATATTTATTTATATATAAATGTCAGAAGTTAAATAAATGAAAAGAAAAAAAGTGGGAAGTTAAAATGGTATTTCCGAAGATTAACGGAGATTGAGAAAGTAAGGTTTTAAGGATAATTTATCCTAAATGAATAATCGTTGGTTATTTTTCCCAAGTGATAAGATAAAGGAGATTTCAAAATGTTGCTTAACTTGAAATAAGTTGAGTCGTGTTCCAATTTGGTTAATAAAATAGGAAAGGGGTTTGAAATGATTAAGTATGATCATGGAATATTTTCATAAACATGAAAATGAGATGTTAAGATAAGAACCTTACTTCAAATAAGTATATTTGAAATGTTTAAGGGTTAGAGATTAACTATCGTTAACCGTTCTGAATTAAAGAGGCCATGTGGTGTTGATGCTGAACTGGTAGACTCATGTCATTCACACAATTATTTAGTTGATAGTTAAAACACCGACTATCAAGCGTGACCCATACGATTCGTTGGTACGGAAAGGCCAGGATCGAATATATATTCGAAAACCATTCCGACCAGCGAACACGTGAAAGAAGATTGTTGAAGATGGAGCAATGGAAGACCGTTGATCTTCCTAAGCGGAAGAACTACTGATTGGATTTCTCTGGTTTAGCGGCCGGAGATATTTCAACAGTGATTCTGTCGTAGTTGGAATCTACGGATTGCAAGCACTTCTCGCTACTGATCTGTAGGGTGATTCCTAGGAAGCAGTAGGAGGGTGCCTTCGGTTCATCCTGTTCCTGGATGACTTGTATGGACGAGTGTCTGACAGAGTATTTCCTAAGAATCACGTACATTGATTTTTACAAACATCCTTCTGTAAGCTGCAGAATATTTTTGTGGACATCAATTAGTGATTTGACGGATCTGACGATGTGGCATTCAAAGTGAATGATGGCCAGATGTTCGAAGAGATGAATTCTAGCCTCAAGCCTCATCAACCGGGAGATGACAAAAATCGGGCAGGCAGCATGGCTATGTGGGTCGCTCCCATTAGGGTGTATAATCGCCTATCTAGAGAAATTCCTTTTGTTTCTTAATCTATCGATTCTGCCCATTCGGGAACGGTGGTTTGAGTCCAACCGTTGGTGATATACATTCGATACACTCAAGCGAAATGAGTGGTCGGTCATGTGAGGGCCGGGTTGCAAGACGTTCTTTTTGAACCCAGGTGTGTTTGCCTCTAGAGATACATCATCGGAAGGTGGTCCCATACCTTGTCAAAGTCGGAATCCAATCTCCAATAAACGCCCGCGGTTTTGATTGTATACTATATATGTGGAGCGTGAGATGCAAGCGTTCCACTAGATTGTTATATACTTGTATTTAGACATTATTATAATATCAGACAAGTATATGGTTTCAAAACTGTTTTGGGTTATCGTAAGGTAAAAACCGTCCGTGTTTATGTGTGGATTTGGTCTTACGATTATCCTTTTCTTTTGAAATGATTTTGAACTTTAAAATCATGATTGGATGATTTACCATAAATACTGTGTGAGTTTATCTCACTCTGGTTCACCAGACTGACCCGGTGTTTTGTATATGCTCGGGTTAGCCCGGAGTGTACAGGTTCAGTTCATCGAAATGCTGTGAAGAGACGGGCTGGAAGAGTTCAGGCATATGATGTTATTCCGCTGTGTTGTAAGAGCAGATTATTATAACTGTCCAGATGTGTTCATGTACTCTGATGTTGTAAGTTATAAAGATTTATTTCTATATTATATTTTGTTCCGCTGCGATGTGAGACTTTGTGTTAATTCTTCTTCTTCTATTCTAATTTTCTTTCTTTCTTATCTCACCATCTAATTTCTTTCTACAAACGTTCCAGTATTTTCGGTGTTGGAAGGTCGACATGAGTACGGTAAAGGGTATTTATGTCGATTTTCGAAGCCGAAAAGCCTGGGTCGTTACAAAATTCATGTTTGCATCATTATTAGATGAGACTGCATTCAATATTATTGAGAAACCAAGTTACTATGATTTGATTTCTGAAATTTAAAAGTTTGAAATTTTTAAATTTTTTAAAATCTTTGATATATGGATATGTTACAAAACCATCATGATATTATTGTAGTTAGTTATTTGAAAAGTCATTTGAATTATTTGAAATGTTATTTGACTATTTGAAAAGTTATTTGATTATTTGAAAAGTTGTGTTGTTTTACAGGAAAAGATGTATTATATGAATACTAGATTTTCAAATTTTGAAAATATGGGTGACATGGCAGTTGAAAATTCAAATTCCGAAATTGTAATGAACTGAGACTTTCGACTCCGAAAATCAACACAAAACTATCATGTTGACTATTCAGACATCGGAAATACTTGATCATTAATAGAAAAAAGTTAGAGGGTGAGAATGGATGAGATACAAAATTAGAATAGAAGACCACTACAGAATAGAATCAAAGTAATACGAAATCTCACAGCGGAATGAATAAAATATGATATATCACACAACTTTGTAATAAAACAGTATATATATATACAATAACATTATCAGCGTACAACACTTACACACGGTGGAAATAACAATATCTATATAATCTTGAAGCCTCTTGCTTTAAGCTCCTCCAAGTATATAGGTAAAGACCTGAACTACTTGACTTCCCGTACAAATTTGGGCACCCAAGAGTTTAGGGAAAACAAAACAAGATAAACTATGGGTCAGTCATGGGACTGGTGTGAGTAAACTCAAATCATTTGGTTTAACTTTTCAAAATCCTTTTCAAAAGAAAAGATAATCGTAAGACCGATCCACACATAAACATAGACGGTTTTTACCTTACGATAACCAAAACACTTTTGGAAATCAATACTTCTCTGATATTATAATAGTGTCTAATCACAAGTAATTAACAATCTAGCAGAACGCTTGCATCTCACGTTCCCTATATATAGTATACAAACAAAACTGCGAGCGCTACCACCTGCCGGTAGTGTATCTCTAGAGGCGAATACACTGGGTTCAACAAGAACATCTTGCAACCCGGCCCACACATGACCGACCACTCATTTCGCTTGAGTGTATCGAATGTATATCACCAACGGTTGGGAGCTACCCACCGTTTCCCGAAAAGGGACAGCATCGAAAATAGATAAAAGAATGAAATGGATTTTCTCTAGATAGTTGATATACACCCTAATAGGAGTGACCCACTTAGCCATGATGCCTTCCCGATTTCTGTTATTTCCCGGTTGATGAGGCTTAAGGTCATTACGTATCTTTTGGAACATCTGACCACGATTCACTTTGAATGCCACATCATCATACCCGCCAAATCAAAAATTGATTTCCCCAAAAATACCATGGGTATAAAGCTAAGAGAAATGAATTCCTCCGCCACCAAACGTAAGTACGTTTAAAGAGATCAACTTACGCGATCCATTAGGTATACTCAGTCAGACATTCGTCCATTCACGTTGTCCTGGGACTAGACAAACCGAAGACACTCTTCTGTAAATAGGATAGCCCTTGTATAACTCCGTCTTCAATTATTTTCTTCATATTTGATTGCAACGCTAACGTCCATACAAAGGAGTTTTCAGATAATCAATCTGATCCCGGTCTCTCTGTATTGACGACAGAAAAATGGTCAAAAACTTCGATAGTCGGTGATTTAACTATCAAAGAAAAACAGGTGTGCAAACAACAATATTATTTCTAGATGGAAATTCTATATATGAATCAACATTCAAAATTTATCTCTTTTAATTAAATTATCATTAATTTATCCGTTTTCCCTTTCTATATATTTGTAAATTCTTATTTTCTAAATTTTGAAAATAAACTTTATTAACATTGGAAACATTTCCTGATTTACTCCCTTTTCTTATTTTCTATATTATAAAACATTTCTGATCTTTATTTGGAAAACATTTCCAAAACTCCTTTATTAGATTTAAACAGACGTTTAAATATAACGTCACTATGCGAACTCAAACCATTACACTCATTAACTAGATTAACTTAACCAACCTTCACCATCGAACCTTACATATTCCTTAGTTAAAACTGAAGCCAATCAAGTTGGGGTATAATTACCTCTCAGACCTTAACTGAACAACATTTCAAACCTCGAAATAGATAAACTTCACCTTTTAAATCCTTTAACAAACTTCCTTATGTAACTCTCGGATTGTATTTAAGAATCCCCTTCCTTTATAGAAATCATTTGATTATAATGATAGTGTTATAATCCCATGCCTTTGAAATATAATAACTTAGATATAACTTTAAATTATTAATTTGAATAATTAGACCAACAACTAATTTATTAATAAATAAATAAATCTAGATTTGAAAACAGAAAGTATATTGTACTTTCCCAAATTCGATATAATCGTATTTCAGCTTACAATTCTCTCTCGAATAATCTCTATTCAAATAAACTATATTTGATAACTCTTTCGAATAAAGTATATTCGATAACCCTATCTTTCGAATAACCTATATTCGATTTTATCTGCTTTACGGATTTTATTTAATTCTTTTTACATTTCAAATATCGAAATGGATTTCATCGTTCCCATTTTAAAACAACTCTGAATTTCCCATTTTATATTCATTGTTGAATTTGCCATCTCAATTGTCCACTGATAATTATATTTTAGTTCATTTATAAACTTTGTTTATAAATCACAACACTTGTTTCATTTTTAAACAAGTTCTTTAACATTACTGTTTGAATTCCTGTTTCAAAACCCAATTTCCTCTACACATGTTTTTATTTGCAAAATCTTTGCTTATTTTCATTATTCACATCGAATGTGAATAATGTTTCCTTTATATAATCAATTCAGTTTGATTTCATTTTTTTAAAACAATATATTATCTTCAATTTCTATTTATTATCTCTATTTACAGAATTATTTGTAAAAAATCTCCTTTTAACTTCTAACACTTAAAATCTCATTTAAAATTCCCTTTACAAATGCTGAATTCATACTCCATAAAATATCGGTTATAAAACCTATTTCTCCTTCTCTATATAAGTTCGACTTGTATATTTCATTTATCAAAGGACAAGTATTTTTATTTGATTAATAAAATTTTATTTATAAATTAATTGTGTCTATTTTATCTGTTAAAAACAGATTTCTATTTAAATATTTACTATAAACAATTTCCTATAATTCTTTTATATCTTGCCCATTCCATTTTATAATTCTATTTATTTCCCAAATAAATTCTTTTATAATTCTATTTGATTTCCAAAATATCTCCTTTCAATTCTATTTTTATTACAAATACTATATTTACTCCATAAAGTTCTTTATTTACATCTTATTACTTCCATTTAGTATTTTAACCAAATCGACCTTTCAAACTTCCATATAATTGGTAATAATTTTATATAGGAGTTTCTCATTTAATTTTCACATATCCCTTGTTTTTACAAAACCTTTTTGATTTATAAAATCCTAATTCCAATATACACTTCACAAATTCCCTTTTTATAAAACCCTTTTGATTTTATAAACTTCCAGAATTTTCACTTCAAATTTCCTTTTTATATAAAATCCTTGATTTTAAATATATAAATATTTTATTTCAAATTATAGTTTGAAATTTCCCTTTTTACATTCTAGTATTTCCTTTGGTATTTAAAAGTACCAAATAACCATGATCAACACACATAATCAACAACAGATTATAAATCTCCTCATATATCACCATATATGAGAAACAGTAAAATAAATGTTGAGGAACCCAGTTGGGTCCCTCCGACTTGTTTCCCTGCATGCACAGATGTTAATCAACATAAATAGAATCAATATTCGATTAACGATTTATATATATCGTTATCGATATTTTCAACCAATTAACTAGCAGTTCAACCAACCAGCCAACACACAACAAATCAACCAATATTTATCAATTCTAAAAATAATTTATAAAAAATATAAATTGATCAGAGTTAGTGAGATTTACTCACATTGGACGGTTTATCGTTAAATAACGATTATCGGTCATTGATTTGATTCAGGCGTTTAATTTCACCATAAATCCAAATGAGCTCCAATTCACTCCTGGTCAGTTCCATGGTGGAGCCCTCGTCCATACGATCCCAACGTGACCAATTTTGCTGAATTTTGTTAACATATGAGTAAGTTATGACATTAAAAAGGTTGAATATATTAATTGAAATTTCCATTCTATACTAGTTCAAACCATGGGCCTCACCAAGTCCTCAAGCCCAACTTCCACGTTGCCAACCCAAATGAATACTATCCTCTCTTCCACTTTTGAAGACCACGACATCTCAGAATTTTCTCAACACCATTATCGATCTCTTCCTCAACCTTACTCATCAATCCTTTCATAACTAATCAAGGAAAAAAATGTTATAATTCCTATCGTTCGATCCTCTGTCCAACCATACCACAACAGCAACACTCGGATTGCCCTTCTAAACTGCGTCGAACATCCCAAACCACCGTATACAAAAAACTATCGGCATCATTAATCATGAAACCCCTCCAAAAGACCACAAATCCAACTACTCAGTAACCTAAACCCCAAGCCAACCATATATTCTCGAATAGATGCTTATACCTCTCTCGATATTGAACCCTAGAACGTTGGAATCGTCGAACTTGGTTTCGGCTATACACCGAGCTAGATAAGAGTCATCGAAGCTTAGACTCCGCCGATCTCAACAAACCTTGTTTCAAGATTTAACGATTTATATCCTATTTTATATGGATTTTTAAACTTGCGATTTCTACTGTGGTGAAGCAATATGGTGGTAGTTGATAAATTTTGACCACCGTGAAAATGTTTAGGGTTAGAAAAAAGTTAGGATATTTGTAGAGAGATTTTTATATTTTTTTAATTGATTATTTTATTTGTTTATATTGAATCATTGCCTTCATTTATCGTTTAAAAATCCCTGTGATCACACACAATACCCAAAAATCACGAAAATTGAAATACAGCTACAGTTTGACATTGCGGACCCAACGAAACTGATTTCGTCGAATTCCGACTTCGTTTGCTCACACAGCATATTTTTAAAGTCAGAAAATTAACTGTTTTTTCACATTAAAATCCTGTATGGCCACACACTGACCCCAAAAATAACTGAAATTGAAATCTAACAATAATTTGACATTACGAATCCAACAAAATTGGCGAATTTGGAGGTCATTTGAAAAACTGGCTATTTTTAAAGCTCTAAATAACCCATTTAAATATATAAATATATTTAAAAACAATTAAATTAAATAAAAATAATTTAATATTATCGTATATATTCATACTAGAATATCATACAGCTCCATAATATTTCTATATGAATTTCTAGCTCGATATTTCAAATCCCGATTGAATCGATATTCGATTTATAATGAAATTCCATTTATATATATATATATATATCATTATAAATTATAAAGGAATTCCATAGCGACTTTTCTAAAATTTGATTTGGGCATAAATCAAAATCTACACGATGAAATCCTGATTTTTCTCTTCCATTAGAAAAATATAGTTCACCAACTCCGAACGTTTCTTGTTTCACAGAAATCCGATTTAAAACGGATTCTGTATATTCGTTTAAAGTCCGAATCGCCAAATTATGAACTGTCGCGCCATTTCAAGCTCGATTATAATTAAAATATAAATTATATGTTCTATCGTCGTTTATTGAATATATTCGTTATTAAAATTCGAATCTAAACTTAACCAATTTTCTTATACTGTCCAATTCACATAATACTGTGAATTTTAGTATTTCTGACTATTTCAGAATTAAATATATTATTCTATTATTTATATTAATTAAATATAAATATTATTTAATTTAAGTTATCGATATCGCCAAATCGATATTTAATAATTAAATAAATAAATTATTTCACCGTAAAAATACGGGACGTTACATTCTTCCCCCCTTAAAATAATTTCGTCCTCAAAATTGCTAAGGTAGAAAACAAACCCTACTAACTGGTTTAAAATTATTCTTTACTTCTTTAATTTCAGTTTCAACTGAATTAATTTATTTCAATTAAAATATTAGTTCGTCTCGATTAACGAAAATTTTCAAAAATTCTGAAAATTTTCTAACACTCTAAATTTTCGGAAAATTTCGCCAGCACCTCCTTTGTACCGGTCAATAGTTCAAACCCCAACTCGCCTCTCTAGGCCTTCTCCAATCTAAAAGAAAATCAAACAGCCAAACGGCTTGCCAAATCAGCCCATAGATCACCAAATCCATAAAAATAAACGTGTACCTTTCTATAGGGCATATCATTATATCTTTGCACTTGCTTCTACCCAATACATGCTGATCACATATCCATCTATACTAATCGATTTCCAATCAATTTCAATCAATCAAATCTCAACACAATTATTCACTTATATCCAAGCCAAATTTCATTTCAAACTCGAGTTCCATTCTCGATTCCAAACTCCTAACTCACCAATCCAATACCATTCCAGATTCTTATCACATAATTCAAAATCTGATTTTACTTGATATGTTATTGTAACGACCCGTGTTTCTGGCCGTCAAATATTTAATTTAATTTATTTATTTTAAACATTATATGGGGAATATTAATTGAATTTAATATTTAATTCGTTATTAAAAACGAAGCTGAACGATATATATTTATATATAATATAAATCAAGCTCGAAATGGCGCGGCAATTCGTAATATCGAGTTTTGAACTTCAACTGAGAATACAGGATCCGATATAAGTCGGATTTCTGTGAAACAAGAAACGTTGGAACCGTATTGACGATAATTTTCATACGAAAGAGAAAAATTCAGATTTCGTATTATAAATAGAAAGTTATGGCCAAATCAAAATTTTGAAATAGTCGCTATGGAAATCGTTATTAAAATATCGGCCTTTAAAATAGCCATTTTGCAAACGGGCTCAGATTTCGACGAAATCAGTTTCATTGGAACTGTATCGTTAAATTATTGTACGGTAGTGAATGGTGTGGAAAACCGATGTCGTATGTGATCACGGTAACCGTAAACGCCCGTTCATTTTCTATAGCGCATATTTAAATGAATAAAGAGATAATTGCGTGTAACTGGAGCAGACGACTGAATTAGGCCATAAAACCAGTCCCGCTGTGTTCGTATTGTCGATTAGAGTCAGGATAGGTATATAGTTTGTTATTTTTAGAGATCGGAAAATTTGGTGTTCCGAAGGGTAGTGCGGTGCGCGGTAAAAATAGCCTACCGGGAAAACAGTCTCAGAATGCGACGAAACTAGTGCCGTTGGGTTCGTATTCAAAAGTTATTATAGGATCTGAAGGTTTCAAGTGGATTTGATTTATCTGGCGACCGTGGAAAAATTAAATGCGTGTTTATTTCTTGTTTTATAAAGGAAATTTTCCCATACGACCTCGGATTTCGACGAAACTTGTCCCATTGGGTCCGGAATACCTTTTTACACTAAGAATAGCCTTTTTATCAGAAGACAGAAGTCGTTTGAAGGGGTTTTATCGCGTTACTTTAGGACAAAGTTTCGTGAATAATATTATAATAATTTAGTCTCACTATATATATATCCAACTAACATCAGAACCCTAATTCTCGTTCAACCATATATGCGCCGCCACCATACCAAAATAGACGAACGAAAACACCCCAACTTCTCCCCTTCGATTCTCCAAATCTATGAACTATTCCCATAAATCCTCAATAGCAAAACGTTTAGCTCCTTGAGCTCCTTCATCTGACCGGAGACGATGTTGTTTACAACGCTGGAGCGGCTACAGTAGTTCGAAAAGTCGCAGTAGTTCGAGATGCTCTTGGAAGCAACGGAGGATGTCGAGTTGGTCAGAACTTTGAGCGCAGGCACAGGGGATTGGCGAGGTCGTTCTGGCGAGCTCCGATTTGACGCTGGCGAACTCCAGGAGGCTGCGATGGCCAGTACAGTTCAGAACGGTGAAGTGGAGACCCGTTAATTTCTAAGAAAGAAAAACTGCGAAGGCCAGGAGGTTTGAATCGGCCTTGTTAAACGTAATTTAGTTTTATTAACTAATGATTTGATTTATATAACTTTAAATGTTAACAATGTTATAAAATTTGTTGCCAGGATTGCGGAATGAAAGATAGGCGTGAAAGAAAGGGTCGGCCAATTTGTTTGGCAACACAGTAAACAAAATCTTAATTAACAATTAATCAAGAAATAATTGTTCAATTTAATGATGCTAATATCATATGGTTTTTTTTCTACAGATGCGGAAGTCGAGTAGTTTGAATGTGAGGTGAAGAGATATTGTCTGGACTATTTTGTTGTGAACAAAGAAGTAATTAATTTAATTAACTAATCATTTAGAACTAAGTAATAATTAAATTAGGGTTAAATTAGTATATTAATTAGTGTTAAAGATTAGTTAAATATAATCATATACTTATATTAAGCCAACATGGATGCATGTTTTCAAGCTGTAGAATCCGGATAAGCTAACGTGAAGATGAGACGAACAAGAACTACAATCAACCGTTACCCCCCAATTTAAATGTAATTAGTTTTATTAATAGTTAATTAAGAACTAGTTAATTAATTTAAAATAAATTAACTTAGAATGTCAATAACTCGTTATTACACTATCAGAATTTGGCCATGTAAGAGATACTGAAATCATCTTGGTACAGTCTACGTCATGGTACTGTCCTGGGTAGATATGGAGACAACAAGATTTACAATTGAATTAAACGCTGTTTAATTTAACTGTAACCAAACCGATTCAGTGATGAACCAAATCAATGTGAGTTAAACTCACTCAGTATTACTCCCATTTATATTTTATATAAATCGGGTTTTTATTTTGAGTGCTCTGCTTGCTGATGATTGCCTGTTTGCTAGTTATACATTTGTTTGTTGATTTAACTGATGAAATTAAACTGTGTTTAATTTCAGTGAAATACCAAATCGTTATTTTTAACGATTGGTTCCAATAAAGGTAAATCACCTTGGTTGGTCACATTTATAAATTGAACGTGTTTTAAATGGTCGAATTGTTTGCATTACTTGTGGTTGTTGTTAAATGACCATTATTTATTGTTATCAGTTAGACAAAACTAAATGATCTGGTTTGTGATAACCATTTTGTTTACAGGGAAGAACAGGTTGGAGGGAACCAACCGGATTCCTCAAATATATTATTTATTTTCATATTATCATATATGAACTGTCATGATTGGTGATTGATTTGGTTTGTGATCATTTACTGAAAAGTCAATCTGTGTTTTGTTTGAACCAATGGGCAATATTGGTTTAGTATTTGGCAGCGTATGGCCTATAAAATCAATCGTTTTATAGATATTGATTCACCGTTAGGTGAGTCAATAGAGATGAAGTTACAAAATTTATTTTATAACTAGAGGTAGATTTTTAAATGTATTATTTTAAATAAAAATTATTAAAGAGAAATAAATAAATATTTTAGTTATTTAAAACTTTATTATTAATTGATTGTATTAAGTAAATTCTGATGTAAATCAGATTTATAAGTACAAGATAAAAAATAAAATCGCATAGTTAAATTTGGATAAATGGTTTATTAAGAAACAATTAAATGGGATTTATTTAAATTAATTATATTATTAATTAATTTAAAGTGAGGATTAATAGGAATCGATTAACGAGATAATCAAGTTTTGAGTTAATTAAATCGACTGTTTTGAATTGGAATTGATTATCAAGTTGGTGTGTTTTGATTAAAATAGTTTAATGAATATTTTTTAAATTTAAATAAGGTTTTTAAAGAGATTTACCATTTACTTTAGTTAATAAAGACTTAACTACTGAAGTATTTGCTAATCGAAATAAATTATTATTTTAATTAATAATAATTTAGAAAATTGCCTTTCTAAAGTAATCGAAGTGAAATGAAATCTAATGGGATGGTGTAAGGAGTTATGAACAGTTTTTATATTTAAAACCCGAACTTTTTATAACGAAGTTATAAAGGAATTTCAAGCGAATATAATAGCTTGAAATAAACATTACTTAATTATTTGAATTAAGTTAGAGGAAATTTAGATCAAAAAGGGTTTGTGATAAACCGAAGTTTTTAAATGAGGTTAAAAAGGGAAAAGCGTTAATTATAACTTAATGATTACTCAAGAATGGGATAAAGTAAGAAAAGTAAATTTAAATAAGATTTCCGAAATGGGAAATGGTTGAATAAATCTGAAAGCAGATTGGTAAAAGTAAATTTGGGATAAAGAAGTGGGTCATAGGGTTATAACAAAATCCAGTTAATAATGGAACTTGTTTAAGATTTGAATGGAATATTGGTTTTTGATTACAACTTATATTTATCTGAGGATAAGAACGTTGTTGATCAAGGTCTGAGAGGTAATTAAAATACCCCAACTTGAATAACATCAGGATTATCTGAAGATGGTATTAGTTGGTAGTCGTAAGAGAGGTTCGTGATGATTGATTATTTCCATTAGTGAAATAATAGGGTAACATTTGGGGTAAATTTGGAATATATATATATATATATATATATGAGAGATCGAAGTAAAGAAAATGTAAAGTTAGTTTTATTCTATACTAATCAGTGTTAGTTATGGTTTCGGGAATGGAATACAAGATATTACGTAATGCTATTTAAAGAAAGATAAAAATGAGTTGAATGGATTTTCCATAATTTAAATAATAACGAATGATGTTGAAATGTCTTTGAAAGGAGAATTAAGTTTAAATTGAATATGGTTATTTTACCAAGTGTTATAAAGAAATGGTGTTTAGAACATTGGTATATTAATTAAGAATTCAATTATCGTATTTCTAAATATAAAAGAGTTAGAAGTTTTACTAAACGAGAAGTGAACTAGTTTATTTTAAATAAAAGGCCAAGGGATGCTGAATACTATACCAGTGAACTCATTGAAGTGTCATGATTGAAACACTGCATATTTTGATAGTTAAAACACCGACTATCAAATCTGACCAATACGATTGTTGGTAGGGAAAGACCGGGATCGAATTTATTCGAAAACCATTCCGACCAACAAATACGTGAAGATATCAGAAGATGATCGAGATGGAGCATTGGAGACCGTGGATTTTCATAAACAGGAGAACCACTAATATTTTCTGCCTGGCAAGCAGAGATAAACTTTGGTTCTGACGTGGTTGGAATCTATGGGTTGCAAGGACTTCTCGTTACTGATCCATAGGGTGATTCCTATATGAGATGCAGTAGGAGAGTGCCTTCGGTTCATCCTGTTCCTGGATGACTTGTATGGACGGATGTCTGACAGAGTATTTCCAAAGGGTCACGTACGTTGACTTCTTCAAACGTGCTATAGTTGTTGTCGGAGAAGTGCCGTTCTCTTAGCTTTTCAGCTAGAGTATTTTGTGGTCGTCAATTAGTGATATCTGATGGATCTGACGATGTGGCATTAAAAGTGAATGGTGATCAGATGTTTCAAAAATAAACTCAGACCTCAAGCCTCATCAACCGGGAAATGACAAAAATCGGGCAGGCAGCATGGCTATGTGGGTCGCTCCCATTAGGGTGTAGAATCACTTATCTAGAGAAAATCCTATTTGCTTCTTAAATCTATGTTTCGATGCTGTCCCTTTTCGGGAGGCGGTTGCTGATCCCAACCGTCGGTGATATACATTCGATACACTCAAGAGAAATTAGTGGTCGGTCATGTGTGGGCCTGGTTGCAAGACGTTCTTGTTGAACCCTGTGTATTCGTCTCCAGAGATACACTATCGACGGGTGGTCCCATACCTTGTCATAGTTGGAATCCAATCTCCAATAAGCGCCCGCGGTTTTGATTGTATACTATATATGTGGAGCGTGAGATGCAAGCGTTCCACTAGATTGATATTTACTTGTATTTAGACATTATTATAATATCACAAAAGATATTGATTTCAAAACTGTTTTGGGTTATCGTACGGTAAAAACCGTCCGTGTTTATGCGTGGATTTGGTCTTACGATTATCCTTTTCTTTCGAAATGATTTTAACTTTAAAATCAGGTTGTGTGATACCTTAATACTGTGCGAGTGTATCTCACTCTGGTTCACGCAACTGACCCGGTGTTTTGTAAATGCTCGGGTTAGGCCGGGGTGTACAGGTTCAGGTTATCGAATGTTGTGAAGAGACGAGCTGGAGATGTTCCGACGTATGATATTATATAACCACTATTCCGCTGTGTTTTGTATATGGGAACAGGCTGTTATAACTGTCCCATTGTATGATGTACTCTGATACTGTAAGTATTTTCAAAGCTCTCAATAAAGATTTATTTCTGTATTATATTTTGTTCCGCTGCGATGTGAGACTCTATGTTGTGTTGTTTCTTCTTCTTCTATTCTTATCTCACCCTCTAATTTCTTTCTAATAACTATCCAGTGTTTTTGGTGCTTGGAGGGTCGGCATGAGTTACGGTAAAGGTATTTATGTCGATTTTCGGGGCCGGAAATCCCTGGGTCGTTACAGTGGTATCAGAGCTGAAGGTTAAGTGATTACCTTGGCTCTGTGGCGTAACTCAGTAAAGACCGAGTTAGCAATACCCTAGATTGAGTTTGAGTGTATATATACGAGTGAACATATTTGTAGATTTTATAAAAATTGTTTTATATTGTGGAGATTTATTTGTTTGAGTTGTTTATGAGTTCTGGTATATCAGTTTGATCCACTGTATCGATAGGAGTTTCTAAACACTCAATTACGATAAACCGACACAGTATGTTTTGAAAGAGGGTAAATGAAATAATTTGCCCAAATTATGTTTTGATATAAATATAAATATATATATATATATTGGAACTATTATAGTATATTGGATGTGTTGGTTGATTTTAATTAAAATGGTTACATAAATAACCAATGGAAATTCGTATAATATAAAAGCAGATTTATTTAATCTGAAGTTCAAATCAGAATTGGAATTAAAATTCCCAAAAGTGGGAAAGGTGTTGCAAATGAACTTGGATCGAATATATGAGAAATTTAAAATCCTGGGAGATTTTTAAATTTGTTTTACGAGCATTGTGTTTGGATATTTTGAAATAGATTTCAAAATGAAAAGGTTCAAATATGAATTTGAACAGTGATACAGTATTGAACTCACTTCGATAGCTGGGAAATAACTCTGAGGATGCTGGCCACATCAGTGTTCATTTTCGAGTTCTAAGTGACGGATTACTACCAAAAATTTTGTTTTGAATTGCTTTGAGAAAAACTAGTTGTTTTGAATCCTGAAAAGGAATATTTGATTTTTGAAAGAACTGAACTGTTTAAAAACTCCCAGGGAAATTGTTTGAACAAAAACAAATTTAAATAGAAATTTGTGAAAGCAAATATAAATTGAATTGAAACCAATTAACCGGAATTGAATCGGGATATAATATATCAAGTAGAATCAGATTTTGAATTGTGAGACAGGAATCTGAAATGGTGTTGGACTGGTAAGTTAAAAGTTGAAGTTGATAATGAATGGAAATTGAGTTAAGAATGGGATTTGGCTCGGATGCGTGAAAGATTTGGTTTTGAGGATATAATTGGAAGTTTGTTTGGAAATGCATTGGTATATGCTGACAGGGTAGCAGATTGAAAGGATATAATGATATGCCCAACAAAAAGGTACACATTTATTTTTATATGGGTTTGGTGATTTATGAGCCTATTTGGCAAGCCGCTTGGCTGTTTTCTTTCCTTTTGAATTGGAGAAGGCCTAGAAAGGCGAATTGTAGTTGTACCGATTGAGCCGTACAGAGGAGGTACGGGTGAAATTTTTCGGAAATTTAAGGTGTTAGAAAATTTTCAATATTTTTGAAAATATTTATTTACAGTATTGAATTGATTTTCTATTTATAATAAAATTGGATTTGAAAATTAATGGATTTGTAACGTTCTTTCTTACCTTAGCAATTTCGGGGACGAAATTATTTCAAGGGGGGAAGAATGTAACAACCCGTGTTTCTGGCCGTCAAATATTTAATTTAATTTATTTATTTTAAACATTATATGGGGAATATTAATGGAATTTAATATTTAATTCGTTATTAAAAACGAAGATGAACGATATATATTTATATATAATATAAATCGAGCTCTAAATGGCTCGGCAGTTCGTAATATCGAGTTTTGAACTTCAACTGAGAATACAGGATCCGATATAAGTCGGATTTCTATGAAACAAGAAACGTTGGAATCGTATTGACGATAATTTTCATATGAAAGAGAAAAATTCAGATTTCGTATTATAAATAGTAAGTTATGGCCAAATAAAATTTTTGAAATAGTCGCTACGGAAATCGTTATTAAAATATCGGCCTTTAAAATAGCCGTTTTGCAAACGGGCTCATATTTCGACGAAATCAGTTTCATTGGAACTGTATCGTTAAATTATTGTACGGTAGTGAATGGCGTGGAAAACCAATGTCGTATATGATCACGGTAACCGTAAACGCCCGTTCATTTTCTATAGCGCGTATTTAAATGAATAAAGAGATAATTGGGTGTAACTGGAGCAGACGACCGAATTAGGCCACGAAACCAGTCCCACTGAGTTCGTATCGTCGATTAGAGTCAGGATAGGTATATAGTTTATTATTTTTAGAGACAGGAAAATTTGGTGTTCAGAAGGGTAGTGCGGTGCGCGGTAAAAATAGCCTACCGGGGAAACAGTCTCAAAATGCGACGAAACTAGTGCCGTTGGGTTCGTACTGAAAAGTTATTATAGGATCTGAAGGTTTCAAGTGGATTTGATTTATCTTGCAATCGTGGAAAAATTAAATGCGTGTTTATTTCTGGTTTTATAAAGGAAATTTTCCCATACGACCTCGGATTTCGACGAAACTTGTCCCATTGGGTCCGGAATACCTTTTTACACTAAGAGTAGCCTTTTTATCAGAAGACAGAAGTCGTTTGAAGGGGTTTTATCGCATTACTTTAGGACAAAGTTTCGTGAATAATATTATAATAATTTAGTCTCACTATATATATATATATATATATATATATATATATATATATATATATCCAACTAACATCAGAACCCTAATTCTCGTTCAACCATATATGCGCCGCCACCATACCAAAATAGACGAACGAAAACACCCCAACTTCTCACCTTCGATTCTCTAAATCGATGAACTATTCCCCTAAATCCTCAATAGCAAAACGTTTAGCTCCTTGAGCTCCTTCATCTGACCGGAAATGATGTTGTTTACAACGCTGGAGCGGCTACAGTAGTTCGAAAAGTCGCAGCGGTTTGAGATGCTCTTGGGAGCAACGGAGGATGTCGAGTTGGTCAGAACTTTGAGCGCAGGCACAGGAGGTTGGCGAGGTCGTTCTGGCAAGCTCTGATTTGACGCTGGCGAACTCCAAAAGGCTGCGATGACCAGTACAGTTCAGAACGGTGAAGTGGAGACCCGTTAATTTCTAAGAAAGAAAAACTGCGAAGGCCTGGAGGTTTGAATCGGCCTTGTTAAACGTAATTTAGTTTTATTAACTAATGATTTGATTTATATAACTTTAAATGTTAACAATGTTCTAAAATTTGTTGCCAGGATTGCGGAATGAAAGAGAGGCGTGAAAGAAAGGGTCGACCAGTTTGTTTGGCAACACAGTAAACAAAATCTTAATTAACAATTAATCAAGAAATAATTGTTCAATTTAATGATGTTAATATCGTATGGTTTTTTTTCTACAGATGCGGAAGTCGAGTAGTTTGAATGTGAGGTGAAGAGATATTGTCTGGACTATTTTGTTGTGGACAAAGAAGTAATTAATTTAATTAACTAATCATTTAGAACTAAGTAATAATTAAATTAGGGTTAAATTAGTTTATTAATTAGTGTTAAAGATTAGTTAAATATAATCATATACTTATATTAAGCCAACATGGATGCAGGTTTTCAAGCTGTAGAATCCGGATAAGCTAACGTGAAGATGAGATGAACAAGAACTACAATCAACCGTTACCCTTCAATTTAAATGTAATTAGTTTTATTAATAGTTAATTAAGAACTAGTTAATTAATTTAAAATAAATTAACTTAGAATGTCAATAACTCGTTATTACACTATCAGAATTTGGCCATGTAAGAGATACTGGAATCATACAGTCTACGTCATGGTACTGTCCTGGGTAAATATGGAGACAACAAGATTTACAGTTGAATTAAATGCTGTTTAATTTAACTGTAACCAAACCGATTCAGTGATGAACCAAATCAATGTGAGTTAAACTCACTCAGTATTTTTCCCATTTATATTTTATATAAATCGGGTTTTTATTTTGTGTGCTCTGCTTGCTGATGATTGCCTGTTTGCTAGTTATACATTTGTTTGTTGATTTAACTGATGAAATTAAACTGTGTTTAATTTCAGTGAAATACCAAATCGTTATTTTTAACGATTGGTTCCAATAAAGGTAACTCACCTTGGTTGGTCACGTTTATAAAATGAACGTGTTTTAAATGGTCGAATTGTTTGCATTACTTGTGGTTGTTGTTAAATGACCGTTATTTATTGTTATCAGTTAGACAAAACTGAATGATCTGGTTTGTGATAACCATTTTGTATACAGGGAAGAACAGGTTGGAGGGAACCAACCGGATTCCTCAAATATATTATTTATTTTCATATTATCATATATGAACTGTCATGATTGGTGATTGATTTGGTTTGTGATCATTTACTGAAAAGTCAATCTGTGTTTTGTTTAAACCAATGGGCAATATTGGTTTAGTATTTGGCAGCGTATGGCCTATAAAATCAATCGTTTTATAGATATTGATTCACCGTTAGGTGAGTCAATAGAGATGAAGTTACAAAATTTATTTTATAACTAGAGATAGATTTTTAAATGTATTATTTTAAATAAAAATTATTAAAGAGAAATAAATAAATATTTTAATTATTTAAAACTTTATTATTAATTGATTGTGTTAAGTAAATTCTGATGTAAATCAGATTTATAAGTACAAGATAAGAAATAAAATCGCATAATTAAATTTGGATAATTGGTTTATTAAGAAACAATTAAATGGGATTTATTTAAATTAATTATATTATTAATTAATTTAAAGTTAGGATTAATTGGAATCGATTAACGAGATAATCAAATTTTGAGTTAATTAAATCGACCGTTTTGAATTGGAATTGATTATCAAATTGGTGTGTTTTGATTAAAATAGTTTAATGAATATTTTTTAAATTTAAATAAGGTTTTTAAAGAGATTTACCATTTACTTTAGTTAATAAAGACTTAACTACTGAAGTATTTGCTAATCGAAATAAATTATTATTTTAATTAATAATAATTTAGAAAATTGCTTTTCTAAAGCAATCGAAGTGAAATGAAATCTAATGGGATGGTGTAAGGAGTTATGAACGGTTTTTATATTTAAAACCCGAACTTTTTATAACGAAGTTATAAAGGAATTTCAAGCGAATATAATAGCTTGAAATAAACATTACTTAATTATTTGAATTAAGTTAGAGGAAATTTAGATCAAAAAGGGTTTGTGATAAACCAAAGTTTTTAAATGAGGTTAAAAAGGGAAAAGCGTTAATTTTAACTTAACGATTACTCAAGAATGGGATTAAATAAGAAAAGGAAATTTAAATAAGATTTCCGAAGTGGGAAATGGTTGAATAAATCTGAAAGGAGATTGGTAAAAGTAAATTTGGGATAAAGGAGTGGGTCATAGGGTTGTATAACAAAATCCAGTTTATAATGGAACTTGTTTAAGATTTGAATAGAATATTGGTTTTTGATTACAACTTATATTTATCTGAGGATAAGAACGTTGTTGATCAAGGTCTGAGAGGTAATTAAAATACCCCAACTTGAATAACATCAGGATTATTTGAAGATGGTATTAGTTGGTAGTCGTAAGATAGGTTAGTGATGATTGATTATTTCCATTAGTGAAATAATAGGGTAACGTTTCGGGTAAATTTGGAATATATATATATATGAGAGATCGAAGTAAAGAAAATGTAAAGTTAGTATTATTCTATACTAATCAGTGTTAGTTATGGTTTCGGGAATGGAATACAAGATATTACGTAATGCTATTTAAAGAAAGATAAAAATGAGTTGAATGGATTTTCCATAATTTAAATAATAACGAATGATGTTGAAATGTCTTTGAAAGGAGAATTAAGTGTAAATTGAATATGGTTATTTTACCAAGTGTTATAAAGAAATGGTGTTTAGAACATTGGTATATTAATTAAGAATTCAATTATCGTATTTCTAAATATAAAAGAGTTAGAAGTTTTACTAAACGAGAAGTGAACTAGTTTATTTTAAATAAAAGGCCAAGGGATGCTGAATACTGGACCAGTGAACTCATTGAAGTGTCATGATTGAAACACTTCATACTTTGATAGTTAAAACACCGACTATCAAATCTGACCAATAAGATTGTTGGTAGGGAAAGACCGGGATCGAATTTATTCGAAAACCATTCCGACCAACAAATACGTGAAGATATCAGAAGATTATCGAGATGGAGCATTGAAGACCGTGGATTTTCATAAACGGGAGAACCACTAATATTTTCTCCTTGCAAGCAGAGATAAACTGTGGTTCTGACGTGGTTGGAATCTATGGGTTGCAAGGACTTTTCGTTACTGATCCATGGGGTGATTCCTATATGAGATGCAGTAGGAGAGTGCCTTCGGTACATCCTGTTCCTAGATGACTTGTATGGACGAATGTCTGACAAAGTATTTCCAAAGGGTCACGTACGTTGACTTCTTCAAACGTGCTATAGTTGTTGGCGGAGAAGTGCCGTTCTCTTAGCTTTTCCGCTAGAGTATTTTGTGGTCGTCAATTAGTGATATCTGACGGATCTGACGATGTGGCATTAAAAGTGAATGGTGATCAGATGTTTCAAAAATAAACTCTGACCTCAAGCATCATCAACCGGGAAATGACAAAAATCGGGCAGGCAGCATGGCTATGTGGGTCGCTCCCATTAGGGTGTAGAATCACCTATCTAGAGAAAATCCTATTTGCTTCTTAAATCTATGTTTCGATGCTGTCCCTTTTCGGGAGGCGGTTGCTGATCCCAACCGTCGGTGATATACATTCGATACACTCAAGCGAAATGATTGGTCGGTCATGTGTGGGCCGGGTTGCAAGACGTTCTTGTTGAACCCAGTGTATTCGTCTCTAGAGACACACTATCGACGGGTGGTCCCATACCTTGTCATAGTTGGAATCCAATCTCCAATAAGCGCCCGCGGTTTTGATTGTATACTATATTTGTGGAGCGTGAGATGCAAGTGTTCCACTAGATTGATATTTACTTGTATTTAGACATTATTATAATATCATAAAAGATATTGATTTCAATACTGTTATGGGTTATCGTAAGGTAAAAACCGTCCGTGTTTATGCGTGGATTTGGTCTTACGATTATCCTTTTCTTTCGAAATGATTTTAACTTTAAAATCAGGTTGTGTGATACCTTAATACTGTGCGAGTTTATCTCACTCTGGTTCACTAGACTGACCCGGTGTTTTGTAAATGCTCGGGTTAGGCCGGGGTGTACAGGTTCAGGTTATCGAATGCTGTGAAGAGACGAGCTGGAGATGTTCCGACGTATGATATTATATAGCCACTATTCCGCTGTGTTTTGTATGTGGGAACAGGCTGTTATAACTGTCCCATTGTATGATGTACTCTGATACTGTAAGTATTTTCAAAGCTCTCAATAAATATTTATTTCTGTATTATATTTTGTTCCGCTGCGATGTGAGACTCTGTGTTGTGTTGTTTCTTCTTCTTCTATTCTTATATTTCTTTCTTTCTTATCTCACCCTCTAATTTCTTTCTAATAACTATCCAGTGTTTTCGGTGCTTGGAGGGTCGACATGAGTTACGGTAAAGGTATTTATGTCGATTTTCGGGGCCGGAAATCCCTGGGTCGTTACAGTTATATCCCAATTCAATTTCCAGCTAATTCGTTTCAATTCAATTCCCGCTTGTTTTCACAAATTTCTGTTTAAATTTATTTTTGTTCCAACAATTCCTCCTGGGAGTTTAAATAACTTCGCTTTTCACAAAAATAAAATATCCCTTTTTGATTTCAACCAACTTGTTTTCCTCAAACAATTCAAAACAATTTCTTTGGTAGTAATCCGTCACTTACAACTCAAAAATGAACACTGTTGATGTGGCCAACATTGTTAAAGTTATTTCCCAGCCGTCGAAGTGAGTTCAATACTATATCACTATTCAAAACACATATTTAAACATTTCCATATTGGAATCTTTTCCAAAATATCATTCACGATGCTTGTAAAACAATTCGAAAATCTCCCAGGATTTTAAAATTCTCATATATCCAATTCAATCCATTTATAAACACTTATTCAAATTTCCAGAGTTTTAGTTTCAATCTTGATTTAAATTCAGATTTAATCCATCTGATTTCGATATTATACGAACTCTAATTGGTTATTTATATAACCATTTCAATAATAATCAACAAACACATCCAATATACTTTAATATTTCAAATATTAATCATTCTTTTATATTAAATTATAATTTGGGTAAAATTATTTCATTTACCCTCTTTTCAAAATGTACTGTGTTGGTTCATCGTACTCGAGTGTTTATAAACTCCTACCGATACAGTGGATCAAACTGATCGACCAGAACTCATAAACTACCCAATCAATAAATCTCCACATTATAAAACATTCTATATCAATAACAAATACACGCTCATATATATACACTCAACTCAATCTACAGTATTACTTACCCCATCTCTTTTGAGTCACGCCACAGAGCCAAGGTAATCACTTAACCTTTAGCTCTGATACCACTGTAAAGAACCGAGATTTTCGACTCCGAAAATCAACATAAAACTATCAAGTCGACTATTCAGACATCGGAAATACCTGATCATTAATAGAAAGAAGTTAGGGGTTGAGAATGGATGAGATAGAAAATTAGAATAGAAGAAAAAGAAGATCACTACAGAACAGAATCAGAGTAATACGAAATCTCACAGCGGAATGAATAAAATATGATATATAACACAACTTTGTAATAAAACTATATATATATATATACAATAACATTATCAGCGTACAACACTTACACATGGCGTAAATAACAATAGCTATATAACCCTGAAGCCTCCTGCTTCATGCTCCTCCAAGTATATCTGTAAAAACCTGAACTACTTGACTGCCCATACAAATTTGGGCATCCAAGAGTTTAGGGAAAACAAAAGAAAATAAACTCTGGGTCAGTCATGGGACTGGTGCGAGTAAACTCAAATCATTTGGTTTAACTTTTCAAAATCCTTTTCAAAAGAAAAGGTAATCGTAAGACCGATCCACACATAAACACGGACGGTTTTTACCTTACGATAGCCTAAACACTTTTGGAAATTAATACTTCTCTGATATTATAATAATGTCTAATCACAAGTAATTAACAATCTAGCAGAACGCTTGCATCTCACGTTCCACATATATAGTATGCAAACAAAACCGCGAGCACTTATTGGAGATTGGATTCCAACTATGACAAGGTATGGGACCACCTGCCGATAGTGTATCTCTAGAGGCGAATACACTGGGTTCAACAAGAACATCTTGCAACCTGGCCCACACATGACCGATGACTCATTTCGCTTGAGTGTATCGAATGTATATCAGCAACAATTGGGAGCTACCCACCATTTCCCGAAAAGGGACAACATCGAAAATAGATAAAAGAATGAAATGATTTTTTTCTAGATAGGTGATATACACCCTAATGGGAGCGACCCACCTAGCCATGCTGCCTGCCCGATTTCTGTCATTACCCGGTTGATGTGGCTTGAGGACATTACGTATCTTTGGGAACATTTGACCACCATTCACTTTGAATGCCACATCATCATACCCGCCGAATCACAAATTGATTTCCCCAAAAATATCACGGGTATAAAGCTAAGAGAAACGAAATCCTCCGCCACCAAACGTAAGTACGTTTGAAGAGATCAACTTACGCGATCCATTAGGTATACCCTGTCAGACATTCGTCCATTCATGTTGTCCTGGGACTGGACAAACTGAAGGCACTCTTCTGTAAACAAGATAGCCCTTGTATAACTCCGTCTTCAATTATTTTCATCATATTTGATCGCAACGCAAACATCCATACAGAGCGGTTTTCAGATAATGAATTTGATCCCGGTCTCTCTAAATTGACGACGGAAAAATGGTCAAAAACTTCGATAGTCAGTGATTTAACTATTAAAGAAAAACAGTTGTGCAAACAACAATATTATTTCCAGATGGAAATTCTATCGATCAATCAACATTCAACATTTATCTCTTTTAATTAAATTATCATTAATTTATCCATTTTCCCTTTCTATATATTTGTAAATTCTTATTTTCTAAATTTAGAAAATATACTTTATTAACATTGGAAACATTTCCTGATTTACTCCCTTTTCATATTTTCTATATTATAAAACATTTCTGATCTTTATTTGGAAAACGTTTCCAAAACTCCATTAGATTTAAACAGACGTTTAAATATAACGTCACTATACGAACTCGAACCATTACACTAATTAACTAGATTAACTTAACCAACCTTCACTATTGAACCTTACCTATTCCTTAGTTAAAACTGAAGCCAATCAAGTTGGGGTATAATTACCTCTCAGACCTTAACTGAACAACATTTCTAACATCGAAATAGATAAAGTTCACCTTTTAAATCCCTTAACAAACTTCCTTACGTAACTCTTGGATTCTATTTACGAATCCCCTTCCTTTGCAGAAATCATTTGATTATAATGATAGTGTTATAATCCCATGCCTTTGATATATAATAACTTAAATATAACTTTTAATTATTAATTTGAATAATTCGACCAACAACTAATTTATTAATAAATAAATAAATCTAGATTTGAAAACAGAAAGTATATAGTACTTTCCCAAATTCGATATAATCGAATTTCAACTTACAATTCTCTCTCAAATAATCTCTATTCGATAACCCTTTCTTTCGAATAACCTATATTTTGTTTTCTCTTCTCTACGGATTTTATTTAATCCTTTTTACATTTCAAATATCGAAATGGATTTCACCGTTCCCTTTTTAAAACAACTCCGAATTTCCCATTTTATATTAACTATTGAATTTGCCATCTCAATTATCCACTGGTAATTATATTTTAGTTCATTTATATACTTTGTTTACAAATCACAACAGTTGTTTCATTTTTTAACAAGTTCTTTATTCCTTAACCATTTGGAATTTCATTACTGTTTGAATTCCTGTTTCAAAACCCCAATTTCCTTTACACATGTTTTTATTTGCAAAATCTTTGCTTATTTTCATTATTCACATCGAATGTGAATAATGTTTCCTCTATATAATCTATTTAGTTTGATTTCATTTTTTTAAAGCAATATCTTATCTATAATTTCTATTTATTATCTTATTTACAGAATTATTTATAAAAAAACTACTTTTGACTTCTAATACTTAAAATCTCATTTAAATTTCCCTTTACAAATGCTGAATTCATACTCCATAAAATATCGGTGTTAAAACCGATTTCTCCTTCTCTATATAAGTTCGACTTATAAATTTAATTTATCAAAAGATAAATTTTTTTATTTAATTTATAAAACTTTATTTATGAATTAATCGTCTCCATTTTATTTGTTAAGAACAGACTTCTATTTAAATATTTACTTTAAACAATTTCCTATAATTCTTTTATATCTTGCCCATTCCCTTTTATAATTCTATTTATTTCCCAAATAAATTCTTTTATAATTCAATTTGATTTCCGAAATATCTCCTTTCAATTCTATTTTTTTTCAAAATACTATATTTACTCCATAAAGTTCTTTATTTACTTCTTATTACTTCCTTTTAGTATTTTAACCAAATCGGCCTTTCAAACTTCCATATAACTGATAATAATTTTATATATGAGCTTCTCATTTAATTTTCACATATCCTTTCTTTTTACAAAACATTTTTGATTTATAAAATCCTAATTTCAATATACATTTCACAAATTCCCTTTTTATGAAACCCTTTTGATTTTATAAACTTCCAAAATTTAATAATCACTTCAAATTTCCTTTTTATATAAAATCCTTCATTTTATATATATAAATATTTTATTTCAAATTATAGTTTGAAATTTCCCTTTTTACATTCTAGTATTTCCTTTGGTATTTAAAAGTACCAAATAACCATGATCAACACACATAATCAAAAATAGATTATAAATCACGTCATATATCACAATAAATGAGAAACAGTAAAATAAATGTTGAGGAACCCTGTTGGGTCCCTCTGACCTGTTTCCTTGCATCCAAAGATGTTAATCAACATAAATAACACGAGTATGAAATATTCTGATAAACAACATCAGTATTCAATTAACGATTTATATATATCGGTATTGATATTTTCAACCAATTAACTAGCAGTTCAACCAAACAGCCAACACACAGCAAACCAACCAATATTTATCAATTCTAAAAATACTTTATAAAAATATAAATTGATCACAGTTAGTGAGATTTACTCACATTGGACGGTTTATTGTTAAATAACGATTATCGGTCATTGATTTGATTCAGGCATTTAATTTCACCATAAATCCAAACAAGCTCCAATTCACTCTCGGTCAGTTCCATGGTGGAGCCCTCGTCCATACGATCCCAACGTGACAAGTTTTTTTGAATTTTGTTAACATATGAGTAAGTTATGACATTAAAAAGGTTGAATGTATTAATTGAAAATTTCCATTCTATATTAGTTTAAACCATGGGCCTCACCAAGTCCTCAAGCCCAACTTCCACGTTGCCAACCCAAATGAATAATATCCTCTCTAACCCTTTTGAAGACCATGGCATCTCAGAATTTTCTCAACACCATTGCCGATCTCTTCCTCAACCTTACTCATCAATCCTTCCATAACAAATCAAGGAAAAAATGCTATAATTCCTATCGTTCGAACCTCTATTGAAGCATACCACAACAGCAGAACTTGGATTGCCCTTCTAAACTGCTTCGAACATCCCAAACCACTTTATATAGAAAACTATCGACATCGTTAATCATGAAACCCTTCAAAAAGTCCAAAAATCCAACTACTCAGTAACCTAAACCCCAAACCAACCACAGATTCTCGAATAGAAGCTTATACCTCTCACGATATTGAACCCTAGAACGCTGGAATCGTCGAACTTGGTTTCGGCTATACACCGAGCTAGATAAGAGTCATACCAAATCGAAGTTCAGACTCCGTCGATCTCAACAAACCTTGTTTCAAGATTTAACGATTTATATCCGATTTTTTATGGATTTTTAAACTTGCGATTTCTACTGTGGTGAAGCAATATGGTGGCAGTTGATAAGTTTTGACCACCGTGAAAATGTTTAAGGTTAGAAAAAAGTTAGGATATTTATAGATAGATTTTTATATTTTTTTAATCGATTATTTTATTTGTTTATATTGAATAGTTGCTTTCATTTGTCGTTTAAAAATCCCCGTGATTACACACAATACCCAAAAATCACGAAAATGGACATGCAGCTACAATTTGACATTGCGGACCCAACGAAACTGATTTCGTTGAATTCCGACTTCGTTTGCTTACACATAATATTTTTAAAGTCAAAAAATTGTCTGTTTTTCACATTAAAATCCCGTACGGCCACACACTGACCCCAAAAAATCACGGAAATTGAAATCTAACAATAATTTGACATTAGAATCCAACAAATTTGGTTTCGTCAAATTTGGAGGTCGTTTGAAAAACTGGATATTTTTAAAGCTCTAAATAACCCATTTAAATATATAAATATATTTAAAAACAATTAAATTAAATAAAAATAATTTAATATTATCGTATATATTCACACTAGAGTATCATACAGCTCCAGAATATTTCTATATGAATTTTTAGCTCGATATTTCAAATCCTGATTGAATCGATATTCGAATTATAATGAAATTCCTTTTATATATATATATCGTTATAAATTATAAAGGAATTTTATAGCGAATTTTCTAAAATTTGATTTGGGCGTAAATCAAAATCTACATGACGAAATCCTGATTCTTCTCTTCCATTAGAAAAATATAGTTCACCAGCTCCGAACGTTTCTTGTTTCACAGAAATCCGATTTAAAAGGAATTCTGTATATTCGTTTAGAGTTTGAATCATGAAATTACGAACTGCCGCGCCATTTCGAGCTCGATTATAATTAAAATATAAATTATACGTTCTATCATCGTTTATTGAATATATTCGTTATGAAAATTCGATCTGAACTTTACCAATTTTCTTATACTATCCAATTCACACAATACTGTGAATTTTACTATTTCTGACTATTTCAGAATTAAATATATTATTCTAGTATTTATATTAATTAAATATAAATATTATTTAATTCAAGTTATCGATATTGCCAAATCGATATTTAATAATTAAATAAATTAATTATTTCATCGTAAAAATATGGGACATTACAGAAATGGTGTGTTACATGGCTGTTGAGAATTGAAAATTCTTATGAACACATGGTAGAAATCAAAAAGAGGAGAAGAGTAATGACGGTTAGTGAAAAGATATCAAGAAGAAATGGATATTTATAATGTAAATCAGCAAAGAAATGGGTACCAGATCAATTTAAAACCTTGGATTCTCATCTATAACTTATCTTTATATTGTACTTCTCTTCATTTTCTTTGTAATGCCTCCGGTTTCATGCGAATCCATCAAGAATTGACCAAGTAATGATCGAATGAAGTTTTGTTTAATAAAAAGAGAAGGAAACCAAAAATGTCGATGATTATCTTCAAATTGCATCAACCTTTTAGACTATCTTTTCCCAAATTATTTTTTAGATTGTAGTTCTTGTTCTCACGGTCGGTTAAATGGGTAGATCGTCAAATTCCGATGAAAACTGGGTGAGATACGGTGATTAGAAGTTGACTATCGAAAACAGAAAAACTATTACAGGATTTTCTGTTTTCTTTTTACTATTTCAACTTGCTGCACCCCAACACCATCCAAATTCATCCCCAAACTATTATTAGATCGTAGTCCTTAAATTCCTCTTCGATTTCCCATTGATTTCGCCGAATTCCGTTAAGAACGAAGAAGTTATTCCTCCTGAAAGTTTGATTAAAACTGAAAAACGAGAAGAAGAAGAACAATAAGAGAAGCGATTGTGAGTAGACATGACTTTTGGGCCTTTATATAGTAGTTGAAGTGTCCATTCATTCAAAATTCAAAATTCAAAATTTTGGCGCCAAGTTGATTGATCTTCTAAATCTTTAATATCTTTCTCATATGGTCTTCAAATTCAGCAAATGAATATAACATCCTACTCAGAAAAACAAGACAGTCGCAATAAAGCATATTTCATCATCAAATTCTGAAATATGTGAACGTGTGGTTCATAACGATTGAAGGATAACAAAATTGAGGATTGCAAAAAGAGGTATGCCTTATAATATTTTCATAATTATCATTACATTTAGGAATATACATCTACGTGTATAGTTAGGTATAGAAATTTATTTCTTTTATAATTTTAGAAAATCAGGTTCATATGTCGATACACTATTGTATACATATCAAAACACCAATTTAATTAAAATCACTTCTTATTTTAAAATATGACTACCTTTTGATTTGATTTTGAAAAGACATATTTTTAAGTATGAAAATGTCAGTTCAAACACTAATTATCAATTTTGTTTATCTATTTATGTTTCATATACTTTGTTTCAAATATATATATATATACTAGTTTTATAAAATTATTTATAGTACATAGGTATACGCTTGAAATAATTTTCAAACATTTTATACAATATAAATTTACATATCTTTTGTATGCTTTAAATAAAATATAATTTTTTTTCAAACATTTTATAGTTTAAACATACATAGTTTAACTTATATTTTTCATATAATTTCGTAACAATTTTGAGTTATATTATCATAGCTATTATTTGTAAAAAAATGCTAATTTTTATTTCTTAGTTTATTAAGATTTATAAAACTTGTGTATTTAACTTAATATTTGAAATATATATCTTTTATGCCTTAAATATGTATTTTAAATATAAGTCGTTATAGTTTTACAATTATATTACCAAGTTTCATAAAAAATATTATTATAACTATAGACTTCTTTTAATGTTTTGTAGAAAATTAATATATTTTGATTTCTAAAGTTTAAATTTAAAATTGATTTATATCAAAATATAAATAATAAACTAAATTTTATGTCCTTTTAAAATCTGTTTTTATGTACAATTATGTATATATTTATAGTTTATTTTATATGCTAAAATTATATATTCTTTTTAAAGATTTACAGTGTTTACTATATTATTAAAGAAGCAGTCTACTAAGATTATTTAACTCCACATTTCTCATAAAACTATTCTAAATAGTTTATTATCTATTGTGAATATTTTCAATTACCATAAAACTTTTATCTTTACTTTCCTTTCCATTTTCATTAACCAAAATTAATATATATGACCTTTTGAATAATTTATAATATATATGTATATGCATAATAGTTAGATATTACTTTAAGTATCTTTTATAGAAATACATATCATCATCAAATCATTATTATTATAATATCATTACACATTTTATCATACCTCATTTATTACAATGCATGTCATCCACATTACAAGTTGCATATCATTCAATAAATCATCACATATTGCATTACACATAGTTCATACTACTTATAACCAATATATTGCACACACTACATTACATATTGATTTTTAACTCCACACATAACATATTTACTTCGACTCAATTGATTTGTTTGATTTGGTTGACTTAGTTGAATTGATTGAATTAATTAACTTGTCTGATTTGTTTAACATAAACAATTTGATTGAATTACTTGACATGGTTAAATTTAATTAGTGGTTGACAGTAGTTTTATAGGTTACAAAAAATGTTTAACATTATTTTTAAATTAAAGTTTTGTAACAACAAAACTTAAATTGGTTGATTGTTTGGATTAAATTGCTCTACTTAACTTATATCTTAAAATTAAGGATATCTTATCAGAGTTATGTCTTAGTCTAGAGTAAAGTCTTATTATAGTTTTAAGGGAATTAGAGTATAGGCTAGGTTTAGTCATATATTAGATTAAGGGGGAGTTTTAGAGTTTCTAAGGATTAGTTGAAGTTTCAAAAATGCTTTTGTTAATTTAATTGTTTAGATTGTTTACTCGAATTTCTTATTTGGATTGATTTCCTTGTTTGAATTGATTAGCTTGCTTAGTTTTTTATCCTTCTATTTAGTTCATTAGACTAGTGTAGTTATAGATTTAGGGGGAGTTATTTAAATTTATAGAGAATTATAAATTAAGGGAGAGTTGTAGATTTATGAGGAGTTATATATAGAATTAGGATATTATATAGGAATAAATTTAGGGGGAGTATTTTACTTTAGGAGTTATAAAGATAGATATAGGATTTAGAGTAGTGTTTTTATAATTTCTTTTTGATAATGCGAAAGGGAGAGAAATTATAAAATATAGACATAGTTTATGGACAGGGGGAGAATTTTAAGGATCATCGTCAACAAGTATATATAGGCATGATATTTTATAAACTAAGGTTGTCATCATCAAAAAGGGGAGATTGTTGGAGAATGGAGTTTTGATGATAACAACCTTATTTCAATATTAATTGATTATAAAATATATATACTAACACTTCTATCTAGAATATATATACACACACATATGCAGGATTTACATACAGGAAATATTACTGAAGACTGTACAATTTAAAGATGTTAGAGATTCAAAATTCAGAGATATTTCAAGACTTATGAGTATTCAAGATTTAAAGAGTTCAAAATAAATATAGTTGTAGAGTATAGATTATGTAAGACTCTGAATAGCACTCCAGGTTCAAATTCAAAATAATTTCAAATTATGATTTTCAAATTCTGTTTTCAAATTCTATCTTCAATCTCTTTCTTCTCTATTTTACTTTCTGTTTTTATTTGATTTTAAACTTAATGTAACACCCCACGTCAATTAATGTCACTCACAAAGGGAATGCATTAACTTCCATAGAGCATTTTAAGTGAATATAGAACAAAAAATCACAACAAGATAGATATAAAGCAGTACTTGAAAATTTAAAACTTTATTTATTGCAGCAGAAGGTAAATATGTTTGGTTACATCATCAAAAACCATAAACCAAAGTCAAGTACATCATATCCATCTTGATAAAACAAAATACATAATCTGAAAGACATAATCCCCAACATTAAAATAGCCATAAATAAAGAGAAGCTGAACTTTACTTCAGCGGTCCAAGAAATCTTCTAAAAGCAATCCAAGATCAAGCTCTACTGGTGCTAGTTCCAACCTGAACACCAAGGGGGGAGAAAAGAGGAGGAAACAAAGGGGGTTAGACATAAAGTCTGGCGAGTGCGATAACTTTAACAATATAATTAACAAAGTAACTAGGCTAAGGCATAAGTTGGAAAATAAGGAAATGATCATGAACCACTGAGTATGGCAGAGTAAACAAGGAAACAAGATGAACAACGATATCGTTTAAGCGCACCTAAACCACTATATGATGATTACTAAACTACACCAACACTATAGGATAATTGCTATACTGCACCACCACTAGTCACCTTAAGGTTGATCCCGCCTACAGACTTAACAATGATATTGGTAGTTTCGTGCACCCCTAGCTGCCTTCATAGGTGCCGCCTGCCCCTACTCCACTAGGTGTACCCACTACCCCCAAGCGATCGGCTCCCTAACTCGTAGATACCCGTGCTGGCCCCATAGTAGGGTGTATCACTCCCCAAAGTGGCAACCCGATACAACCAACAATGCACAGCTTATACCTACACGATGCAACAACGTCTTACCTACCAGCCCGGGTCCACACTCGTGTATGAACCCGTTGGACTTGCGTTGCCACCGCTAACCCGGTTTGGCCTCTTACAGTCAAGTCCAGTATGCGTGTCCCGTCCTCGACTTGGGTCGAGCCCACAAAGATACGTATGGGTTACTGGTTGAAATGGGCCCCCATTACTTGACACAAGCTATCCACCTAAGCTTGGTCCCCTCTAAAACATCCCACTTAACCAACTTCTTATTCATGTTTCAATTACATGTTTCAATTTTGGTTAAGTGTTTCTGATCGTATTTCCAAATGCCACCCAAGGCACCCACTAGATTCCACATGCCACCCAAGGCACCCACTTAACCCCCTCATGTCCCACTACATGTTTATCTGGTTAAGTGTTTCTTAATTCATTAAGACCGTAACCTCATAAAGACCTCTCACATTAGACTAGCATTTGTGGCAGCAGGATTTGCCGGGTGGGTCCGGGCAGTCTTACACCACAAAAGAGCCTAACCTCGTGTCTTTACAATTTTTACGTATTTAGTTTATGCCTAAGACCTCTCACATTAGACGGACATTTGTGGCAGCTGGATTTGCCGGGCGGGTCCGGGCAGTATTACACAACAAAAGAGCCTAACCTCGTGTCTTAGACGATTAATTACTCCTAATTAATCATTCCCCAATTTGAATTACTTTCCCTATTCAAATTATCAATCAATTCCAAATTTAACGATGTCCATAATTGACTCAATTATGTCCATCCATTTATGGTATGTAAAATCATACCAATTTTCATCATAATTATATTTTATGCCTTTTAAGGCACTTATGCCAATTAAATCTTTTTTAAAATTATCCCCTTTTTACCCCACAATGTACGTTTGTTCGTTTAACGTAAAATATACATTAGACTCGAATAGTCTAACTCATGGAATAAAGAGAAAACATCACAATATACACATAATTAAAACGTAGATCTAACATAGGGGTGAACTTGCATATGTGAATGATGTTCTACATCTAAAACTTGCATAGGCCAAAGTTATAACTTGCATAAACAACATGTGTCATGGATTCAAATCTAAAGGTGTGAACTTGATGAGATAATGGCCACAAACTTGCATAAACAATCGTATGTCATGGATCCAAATCTAATGGTGTGAACTTGATGAGAAAATGGCCACAAACTTGTATAAATCATGTATGTCATAGATCTATATCTAAAGGAATAAACTTGCATAGGTAATAATCCTAAACTTGCATAACATGATTCATATCCAACTCATAAACTTACAAATGTGATTTATACATCGCAACAATGGTGTAAACAAGTATCTAACATGTAAAGCATCATATAGAATTTAGCACATGTCATAGCCTAACTTTCAATTAAATTTTCACATAAACTAGGTGCCATAACCATGTAAGGTCACATATAATTCTACCCAAACTTGTATATGATTTATGTTTGAATCAAAATCTAAACTTGCCTACATATGTTTTATCATATGAATCAACATAACCAACTAGCATATGAAACATGATGATTTGATTGTATATAAAATTACAACACGGATGATAGCAACATTACTTTACATCATCAATGATAGCATCACAACATAACGTCATAAAGATTTCAATCACAATCCTACAACAAAATTATAACATGAAATCAATACTTCATATAACATCCATACAATCCGCATTATATCTTAATCCAATTAAATTACTAATTATTTTGTTAAAACTATCGAACTCACAACTCAAAAGCAGTCTTGAGTTCTGAATTCTGATTTCTGGAGTTGAATTAGCTCTCCTTTGAAGAAGATTCGCTGTTAGGGTTGAGTAGTTCTGATTTGATTTGCTGTTCTTCCTCTTTAATTTGGTGGCGGCTGCTCTAGGGTTCAAGACAACAGCATGATGGCCATAGTTTTAGTTTTAATTCTGATTTAGGTTTTGAGTCTATGGGTCTTTTTATAGAGTTATAAATTAATTTAAGCCGTCGAATGATCTTAGGGTAAATCGAAACCACTCAGTCAAGATAGGGTGACAAGTCAGCCCTAATGACTCAGCAAGGAGTCAGAAAGGACTCAACAACATGGGTCAGCCTGATCCAAAAAGCTGTGCAGGCTCACTGCCTCGTCCTGGGCGCACTTGGCAGGTTCGCCAGTGTTAATTTGTACTTGCGCACTTCCCAAGTGCACTAGTGCATTTTTTTCTTACTTTTGCCACCAATTTTCGTTCGTCCATAACTCCTTCATCCGGTACCCGTTTCCCGCATACTCAGACTCTATTTCAACCAGAATTCCGAGACGAACACAATGGCGCAACCCCATTCCCATAATTCTCACGTCTGAGATTAATTATTCTTTATTTTAGTTAATTCGATTATTCAAAAATCTGGGGTGTTACATTCTCCCCTCCTTAAAGGATTTCACCCCCGAAATCTCCAAGTTAAGGAGAATGCATATCCTACCATCCAAACAACCATCTACTCAACCATCAAACACGGGCATCCATTGTCCTTATAAAATTTCTAATGCTGTATGAATATATGCAAGAAGTGTGTGTATATGTTCCTTATCTAATGCAAAATCAGGCGGTCTACTGATTCAGTTGACCTCCTTAATGCAAACCATGATAGTGCCATGCGTCCATTATGTATGCGAAAGAACCTTATCGATACATATTATTTCTACATGTGTGCACAACCATTCACCAAAATGCAACATCCATATGACGGTACAACCATTATACATCCATTACTTAAATATGTACACACATTTATGTGCAATATGCAACATGAAGTGACTAAGCCGATCTAGTGCCTAAAGTGTGTGTATATGCAACCACTAGCAACCACTTGCATCCACATGCATCCATCATACATAACATGTCTCAAACACACATAGGACTACCCTATCTAAAGTTCAAAGATACTAGCGAGAGGACACACTAAAGATAAGATAAGTACAAGGTAAGCGATAAAGGAGAAATTAAAAGACATACCCTCGAAAATAAAAGGGTATAATGAACGCATCTTCGCTTCCGTCTCCCAAGTAGTGTTGCTCTCATCATCTCCCCATTGCACTTTGACTAGTTTGACCTATCGATTCCTCAACTTCTTAATCTACGACCCAAGAATGCACGTAGGAGCTCGTCGAATCGTCGCATCATGCTCGATCTCCACCTCTCTAAGCAAGCTCGGCTCTACCACTTCCGCGGTCTCGTGCAAGCACTTCCTCAAATGTGATACATGGAATACGTCGTGTACACCACTAAGTCTCTCGGGCAACTCCACTCTATACGCCATCTGCCCAATCCTTTCCTTAATAGGAAACGGCCCTACGAACCTTGGTGCTTACTTTCCAAAGGACCCAAAGTGAACAACGTTCCGAAATGGAGACACCTTGACAAAGACCATGTCCCCAACATCAAACTCAAAATCTGACCTCCTCTTGTCCGCATAAGATTTCTGTCTATCTTGCGCCGTCTTCATCCTCCTTCGAATCAAATCGTTCTTTTTCGAAGTCTCTCTAATCATATCGGGTCCAAGCAAGATCTTGTCTGTAGACTCCCACCAACATGTAGGCGAACGACACGACCGTCCATAAAGAGCCTCGAACGGTGCCATGCCAATACTAGACTGAAAGCTGTTATTATATGCAAACTCCACCAACGGAAGATCTTCCACTCATGTAGCTCCGAAATCTAAGACACACAACCTCAATAGGTCCTCTAGAATATGATTCATCCACTCGGTCTGGCCGTCCGTCTGAGGATGATATGCGGTGCTCAAACATAACTGAGTCCCTACTGCCTCTTGCAAGCTCTTCCAAAATTCTCTAGTGAAGATATGATCGTGGTCGCTCACTATGCTAGAAGGAAAACCATGCAAACGAACTATTTCTCGAATGTATACGGAGGCTAACCATGGAGCAGTCCTCTTACTCTTTACGGGAATGAAATGGGCGCTCTTAGTAAGTCTTTCTACCACGACCCAAATCCTCGTATTACCCTTCCTCGATCTTGGTAACCCGTCAACAAAGTCTATCGAAACACTTTCCCACTTCCATTGTGGGACCTCCAATGGGTGAAGCAATCCACCAGGCTTCTTTTGCTCTGCTTTTACTTGTTGGCACACCAAGCATCTAGCGACAAACGCGGCCACGTCCTTCTTCATACCGGCCCAAAAGTAAACTCGTCTCATGTCCATGTACATCTTGTCCCCGCCGGGATGGATGGTCATCTTCGAACGATGTGCATCATCAATAATGGTCTTTCTTAGGTCATCGTCGTTTGGTACACAAAGTCTACTGTCCCTACGTAACCAACCCTTATCATCTAGGGTATACCTACGGAGATGGCTCGATGACTCCCCTCCTTTGAGCTTTTCTACTAAATCAACCAACTTTGGGTCATCTCGCTGTGCCTCGCCAATCCGTCCCAAAAGTGTAGGTCTGACCTCTAAGGATGCTAGCAAACCGGGTACAAAGTCAACGGAAGGTTTAAAGTCAAACGTAGAGATGAACTCTAAGCTTAGCCGCTCAACAAACAACGGACTCAAGGACAACGTTTTTCTACTTAAGGCGTCTGCCACCACATTACCCTTGCCAAGGGTATATGCTATCTCGAAGTCGTAGGATGCTAAGCATTCCATCCACCTTTACTGCCTTAAGTTCAAGTCCTTCTAAGAGAATACGTATTTTAGCGATTTGTGGTCAGTAAATAATTCAAATTTTTCGCTAAGAAGATAATGACACCAAGATTTAAGCGCGAAGACAATAGCGGCCAACTCTAGGTCATGTGTAGGGTAATTTCTCTCATGTACTCTCAATTGCCTTCCACCATAGGCTACTACCCTTCCCGCTTGCATTAAGACTGCGCCTAGTCCTGTCCCACAAGCATCGGCATAAATGGTAAATGGCTTACTCCCATCTGGCAACACTAAGACTGGGGTTGTGGTCAAAGCTCTCTTTAAACGTTGGAACGCATCATCACAATCTACGTCCCACATGAAAACTAATTTCTTCTTCGTCAAGCGTGTTAATGGGGCTGATATTTTTGCGAAGTCTTTAATGAACTTCCTATTGAAGCCAGCCAACCCTAAGAAACTCCTCACCTCGGTAGCATTTTTAGGAACCTTCCAATCTTGGATGGCCACTACCTTCGCAGGATCCACAGCTATCCCTTCTTTGGAAACCATGTGCCCTAAGAATCGCACTTCCTTCCTCCAAAAGTGACATTTAGAAAATTTAGCTTTAAGGTTATGCGCTCGAAGAGTCTCCAACACTTCCCTAAGATGTAGGGCATGCTCTTCTTCGCTTTTAGAAATGATAAAGATGTCATCCACAAAGACTACCACGAATTTATTAAGGTACTCCCTAAACACCCTACTCATCAAGTTAACAAAGTATGCGTGGGCGTTTGTCAAACCGAAGGGCATCACAAGCCACTCGAAGAAACCGTCTGGAGTCCTAAAGGCAGTCTTGTCTATGTTATCCTCAGCCACTCTCAACTGATGGAAACCTATGGCTAAGTCCAACTGCGAAAACACTGAGGCACCAACTAACTGATCGAAGAGATCGTCAATCCTCGGCAGTGGGTGTCTATTCTTCTTAGTAAGCTTATTAAGTTCTCTATAGTCCACACAAAGTCCAAGGGACCCATCTGCCTTCGTGGCAAACACTACTGGAGCACCCCATTTCGATATACTACATCTGATGAACCCCTTCTCAAGCAATTCCTTCACCTGCTTGCTGAGTTCTCTTCTCTCTCTTGGAGCCATGTGGCGCACTGGCAATGCATCTGGCTTTGCATTATCCACTAGATATATTCGAAAGTCTATCTCACGTTTTGGGGGTAAACCCCTCACCTCATCGAAGACATCAGCATATTCACGGACTATGGGAACAGAATGTAAATCATCATCGGATGCGTCAAGGGATTCTAGGTAGCTAAGCATTACTGGACCTCTAGGGTCATAAGAAATATCAAGGGTCTTTCCAGAAAGAGTCAACAGTCTAACTACCCTTCTTTAACAATCTAGGATGGCCCCATATCTAGTTAGCCAATCCATACCTAGAATTAAACCGTGGCCCATGAAGCCAAGAACAAAAGCGTTGCACTCAAACTCAACGCCCAAGATAAACACTCTCAAATCCCGATAAATCATAGAAAGATGAGCCGAACCACCAATAGGATTTGAGACTACTAAGGGATCAGTAACTAGACTAGTATCAAGGTGCAATGTTTCAACTAATGATGTAGAAATAAAAGAATGTGATGCGCCAGAATCGAATAAAGTACGGACAGGATGATCAAACAGAAAAACTAAACTTTCGACGGAAATTTCTCTACCTTGTTCTTGCAGCGGTGGGACCACGAGTGCCTGAACTTGTCCCCTTGCCTGCCCTGGTGCCATAAGAGCTTGCACCTATCCTCCCGAGGTAGACCCTGCCCTTTGCCCTTTCTTAGGGCAGTCCCTAATAAGATGTCTTGCCTCGCCACAGTGGAAACAACCGGTCTTCTTCTTCTTCCTACAATCTTTGCTTAGATGGCCGGGTGTCCCACAGTTAAAGCATCTTTTCTTTCCCTTAGCATTGTTGCCTCTGCCACCTTTCTTGTTCTGCTATTGCGGCTTCTTTTGATCCCCTTTCTTCTCGGGTGCCTTATTAGCATTGGCGCACTTCTCCTCTTCGTGCATGAGCGCCATGTCAACTAGTCTCTCAAAGGTAGCCACCATGGGAATGTGGGTCATAGCTAAACCATGAAGCGGCTCGTTTAGACCCTTAACAAATCTTAGAGCCTTCTTTTCTAGAGTGTTCACCAAGTCCAAGCCAAACCTTGCCAATTGGTTGAATTTGTTGATGTACTCTATCACCGATAGATTCCCTTACTTCAGCGCCAAAAACCATTCCATGTATAGATTCTCTTCAGCCCGCGAGAGAAACTTCGCCTCAAACCTCTACCTAAAATCTGGCCATGTATCAACTGGACGTCCCCCATTAGAGACCTCCCACCAAAACGAGGCCTCATCCTTCATTAGCCAGGCAGCCAACTGGACCTTTCTTTCATTATCCACTTCAAAGATTCTAAACAATTCTTCCACCTACTTTAGCCAGTTATGAGCTTCAACAAACGTCTCCATCCCGTGAAAAGGTTTTCCACCCATTGCTCTAAAGTCCTTACATATCTTAGCAAAAGTATCGACGCGAGGAGGAGGGGGAGGAGGAGGAGGAGCATTTGCTGGACCTGCGGCGGTGGCCCTAGCCTCAAGATATTGACGAAACTAACCGGGTACATGTAACGACCCAGAAAATCTGAACCAATTTAAAATTTTTAAATTGGCTAAAATAATGGATTTTAAATATTTAAAATAAATATTTTAAATAATGGCGATGAAAACTGAGTTTGAATCGACATTTGAAAAGGAATATAATTAATTATAATTATATATAGAATTGAAAATGGCGTGGTAGTTCGATAATTCGATTTCAAACTTCAATTGAATATACCGGGTGCAAAACAATCCGGATTTTAGTGAAACCAAAAACATTAGGATCTAATTGATGATATCTTTCCAACGAATCTGACCAATCGAAATTTGATAGCGGGAAACAAAAGATATGTCCAGTTGAAAATTCTGAATAGTCGCTATTGAATTCAGGCCCTTAAAAATGGACATTTTGTAAACGACCTCGGATTTCGACGAAACCACTTTTGTTGGATCCGTGATGTCAAATTATTGCTAGGTTTCAAATTTCATAATTTTTTGAATTAATATGTGAGCGTGGAAAAGGAAAACGCGTTTGACCGGTTTCAGTGATTTTAATCGACTGGAAATTGGCCATTTTTCAAACAGTCTCAGAATTCGACGAAACTAGTTTTGTTAGGACCGTATCGTCAATACGAGGCTAGAAAATATTTTTCTGGAATTTTTCGAGTCCGTATGTGGCCCCACTAAATTGAAATGTGCGTTTAAATTGAATATATAAAGAAGTACACTTTAAATTCAACGGAAACTGATTCAAACGATTGATTCAGCTTACGTTACATATCCCATTGTGTTCGGGATGGGGGTAAAACGCTATGGACGACAGGCGGTGGGCCTCGTTTAGAGGTCGTATGTAAAAGTCAACTTTTTGAAAAATTAAATAATTAACTATATATATTTTATATAAACCCCCGCCCCCTATTCCCTCTTCTCTCTCTTCAGTTCGGAATTAAAAAAAAAAAAAAGGAGAAAACCATAATCGATCGGCGACGCCACCTCCACGGAAGCTCCACCCACGACCGCCTCCACCGAAGCCCCACCCTCGAACCGCTAGTGACCTCGCCCTCCCCCTCGAAGCCATCGCGACGCGATTCGAGAGCCCCCCCAGTCTGACAACCTCCCACCGCCGACGAACTGAAGGCCGCCCCACCTCCAACACCTCCAGCGACACCACCTAACGCAAACCCCCCCTCGCAGATCAATGTAAGTATTTTATTTTATTTTTCTTTTTTATTTTTAATTCTGAAAATTTCTGATTTTAATTAGGATTTAAAACTGATTTTAATTATGATTTAAAAACTGATTTTTTTTTTAAAAGATTTAGAACTTATTTTTAAAAATGATTTATAAACTATTTAAAAAAAAAAAGATTTAGAACTGATTTTTAAAAATGATTTAAAAACTGATTTTTAAAAAAAAGGATTTAAAAACTGATTTTATTTTAAAGATATAAAAAGGAAAAGATTTGAATTTTAAATAGGAAAAGATTTAAACTTTAAATAGGAAAAGATTTAAACTTTAAATAGGAAAAGATTTGATCTTTAAAATAGAAAAGACGGAATTTTATTAAGTAGGAGAAGTAAGTTATGATTTTTATATTTTTAAAGGAATAAAAATATAATTTTTACATCATAGGAATATTAAAAATATAATCTTTATATATTGAATAGCGAAGTCAAAATTCGATTTTTATATATTGAATAACATAGTAAAAATTCGATTTTTACATATGTAGAGAATACAGGCGAAAGCGACAAAAAGGCGAGATTGGCGAAGATTTTATGCAAAGAAGAGTCGTGGGATTGAATTAGCTATTCGGTGAGATTTCTGATTTAAAAATATATATATATGTGTGAAATGAAAGTGAATTGCTATATATAAATATAAATATATATATATATATATATATACGCCCCTCGTCCACAAACCATGGACGATATTTATTGATTGAAATTGTTGTGAAAATTGGTTGATAGCGAATGATTGTTTGGGATTGTTTGTGATTAATATTGGTTGATTGTGGTTGAAAAATACCCATTTGTGGTTGAGAAATATTTGGTTGAAACCACATAGGATTAGTTTGTGGAAATGAAATAAATATATACATGCCGCCTGCGTGCGAACTAGATGCATGATCCCCATTGTCAAAAACCGCGAGGTTTTAAGGTAGAGCGAGGAGCCGTACTAGGGACGGTCCCGGTTTTAACTACCCTGCCGTTATGCTTCCGAAATTTTGAATAATATTCGTGTGTTTGAATTATTTTCATATGCTTAAACTATATTTGTTCATTGAATAGAAAACATTCATGTGTTGAATTGATATTCATTCGTTGATTAGAAATTCATGTGTTGAATGGTATTCATATTTTGAAATAAATTGTTTGATAATAAAAATCACCTTTTATCGACTATATGAACTGTGTAAAGTAATCTCGTTTTAAAAGAAATTGTTTTATGATAAAGATCTCATTTTTATCACCAACATGAACTATATAGAAAAATAGTGTTTTGAAATGAATTGTTTTACAATAAAAATCACATTTTTATTGTATGCATAAATCGTTGAAATGTGAAGTGTTAAAAATAGCCACTTGTTCAAAATAAACATATATGAGTTGAAATATTCATTAATTAGCTAATGAAATGTTTTGCACCTATTTATGTAACATTAGAATGAATGGTGTTTTTAAACCAAATAGAAATCAAATATGAAGTCGAATAGAAAATGATAAATGATAAGAACTATGTATATATTAACATACATATTCATTGAACAGGTTATAGCAAAGGGGCTAGAGAAGAGGAATAAAATTTTGTGCCCGACAAAAAGGTACACATTTACTGTTTTGTTTGGGTGATGATTTTATGAGCCTGTTGGCTAGCTGCTTGGCTTTTTCTTTTTCTTTTTGAGATTAGAAGGACCGGGAAAGCTATTTGCGATTTCCCGATGCTCCCGGTGCAGGGGAGGTTATGGCGAAATTTTCCAAAATTTTAAGGCGTTAGTGAAATTTTTGAAATGGAAACGATATAGAAATCATTGAACGAACTATATTTATATAAATATATAAATATAAATAAAATTAAACGTAACGAGGCCGTGCAGTTCGTATTTTGAAACCGTGATTTCAAACGACTAGTGCGGGAAATCCGACCATTGGATTTTCCCGAAACCTCAACTGTCGGGTTCGCCTTGGAAATATCTTCCCAACGGCACCAACTTTGTGAAAATCCAACGGTTGGATTGTCTGTAATGTTAGTTCAAATCTGAAGAAAAACAGCGCCAGAAACGATTATATTTATTTATATATATAAATATAATTATATTTAATCGAATAACGACGCTGCAGTTCGTATTTTGAAATCGAAACTTCAAACGATTATACCGGGAGATCCGACCGTCGGATTTTCCCGAAACTGGAACCGTTGGATTCGTTTTGAAAAGACCTTTCTAATGATGTAAATTTTGTGAAGATCCAACGGTTAGATTTTCAGATATGTGTAAAACAAATCTGAAGAAAAACAGCGCCACGGTCGCTTTATGGCCCGAAGCGTCGTTTTGAATAAATTAGCTATTTAAAAATAAATAAAAATAGCGATAAATCATTATAAAATATCATAAACGATAAGGAATGGAAATAAACTGAATTTGCTCGATTTATGTTGTATTTGATGGTTGAATGTGTTTGGTGTGAAAATTACATTAAAGAACACAATTGGTGTTGTCGAATAATTTAACCATTGAAATAAATTGATTTGAAATTCTAAAAATACGTGAATCATTTGAAAAGGCCGAGTAAACTCTCATTTCAAATAATTGACCGACGATTGAAATTCGAAGATGAAGACGACGGTCGAAGACCGGAGATCTTCACCTCGTTTGGATGGTAACCGAGGTCCTGATTGGGAGGCATCCCGAAATATGGATAATGAGTGGTGATCGTCCAGACGTGCGTGGTGATCGAAGGGTTTGCGAGGTATTTAGTGCCTCCGGTTTCGTTCAGACCCAGAACGGACTTGTAAATGGACTGTGTGTCGGACATTGGAGTTTATTCTGTGTTGATTGATTTCTGTTAAATATACATCTGTTTGGCGGCGGGGAATTTATTCTTTTGCTTAACGCCCTTCTCTGAGACGCACGAGCTCAGAGGTTGTATATCGATGGACATCAGTCGCATGGCATGAATTGCCTGTGTGGCATGCTAAGATGCAGTGATCAGGACTTCTGTTGAAAAGCAAAGTCTTGTGGTAATGATCAAAGCACCGCCTGTGTGGCGTAGCTTTGTGTATAACGTGAATTCGCGAGCCTCACACCCCCGGTATGAACCTAAAACGGGAGAAGGACCTCAGGGAGGACATGCGTTTCTTTCTAGCTAGGGTGGTGTCAGTGACCTACCAGCCCTGACATTTATATAATTTTCACCTATGTGGTTGTTGCTGTTGCGAGGCGCCTCGGTTTGATCGGACGATCCGGGTCCGATGGAGTCATTCGTTGGCTCATTTACGCCCCAAAGGGAGGGGAAACGTATTGTTCAGGCACTATAATCCACTTCGTGTGGACCGGCCCTGACGATCCAAGGGGCAGTTGCGGCTGTTCCGGAGGCTCGGGCTAGAGAGTCTCGAATTCGGTAAGGACTATCTTTTGCCTTGGTTCATGACGGAAATCCCATTTCCAAATACGACATCGTGCGGTTTTGATTGTATATATATATGGCGACATGATATATGGTACCCATGCCGTCTATGATTGATAGTTATGATTGAAATTGTTTTTGAAACATATAAACACTAGTCATAATACCCAATGCTTTTGTTTTATTCGTATCAATCATATTTTGGCCATTATAAGGTAAAACTCTATCCTCTAGTTTGCGTTGCATTGTGTGATGGGAACTGAATCTTATAATGGCTTCATTTTTATAAAAAGCATAGCGAAGTTTAAAAGAAAGATTTGTTTTAAAAGCACTGGCAATCCAATGGAGTAAACCCGTTCAACGAAAGTGGCGTGGTCCTGTGATTAGCCATATTATATATGTGTTGAATGGATTTCTCATACCAGTCCCATGACTGACTCGTAGTTTGTTTCACTTTCAAACTCGGGTGCCCCTTTTTCTACATGGGCAGCCTTGTATTCAGGTTTAGCTGGTTCTTTCTGGATAGCTGGAGCTGAAGATGGATTCTATCATTTATTTCCTTTTATGCTGTTCAGCTCTTATTGTACATATTTTGTTTATTTCTGCTGTAGACATTTATGTATAGCTGAACTGTATTTGTACTATGTAAGATCCTATATACTGTGTAACTCTGATGATTACTTTTATCCAGTATATTCTATTGTTCATTATCTGGTGTATTTATTTAATTCTGTTCTGCTATTATCTGTTTCTGTGTTATATTCCAAAGATAACCCTTGTTTCCGTGAGAACGGGATTTCGGGTCGTCTCAACGTGGTATCAGAGCTTTGGTTAAGCTTAGTTCTGGAATATAACATTGGAACGAACTCGTAAGAAATAGAACCAGTAGTGTTCTAGGACGGGTAACTCTATACAGATAGGATCAGCAATATCCTAGTATGAGTAAAGCAGAATGAAATTACACCTCGATAGACACATTTACATTGAAGTATGTGTTTCTATATTTTAAACTATCTTTTCTGTGACCTGACACTTGATCTGCTAATTGCAGAAGTACTAGAAAAATGAGTGCCAGAAACAGAAGGAATACAGAACCCGATCTAGAGGCTCTATTTAAGAGATATCGAAATCTGGGTGGAGCCCAATTCTCGGGCAATGAATCTATTATTCAAACTCAAGCTTGGATGAGTTCTGTCGAAAGAATCTTTGAGCATATCCAGCTAAGAGATGACCAGAAATGGTTAGTAGCATCTTGGGCGCTCAAAGAAGAAGCTTTAATCTGGTGGGAAACAATCATCAAAGATAATCCAGAAGGTGATATCACCTGGGACAGATTCAAAGTGATTTTCCTAGAAAGATTTACTCCTCCCGAAGCAACCGAGAGATTATGTGATGAATTTTCTTATCTAATACAAGGTGACATGACAATCCCAGAATATCATAAGAAATTCAACGAACTTGCTCACTTTGCTCCTCATCTAATTCAAAACCTGAAGAGGAAGAATTTGAGATTTATCAATGGGCTTCAAAGGAAATACCAGGATAAAGTATTGGGGCATGTGAAGCTTCCTTTTTCAGAAATGATTTATATGGCTTATCAATATGAAGATCTAGATAAGAAAGGTATGCTACAGTACGAAGAGGAAGTCTGCTCTAGTAATAAAATTGAGTCTGAAACTGATTATCCTGAGGCAAGTACGATGTCTGAGATCAGTAAGAAGGCCAGTACACAGAGAAAAAGGGCCAAATCTGAGAAGAAACCAGTAACGACAACTGTATGCTCTAACTGCAATAAGCAAGGGCATCTCTCGATAAATTGCCGATCTCTAAAGAAACAAAGAAGGGAAGGATCTAAGTCTATTAAGAAATTTCAAGAGACTGGAGAATGCAGCATTTGCCATCGGCTCGGCCATGTAAGATAGGATTGCCGGCTGTTAAAGGCAACCAAGGTGGTTCAAATAAATGAAATAGCAGAAGCTTCTGAGCCATCGGTTATTCAGGAAAGGCCCGATGTTTTAGAAGGCACGCTAACTGTCAAGAACATTCCAGTCAAAGTATTGTTTGACACAGGCGCGTCACGAAGTTTCATAGCAAAAGATGCAGCTAAGAAACTGGATTTGAATTTGAAAAAGCTCAAGGAACCAATGACAGTCCAGAATCCGGTTGGGGGTTCAATTGATCTCAGTTGGGTTTGTGGAGTGCCAGTTTCTTTCTCTCGTTATCGGTTCCCTACCATCCAGCCGTCATGAATTTTAAAGAGTTTGATCTTATCTTGGGGTTGGACTGGTTGACTAAATATGAAGCTGAAGTTAAATGCGCCGACAGAGTCATAAAGGCGAAGATTAAATCAGGTGATTATATAACCATTCCCTGTGAAGGTCAGAATGCTAATAGAAAAGACTTCTGGGCAGCTTTGAATGTTTCTCCAGCCCAAATAGAAAATGTCCCTGAAATCACAGTGTAACAACCCGTATTTTCAATAACCTGTAATAACATAAATCGAGGCAGAATTTAATTCTAAAATGGGAATCAAGGGAAACGGGCTATGCCATTGTGTTCGTCTCGGAAAAATACGCGAAATAGAGTCCGAGTTTTCGAAAATCGGAGTCCGTATGACCAAGATATGGCCTCGCGAAGTTTCACGAAAATTCCCAAATTAAAGTATACTTAATTAAGTGAAATGGGTTGTGTAGATATATATATATATATATATATATATATATATATATATAATTGAAAATTTAATAAATAAATATGCAAAAATGCTCAAAACAGCGAATTGGGAGAGGGGAATAACCGAACCGGCCGATTTTTGAAGTCGACCCGAGCCCGCTGGGTCGACTAGGGGTTAATCCAGGGTGTTTGGCTGTCAACCCGTGGGCCGATTCGCTCAAGTGCAGATTTTGCATTTGAATGGTTCTCATGGTCCATCTTTAATCTAAAGGCCCTAGATGGTTCCTACACTTGACTTCTTCCCCAAGACATGCTTTGATGGCTTGGATTGAATCTAGGGTTAATCCTATGGCCTAAAACACTTGCCTAATCTATAAATAAGACCCTAACCTACCCTAATTCATTCATAATTAAACCTAGTGACTAAACTATGGCAAAATGCTAGCTCTCATGGCCTCCACTAATTTTATGAAGAGGGTTGCATACTAATCACTCTCTAATCAACTTCTAATCCCTTCTTAGCATCTTAATCTTCTTCATTTGGTGTTCAAAGTTGCTAGTTGTGAGTTTCTATCACTTTGATGATCTTTTGGTAAACTAATTAGATGAGATGTGATGAGATTTATGGTTTTGTATGTGGGTTAATGAGCTTTGAATCATATGATATGATGTTAGCATTAATCTTATGTTTATGCATGTTGAGTATGTAAGCTTATGCAAGTTTAATATGATGTATGTTATGTTTGCATGATGCTAAATATGCAAGTTGTGGGCTATGTAATCATATGCATGTTATGCAAGTTCATGGTAATATGCTATGCAAGTTACATGTTTGTTAATATGCAAGTTACATGTTTGTTAATATGCAAGTTACATGTTTGTTAATATGCAAGTTACATGTATGTAAATATGCAAGTTACATGTTTGTTAATATGCAAGTTACATGTTTGTTAATATGCAAGTTACATGTATGTAAATATGCAAGTTACATGTTTCTTTATATGCAAGTTACATGTTTGTTAATATGCGAGTTACATGTATGTAAATATGCAAGTTACATGTTTATTAATATGCAAGTTCATGATGACACATTATGCAAGTCTATAAGCTAATATGCAAGTTTGTTATGCAAAATGAATATGTAAGTTATGTGACATATTATATGCAAGTTATGTGACATGTTATGCAAGTTCATATGCAAGTTATGTGTTTGTTAATATGCAAGATGGCACCTTTGAAACATGTTCATTCATATGCAAGTTGACACCTTTTATATGTGTTATATCATGAACGAAATTACGTGGGAACGATGGGGTAATTAAATGCATAAGTTAATAAGATTGTGTGAAATTAATATAATTATGCATAACACAAAATAAATAAACATAGTATGGGAATTTGCCTATTTGGTTAGGTGTACCCATACTATGTGTTGGGAATTTACCTATTGAGTTAGGTCTACCCCATGGGAATTTACCTATTAAGTTAGGTCTACCCATGTTAAGAAAACTTGATTAATTAGGGATAATTAATATAAAATTATGAGGGTGATTAATTAGGTGTAATTAATTGACTAAGACACGAGGTTGGACTCAGTTGTAGCGTAAAACTGCCCGGACCCAACCGGCTTAACCAGTTGCTACAAATGTTAGCCCAATGTGAGAGGTCTTAGGCACAAACTAAATACGTAATTAATGTAAAGACACGAGGTTAGACTCTGTTATGACATAAGGCTGCCCGGACCCAACCGGCTTAACCAGCGGTCATAAAAGACAGTCTAATGTGAGAGGTCTTTACAAAGGTTACGTTCTTAATTAATTAATTAAGAAACACTTAACCACATTAGCATGTAGAGGGACATGAGGGGTTAAGTGGGTGCCTCGGGTGGCATGAGAAAATCTAGTGGTTGCCTTGGGTGGCAATAGAAAATACGATTAGAATACTTAACCAAAATAGAACATGTAATTAAAACATGATTAAAGGGTTAAGTGGGATATACTAGAAAAAGGGACAAGCTTAGGTGGGTAGCTTGTGGAGGCCCATTTCAACCAGTAACCCATACGTATCTTTGTGGGCTCGACCCATGTCGAGGACGGGACACGCATACTGGGCTTGACTGTAAGAGGCAAACGGGTTAGCGGTGGCAACGCAAGTCCAACGGGCTTCATATGCGTGAGTGGGCCCGGGCTGGTAGGTAAGCCGTTGTTGCATCGAGTAGATATAAGCCGTGCACCTTTAGTTTCATCAGGTTGCCACATTGGGGAATGATACATCCCACGGTGGGGCCAGCACGGGTATCTACGTTAGGGAGCCGATCGAATGGGAAGTTGTGTGTACACCTAGTGGATTGTAGGGCCCCGTGGCGCCTACTTGGTCACCTAGGGGTACGCAGGTACTAATTAGTAAATTTTATAAGTCCTTGGGTGGGATCAACCTTTAAGTTAGGAACGACTGGTGTGGTGCAGTTTAGTAATTTACCTTAGGAAGGGTAGATGCGTCTTTATCCTTTATCTTAGTTTAGTTAACTGCTTAGTATAGCCGTTCATCCCTATATGTTACCGTATATCAAGTTATGTCTTCTCTGGTTACTTTAACGATTGTATTGTTAAAGTTATAGGACTCACTCAGACTTATGTCTGACCCCGTTGTCTTTATCTTTTTCCCAACCCTCAGTTCCTGTGGTGGATCCTAGCAGTAGTGGAGCTTGATCGGATTGCTGTTCCAGTCTTTAGGAGCTTGGGTAGATGTAAAGCTCCAGTTATCCAGTTATCTTTTCTTTTGTTTGGCTATTGTATGAGAGTGGGATTATGTACTTCTTTATTTTGATGGATATTGTACTTGACCTTTATTGTGGTTTTATGATGTAACCAGACATGTTTTACTTCCGCTGTTATGAGATGATGTTTTAAAATTTCAAGCACTATTTATATCTGTCTTGTTGTAATTTTTCTGTTCTATATTCACTAAAATACTCCACCGATGCTATGGCATTCCCTTAGTGAGTGATCATAGCGGGAGTGGGGTGTTACACGTGGTATCAGAGCTTAAGGTTACCAGAACAGATAAAATTTTTGAGAAAAACTACTTTCTAAGAGTATTTTCGAAGAAAGTATTTTTAAAAGCATGTCTTCTAAGAGAAAAAGTTTTTGAAAAAGAAAAGCATAATCCCCAATAGCCATATCTTTATCTTTCGGAATCTCCTTTTTGAATCTTTCCTCTTTCGTTTCAGCATGGCTGAAGATCTTAACATCCCGGAGGGTTTAGTTATACCACTATGGTATAGGAGGTTGCAAGAGGCTAGGGCCGCGGCTGCGGGTCCGGCCAATGCTACTACACCAGAGACAACCGCTCCTCCTCCTCAGCCTAGAGTGGATAATTTTGCTAAGGTTTGCAAGGAGTTCAAGGCTATAGGAGGAAAACCTTTTCTTGGTTCAGAGACTTTCGTAGAGGCTAGAGATTGGCTTAAGGAAGTGGAAGAGTTGCTAGATATCTTTGAAGTGGAAGAGGGAAAGAAAGTCAAGTTGGCGGCTTGGTTAATGAAGGGAGAGGCCTCATTCTGGTGGGAGGTCACTAATGGAGAACGCCCTGTTGACTCTTGGGCAGATTTTAAGCAAAGGTTTGGGGCTAAGTTTCTCTCAAGGGCGGAAGAGAATCTGTTTATGGAGAAGTTCTTGAATTTGAAGCAAGGGAATCTCACGGTGAAAGAATATGTCAACAAATTCAATCAATTAGCAAGGTTTGGCATAGAGTTGGTGAATACACCGGAGAAGAAGGCTTTGAGGTTCGTTAGAGGCTTGAACGAACCATTGCAAGGAATAGCTATGACTCACATTCCTATGGGGGCCACTTTTGAGAAGCTTGTCTACATGGCACTTATGCATGAGGATGATAAGAATTCTAAGGCACCAGAGAAAAAGGGGGATCAGAAGAAACCGCAACAGCAACAACAAGGCAAGGGCGGAAAAGGCAATGGTGACAAAAAGAAGACGAAGAAGAAGTGCTTCAATTGTGGAACACCAGGACACCTCAGTAAGGATTGTCGCAAAAAGAAGAAGACCGGTTGCTTTCATTGTGGTGAAGCAGGGCATCTTGTGAAAAACTGCCCAAAGAAGGGGCAGAAGACGGGGTCTACCTCAGGAGGCCAGGTGCAAGCTCTTATAGCACCACCTCAGTCAGGGGGGCAAGTTCAGGTTCTCTCAGTTCCACCGATTCAGCAGAGAGGTAGAACTATTTCCGTTGAAAGTCTGGTTTTTCTGTTTGATCATCCAGTTCGTACTTTGTTTGACTCTGGCGCATCGCATTCTTTTATCTCATCATCGTTAGTTGAGTCACTGCACTTAGACACCAGTCTAGTTGATGATCCCTTGGTTGTCTCAAACCCAATTGGGGGCTCCATATATCTGTCTATGATATGTTTGGGTTTGAAGATTTCTATACTTAGCGTTGAGTTTAGATGTGATGCTTTTGTATTGGGCTTCACGGGCTATGGGTTGATCTTGGGCATGGACTGGTTATCCAGTAATGGTGCCGTTCTTGATTGCGAAAGGAGAGTTGTCAGGCTCATGACCCGCTTGGGTAACACTCTCGAGATCTCTTGCAATCCCATGGAATCTGTTTTGCTAAGTTATCTTGAATCGCTCGATGCTTTGGTCGAAAGTTTGTGTTCTGTCAGAGTAGTCCGGGAATATCCGGATGTGTTTGAAGAAGTAAAGGGTTTGCCTCCGAAGCGGGAGATAGATTTCCGAATTTATTTGGTGGATAATGCCAAACCAGTGTCTTTGCCAGTACGCCACATGGCTCCTCGTGAGAGAAGAGAACTTCATAAGCAAGTAGGGGAGTTGCTTGAGAAGGGGTTCATAAGGCGAAGTATATCGGAGTGGGGAGCTCCAGTAGTGTTTGCCACGAAGGCGGATGGGTCCCTCAGACTTTGTGTGGATTATAGGGAACTTAATAAGCTCACGAAGAAGAATAGACACCCATTACCGAGGATAGATGATCTCTTTGATCAGTTGGTTGGCGCGTCAGTATTTTCGCAGATGGACTTAGCTACAGGGTTTCATCAGTTAAGAGTGGCGGAGGACAGTATAGAGAAGACTGCTTTCCGGACTCCGGATGGTTTTTATGAGTGGCTAGTGATGCCATTTGGGTTGACAAACGCCCCCGCATACTTTGTTGATCTCATGAGTAGAGTGTTCAGAGAGTATCTGAATAAGTTTGTAGTAGTTTTTGTGGATGACATCTTGGTCTTTTCCAAGAATGAAGAAGAGCATGCCTTACATCTCAAGGAAGTGTTGGAGACTCTTCGAGCGCATAGTCTTAAAGCTAAATTCTCTAAATGCCATTTTTGGAGAAGAGAAGTGCGATTCTTAGGGCATGTGGTCTCTAAGGAAGGGATAGCTGTGGATCCCGCAAAGATAGTATCTATCCAGGATTGGAAAGTTCCTAGAAATGCTACCGAGGTAAGAAGTTTCTTGGGGTTGGCAGGATATTATAGGAAGTTCATCAAAGACTTCGCGAAGATATCAGCCCCATTAACCCGCTTGACGAAGAAGAATCTGGTTTTCTCATGGGATGTAGATTGTGATGATGCTTTCCGACGGTTAAAGAGAGCTTTGACCACCGCTCCAGTTTTAGTGCTTCCAGATGGGAGTAAGCCGTTTGTTGTTTATACCGATGCTTGTGGAACAGGATTAGGCGCAGTCTTGATGCAGGAGGGAAGGGTAATAGCCTATGGAGGGAGACAATTGAGAGTGCATGAGAAGAATTACCCTACCCATGATCTAGAGTTGGCCGCGATTGTTTTCGCACTTAAGTCTTGGCGCCATTATCTTCTTGGTGAGAGATTCGAGTTGTTCACCGACCATAAATCATTGAAGTACTTATTCTCTCAGAAGGATTTAAACTTAAGACAGCAAAGGTGGATGGAGTTCTTAGCATCCTATGATTTCGAGATAGCGTATACCCCTGGTAAGGGTAACGTGGTGGCAGACGCCTTAAGTAGAAAAAGGCTATCTTTGAGTCCATTGTTCGTGGAACGACGAAGCTTGGAGTTTCTTTCTTTGTTTGACTTCAGACCTTCTGTTGATTTTGTACCTGGTTTGTTGGCATCCTTGGAGGTTAGACCTACTCTTTTGAGACGGATTGGCGAGGCTCAGCGAGACGACCCACAGTTGGTTGTGTTGGTAGAGAAGCTTATAAGAGGGGAGTCGTCCAGCCATTTGGGTAGATACACCATAGATGATAAGGGATGGTTGCATAGAGACGGTATACTTTGTGTACCGCAAGATGAGGGTTTGAAGAAGGCTATTTTGGATGATGCACATCGTTCAAGAATGACTATTCATCCCGGTGGAGACAAAATGTACCAAGACATGAAGAGAGTTTTCTTCTGGGCCGGTATGAAGAAAGATGTGGCCGAGTATGTGGCTAGATGCTTAGTGTGCCAACAAGTTAAAGTGGAGCAAAGGAAACCCGGTGGGTTGCTACACCCATTGGAAGTTCCACAGTGGAAGTGGGATAGTGTCTCGATGGATTTCATCGACGGGTTACCGAGATCGAGGAAGGGCAATACGGGAATTTGGGTTGTGGTAGACAGACTTACCAAGAGTGCCCATTTTATACCCGTAAAGAGTAAGAGGACCGCTCCATGGCTTGCTTCAGTCTATGTTAGAGAGATTGTTAGATTGCATGGCGTACCATCCAGCATTGTGAGTGATCGAGATCCTATTTTCACTAGTGAGTTTTGGAGAAGTTTGCAAGAGGCGGTAGGGACTCAGTTGTGTTTGAGCACCGCATATCATCCTCAGACGGACGGTCAGACCGAGAGGGTGAACCGTATCTTAGAAGATCTTTTGAGGCTTTGTATCTTGGATTTTGGAGGTACATGGGAAGAACATCTTCCTTTGGTGGAGTTCGCATATAATAACAGCTTTCAGTCCATTATTGGTATGGCTCCTTTCGAAGCTCTTTATGGAAGGCCTTGTCGATCTCCTACATGTTGGTGGGAATCTACGGATAAGATCTTGCTTGGGCCGGATATGGTTAGAGAGACTTCAGAGAAGATTGATTTAATTCGAAAAAGGATGAAAGCAGCGCAAGATAGACAGAAATCTTATGCGGATCGGAGAAGGACGGATCTTGAGTTTGAGGTTGGGGACATGGTTTTTGTCAAAGTATCTCCATTGAGAAATGTTGTTCGCTTTGGGTCCGTAGGGAAGTTAGCACCGAGATTTGTTGGGCCGTTTCCTATTAAGGAAAGGATTGGACGGATGGCATATAGGGTGGAGTTGCCCGACAGACTTAGTGGTGTTCATGATGTATTCCATGTATCACATTTGAGGAAGTGCTTACATGAGACCGCGGAGGTGGTAGAGCCGAGCTTGCTTAGAGATGTAGAGGTAGAGCGTGATGCGACGATTCGACGAGCTCCTACTCGCATCCTTGGGTCAGAAACTAGGAAGTTGAGGAACAGAGAAGTTCAGCTAGTTAAAGTGCAATGGGGAGATGACGAAAGCAATGCTACTTGGGAGACGGAAGCAAAGATGCGTTCTTTGTATCCATTTCTTTTTGAGAGTATGTCTTTTAACTTCTCCTTTATTGCTTGTCTAGTACTTATCTTATCTTTAGTATATCCTCTCGCTAATACCTATGACCTTTAGATAGGGTAAAACCTATGGTTGAAACATGTGTTTGAAACATGTTATGGTTGATGGATGCATATGGATGCAATTGTTTGCTAGTGGTTGCTCGTGGATGCATATACACACACATTAGGCACTAGATCGGCTCAGTCACTTCATGTTGCATATTGCATAAATGGATGTGGTAGTTAGATTGATGGATGTATCATGGCTGTGTTATCATATGGATGATGCATTTTTGTGTATGGTTGTGCACGCATGTAGAAATTTGTATGTGTCAATAGGGTTTCGCATACATATTGGATGCATGGCACTATCATGGTTTGCATTAAGGAGGTTTACTGTATCAGTAACCGCCTGATTTTCGCATTAGGTAAGTACATATACACACACTTTTGCATATATCCATCCAGCATTTAGAATCTTGTAAGGACAATGATTGCTCGTGGATGATGCTTTGAGTAGATGGATGATTGGATGGTAGGATACGTTCTTCCTAACTTGAAGATTTCGGGGACGAAATCCTTTAAGGAGGGGAGAATGTAACAACCCGTATTTTCAATAACCTGTAATAACATAAATCGAGGCAGAATTTAATTCTAAAATGGGAATCAAGGGAAACGGGCTATGCCATTGTGTTCGTCTCGGAAAAATACGCGAAATAGAGTCCGAGTTTTCGAAAATCGGAGTCCGTATGACCAAGATATGGCCTCGCGAAGTTTCACGAAAATTCCCAAATTAAAGTATACTTAATTAAGTGAAATGGGTTGTGTAGATATATATATATATATATATATTGATATATATATATATATAATTGAAAATTTAATAAATAAATATGCAAAAATGCTCAAAACAGCGAATTGGGAGAGGGGAATAACCGAACCGGCCGATTTTTGAAGTCGACCCGAGCCCGCTGGGTCGACTAGGGGTTAATCCAGGGTGTTTGGCTGTCAACCCGTGGGCCGATTCGCTCAAGTGCAGATTTTGCATTTGAATGGTTCTCATGGTCCATCTTTAATCTAAAGGCCCTAGATGGTTCCTACACTTGACTTCTTCCCCAAGACATGCTTTGATGGCTTGGATTGAATCTAGGGTTAATCCTATGGCCTAAAACACTTGCCTAATCTATAAATAAGACCCTAACCTACCCTAATTCATTCATAATTAAACCTAGTGACTAAACTATGGCAAAATGCTAGCTCTCATGGCCTCCACTAATTTTATGAAGAGGGTTGCATACTAATCACTCTCTAATCAACTTCTAATCCCTTCTTAGCATCTTAATCTTCTTCATTT